>CAXKWD010000001.1:184553329-185753329 GCA_964059195.1 Ectobius pallidus
AGCAGACTTGGGTCGGTGATTGTTGTATGTCAGCTATTAGAAATTTTGTTAATAAGGTCAGTAATTTAATGCAAAACAGTAGGTCACAATTTTTTCCATTTTAATGTATTTTCATTCTAACAGGGTCTATTTATTAAATGCCACAATGGTACTTCCTGAGATTGTGTGGTGAACGGGAAAATGTTTGTCCGCCTGTGTCTGTACGTGTGATAACTCAAATAAGCTTTGTCAGATTTTAATGAAACTTGGTATACATATTTGTAACGTCAATGGGAAGAAACCTATTTATTTTGGATTGACTGGTATCAGAGTAGTCCCAATTTAGTGCCTATTTTATGGTAATATATTAGAAAGAATTTATCAAATGCAAATCAATTCTCATGACAATATATTGTTTTACTGTGTTCATATATGGCTTTGGAAGTTGCAGTTTACAGTTAGCTTTGACAAATAACACTACCCACATATTTCTTCACATATGCTTATCAAACTATACCTTTGTTCTTCTGTAATGAATCTATTTGTAGCTTAACTCTGAAATCGATTAAAAAAATAAGTTATTTTCTGTATATCATAATTGCAATTATCACCGATTTTTAAACAATAGCATTACCTGATTTGATTATAAATACATTTTTAGAGTCTTGGAGGTAATAGGCCTAGTTTTTATTAGAGAGATTCAAAGGACTGGTTGTTTATATTGACCCCTTTTTGGATTTATATTTTCCTGACTTCACTGTTCACGTGAGAAGATGGTGCAGCAACTTCTGAACAAGCTTAGCCTTGCAACAACACATGCAGTATTGAACCTTAAGCGCAAAACTCACTGTTGAATAACTAGTCTGTGTTTCAAGATTTCGTGAAATTTAAAGTGTTTATCTCATGATAAACAATGCATCGTAGATAAAGAATGATCGGTTTTCCCAATATAAATATTTAATTTGTTGCAGTTTATATAGTTGCTCTAGGTCAGCGTTTCACAACCTTTTTGTACCCAAGGACCTCTAAAATGTCTAAAACAATTTACGGACCCCTAATTTTACATCCCATTTTTAAAAGAAGGCCTATATTTTTTAACATTTGGGGTATTAATTATAGGTCTTTATAACGAAATATGTGGAAAAAATTTTACTTCTTTACTTTCCACTTGCTTTATGATATTTTAAAATTGTCTGCAGACCATCTGCACCATCTTCGCGGACCATAGGTTGAGAAACGCTGCTCTAGGTGAAAGCCTTAAAAAGTTGTTTGGGATTTATAATATGCAAATATCTTTTTTAGAACGATATACATTTAATTTTCTGCCATGAAGCATGTGCTTTTCAGAAAATTTTAAATTAATATCTCCATCTTAATGTTCTACTCTTTTATCCATCACTATAGCTAAACCAGTAATCATACTACTTTGAAAGATTATTGTTCAATAAAGATATTCAGTTCCAACTAGTGTAAAAAAATAAGTTTGTGTATATTGAAGTATAAAGATTGGTTGAAAGCTGCTAGTTGATGTTGACAGATGTGAATTTTTTTTTGGGGGGGGGTAAAAGGAACTCAGATCTCATTTCCTTGAGGTGTTAGTAATTATTATTGTGGTAATTTATTTATCTTCATAGTACGTTTTCATGCAAAAAGTATGTCATTACATTTCTGTACACATTCTTGTTCAAAGGATACCATTCAGTTGGTTGTGTGATCTCAAGTTATGTCTTCAGAAAGTCACGTGCATTTCAGTCAGTTGGATACGTCAAATAGCAAAGTTCAAAAAGAAAAAGAAAGTCATGTTCTTTCCAAACCAAAGATTTTATTATTACTTCAAATCAAGCAAATTGATCAAATTACCAACCCTGACTTCCATATGGACTACCTATGGACTTCCATATGAAATCATCCAATAATAAAATAATTTGTTGCTGACCTATTTTATTTTATTTTTAAGTATATATTTTCTGTTTCTATGTGTATCTGGGAGTACAAAACAATTTTTTTCACATTTTTATCACTAACGCTTTGGCAACTAGTGACCATTTTGCTTAGAAGGATTTGGCATTTTTGGCATTTCCAAAGGTTAGCGGTAAGATAAATAACTATTTTATTTATGAAGATATCAACTTGAGGTAAAAACCATCTTAATCTACAAGAAACATTCTAAAATTCATGTTATGACCAAAAATTTGTTAGGTCTTAAGGAAATAATCTAAAATTTTATTAGAAAATGCAGTTCCGATTAGAAAAAATTAACAACTTTATAAAAAAATTTTTCATAGAAGGGATGAAAACACGTTTCATATTTTCCCCCCACACAGATATAGTAGATCACTAGATGCTAGTAAAATTTGAGATCATTTATGTAAATCCTTTAGGTTTTATGAGTCTTCAAATATCGAGATTTTTGCAGAATTGTTGATTTTCAAATTAAAATATCTCAAATGGGACTGAACAAAAAATTCTGAAATTTTCTCAAAATATTCTTCTAGTGCCTAGTAATCAACATATAAAATTTCATCACTGTGTTCTGACCAGAAGTATTTTATTTTTAATAAAGAAAATGCTAAAAAATAACACTGTCAAATGAGCAAATAACAGTGTTAAAATACAATAAAAATTGTCAAAAATAATATAATTTTTTGTTGTTGCTAGTAAAATTAAATATGTCATAAAACTAACATATTAAAGAATATTATAGGAGAAAAATTCTTCCGGCACTGGGACTTGAACCCAGGACCTTTGGCTATTCGCGCCAATGCTTTACCAACTGAGCTAAGCCGGACTGCATATGGCATGACTTGTCTGTCTGTGAGGTAGACCATTAGGGCAATCAGTCATAGGAGAGAGGTTCGATCTGGTGCTGTGAATTGAGCTCCAGCTTATCTCAGTTGGTAGAGCATTGGCCAAAGGTCCTGGGTTCTAGTCCCAGTGCCGGAGGAATTTTTCTCCTATAATATTCTCATGTAATGTCCAACAGAGACAATAATCTGTGGTTCATGAATGCTTATACAGTAAAACTTGTTCAAAGCGGCACGTGTATAATCCGGAAATCTGTCCAAAGCGTACAAATATTTCAGTCCCGACGCACGCAATACATTTTTAAATGTCAATATTTTGTATAAAACGGAACGCAAATTTTAAGATTTAAGTAGTAATTTATTCTATAATGCGGAAAAGCAGCATTGTATGTTCTACTGCAAGATACATTTTGTTATTCACGTCTTTGTGAACACATTACTTCTTAGCACGAATATTGTACAGCCCTGAGAGTTTCGTTAGAGTATACACGGCGGTGGCTTTATGTTTCGGCCAACAATGGAATTTACCCAGTAGTCAAGAAATCTGCTACCTGCTTTGTTTTCTATTTTCCGCCAGGTTTCAGTTGGCTTGTACTGCTTGTAGCATCATGTCGAACAAAGAGTACGCATCGCTCACGCTCAATGAAAAAATGAAGGTGATCGACGGGAGTGAGAGAGACACTTTCTGTGCGCGAAATAATTTTGCGTTTCAAATGCGGTAAAACACAAATTTACGAAACTTTAAAGAACAAAGATAAGATAAGGGAGGAGTGGATCAAGGGGAACAGACAAATGAAAAGCAAAGAAGACGGGAAATGAAGAAATTAATTAAATAGTGTGGAAATGGTTTGAAAATGCGCGGGCTAAAAGCTTGCCTTTGTCCGGACCCATGTCCCAATATGTGGCGACAAAAGTGAAATAAACCAAGGGATAATGAGGCAAGAAAACAGTTAGCCTACAGTAATTGCATAATTATATTGTGTTAGTGTTATTGATTATTAATAATAGTGTAGTATTTTACTGTATATAAAAATAAAGTGAAGAATATCTGCTGTACAGGAATTAAGGTTTGTAATTAATTACAGTATTACAAATTCACATTTGTGGCGCATGGTACAGTAATTGATACCATTTATGTAGCCTAGTGTATTTTGTGTAATTCGGGAACTTGTCCAATTTGGAAAATTCTTATGGTCCCATACGATTCCGCTTTGAACAAGTTTTACTGTATATCTTTCCATATTAAATGTTCCATGGTAGTAGTCATAGTGATCAATACTCCAGCAGGAGGAGACCATATTGCCACATTTGCTGAGCAATACAGACTCCTCTGTAGCTCCTTTGTTCAGTAATCAGTAGCTGTGCTTGACTGAAAATATCAAAAAAGTTGCCCCTTCACTTAAAAAAATATCAATTTCACCAAACCACCAGTTCTGATCATAATGCAGGCAACAACAAATGTCCTTTACTTCGAAAGGTCTTATTTCAAATTTGGGCAAAATGGAAATACTATGTTCACCATAAATATAACTTTTTGAGTGAATGTAACACCTTATGATGCTAGAAGTTTCTTCCACAGCTGAGCCAAAGGTTTAAAAAATGTTTATACAAGTGTATAGGAAATACCTTTAATTTCTTCAGAACAAAATTTGAACACTTCTTCTGCTGAAGGTATCTGGTCCAAATATGGTCTTTGCAAACTAGCCATCGAGACAGCCCTCTTTGTGCCCCCTCCAATCCCATCGCAAGCATTCTTTCCATTAGAAGTGGCAAACAAATGCTATTCAGCTTCAAAGTGATTGCAAATATTCAAAAAGTTCTTTTTGTTTTTGTACTGGCTACCATCTCCATCACTAAAACAAACATTATTTTTTAACTGAAGGGGCAACTTTTTTGATATCATCAGTTAAGCACAGCTACTGATTACTGAACAAAGGAGCTACAGAGGAGTCTGTTGAGACTTGCCTTTTTCAAGTCAGCATATTCTGGCTTGCTCAGCAAATGTGGCAATATGGTCTCCTTCTGTTGGAGTATTGTTCACTATGACTACTACCATGGAACATTTAATATGTTAGTTTTATGGCATATTTAATTTTACTAGCAACAACAAATAATTATATTATTTTTGACAATTTTTATTGTATTTTAACACTGTTATTCGCTCATTTGATAGTGTTATTTTTTAGCATTTTCTTTATTAAAAATAAAATACTTCTGGTCATAACACAGTGATGAAATTAAATATGTTGATTACTAGGCACTAGAAGAATATTTTGAGAAAATTTCAGATTTTTCTGTTCAGTCCCATTTGAGATATTTTAATTTGAAAATCAACAATTCTGCAAAATCTCGATATTTGAAGACTCATAAAACCTATAGGATTTACATAAATGATCTCAAATTTTACTAGCATCTAGTGATCTACTATATCTTTGTGGGAGAAAATATGAAACATGTGTTTTCATCCCTTCTATGAAAAAAAGTTTTATAAAGTTGTTAATTTTTTCTAATCGGAACTGCATTTTCTAATAAAGTTTTAGATTATTTCCTTAAGACCTAACAAATTTTTGGTCATAACATGAATTGTAGAATGTTTCTTGTAGATTAAGATGGTTTTTACCTCAAGTTGATATCTTCATTAATAAAATAGTTATTTATCTTACCGCTAACCTTTGAAAATGCCAAATCCTTCTAAGCAAAATGG
This sequence comes from Ectobius pallidus, assembly GCA_964059195.1. NCBI lineage: Eukaryota > Metazoa > Arthropoda > Insecta > Blattodea > Ectobiidae > Ectobius > Ectobius pallidus. Next base: position 184,558,817 of record CAXKWD010000001.1, read on the forward strand.
CCACTAGTTGCCAAAGCGTTAGTGATAAAAATGTGAAAAAAATTGTTTTGTACTCCCAGATACACATAGAAACAGAAAATATATACTTAAAGATAAAATAAAATATGTCAGCAACACCCATTGGATGATTTCATATGGATTGACCCCTTAGTTATTACTTAAAGTCTAAAGACCAAACTTTTTGGGGGGGGGGGCAGTATTATTACATAATGTTATAGGTTACATCTTTATGGAATCACAAAGAACTACCCTTCTGCTTTTTGCACATTACTTCCAACTGTATTATAATCTAAAAAATATAGAAGTAGTGGGTAAGTGTACTGAGTCCGCAGAGGTTACTCATGATGGGATACAGTTTTGAAATAAATAAATAAACTCATTTATTACTTTTAAATATGCAAAATTAAATAAATTAACTCTATAACTGATGTATCTCCTCTATGCAGAAAAACTAAATACTAGTTTGTACTTTGTCATGGCACCAACTAACTTTGTAACACATTATTACAACAAGCTATATATTTTAGAAGCCTATTTCATCTATTGTAAACTTGAATGGCAGTAACAGTCAAGAGCCAGTACATAAATTCAATCGTTTGTTACTATGGGAGAACTGTTGGCTAGAATTCAGGGAACCAAAACCAGTCAAAGTAGTGTGGGAGATTCAATTTGTATCAGTAACTTCCAGATATTTCCGAATGCTCCTTAGCAAATATAGGCAGAAGTGACTGCCTTGGTAATATTGACTATTAAGTTTTGAGTTTTTGTTGGGAAAACTATAGGAAGTAAATAACGTAGCAATTTTTAAAAATTAATCTTTATCGCCTGACTCAGAATTCTGATTAAACTGAATGGTGAATGTATTTCACTCACAGAAGATGTAGCAGAGCTCTCTGAATGTCTCCATGTTCTAATGGTTACTATTATTACTGTTGGTCTGGAGATCAGAGTTCTATCCCCAATACCTTCAATTAAATTCTTCTGAGGTAGAGGGATGTCTGGATTGGGGTGCACTTAACTTTGTGAGGACAACTTCGGAGCTGAGAAGAAGTTTTTTTACTGACAAAGTAACTTATATTCTAGTCATTCCTAGTCATGTGAAACCAGTTCCTACAAATTTCCCTAAATGGTCTAAATTTGAAAAAGGATAACTAAACTCAAGACCTTTTATAAATGAAAGATGTCACTTTGGAATGCACTTTTCAATTAGGAAACTTTATTCTATACCTGACTATTTTCAGCTTTTCCTTTTTGCAGTGGTAACACATTTTAATTTATATACCTTGGAATGTATTTTCATCTTTTGTTGGTAATATAGAATATTTTCACGGGCGTCTAGCCAGGTGGTAACTTGGATAAATTCCATTTTGGGGTCAATTTGAGGTTCCATTGTTGAGATTGAAATGCCGTGACTGGATGGTATTCTTTTCATAGAGGTGATGTGGCTAGGGGTATCAGGATTGGAGAAAATGATTGTTGGGAATCGTCCAATCAGGAACCAGACTGTGGACTGAATGAAAGCCGGATGATATGTGGGTGGAGTGTAGAAAGAACGGCTCAAGTGAGAACCAGTGTTTTTTTTTTTTTTCTTCCTCTCTCTTTTTCCTTTTCATTTCTTTCTTCGTTTAACCACCAAATTTAGTGTCCAGTAATTTGAAAAGAAAAGTGATGTGTCTTGTTTCAGGCAGTGAAGCGCCGGCTGAACCTGGAAGCCTCTCCAGCCAGTGATGAGGGTTTCAAAACACCACGCTCGACCAAGAGAATGCGCACTGTCTCCAACTCCAGTGGAGCCTCGTCTTTCAACTCCAGTCCTGCCACCAAATCAGTGATGCGTACGTGTGCCCTCCAACTGTCCCTAAGTTCTTGGTTTACTTTTTTCTTTTCCAGTTGTTTTGGATTTGCAATTATGAACATGATGTTGGGGCATTTCACAGAATTTGTGTAAGCATTCATGCACTTTATCTATTGAGTACCATATTTACTTGAATATAGTATTAACTTTGCCCTAATTTATTATCTAAGAAATGAGGAATCTTGTATATACATGCACAGCAAACGTAATTATTTACTAAAAGGTGGATGTAAAAGCACAAAGAACATACATCCAAATATGGACTAAAATCTATATACCGTATTTTACGGACCATAAGATGCACTTTTTTACTTTAAAAAGGGAGCCTTGAAAGTTAGGTGCATCTAATGATCTGAAGTACATTTAAAAAATTAAAATTATGGTAAATATTGCTGGAATACCATAGCTATAAACAAAGTGTTTTAAATGATAAGATTGTTACAAATTTTGGCAGACTGTAGGCCTACTTCAGCACACTTGTCACATTCGTAAAATGAGGGGATACAATGCGAAAAGAAATGAATGTTGTGTTCTTTTATACGAAAGGAGTAGTCTGCTGGGTGGTTTAAATGAAGGCAATGATCTCTAAACAGCCTTGTCCCATTACACTTACCATATGCTGAATTGAGGATTAGAGGGTGTAAAAGTATTTTCAGTCTTTCATGAGAAATCAGTTCAGTTGTTAAAATTTACATGATGCCACCTGTACAGAAGAGATTTTTGTACAACGCAGGTTTTAAGTTAGAAGTGATTTACACTGATGCCATTGTACAAGGTTATAATTTGTTTATGCAATGAAATGTATCATTCCCTCTGAAATTTTTTGTTTAGAATCACATTAAATTTCTTTTTCCTTTAAATTTCCATCCTAAAATCAAGGTGCGTCTTATGGTCCGTAAAATACGGTAATAAGAGGAAATGTTCATCTGTCTCTTTCCGTCTATTGTCTGTGTGCGATGCTTAACCAAATCTAGGGCATGCAGAGATCTGAAATTTTTAATATAAGTGGACTGATGGGTATTCAAATGCAACTTTAAGCCAGATTTTTTATTTTTGCTTCCGTTTGCGAGTTATGAGTGAATTCCCCCCACCATCAAAACATCAGTTTTTGCTGTTACATTTCAATATTGGGGAATTAATTGCAGGTTGCATGTAACAAGAAAATGTTATTACTTATTGCTGTGAAATGCAATTAGTTTAGCTCAGTTGTAATGAACACACCAAAACCAATTATAGCGAGGTGGTATAGGGTAATAGGGAAGAGGTCCTGGGTTCAAATCAAACCTCATAGCCGCCCAAATTGACTTGGGTTTTTTTATGGTTTCCTCATTCTCAAAGGCAAACACCGGATTTGTAGGACTTGTTTATTTTCCATAACTTATCATCGCTGGCTATTATAATTGTTTAACCTGAATATCAGAAAGGAAGACATCACTGAACAATAGAAACAGATGCACGTGAATGAGTTGTTACAATAGACTACAATGTTCACGCAAACATTCTGAACATGTGATAGAAACTATCTGCAGTTAAAGCATGCAATATAACCTAAGTAATAATAATAATAATAATAACAATCTTATTGGTACTGCAGGTTTGCAATTGCTGTTTTATGTCTTTATGCAGTCTTTCGGTTGTCTAAAAATGATCATACGATGCTGCCAGTGCCATTATTCGTTTGCCGCCGACAATGAAGCTCACTTTTATACTGCACTGTTTTATTGACTTCTGCTGCAAGGAGGTACATTAAAATTAATTCTACTCACTTTCTTAAGTAACAAATTTTGTACAGATATTCTAAATAATGCCTAGAGTACTATCCACATAGTTAAGCATAGTTAGTTTTAGCATAACTGTACAGGTTATATAACACAGGGTACTCACATTGAAGATAACACTATTTTTAACATTAATTTTAGCTTCAAAGTTGACCATAAGCGTAAGCATCATTTGTTTCGTTGTGAACTGGTCATTGAACAAATAGCCTATGTGGTTCAAAACAGAGATATCAAAATGTAACGTTCTGCTCTCCTTATATATAACTTTTTAATTTTAATATTTTAGCCAATATATTTAATAAAACTCAGCTGTTTGCAAATTTGTCAAAACTGAGTAAAAAATCTTTCCATTCATACTGTACATGTATGTAATAACTCAGTGTTTGCTTTGATAAGTGTAATTCATTTACTGGGTTCGTGGAAAACCTGCGACTGGTTGGATGTCCTTGAGAGCCAATCAAAATGCTTAGGGGCTTCAATAAATAATATAGATTGTCTAAAGCTGCATGACTGAAAGAAATTACAGTTAAGTATTAAACTAAACAGGAAGCATGAGGAGGGAAAACACTTTTTTTTTAATTAATTTAATCTAATTTAACTTAATTTATTTTCTGAGAATTTGATCAGTGTAATCGATTTGTCACATATTCAAGTAAATATGGTAGTTCTCAGTAGAGATTTTAATTAAGTAGATATTCATGAATGTACATACATATTTTTTGTCACATATTCAAGTAAATATGGTAGTTCTCAGTAAAGATTCTAATTAAGTAGATATTCATGAATGTACATACATATTTTTTGGAACTGTACTTCACAACCAAAAATAATACATCGAGAAAATAGTGGTAGTTTTGAAAGTGCGTTCTGAAATCCATTGCGGAAATCTGAAAGAATCTGATTTTCAGTTGCTGTATTTTTTAATGTGAACCTGGAATTTGCTTTAAGTTTCACAAGATACAGATGTTAAAATAGTGCACTTTAAATTTATTTGGTTTACGTTTCAAGTAGTTCACCTTTATGGTGATATTCATTACCTAAGTAGAGAAACATGCCTGCTATGGATTTAGCCTGTTCTGTTTTTAAAAGTAAACTTCCAATTATCCACTGAATTTGGTGGCATGGCAACAAATTCCATGGGTATCTACAAAATGACTGAAAAAGGAAAATAGTCAACATGGAAAAGTTTTTGAACCATTTTCATTTATAGAAGCAATTTATGATTCAATTTAAAAAGTTTTCTGTAGTACAAGTTTGTTGCTTCTCTTTCTTAAAAAAAAAATTAATTAATAAACCTTTTTGTTTGTTTTATTGTTGATCGTAAAAAAAATGGAGAGGAAGATTGCAGTTAATCTGCAAAATGGATAATCGAGAGTTTACTGTGAATCATATTAATTATCAAAAGTAAACTTCTTGATGCTAATTAAGTTTAAAATAAGGTCATATGTGTAATTATAAACTATTGGTACTGTAAACTAGTTGACGTTGAAAGTCAGATGGGGTTAAATCCATAAGCAGGTTTCTGTACTTAGCAACTGATTCTCAAAATATGGTTTCACACTTTTATATTGCAACTACTGTACTTAATGTGTGAAATTAGAAAATACATAGATCTCACAGCTTTCATGTTGAGATTTTTATTGAATATACTGAGTGACAGTCTGGATTCTGTTGAAAAAATGAGAGGGGGGTTGCATCACACATCTACAAGAATTAATCTTGCATACAGTACATATCTGTCTAGAGTGTTTAGGTGACATGTGAGGTTTTAATCTAGTTTGGTGATAAAGGAAGGATGGTATATGTCAAAATTGATACTCTGGTCTAAGATGAGTTGGAGGGTACCTTGAAATTGTAGTTTAAAAGAACTTTGCACTGTGAACATTTCTGACTTGCACATTTGGAGCAAATTACAAAGAATCTGTTGTGTTGCAATCTATAAGTGCTGGGTCAACCTTAGAATTCCAGAAGATGTTTTATAATGCTTGACACACACAACAGAAATTGCTGACTATAAACTTGCAGTTTATGCACCTTGAATCAGGTGACTTGCTTAGGAAGCAGATGTTTCCACATCAGAAGTGTGAAGTGTTGTCATTTCAATTAGTAGCAATAGGCAAACATTTCATGTAAATTGCAATAAATCGAAATGTTTCTTCTTTAAGATAAGGTTCCCTTAATTTTTTTAACAAGACATTTTCTAAATTTTATATAGCATTGACCTTTTTATGTAGATTGTTACATGATTATTTCAATGAGGTGTAACTGAGAATTTGTCAGTCCTATATACAGAGACTCTTTAACATGTTTTTCTATTGATTGAAAAAATGAATGTCTCAAACAGAAAAATATGATACTGACAGGTATTTTCTAACTTGCTCAGTATGACTCAAATGGCCCAAAATTACTCGAAATGACTTACTTCATATTCTATACTGAGCAATAGTTATGGCAGGTTTATATTAAATGTGTAAATGAATACATAATAATAAAAGTACAGGTTTTCAGTCTATCTCGTTGAAGAAATATAAATCTTACATCTAGAGATTGTCATTAACTAAAACTCATTTCATTAACCTAAATCCATAATAAAAAAATAAGCATCAGTCCAATGCATCCTTGCTACACTGTAGATGTGTAAACATCTAGGCATCTATATACAAGATGGATATATGTATATACATTCATGAACCGCAGACAGTGGACATTACATGAGAATATTATAGGAGAAAAATTCATCCAACACTGGGATTAGCTCAGATGGTAGAGCATTGGCATGGATAGCCAAAGGTCCTGGGTTCAAATCCCAGTGTCGGAGGTATTTTTCTCCTGTAATATTCTCATCTATTTACAATGCTGAAAACTTAGGTTCATTTCTTGCCATGGCAAATTTTATTCTGTAGATCACTATGTGAATACATAATAGATCTCTATTTGATCCTTTGGTAAAATGATATTTTATCATCTAGTTATCCCTCTATTTTTATTTCAAACTCTCCCTAATTAGGAGTTGCCCATTAGGAAAAGTTATACAAGAAAAAACATAAATAAATACTAATTTTTATGTGCATTAAATCAGTTTGACTGGTGAAAGAAGGAAATTGTGAAAGCATCATCTCAAGTGGTTTCATCTCATCTCAAATGCTAGTGACCCTTGAACTTACAAATGAAGATGGCAAATTCAAGGCATCTCAGAAGCTCTTGAACAGTCTTGATGATGTTCCTCTGGCTCCTATTAATAAACTGATGACTTAAGTATTATCTGGATGGTATTGTTTATAAAAAGTCAGTGTTGGTTGGTATATTAATTGTTTCCCTTTGTTTACATCCTGTGGTTGGATTTTGCAGATCTGTGGGATCAGTTATGTAACCTTTGCTATTGTCTTTGAAAGATATCATTGTGGCAGGTCATCGTAGTTCTGAGATACAGCTGTTTTAAAGTTTGAATAAACCATTGCATATATGAACTTTGTGAAAATAGAAGTATTAGTTACTTGGAAATGGTTCAGGAATTCATTAGTGAGTTCTACCTGTGTATAAAGCATCCTTTCAGCAATGGCCATTTTTGGAATTAGTGATTTCTGCCCATGACAACGATGTCATGTCAATTCTTTGAGATCTGCCATTCTTGGGCAGGCCATGGACTACTCATAGGCATGGCAATTTGCATAATTTTCTTCGTTCCAGATCCCTTAGTTTGGTTTTAATTTCCCTCGGTTCAATTCAGCAACTTTTATTACAAAAGTAAATCTTCTAGATGTAGATGTGGTTACTGACACTGATTGCTGTGCTCATGATTTTGTATAAGAGTCGCCCTATTTCTGAAGAATGTTAATAGAATTTAGGTTCTATTGTAATCATTCTATCAGAATAATCCAAGCACTTTAAATTTCCTAGGACTAAAACATGGTGCCTGGAAGGACAGCGGAGAGTTTTAGAATTGCCTTCAATCCACCTCTTATCGTTTTATCAGCATCTTTCAAAAATCTTGTTGGTATTTTGTCGATGGATACCATCTGGAGAGGAAGGGGTATATGAGGATTGGACGTTCCGAGGAATTTGGTATGGAAAATATTTTATTTGTTTGTAGAAGGGACGATGACAGGAAGAGCAATTTTGATTTTTAGTAATTTTTAGTATATTGTTTATAGACAAATTCATACAGCAGGTGACAAGAAAGAGCCCTGCATGATACCTCTCTAATTTACAGTCCACATTCTAGAGTGACACTATTCAATTACTATCTGGAGTATTTGTGAAACCACTTGATGTTCCTGGAATGTTATAAACTCTCTTTACCTGCAATCAAGGACATGTTCAATAACCATGTTCAAGACTGAACAGACTGAAATTGGTCAGCAGTTGGAAGCAGATTCTTTGTTCTAGATCTTGACTTTTGAAAGCAAGTATGTTTGGTGATTCTAACATCCTAATGGGTCTTACAACTATAATATCAGCAACCATATCTTCCCATACAACTCTCATTATCGCATAATCAGGTCCCGGGGAGGTGTCGAATGCAATTTTTCTGATAGATCAGATAACATCCTCTTTTATGACTTGAAGCGAGTATGATTCTAAAAAGGTTATATTTTCAGGATCAGAATTTTCTGATGCATTCATTACTAAGCACGCGATCTACAGCTTTCAGTCTGGTTACAGTATTGGTACTGTGGTAGCTAGTCATTTTGTTTGCTGTAGTGGGTTAGATTAGGCCTGTCTAACTTGGGAGGAACTGGAGCCAAATTAAGTCATTTGAAGACCACATCTAATTATTTAATTCATATTGACTTAAACAGCTGGTTTACCACTTTAAAGGATCATACAATGAAATTTACTTAGTCATCACTGATTCAATGGTGGTGATTATAATAAACAATTTAAAAATAGTATGACAAAAAAAGTGAATATGTTTTTTCCGAATAGAGTTTTTGTCGCACCAGTTCCCCATTTCAGTGAACGTAATATTAATAAATACAATTTATTTAGAGAAATGGCAGCTGACCTGTGAGATTAGTAGTTTGCGGGAGTCCTGTAGGTATTTGTGATATATTTCACAATCTAAAATGCACTTTCACACAGGTTTGTGTGTTTCAAAACATAGATATGATATGAACAATCAGCTAGAAAACTTGTCGTCTTAAAGAAATCTGAAAAGTTATCTCGTTTCCTGTTTTGTTTTGAAGAAATGAATCAGCTTGAAAATCACATAGTTCAAGTTGAAACTTGTTGGTTGATACTCTAATGTTCACTTTCAAGGAGTTGTTAAAAGGGGATGGTGTATCGCTTATGTTTCAAAAATCTGTATATCTTGAAGAAGAAATTCTTGAATAATAATTTCAGTCTCTCAAATTAATTCACATTTTCTATTTCATTTGATGACAGTTGACAAAATTGAAAATGAGCCAGATTACGATTTTTTTCCCACCCCTTTCTTTCTTCTAAGTTTGACCATAACAGATTTGCAGCTTAGCCCAATTTATGTGCGCTGTTTTATTATTTATATATATATATATATATTTTTTTTTTCCAATGCAGTGGGCCACAATAACTTCCAAGGGCTGCCTGTTAGATGATACCGAATGATGTATTTGGATTCAAGGGATTTATTTGCACTTCACTACATAATTCCTTACATGGTGCTTTGTTCTGGGGGAAGTTAATCGCTTGAGTGAAGTCATTTATGAGGTTTGAATAACCGTTGTCATCTACGTTGCAATTTTTTACCCTCTTTTGAATTTCTTCCTTGGATTTTACATATGTTACTTAAACTTAGATATGGATATGGAGACTTTTTGGAGTCTTTCGACATAGAAGGGTTACCAGAAATATTGAGTTGAGCAAAGTAAAAACAGACTTAGTGAGGGTAGGAACTTCGCAAAACTTGAACTTCTAAGCATAGATTTTCTGCTACCAATGTTTCTTTTTATAATGCAGTATAGTCTTATTTTTGCAAATCCACCGCTCTTCAAAGCCAGGTATCCCTGTATGTAGTATAACAGGGTGTCCACATTCTGAAAAGTTAAGGAAATTGAAATCTGCCATGGAAAGTCAGGACGTTTTGTAAAGGAAAAAGTGGAATAGTTAGGGAAAATAACTAGCTTCAGTGAGGGACATGTGTTTTGCTCCAGTTGCTGTAACCCAAACAGGGTAAGCAATTCTCTTTTCAGTACTTGAGCTAATAATTTCTTATTTTTGTTATGATGGAGGAGACCTAATTTTTTATTTTGTTTTGTTTATAAAGAACCTTGAAAACATTGATTCTTGTGGTCAGGGAAATGTAAGTTTTTGGTCGTGGAAAGTTATTGAAATTTCTGTGGGCATCTGTATAAGTACCCACTCTTTTAACAAGTTTCCTAAAGTTGTGTTGTATTTAGTATGAATACGAAGTTTTTTCTACGTTCACTCTATGCTCTGGAATCCTTGAGTCCAGTTCGAGGTAAAAAGACAAAAACAAGTGAGTGTGAGCGTTGTGATTTTGTGAATTCTACTGCACAAATCTTATTTCTTCTTGCAGGGAAACCAGTGGAGCGGACACGATACGACACCTCCCTAGGACTCCTCACAAAGAAATTCGTAACGCTGCTTCAATCATCGCCAGATGGAGTAGTGGACCTGAATATGGCTTCAGAGTGCCTTGAAGTTCAAAAAAGACGAATTTACGACATCACAAACGTGTTAGAGGGAATCGGCATTTTAGAAAAGAAATCAAAGAATAACATTCAGTGGAGGTAATTATGTTTCTAATTTTTTACTATAGAAAATATCAAACTGCTGTGTTTATATTATATATGTATATATATATATATTTTAATCCCTTTAGTGCAGGCCTTTCCAACTGAGGTGCTTCCGCGGCACACGCGAGTACCGGTGTAGCACCAGAGGCAGCTCCACAGGTCTAGCCAGTGCTCAGCTTACGAAAACAATATTATTATTAACAATTTTGTGAACACATGAACACACCATTTATTCTCTACTTTTATTGTTTGTGAACATTTAGAATTTAAGTAGATTTTTAACATAGTTTTGCCGCAACTAATTTACCAATATTGCGTACAATCGATTTGGCAATGGAAATTCAAAGTACAGCCTCTAAGGCAACATCAGACATGAGAAGTCCTGGTTTTACTTTTATTTAATTCGTAATTGAAAACATCTGTTTGCATGCATAAGTTGTCTCGAACACTGGCGTAAATTTTAAGCAAGTGCGTGAAGTTTGGGAAATTTCTGTGGGTGAATACCTTTGTAAAATGAAAGCAAATCGCCGGTGTAGTGGTAGTATCTGTACTTTTATCACACATGGAAACATGATGGTGATTTTCAGGACAAAGTATGGCGTTATAAATATTCAAGTTGAGGTGCCATACCATTAATTTCTTTGAATGGGCATTGCATTCATCGTGCAATTTCTGTAACGACGTCTGATACTCTCCGAAGTTTTCGTAAATAGACAAATTGAATGATTTTAATGAAGGAAAATTGTCAAAACTTCCGACTTTAAGTTGATCTTTTAATAATAAATTCTTCATTTTGAAAGCCTTAAGCCACATATGGTGCTAATAAACTAATTTCTCCCTTGCAACTAAATATTCAAATACAGTAATTTAAATAAGACGTTACATCCACCAAGAAAGCGAGGTCAGCTACCCATTGAGATGTCTGACGCACACATTCAGTAGCACCGGCCGCTACATGGGAAAGGAGAGCACCGGGCTGCCGTTGGGTGCTCCGATGGTGTGCACCAGCACAGAGTTGGAAAGGCCTGCTTTAGTGTATGGTAAACTTATTGCATGATGCAGTGTTTTTATCATATTGAAGCATATTTAGCAGTGTGGAATGCCCCTAAAATTGACAATGACGTAGCATTGATAGATTCCAAATCGAGTGAGAAGCAAACATTACTACAGACATCATTAATTACTATTATACCTGTTGCTTACAGTCAAATTTTTCATTAAATCTATTGTACAAATAAGTTCACCAAACATTGTCATTTGTGTCTCTTCCAGAACGTCAAATGCATACTAGCTAGTGGTTGTCCCTCTGTAGTGTAAATTTCACTATATAGTAGTATTACCCTGCCACCTAGTGGTAGATTTTTGTACTCCATCTATTGAGCCGCTCATTCTCAGCTGCTAATGGTAAATTATTGTTTTGTATTAAAAGACAATTTTTTTGATACATTACGTAACATGTCTCTTACAAATAGTGTTAAATTAATCATTGCAGTATCATTTTTTGTTCACTAATACAAATGCATTTCAAAGAGGTTCAGCATTTTGCTAGTTTACTTCAGGAAATATAATTATGCAGTATTAAGTTGAAATGGATCTCAAAGAAGTTGAGCAGTTTGCTAGTTTACGGTATAAAAAAAAAATTGTAATTTACGTTCACATAGAAACATAATATTTAAATTAAATCATAGTTACAGTATGTTAAAGCGTAGCCCTACGCAGCAAAACACGCACATGCAGAATGCATTGAAGTCTGATACCATTATATTATTATTATTATTATTATTATAATAACAACAATGATGATAATAATAATAAAAATACAATACATATCAGTTTACTCTAGGTTGTATGTAACCCAACAGACAGACCTAAATGGAACCACAGGTGTAATAGATTTAACAATTCTAAGATGGTGAGGACTTCAGACATAAGAAATTGGATAATTTACAAAACTTTTAAATTATTTGTTTCAGTGTTCTAATATTATTAAAGACAATCAATAAACTGCCCAACATTAGTCCCTTGCAAACAGCGAATTTTATGGTTGTACATGGCAGTTTCTTTTTAAAATTAAAAATCACGTAAATTAGAAATGTTTCCTAAAAGACATGCAATATTGCATAACATCAAACATTTGCCTTGTTCTGAAGATGATATTCACAACTGGAGTAAGTAGGAGATAGAAAAATTTCTGTGGGACGTAGTTCCTAGAATAGTGGCAGTAAGGGATTTTCCACTATATTTCAAGATCTAATCGTCAAAGAATAAAAAGTAATCTGTTGGATCTGTGTTTCAATTGAACTGAGTTGGTAATATGGGACCTTAGTTAGTATTGTAAATGGGGATGGGCATGGATCTGAATCAGTCACGTCTATACAGTCGAAACTGGTAAGCCTGCATTTACCAGTATAAATTCTTCCTCACCCTTACTAAAGTCACTAATATGTTTCGTTTAATACAGACTATTACAGAGTTACTCTGTTTTTCACTTAGAGTAGGATTACCTCCACAAAGTCTCTGGGTTTTTACGTATATACCTTAGGAGCGAGTCTCACCGCTCGTAGAGTTCCTGGCTAGGGGAGGTAGCTGCACCCTGATTGGCTATCCCACTCCACGTGTTGTCTGTCTCTGTCTAAGCGGCATTATCCCTCCACTCAACTATTACAGTATTTTCTACCACTGGCAACGTGGAGCATGATCTTTACTCTCTGCCTAGCTGTAGGTCACTGATCTTACGCGCATCTTGATAACGAGACGTAACGAGAAGCTCGCTGGCTGGGTTAGTCTTCAAGGCCAGAGACGTTGTGGGAGTAATCCTACTCTAGCAGCCTCTTGGATGCCATTTTATTGTCAAAACTGTAAATGAAAGGCAAGAAAAATTTTCTGCTGCCCTTAGAGATAATTTATATTTCCTTGACCGATGTGATGAAATCATGTGATCAAGAGGATTCACTGCAGGAAGTGTGAAAGAGACTTCCCATGACATCTAGTATCAGTGTGTGCACTCCAGTGCCAAAAAGGCACATGACATGAATTTAATAATTCAATTCCATGCTACCACAGAAGACAGATTTAATATATTAAATTCCGCGTGCAGTTGTTATTTATAATGTTATTGTAATTTTATAAATTTCACATCCTGTTGTAAGATCTTCTTTGCCCCGAGTGGTTGAATTTTTCACAGAAAAAAAGAAAACCGTGTAAACCCTTGAATTATTAAAATCACATAGTGTTTACGATCATTTAGAATAACTATGAAAGAAAAAACTACTAAACCGAGCCCTTGACCTCTTGCAACTCAGTCTAGCTTGCTACCACTGAGCTACTGAGGAAGAGGGTTCTAATTTTTCGAGTTGGTGACCCTGTCATTAGCAGGGAAAAACAGTTATGTATCAGTATGTGTTAATTGTACAAATTACCCAGCAATAGAACAATCGCAATATGATATTTAGTTTGTCTTTACTATCTGGCAGTGATTGTGCTCAAAGAAGAAGTGCTACTTGGCTCATTTACTGAGAATGAATGTTAGAGTTCTCTTATTTTCATCATCCCTGCAAGGCGAGTAAAACGTCGACGTTCGGATTATATAATTGTTTATTGAGGGTAAACAGTAGTTTGCACTCGCAAATGGAACAAGTAGCAAAGTCAATCTAATAACAAGACTAATTTAATACAAAATTTTAGCGTTTCTTTGATTCTCGTTTCTGACTGAGATATGACAACACTTCAACACGCGGCTAACGAGTGTGTCCTCCTTGCATTAAACAAACAACACCACTGGGGACGATGATAGTAAGACTACAATACTGTGCATACATTGCTGTTCATAGCAGAAGTATTGTATAAATTTCATGCTTGCACGTTTGTATGATGCCATTTTACTTTGATGCTTCTCTTCCATCACTTTTTCACATATAATAATTGCTTGCTGGTGGGCTTTTTTTCCAAGATCTGGTTCTCCATATTCTGTAAAAAGTTAACAGCTGTATCTTTGCAAGTAACCAAATAGGTGAGGAGACAACCAACATCTCAATAATCTTGAATGTGCCCCTCCCTCCAAAAATAAGATCAGTATAATTTATTGTAATTTTGTCCCCTTTACATATTACAGTGAACTCTCAATAATTCGGACCTCAATATGCCGGACTTCGGATAACTCTGACAGATTCTTGACTATCCAGACCGAGATCTACAGTCATTCTACGGCCATTTCAGGACTGCAAGAGAAGTAATTATTCAAAAGCAACAGAAGAACATTTACAGTTTCTTTCGGCCTAAATCTTCTCAGAAAAATATGCTCAAAGTGCCCACATCAATCATCATCGTGTCCTAATAATGAAATGGTATTTCAGACTCTGACCGGTCATTTTATTATAGTACTGAAGTGTTATTTGTTTTTGTTCCAACTGTAAGTTGCCTATATTCTGCCTCGTACATTTTTCTTGTAGCTTAAACATGAAATTTCATTACTTAGATATCATTTCCTCATTTCCCCTCCATAAGCCGTACATTTCATAACTCGGACAGACCCCTGCCCACTTTAGTCCGGTTTATCGAGAGTTCACTGTACTTCCATTGATTTGGTTTCTGCTACTAATGTAACATTAGCAGAATTGCTTTCTGTTTTTAATAGGTTTTCTTTACTTCTTTGTTTTACTTAGGGGTGGTCAAGTTCCAAATGGATCAAATGTTGGTAATCTTCAAAGTGATATAGATGATCTAGAAGCCAAAGAGAACATGCTAGATGCACTAATCACAAATGCAGAAAGTGACCTGAGGAGACTGAGTGAGGACAAACGCTACGCTTACATCACATACCAAGACCTACGAGGCATTCCAGAATACAGGCACCAGACCATCATGGCAATCAAAGCACCACCAGAGGCCAAACTGCAAGTGCCACACCCCAGCCAGGGTCTGCAGATGTACATGAAGAGCGATAACGGTGAGATTGAAGTATTCCTCTGTCCAGAAGAAACACCTCAAAACAGTGCCCCAAGTGAAGAGCCTTCTACATCTAACAGCCAGCCTTCATATTCATCTGCTGGGAATGAGGGTGCCTACAGCCAACATCAATCTATCCCTACTCCTCCTGCTGCATCGAGCTCGATGGTAGATTTTGACATGCCATCCACCTCGAGTACAAGTAACCAAGTGGACCTGAGCCAGTACAGCATGCCTCATTACACAGTGAAGGAAGAACAAGGTAGTGAGGATGTGGAGAGCTTATCAGGGGGATTGTCAAGAGTACATAACGTCCTGTTGTCTGAGCCAGATGACTTTGAGCCCATGGGTGGAGGTCGATTTCAACTGCAGACCGAGGATCAACATAATAATCCACTATCGGGTGAGTCACTAAACTATTTTCTTTTCATAGCAGAAATGCTGCTTGTTATGTGGATTAATTTTACTAGATTTAGTTGCAGCTTCTTTAATGATTGTTTCTCTGAGGGCTTGTACAGGACCGTCGCGTGAGCGGGGCGATCGCCCCGGGCGCCGCGACCAGGGGGGCGCCGTGGCATCGGCCAAAATAAAACAAAATTTGAAAAAATAAGTAGGATGTACATAACATATTTTTTAAAGTTAGGTATAACTGAATTTTGAATATTACGTTGTATGTTTTTATTGAACAAATGAATATTTGACACCAATAACTTTAGGCCTATATTTGCTAAGTTATCCCAAAATAAATATTTCCTTATAAAGACATATTTACGATCAACTACGTCACAGGAGAGACTGAATTCTCTGGCCATCTTGTCCATTGAAAACTTGAAGGAAATTCTAACGACATTTGCTCGTGCAAAAACCAGGCGAATGCCATTTAATGCTTAGTACCTTATCTTAATTTGATAAACGCGGTTCCCTTTTCTATATTCTATTCAATGTATGTGTCGAGGTTTCCCACACTATTAATTTGTAGTCCATTAATAACGCCTATAGTATTTTTTATGATTGTTAAGATTTTCTTACATTACTAAACTTGTATTAATTTGATTTTCAATACAATCTTATTAAAAAAATTAAATAACTTTATTTCTGGTATTTTTGTAAGGTAATCGGATTAGGTGTCTCTTTTGGGCACAAAAACACAGACAGCGACGCAACCCGACGCACGAGCGACTGGACGCGATGCGGCTTGGAACTTGTCCAGTCCACGTCGCTCATTGCGTGTTTAATCCCAAATGTTCATATGTATTTGATAGTGTCACGTCACGTCACTCTCTGTGTGTTTGTGTTTGAATCCCTACAGATAGGTGGAATGTCAGGTGGGTGCACGTGGGATTGAGTTTGGGGGGGGGGCGCCTGACGAAATCTTGTCCCGGGCACCAACAAACCACGCGACGGCCCTGGGCTTGTTTTACCACCTGCCGACAATTCCTCCTGATATGTGACTTCCAGATAGCTTGACTGGAAGATGTCTTGTAATACCACCGCTGAACTATCAGCAAGAACGCGGTAAAATTTTGTGAAATGATCCTTAGGTCGTTGAGCGAAGAGGTGTGTTTGTTGTAGTTCGGTAGGGGCCCGCTAGGTGTGGCAGCTCGGATTTCTATTTGTACAATTAAATTACATAAGAACATATTGTTTTAAATGCATTAATCGATTTGTACAATTCTATTTTATTCATATGTGAGCCTAAAATGACATTTTTATGTAAATTAAATCTTCCAGCATCAATTCTGCTGTTCAGGTGGCCAGAAAGCTTTGGAGTGCTGCCATCTTGATTCCACCAAGCTTCCCTAACTAGCAGTTGGTACTTTGTCAGCCACTCCATCCTCCTGCTAGCTTATCTGGAAGTTGTCCTGCCAATCAGATTTTGTCAGGAGATCATAATACCTAATTCTTGGCCAACTTCCAGATAGATTCTCTATCTGGCAGATAAATATGATATCAGGTGGTCATCATACATGCCCTAAATATACTTTATTTACCCGAATATAAGCTGCACCTGCCTTCTTAACACTAAAGTAAAGGGACAAAAATTAAATTAACCCCAAAGCCTCATTTTCGTAATTGCCATAGAGCTTAATCTAGGCAAAAAAGTGAGGCTTATATTCAGGTAAATATGGTACATATTTGCCTTGTTATCTTTGCTCCCCCTCTTGTGTACTATTACATCTGTAAATTCTGGGCAGAAACCCAGTTGTAAAGCTTTCCTCCTTTTAACACTTTGGGATCTATGAGCTTTTCCCCTCAACATTTTGTTGTTTGTTTATTTCCATTATTCCTCCTGTCAGCTTTGCATTTCTTTGAATTGTCCTTAACCCACAGGTGGCCTTTTTCTGTTCTGGTAGTCCCCCCATATTTCAGTTGATGTCAGAGCACTATGTCTGTCTAATTGACTGAACAACAGGGCGTGATTCTGTTAGTGAATTTTTCCTCTGTTCTGCTCGTTATTTTTGTTTTCTTAGATCTTGGCTTCTCCCAATGGAAGGATATATAAGGTCTTTTTAAATTTGATGCTGATTTTTTACTACATTGTTGCTTTTATGCTCTTAGCCAGTTATTTAGTGCATCCCCTCTATGTGTTATGAGTGCCAGTGACCGCAGCTCTTGATGCACCCCTAAACCAAGCTGCTGCTACTACAGGTTGCGCCACGGTTTTTGGCGTATGAAAATTTTAATGGACAGCTATGGTGTGAGTCACTTACTTTATCATGGTCATGGTATGGTCTGATGGGGCGTGATGGCAGTATCAGAGGAGGGGCATGATTCCATTAGAAGCGGTGTGACACACAGGCTGAAGCTGGAAGAATGATGCAACTTGATATTGGATATGTATAAACACACTGCTCGAGATGCACTGTAATGTATTCCAATGTTTTGCTTAATCAGCACCATGTGCATATGTGTCACACGGTGATGAAAGATAACATTATGAAGGGGCTAGCTACGCCCTCAAGGGCATACACCAATATTCCTGGTGAACCCGGGGGGCTAGCTGGCACTCAAGGACATATGCCAATATTGCTGGCGAGGCCTATACTACTACTTTGGGGACCAAATCTAGTCTGTACTCGGGGCAGCTGAAAGTTGCAAGCAGACTGTTCCTGAGTGTACTGTCGGGTTGTCGTAATTAATAGCATATATTCCTTGTTATGGCTCCATTTAGTGCTGAGTATGTATGGTAAAATCCTAACATGCTGAACACTGAAAAAATAAATAAATAAAAAAAGGAAAAGTGTAAGAAAATAGCTGTTTTTACGTTCCTACAGGCTACTTCCCTTGTAATATTTAGTATGGCATGAACACTTTCTGCTTCTGTCATGTATGTTTTAGCTGTGTTTGTCTCATCAATTACTACATTTCGCCGCCGTGGGTGAGTCGGTAGCACGCCTGCCTTCCACTCCGGCGGCCCGGGTTCGATTCCCGGCCGGGTCGGGGATTTTTCAGTAGTGAAAGATCCCCTCCCCGGGTTCAGGACTGGGTGTTAGGTTAAGATAATGCACATTGTGCGCGATTCCTAAATTTATTTTTAAAAAGAAGATATTAAAAAATTAGATTTCAAAGAGCAAAGTTTCCATGTATGCACTACTACTGTATTTAATCTCTTGTATGTATATAAGCAGCTTTGTCCTGACTGACTGAGAATCTACATAAAGCCTAAACTATAATAGGTGGAGACTTGCAATTTTGACAACTTACCATCATTTCATTATGTAAATGTATTTCATTACTAAGAAAGGATTTTGCCAAATTTGGTTTTTAATGCCAAAAATCAGATGTTTTCAAGGAGACGAAATGTCATCCATAAGAATCGCATGAACAATTCAATTGTTGGGGATAACGTTTCTATTAGCAAGACAGTAGACCTATTCTAGACCTGATTTTTTTTTAACATAGGCTAGTTGGTCAGAAGGGGAGAATGAATGCACACCTTAATAGGAAAACATTGAATGATTTGGATGAAACACAATATGCAGGTTTTTTGGGGCTAGGGAACTCTAATCTGAGGTATTTTTTCCCCCATGGGCTTTGTTCGTACAATGCACCGAAAAGCCGGGTTTTTAGTTTTTTAATTATTATCAGTCATAATAAAATTGTTTATGCATGATTTGGATGAGGTTCATGAATTTGTGGTTCATTTTAATCAATTCATTTTGAACTTGTTTGCCCATATGGCAGCATAACCTTAGTTTTGTTTGTTTAATTATTTATATTTTAATGTTAAACAATATAATTAAGAATAAAATTATATAATTCCTACAATTTATGTAAAAACGATGTCAGTGATAATAAATATAATGCTTCAATTATTTTTCTGTTAAGTAAATGATTTAAACAAAACATCTAGCAGTTGAGTAAATAATAATCTTCAGGCACCTGCTGGTCAAATATAAGCTGCACCTTCCTTTTTAACACCATAATAAAATGGATTTCACACAGTTCTTTTTATTATTATTATTATCATTGATGTGTTTATTTCTATTTTTGATCTTCTGTAAATTCATATGCCTCTTATCCTGTATCTAATCTATTATCTTCCCTAAGCTCCCTAATCCGGACATTAATCCAGATGAGATTTTAAAAATTAAAAAAGCAGGATTGAATTCTAATCGTCAGGTTGTTTTGTTTTTGTTAATCCTACATCAGTTTGTAGGTTAATAACTTAGGTCTACGTATACTTGTTTCATGGTACAGTAAGTGCATTTTAAGGCAAATTAAAACTAAAATTAAGTTGTAGGTAAAGTTATATTATGAAAACAAAACACAATTTTTATAATTTTAGCCGTCTAAAACTTGCAAATTCCATTTAATCCGGACAGGACCTAGTCCGGATTAGTGAGGCTGTATTTGTACATGAAAATGATTATTGAAGTATCCTCTTTCATAATCTTCATTTCTTTCTTGATTATACTGTACCTTGTACATGTTCCAAATCAGCTTTCCCCCCCCCCCTCATATGTACGAGGGGGGAGACCAAAAATAAGTTTCCCCTGGCGACTGTGTACAGAGGTGTGGATGAAAGAGAAAAAAATGAGACATTAAAGATAAGACGTACCTTTATTTTTGCACATAATTACCATGTACATTGAGACATTTGTCATACCGCTTTAGAAGCTTCAAAAAGCCCTCCAGGAAAAAATCATGGATCTACATACGGAAAAGGTGTCGAACGGCTTCTGCTCCCAAAGCATATCAATATCTCGTGCGTTACCATCGTGATTGCAATGACTTTCTGTTTCGGATTGTGATGGGGAATGAAACGTGGGTCCACCATTTCACGCCTGAATCAAAGGCCACATCTATGGAGTGGAAACATCTGTCACCTGTCTGAAAGAAGTTCAAAACAACGCCCTCTGCAGGTAAAGTGCTTCTCACGGTGTTCTGGGATGCCCAAGGGGTTTTGCTGTTGGACTTTTTGGAGGGTGGAACCATCACTGTCACGCCCTGTCAAAATTTATGAAGGAGGCGATTTGGAAAAAGCTGCCTGGTCTTCTCCAATCTGGTGTTCTGTTGTTGGATGGCAATGTGAGGCCACACTCTGTGAAGGCAAAGCAAAACCATATTGCAACTCTTGGTTGGGATCACCTAGCCCATCCACCATACAGTCCTGATCTCGCACCCAGTGACTTCCATCTGTTTCCGGCTTTGAAGAAGACTCTCGGCCGAAGGTACTTTGAGAGCACTGGTGATGTCACACAAGCCATTCAATGCTTCTTCTGTGTGCAGAGCCCTGATTTTTTCCCGGAGGGCTTTTTGAAGCTTCTAAAGTGGTATGGCAAACGTCTCAATGTACGTGATAATTATGTGGAAAAATAAAGGTAGGTCTTTTCTTTAATGCCTCATATTTTTTGTCTTTCATCCACACCTCTGTACACAGTTACCAGAGGAAACATTTTCGGACTCGCCCTCGTAAATAGCTCAGTGACAGGTTTCCAAAGTGTTAAAAGAGTGCTCAAAAAGGGGGAAAAAGCTAAATAGCTTGGTTCTGAAACTTATGAAGTCACAATTTTGTATGAGAAAACTTGTCTGCAGTTGAACCATAAATGTCTGAGCAAGCTTAGATCACATCCTGCAGTTTTTATTTGAAGTGTCATTGGTGCAAATCTTAACTTTTATAGCCTATTACATATTGTATTGCCCAGAGTAAAAGCATTATTAATCTACAAACCAGAAAATGAGTATACCTGTACTGTAATTTCCTCTCATTTGACAATCAGAGTGGAAGGAACTAATATCAAAATGTAACTGCTTAGGTTTGGGTACTGTACTTTATTTCAGCTATTGTACAGTTAATATAAGCGAGTAGTATGGCTTGATTTGCATGGGACTTGGGAGAGTTTGCTTTTGCTTTAGTGTATGGGTGCAAGAACTCTGGCTGTGACATTGTGCAGCATTCAGGTCACATCACAGACAGAGTTCTAGTTACCCTAACACTCCCTGCTGCAGAGATTAATGCTTCAGATGCTGGCTTCGTCTAACCCCAGGTGAAGGTGTTCAGTTCTCAGGTTTGTATAAAGCTGAAGAGCTGGGAAAAATTTGTTTTGGGAACTATTAGGGATGGGCCCTCGATACTCTCGATACTTGCATGGTATCGGCATTGAACGATACTTAAGAAAACTCGCTCGATACTTTTGTAATTCTGCAATTAAGTGAGAATGCTAGTATTTTTAACAAAAACTTGTAAGTGAACTGTTTATAAAACTAATTTTAGTTTTAATGTAGAGTTTAAAAATAATTATAGGCTACTGATGATATTAAATTTTGTCTCATTAACTATGCAGACTTAATTAATTTAGTCGGTATTGCACAGTTCTCTCAAATTTTAATTTTTAATGTACCTATTTATTGAAACTGGAAATGTTGAAGGTATCGAGTATCGAAGAAAAAATCATGTATCGGTATCGAGTGTCGAGAAAATCTGGTATCCACCCATCCCTAGAAACTATTCATCTCCATCTTTTTTGTAAGTAAAATACTGCCATTGCTGGTCTAAAGCTGAATTCAGACTGTACTGGTATTTTGTTGTGGCGTGTTAGTAAAACTAATAGTGATTTATATTGGAGTGTCCAAATTGCCCTGTTGTGGTGTAATTGTGGAATCATCTGATGCATGTTGACATAGTATGACATGAATCAGCTTACAAGATATGAACTGCCAAATGTTTGCCAGAAGCGTCAAGGTACCAGAACAAGTTAACTATGTATTTGATTGTCATAGTTTGTTTTTGAATTGCAATTAATGAACTGAGAAACATTAATTGAATACAAGGTTATGAATTCAATAAAATTATAACCTTCATCTCGAGGAATGTAGAAACAGCAGGTCAGGTTATGCATCGATAGAAAGAAAAGAAAACTTGGAATTTGGCTTTGGCCTAGTTTCTTCTTGATGATCTCCAAAAAAAAAAAAAAATGGGAAAACTTCCTTATTGACTTGTTGACATCTTCAAAAATTCAGGCCATAAAATGTTAAATTTACCAAATTCAACCCCCTTTCAGCATTGACAAGGTGATACCATTTTCTGGTCTTCTCCGTTGTAAATAATACACTGATAACTGCTGTAGTTTTCTTTTCTTCATCAAGTGCAGGTGACAGTTCTTTATCCATATAGTGTTGATTACCTCAATATGCTTTGACAATAAAGTCATTTGTCCTCTTGAACTCCAATATTTTTCAAAATATATTCTTTTGATCAGCCACTGATGTACAGGTTTTGAGATCTTCCGAATCCATTTCTTGGTTTGAATTGCACAGTGGTCAGTTTGAAGACTGAAATATTCCAATTCTATGCAGGTGTTTGGAGTCTGATATAGGGTTACTGTACCGGTAGTTGACCAAATCAGCATATAATAAGGCAGTGTTTTGTTGTGCTAAACCAAAGAGTATAAAATTACATGTCATTTGAAAGAGTAGGGATTGCCTCACCAAATACAATTATCAGGTACTGAATCTACTGAATGGTTGCCATTCTTTAGCATTGTTTTCTGGTGGTGCAACATGGCTTGCTTCAGATATTAATAGAGAAGGTAAGCTGCGCATTTTTCTATTATTCTTGTACAACCATACTGATTAATGACATATTCATTTCTTTTGTAATTCATATGATAAAAATGCACATTACTTAATGCTAGTGACCTATTGCTAACAACTAGTTTTTTATTGTTAGGGCAAGAAAAGGCTGGACAACTACTGAAACACCAAAATGGCCGGGTATCTAGTAGTTGACCACTAGCGGTCAACAAATAGAATCCCTTACTCTAGTAGTTGACCAGCACCTTACAAGTGATATTTATGGTCCAACATCAGAAAAACTGCAAGGAAATATGGCATACCAAATTCTTCATTCCTAATTAAACTAAAATGTACTGTTCCATTAAAAATTTGGGAAAATTTACTTGCTTCTTGGGATATTTCCTTGTGCAAAAGAAGTGCCTGGCAATAAAAAGGCACACAATGTTTGAAACTGTAAAAAAAAGATTTTAAAGATAAATGCAAATAGAAAAATTCCTTTTAAAAACAACAAACTAGATAGACGTTGGTTCAAATCGTTCATGACGTGGCGTCCAATAATGTCAGAAAGGTATTTAGAAGGTATTCATACAGCTTGAGCAGATGTGGAAGAAATAGAAACTGGTTCAATGAATTGCATGCTTATGTAAAAGAAGAGAATGTACTGGATATTTTGAAAGATCCTTCAAAAATGTTTAATGTGAACGAGATAGGCTTTCAAACTTGCCCCAAAAGTGGAAAAAGGAAGGGGGGGAAGGACATGAAGGCCCTTAAATTTCTAGGAATTGCTAGATAAAAAAATGGGTAGATAACAGGTGCTATTTATTATGAATTGCCTATATTGCAAATGTGTTGATTTCATGGGTGGAGAGTTAGCAAATTATGTTTCTGATCCCTCTATTAGCGAATGGTTGTAAGGCACATGTTACATACAATGTGTCTAAACTTTGTTCTGAGAATGACATTATGCAGTCTGCTTTATTGCCAAATGCAACATGTATTCTGCAACCTGCAAACATATCAGTTTCCTATATTTTCCAACAAAATTCATTAATATAAATTGTGGTCAACTACTGGTGCAAGCGGTGGTCAAGAACTGGGTAGTAGTGGTCAACTACAGGTACATCACAACAAATTATTTTTGAACTGAGATAAGTAGTACACCAATTGTTTAATATTGAAAACTTTTATATGCATTTTGTAAAGCAGCTTTCAAACTTTCTTTTACATAAATTACTTATTCAGTTCTTGCAGTATTGTGCATTATAGTCTTTATCAAAGAAATAAAACTCCTTAAATGGTCAACTACTGGTACAGTAACCCCATTCCAATTCTATGCAGGTGTTTGGCCAAACAGTCATGGCCTGTTGCCAATCTAAAAGCAGTATTGAATAAGGTTGTACGAGGACTGCACCATGAGATAGGCCTCGATATGTTTGTAACTGGAGAGTGAGTTATTGAATTTAGTAGCAATAAATCTTTGACTAATGAATTCTATGTCGATATGGACATGTTCCAGATGCATAATTCCTGGAGTTTTAGTTTTACCTCAATATTAATACCCAGAAAACTGTGTATTCCAATCAGGAGCTTGTCAACTAAAGAAAATTATATTGTACAGCACAATCCAAGAGCAATGTAATCACTTGAGGCTATTTTGATGTCTTCACATTAACACAAAATGTCTGCTTAGCTTGAATTCAGCTTTAGGAAATAGCAAACTGATGAGGGTATGATCAACATGGCCAATCTGGAACACATTCTATCCAAAGTTTCCTTCCTAACAAGCTAAACGTGGAAATTATACAAAATTTACAGTGAACGTCAAATGAGAATATTACTGAGTTAGCCAGGACCAAACCAAGATATTTAACATAGCTCTCATATTCTGATAAATCTACTTTAACTGTTATATTATGTCTGAAACATTTTAAATATTAATAAAAAATTCTCAATAAAAAATACCTTGGATAACTGTTCAATTCTTCAGAAAATGTAAATTAAATGGCATAAGGTTTATAATTAGGAAGGAATATTCTTGCTAGGAATGTTAAGAATTTCAGGTATTGTCCTCCATCTTTATGTAAATATACATAACAGCGAAAAAACGAAAATTGTTAGTATTGTACTGAACACTGTCGGTTTAATTTTTCTGTCCTTACACCTTTGTATTTCTCCTCCCTTTTTAATCATTATAAATGCAGTTTCTAGGCAGTCTTTTTGTTGGTTTTTAAGGGCAAGATAATTGATTCAGTCAACTCAATACGTGTAACCTACTCTTAGGACCTGTACTACCACCTCCTGATAAACCTCTGGTTAACTCTGAAATTTATTTGGAAGTTAATTTCAAAATACATACTGCAACCTCCAGTTGAACTCTCTAGCCAACTAATTTTCTAATTGCTTATACTAATAGCATTGTGTTAGAGGCATATAATTATATTATATTACATAATTGCACAAATAGTTTGATGGGCTCAAAATGATGTGGTCTAATGTAATTTCATTATATATAGTGCAAAAGAGAATATATATATAATGATTAAATACAGATGCATAGCGGAGATTGCTCAAACTAGGCGAAACAAACATCTATGCTTACAGTATTAATATCCATGTTACAAAATTTTACTGCTTTCTTCCTGACAGCAGTTCCATTATGGTAGTATAAAAATTCTTCTTGATAGGGTAACTAGAAGATAAGTATCCAGAAGTTTATTGTCAAGAGGTTGTAATACAGGCACTTAACCATTATGAACAAAGAAGGTAGTAAATGCATTCTTCTTTTTTCTCCATTCTTATACTGCAGATTTTCATGTCAAAAGTGGAAAACTTAAAAAGCTATAAGGGATTTGATGACGCAGTATTCTAGAGAAAAGATATTGATGATTCATTGATCTTTCAGCGTTGAAGAAACTTGTTTTTATGTGAATTTGTCATGTGTGATCTGAGCATATAATTTTGCTGCACTGCTCTTCTCACTGAATGGCACTTGAAAGAAGGCAGTGATATTTGCAGATTAATAGAGAAAAATGGTAGAATCAGTACAAAGGGATTAATTAAAAAATATGTTTATATTTAAAAGTTGCCTTAAAATAAATGTTTTTTAATCTTGCACTGCATATTTTATCTATGTTTTGAGCATATTAGCATTCATCCCTCATGACTCACTGGCTCATGCTAAACTTTGTGGTTCTTGTACTAATGTCATTTCAGTATACTCTTGATTATCTGCAAAATTGAGTGGCTTGGTAACTTCTAATAACTGAATTCCATACATAATCTGCATAATGACTGGAAAAGTTTTGGAACAATTTTTTGCAAAGGGGATCTATGGATGGAATTATGACGTATTGTAACAAACAAATGTTTTCAATTTTTTAAAATTTGTTGGTCTACTCCCCCCCCCCCCCCCCCCCCAAGAAAAAAAATTAAACCTTTTTGTGTGTGGTAAAGACCTCTTCTTTGTTTGGGATTAGTTTATGACCCCAACAAGAAGAAGGCTAATCCACCTGTGGATATTTTATTTTCTGTATTTAGACATGGCAAATTATACAGATTAAACTATATAGCATTGAACCAGTGGGTTAAGAGGTTGAGTCCTTCTTTGCAAAGAAGCATGCTTACCGTCTAATACTTGAAGATATGGTTAACATTAACGGCTATCACAATATCATATTAGTGTAGAGCGTCATGCTTAATTACAAGGTGCCTTCAAAATGTATCTTGAAACATCCTGTTAAAGATACATGTACAGATATTTCACTGGTATGTCTATAAAGACTATGTTTATGCAGACAAACTGAAATTCGTCTGTGTTTGATATGTGCAAAGTCTGGCCAAACTTGAATCAAATTATGATTCCTCTTATCAGGATTCATGTACTTATTCACAAGAATTTGTAGAAATATTGTATCAAAAATGCCTCAGTTTGAAAAGTGAAGTGCATGCCACAGTTTGGGAAAGTAACTGGATTACAAAAGCCAGAATATTTGGTTCAAGGCTTGGTAAAAGAAAACTTATGAGGTTTCAGACATGTGAACGAAAGCAAACCATGAGACCCAATGTACAGTTAGTTGATGTAAACATAGTCTATACAGACAAATCTGAATGTGTAATGGACCCTTAAGGTAGTTCTGCAATTTCAAGATAGATTTAAAATTGGAACAGAAGATCAGTTTGAATACGTTTTGATAGCACCTAGTATAGCACATTGATCAGAACATACATTTCTACTATTGGGTACTCCAAGTTTGTGTTCTTGAAAGCTTTGGCATGCAAAATATCTAACCTAGACATTTTAAATGAAAACGTTATTTGACATGATGCATAATCCTTTTACAAATAAAAAAATTAATGTTGTACAGAAAATGAAAAGGGACCCTTTGTTAGAAAATATAATTTTTAGAGAGAAGTTAAAACATGGCCAGTGTTAGTGATCATCTTTTGTTTTTGGTTAATTTTTATTTTTCAAAAACTTATTTTTTACCTTCAAAGGCAAAAATCAGACCTTGGAATGGTTGAAAATAATTTTTTCTAAGGGTGTGTTATGGTTAGGAAGGGCTAGCAGATGTCATTTTGGAGAATGGTTAATGGAATGCCCTCAGAACTATTTCTGTATTCTAGCAGCCTTTGAGGAAACTGAAGCTAGAATACTGCTGGTAATGAATTAAGTGTTTGCAGACATCCAGACTCCCTTTTGTATACCCATAATTATTTACATTTCTTAAATGTGAAAAATATATAAATTAAGGTTTCTTTTTCTTCAATAAACTTGACCTTGTTTTTCTCAAAATAGTACTTTTCTACTATACATTATTTTCTAAGTTATATATCTGCCAAAATTTAAGATATTTGTGTGGTTTTTGTACCAAATTGTTAGGTATTTCATGCTTTATAAGAATATCACAAAAAGTAAATTTAAAAAAAATTACAAAAGGTCCCTTTTAATTTTTCCAACACAACTGGAAGATATGAGGTTTGAAACTTTCCCAGCAAATACTACTGCTTACAATTCTTGGGGAATCGCTCGGCTGAGGTGAATACATTTTAAGCTACTGGCAATGCACTTTAGTTCCATTTTACAAGAGAACTTGAAATGTAAGGATAAAATAACGCAATTTGTATGGTCACTAAACACAACACTGCCCTAAGTAAAAAATCTGGTATCTACAAAATTAAAGTGGTACCTCAGACTGCCGTATAGCTTTGCTTTATTCAGCACAAACACAACCAATATAACAGATTTACCAGGAAGCATGCATGAAATACTGAAAGCATTGAAATACTATAGGTAGAAATATGTAGTGGCACAAATGTAACCAAATATGGGAAAGTGGATGGATAAGGAAAATAGAACAAAAGTTGATGTTCCTATATCTTAAAATTAATCAATACTGTACATCTAGAGATCAGTCAGTCTGCCGGGCAGGTGGCCTTCAACTGGGCAAGACTATAATATACAAGGTGCACTATAAGTCACTGCACATGGTCAGCAACTCGATAGTTGAAGGAATCTGTGACAGTGAAATTGACTTTGAAGGAAGTTTCTTTAGAAGTAGTGGCAGCACTGGTGTATTAGTAACAACTGACAGGTTTTCATTTGGCCAATGTTAATACGGAAAGCTTAAAATAAAAAAAAGTATGAACAGAAAATGGTTTACAAAACAGCATGTGTTTCTTTTAAAGAAGTGGTGGCAACTTGATTGAAATTATGAGGATGTAAGTCAATCTTTCATTGAAAAGTAGCTGCATTCTCAGCCACCATGCAGGCACGCTATCTACAAATTAAATCGAAGATTTGAGTTGCCAGGTTCTATAGCTGACATATTACACAGTGGCCGTCCAAAACCGAAAGGTACCATCGAAGGTTAAGAAATGTAGTTATGGTAGAATTAAAGCCTCAAACCTAAAACATTTACGGGATTTGAAAACACTTCTGATAACGAAAGGAAGTTATGTGACATCTGCAAATCGGTGTTCAAACGATGTCGCAAATGCTTAGCTAACAATGTAGACCAGTGATTCCCAAAGTGGGGTCCGCGATGGTGTTTCAGGGGGTCCGCAGGCGGTTTAAGAAGAAATAGGATATCTCGTAATTTTCTCAAATTACATATCTTCTAAAGCAGCTTCACTGTTCACATTAAGGAGTAAACTCTGTTTGTTACCATTGATGTTATTTTGTCTATTGAATTTAATACATTTGAATCAAAGTATTTATTTAGTTTTTTTTTTTTTTTTCAAAACCCAGAGGGGGTCCACGAAATTTTAATTTTTTTCAAGGGGTCCACGGACTGAAAAGTTTGGGAACCACTGATGTAGACTCTTTTGAACAATTTACATAGTTATTTTTTGTACAATTTTGTAAGCTACAAAAAATAATAAAAGTGCCTTTTGGTTAACTGACTTACGCTGCATCCTGTATAACCAAAGTTGGGATGTTACAACAGGTACAAAAATTACTTAGACAATAATTGCAGGTATTGAAGAATTTCACTTTGCAGATTGCATGGCATAGAATTTAATTTTGTTTTCATTAATATTAATGTAAATATTAAACACTGTAATGAAAATAATCACTGCAGATGTCCACCCTTGACAGTGGAATTAACCATAACAAACAAACATAGGAGTAAACTGGAGTCATGGGAAGAAAAGTAAATTTACTACTGTATACTAGTAGTAATTTAATTTCATAATTCTGTAAAAAGTGGTAACATTAAAATAGTTCCATTGTTAATTTTTGTTATTAATTAAAAATAACACTTCTTCCTTCTCCTTGCATAGACAGCTCATCGCTCCACAGAGGTGCCTTGACTTCCGGTTCAGGAGACACTCACAAAATGCTGTACACACACGGACATGCTCCGCTATGATTGTTAGTTTTATTTTTTATACACATTTCACGTTCTCAGTTTTATTCCAGTCTTCTAATGAAAAACAACGCTGTTATCTTTACTATTCTTCTTCTTACACCACATATTTCATGGTCACAAAACACACAGAAAACGTGAATTAAAGTTTTAACTAATAACACGACGCATGTCTTGCTGTGGTATTGATTCCTGAAGGAACTGTACTTGGCCACTTAGTGCAGCGTGTCATATGTTCTGTTTGGTACTTCCCCGTCGGATCACCAGTTAAAAGGCTCGCACGCTGGGTGTGTTGTTCAATGACATACCCCAAGATTGCCTGCGCTACTTATAACCACATGCCCCAATCCTGCCATCTGCCCATGGTATATGATGCAGCAGTCGGGTGGTAGGCCTACTCTCTTCATGGATGTAGCACCATGGAGTTTAGTTTTTTTACACATAATGATTAATATTGTATAGGATTACCATTCAACTTCACTATTATAAGTTTTTACTTGCAGAGAACACATTTCACAGATAATTGACATCTGCTGAGGATAACTTCCGAGTTTGTTGGTAAACTTACCATTGTAACTATGAAGCTCTGCCAAGTATGACAGCGTACCCATACCTAGCTGGCAAACCCCTTGGTATCTATAAAGACCTGCCAGCGGAGGTTCTGGATTTTGCAGTGATATGGCAACCATGTAGACACACAACATCAAGCTAAATTGGCTACATCATAGTGACCAATATGATACGGGAAAAGTCAATATGAAAGTGGAAGTTAGCAATAGTAGTATGTTAAGATAGCTGCGCCGAACATCTTCTTGTAACCTCCTTCTGCTAAGAATGCTTTCGCCAAAGATCATTGGATACACACGTGTTCAAGGCAGGGAGGGGGGCCAGCAGGAACCAGTCTGCTTCAAGTGGCACCTGTAGGTGAAGCTTGGGACATGGGAAGCCTTTATAGATCATTTGCCTGTTAAGTAGCAGAGCTTGCTTACCTGTCAGAGGACTATGGATATGGGGTGATTGAAGTCTCTTGGTTGGCCATATCAACTTAAAGGTCATGTCGTCTTTTAGAATCTCAAAATTTACCAAGGGTTGCATGTATGCGTGCTTTATATTATTATTAAAACTCTCACCCAAGCAGTCAATTCTTCCAGTTTTTTGCACAGCTTTTGATAATTTTATGTCATCTTTAAATTCATGATCGGTAGTAAAAAGAAAATAAGAATTGGCAGATATTACATTTTGAGATTCTAAAGGCCAAAGACATAATTTACTGTGTTTTTATGGGGAATTCCATTTGATCTGAATACAATTCAGTTTTCGATATGGTTTTGCAAACATTGTTTTCAAGAGAATCTGCGTAAAGACTACCCCCACATGAAATGACCAATGAAACATTTTATGCCACGCACTCGAGGGCCAATGAAACATCCTCTTAACATATTGAGATTGAATTGCGAACGGTAGTGTTTCCATGGCATGAATGCAATCTCAATTTGATTTTATTATTATTTATTAACGTTTATTGAGACCCAAATTGATCTGAGTTCCTGTTTTCATGAGAATTTCAATAAGGTAGGTGTATTCAGATCAATTTGAATT
Source organism: Ectobius pallidus (assembly GCA_964059195.1). Lineage (NCBI taxonomy): Eukaryota > Metazoa > Arthropoda > Insecta > Blattodea > Ectobiidae > Ectobius > Ectobius pallidus. The sequence continues at coordinate 184,590,615 of CAXKWD010000001.1, forward strand.
CTCCATGGAAACTTAGTAATTGTAAAGTTGTTATGGCCAACAGAGACATCTACTTGTTATAAGACAAACTTTGTAATTGATCTCAACTGATGATGCAGGTGAGAGTTATCTGTGAAACATGTCCTTGGTGAGTGAAAACTTATATCTGTGAAGTTGAGTGGTAACCCTGTTCAATTTGTAATATTTCATTACTTCACTGTGGTTCACATAAACATACTTGATTGTAATGTACACTATATTTAAGGGTGTGATGTCATAACATTAATTTTTCAGATTTTTAACACATGGATGTGGCAAGGGAATGTGTTTGGCTTTACCTGTGCTTTACGTGTGTGTGGCATGCTCTTTGCACAGAGTTGAATACCATGGATGTGCCACGTGAAGTCAGTGTAGCACCATGGGATTCAGCTTAGTTCGGAGACGCAAAACCTGCTTGCTCCTTGCATACCTGCATGAATGTGCATGGAAACATCTGATCGGTGAACAGAGTTAATTTTCTTCGCTAAGATAACAGTGAAAATGCTCCTGAAGTCTTCCATCCCAGCCTCTTATTTGCAAAGAAACTTGTGGCATGTTTTGATATCAGTGAAATTTTGAAAAATAAAAAAGAGTAATTTTGTGTTTGTCCTGTTTATTACAATTGAGTCCTACTAATCCGGACCCTGCAGTTCCAGGCATCTGGACAGATGGACAATCAGAAATTTTTTAATTTAATCACAAAGATGTTTTGTTTTGTTAATCCTACATCGGTATGTAGGTTCAAAACTTGGGTCTACGTACACAGTAGTATTAAAAAGTAAAATTAAATTGTAGAAAAAGTTTAATTACTGGGGGACAACGATTTTTATAGTTTTACCCATGTATTACAGTATGTAAATTTTAAGGCAAATTCCATTTAGTCCAGGCTTTCGGTGATCCAAACTAGGTCTTTTCCCATCTATTCTGGATTAGCGGGACTCTAACTGTGCTTGTTTCTCTATTCGTGCTTTACTGACATTAAGATTACAGCAGATACCTTGGGTGATATTTGAATGATTATAATTTTAACGTGTATGAGTGTGGGTCATTTGACCCACACATTGTAATGAGAGTGGTTCATTGCATATTGCACAGAAAGAGACAGTAAAGGTTTATGGAGTTTCCACAATGTGGTGTGCAGCTACCATGATCACATATTATGCCAATTGGCTGTATGGCAAAATTACTAGTAGCAGCGCTCTGGTTCCCCCTCCTCTTTCAGGAAGAATTGTGCACTTTTTACAGCATTTACTCTGTGTGTGTGTATGTGTGCGTGCGTGTGTGTGTGTGTGTGTGTGTGTGTGTAACCATGCTTTTAACATTTTGTGGAGTTAATATATGCACCAATACTAGGAACTAAATAAATTAACCTCAGAATAAGCTTCTCAAATGAGGACATATGTATCTTGAGAGATGCATTTGGTGATGCTACATAACCATTTATACAGCCCTGTATAATTATGAGAGCTCTGTTTCTTATATTATAACATGTGAAACTTTGGAATAACTTACAATACAAACCCACTTCATAAAATTTGCTAGCAAGATCGCTAGACATAGACTGATGGCCCTAATACTTTATTTTTCTGCACATTTGTTTCCTACCATGGACCTGTACTGTTGTACCTTCCAGATTCTAGTTCTAATTAAAACCTCATAATATTAAGAGTTTATTATACAATGTGCGACTTGAGGCTTTCCCGGTGTTGAGAATGTATTATTGTTTCTTGGGCTTCCAACCGGGTGAGTTAGAGGTTTGGTTCCAAGCTTTTAGCAGCTATCTCCGCTGCCATCTTGTGGGAGGCTGCTTCTCCCAGAAGATGCAGTGGAAATAGCTGCTGAAAGCTTGGAACCAAACCTCTAACTTACCCGGTTGGAAGCCCGAGAAACAATAATATGTTCAATAGTGAGCAATGTATGGGATTACCTTGTCAATATTCTTACATATTATCCTTATTATCAAAAGAAATTTATTACCGTCAGTTCATAAATGATGTGTAGTATGTTACACTTCATGTTTTCAAATTTAATAATATCGAAATACCAAGCCTCTGCCTATTATAGTTAGGCTCTACATTGATTCTCTCTCAGTCAATCAGTCAGTCAGGACAAAGCCGCTTATATGTATAGAGATGATTTGCAAGGGCCTGCAGATATTGTTATAAGGAGGTTTCACTGTAGATTATGTCTTTTAGTCAGACCTGGAAAAACTTGTGTACCCTAGTACTGTATGCTGATTTATCAAACAGTCTATTGACCTGGACTAAATAACTGTATACCTGTGACTACTTGTTTGGTCATGGCATAACACAAAATACCATTTGTTTAGTTTAGTCGGTACCAGCAGTAGTGCGCTACTTGTTCGATTGATGCTCTAATGCACTAGAGATACCCAGAATGTCTTCTTCAAATTTATTAAGATATTGGAGGGACATGTCATCTGGTTGATGAAAACTGTATTGAATTCTACATTTATTTAAGGTTACAGAGGAAGGGAAAACTAAACTGCTTCTGTACATTGGCAGGGATGTCAATTAAAGGTAATTTGAAGCAGTACAAGGTGATGAAAACTTCTTGCTAACCCCTTAGCTTGACAGTTATTTCACTAAAAATGAACTTTACTTTTTATGATGAATGTAGGTATTGTGAACAATAAATAACCTGCATACTTGAACACTTAATGGGTAGTCCTATTAAATATGTATTAAAAATCAAGTATACTCTTTTTGTTACGATGTTTCAGGATAAATCAATTTGAAAAATGTTCAGTGATTGTAGTTATAAAAAAAATAAACTCTTTCTTACATAATTTCATCTTCTAATGTTTGTAGCCATGTGAATACCCGAATTACTTCTACCATCTGAATCTTAGCACTTTCCATAGAACTTCTTCGTCAGAATAATTAGATAAATAAATGAATGAATTTATACAGTATTATTCTTACTCTGTCTACTAATCTTGGGATGAGCTAGGAGTCCCTTTCCCTGTTAAGTACTACAGTGAGTTTCATGTACAAGTTGGCCAATCTTGCGGGTTTCTGCATCGTGGCGGCCTAGCAATCGGGTGAATATCTACGCAAATAAAGCCGCTAATGGTGTAATGATTCAGGTTTTCACAAATACAGGTAAAATTACAATGAAAATAACCATGTAACTCATCGCAAGAGATGTTGGAAATGTCCTCCTCTTGCATTCACATAACACTGGCACCTTATTAGGAAATGTTCTTTCACATGCATAAGTTCAGCTTCCGAGATAGAGTAACTTCTCTTTTGGTTACATAGATATTTCACCCGAACTTGAAGTTGAAAAATAAGTGCATAGGTCAAACCACCATACATTAGAAGAACTTAAGGACAATATCACAAGAGAAAAAAGTTTGGAGTTTCTGCTTTTCGTATATTTGGAATCAATATTTTATCATTTAATTCCACTGCAAGCCATTTTTAAAACTTAATCAAAATGGTATTTCATAGGAATCTGTTTCATTTAATCATAAATGTACAATTGATATTGACAGTTAACAATTTTTATTACTTTATCTTATTTCATCTCCATTTTTGCTTTTAATTCCTTTCCTGTTTCTTTATGTTCCTCATGCTTCATTTCTCTCTCTTATTCTCTTCTTTGATATAATTAGTGATCCTGACTTTCTTGGTTTTTATTTAACTACATTTCTTATTTGTGTTATTGTAACTAAATTATGTATTATATTTTGTTAACAGTCATGAACATTGCAGTTTTGTTTATACCTGTAATGTTTAATTCTTTATTAAATAAGTAAATAAACCTAAGAAGGAGATGTTGTCAATGTACACGAGTGTTCTTGGGCTTTTAAATTTTTTTGAAATCCTTAGAATACTCAAGATATTCAGTTAAGTGGTTAACAGTCAACCCAGTCATGAGGGAATTCATAAGAAGTCAAGAAAAGTTATAAATAAAAATTGATTTTTTTTGTTGTTTTGATTGTTTTGTTATATTTTGGTGGGAATATTCCACCGATTAAAATTGTGATCATTATTTCACTGCACGGACCTAATTAATCACTTCACTCAGCTTGAAAATATGAAGTGTGCAGCTAAGCTACATGCCAGAAAATGTGTACGAGTGGGCATATGGCTGTGGTTCTAGCTCGGCATACACAGGACTTGGCAAATCTGTAATGTATTGATATTACAAGGAGTGATGTTCTGCAGGAGAAAGAGCATGCTCTAGGAATAGCATTCCCCTGCCCTCCCTCAATACCATCAGATACAGTAGAGCCCCGGGCGAGATTTAAAAAATTTTAATTTTGATTTTTAATCACAAATATGTTTTGTTTTGTTAACCCCTCATCAGTTCATACGTTAAAGCTTAGTGAGCATTCACACCGAAGTAGCATAGCATGTGAATCGCACAACCTGGATGCAGGCTGTACATCGAGTTGCATGGTTCACAATTTTGCATTCATACCGAAGTAGCAAATACTATCTGCAGTTTAACGTTAACTATATTTTCACTTGAACAATTGAGAAACCCATTTAAAGTAATGTAATTTACCTAAAGAGGATATAGTTTCAGCAATTTTAATCATGGCTTTTTCCCTACTAGTTACGATTGCCATATCGTATAGCCTACGCATGTACAAATTGTAGCTCTCTTTCCAGCAGTTTTCATGACATCTTTGCCATAATCTACCGCTACACAAGCAAATGTGTGTTGAATTTTCTTAAAAATTAGAAAACAGCTGAAAAGGCAACTGTACGCATGCGTCATCCCGAGTAGCGTCGCATGAAATATGTCCAGATCTATCTGAAGAAATTAATGTCGCACTCTGCGAGCTGCACTATTGCCACGCTACTTCGGTGAGAAGACTTGATCTTGTTTATTTGGGATTTAAAATGAGTAACGTGCAGCGTGCATCCAGGTAGCACGTCGCAAGTGGCATGCTACTTCGGTGTGAATGCTCCCTAAGGTTTACATATACAGTAGTATTAAAACTAACATTGAGGTCTAGAAAAGGTTATATTTATAGAAAAGAATCGTCAATTTTTATAGTTTTTTACCCATGTAAAACTTGTAGTACAGTATAATAAGGGCATTTTAAGGCAAATTCTGTTTAATCTGGACTTTCGGTGATCCGGGGAGGGTTCAGTCCCATCTAGGTGAGATTGGGGGACTCTACCTGTATACATATTCCATTGAGCCAAAGCTTACTAGCCAACAGAAATACTTTCTCTGAGGGGTACACATGTCTTACCACTGAGACACATTCCTTTCGCACTGTAAAACCAGTCTGGGAGTAAGTCTTATATTGATATTGTAATTGAATTGAATTAGATAAAAATTTTAGTGTTGTAATTTTGTTAATAAAATCTGGAGGAAAGTTTCTGTGTCTGTTACACAGGAATTTTTATTTTAGGTTCTTAACATGTTACAAAAATTGTCCAAGTTGATTGCTAACATTAATTATAAATCCAATGCAAATATCCATTAAATGTATGTAACAGATTTTGTGCTTTTTTGTTCTGATACAGAAAGCGATTCTATAGTGGACATGTCAGGTTTATCAAACCATGACTCATTCACCAGTGAACCGTTCCTGAGTCTAGAGCCACCGCTGTCTGACTCTGACTACAGCTTCACTTTAGGCGACACCGAAGGCCTTACGGATCTCTTCGACTTCCCATTCTGAGATATCTACAAAACCAGCTGTGCCAGAAATGGAAAATTATTTGTAGAAACGACATTAGGTGTAGGTATATCAGCACGAAGCAACCGAACGTACCTGTGGTTAGTCAAGCATTCTTTCTTCCGTCTGAAGAAAATGCTTTCTCCTCTCCCTCAGTTTTGTTATTTTTCGCAAAACAACAAGGAAAAAATTATCCTGCAGAATATTACCTCTTCCCCCAAAAATATGTTATGTTAGAACTATATGAATCATGAAATTTTGCAATTTTTTATTGTCTTTTAAACAAGATTTTCAGAGCATGTTCTTGGTTTTCAGATGCTGTGTAGGTTTTCTTAAAATATTGCCAGAAGTTGAGATAACATGTGTTTTGTCTTGTCACTGCCATATATATATATATAGCTCCTCTCTTTTCACAAGTTCATAAGCTAGAGTTGGAGGCATAGGGAAATCTAGTTTTAGTGCACGTTAAATGAATCATGTTTTATTACGTTTTTGCTGGCATGTATATTTTATTGGCAGTGTTACTTTAACGTTGAGGTACAAACATCACAATGATCAAGCACAAAGCATACTGATCTGTCTGCATTTTATGAAAAATATTCATAAGTCATTTTAAGTAAACAATGAAAGGAAAGGATTCCCTTTGAGGCAAGCATACCTTCCCTGTTTTATCGTTCTCTTCATATGTCTGAAGTTTATTTCACTTACAGTTCATATTTGTATTACATACAGTGAATTCTCAATACCTATAGAATTAAAACTGAGAGTGTGTTTAGGATGAAGGCATACTGCAAAGACAGATTTTCAGAAGTTCAGATATTTTGGATAAGTATTTTTTATAGGATCAAGTACAGAATAGGGTAGGATAGAACAGGAATAGTACAGAACAAAACAGGATAGGATCAAGTACAGAATAATTTGATATTGATATAATCTTAAATCCCTTAGATGAAAAATAAGCCAGTTTACATTTTAACTTACTACTGTAACAGCCCTATTGCATTAGCTCCTCTGTGTATTGTCACCTGCTATGGTCATGAATTAAAGCCAAGAAGTCTCCTGTGTGTATCATGAAATGTCGCTTGCTCCTCGATTTCCAGGAGATAGTACACTTGAAACAGCAGTGACAAAATAAAGGCATGAAAAACTGGATCATTTTTAATATTTCATGCTTCAATCAGGAAGTTCGAAGTAAATGGGGGGGAAAAAAAAACACTAAAATCTTTGCGCTATTCTTTTCATTGAATTTAGTGTGCACCCGTTATGTCTTGAAAATAGATTAAATTGCTGACGTTCTACTTTCAAGTTTTACAAAACATTAGTGTCAGTTTCTCGCAATCCTAAAAGCAGATCAAACCTGATCTTATGTTTATAATGATTAATAAATATGGCACCACAGGGCCCGTAAATTTTCCTCTTCTCAAGGTCTAGTACGGTCAGGTCGATGATCTCTGCCACAGTGCAGCTTTGTTAATCGTTATAATATTGATGACTGTTACTTTATCCTTCAACCGAGCAGTGAACCTCCTCAAGACACTTCATTGAGAATTCACTGTAACTGAAAACGTTAATTCTGTTATTGATGCTTGTAAAGTGGTTTGCCTCTGGTATGAAATTTTGTGAATTTTAAAGATTGAATTGATTTTCACATCTTATATGTGGTAGGTATTTATTACATATTTATATTAACAATTGTGTTTTGTATACCCTTATCTCGCCAGGTTGTTTCCTTTAAATACTTACTTTTTCTTATAATGACAGGAACATTTACTTTTAATAAGTCAATGCCTTGTTTTTGTATATATTTGGAATGAATGACATAAGTTCCTGGTTTTTCTCCCCCCCCCCCCCCTGCTGAAAGATAAAATTATCTTAACTGCTCTTGCATGGAAAGTATTGTTTTACGCATATACATTCCTCTGAGCATATCCTGTACTTGAGTTTTGAGGTTATACTTTTAAAACAGTAGCTGTTTTCTCCCTTCTTTGCAGAATACCTCACCAATTAAGATTTTATGGGGATTTGTTATGAATATGCCTATTTTAATGGATATGTGTGACCATTACATAATTTGACACTTCCATCATTACAAATCTTATCTCGGTAGCAGTCAAAAGTCACTTGCAATAGGATATTATACTAGTCCATATAGTTTTCAGATAGTATTGTGTTGTATTCTTCAGAAAATGCTTGAGCATTGTTAGTATTCTCTTGTGATTTTTATACTATTTTCTGTAATTAACTTTTTTATTTAATTTTGTAGTTATGGTTGTATTTAGAGGAAAGCCTGGTGAGATACCTCCACTGCCAGAATAGTTGTAATCATTCATGTTCTCTGAAATAAATACTGAGCCCCTCAAGCTGATGTATAAGTTATCAATATCTCACCCTCATGTAATTTATACTGTATTTTGCTTGCTGTGTGATTCATTCTGTTATTATCATTGCTTTACTCATGTAGTAGAATGCCACATAATTAAAATGGTATAGCAGGAAAGAATAGTATTTTTGCACTCCTTAGCTAGTAAGTGTTACTTACGAAAGTTGTTTACATGGATCGTAACTTGGCATTACCACACGCAATCTTGTTGCTAGGGGCGACGGGCGGAAAGTTACTTTACCCCCCGCAAATGCTTATTTGCGAGCAGAAATGACCAAGGCCTCCCCGCTTTATAAATATTCGGTTGCCATAAACAATAACAAATGCGAATCCCTTTCTGAAATAAGCACCATTCTTCAAGACTGTATATACATAATATTTTCAGGTAATATCACAATTAATATAATTAAATTGATATAAGTAACCGTCGTGCAAAAAATAGCATGCAACACACGGACCGTAAAGGCATTTTACGGGCAATCTGTTTCCTCGACCCGTAAACATGCCTTTCCGCCTTTGTGTCGCAATATACTATTTCGGACTACACTGTATGACCGTTGTTAAGAATTACAATTTAAAATAAAATTAAATGCTGTAATTCTTGGAGAAATTCAGTACTAGGAGAAAATAATGTGCTTCCACTTACCATCAGCTGATAGAGACCAGAAAGATTGTCTTTTCCTGTTTTCACTTGCAGTCGGTTTTTAATGTATTTTAATAACGTGCAGGCTTTTGCTAATGTTAAATATGTAATTAGAAGCCTATTTCAGTCCATTCACTGTCGAAAATAGTTCTCAAAAAAGAGGAGAAAAACTTCTTATCCATAATATTTCTTGGATAAGCCAAGTTCTATCGTAACCATAGTCTGTTGGAGAGTGATGTATAACAAATCCTGCTTCCCAAACTTTGTTCGTATGTGAATACTTATTATTATAAACATTTTCAATAAAATCAGTTAGTATGCTAGCTAATAGACTCAGTAATCATGGCATCATACGAGGTGCTACCATACCATACCATATCCACTTTTTTTTGCTAATTTTATAATCTAAAATAAGGTGCGTGATTTATGCTACTTCTATTGTCACAATTCACAATGAAAGCAAGCCTCTTGACTAGTGTTGCCACCTGTCCCGAATTTGGCGGGACATCCTGCATTTTAAGAACATTTTCAGCATCCCAAATTATGCCCAAGAGGGACGCATTATATATTTGTATTATTTTGCTAGTCTTTTCTTTTCTAATGTTAGTGTTACTGTTACATAGCCTATTCAGTTTTGTCTTTGTAACGAATAAATTATTAATATGAATTATTAACGAATTACTAATAAATTGTTCCATGTACAAATTTAGGTATGAAGATCGGCGATATGCATATATTCGATAAGTGTCCCTCCTTAGCCTTACCAAAAGGTGGCAACCCTACTATTGACTGACAACATAGTTGTACTTATAGTTGGAAGAGGTTTCACAAAATAGTATATGTATGAAATATTCCAGATTATATAGAAATTAAAAATTTGCATTATTATCTGTTGTGGGAATTATGGGGATAACTGCGGTATTATTTTGTTATATGGTAGAGATATCATTCAAAATTCTGCCAGAAATTTAGTAAGTGAAAGCTGTTAGTAGGCAGGATACCAACATTAAAGATTAGGCTAATGCTGAAGCTTGAGGGGTTAACAGTGATTTTACTGCTAATTTTTAAATAATACGAATGTTAAATTTCTTTAAGTGAAATGAATGTTTGTGGCTTGCAATATATCGGTGATGTAGATTACTAATTTACCATTTATTTCTGACTGACGGGTGGATCTACAGACCGTATTTTTTGTCAAATAAAATGGCTGTGGATCTAGGGGCCGTATTTTTTGTAAAATAAAATGGCTGATACCAGCATTAACCTCTATTTCGACAAGTATTTTGTGAAATAAAATATTGACATTATTTACACAAAATACCCTTTATGCCATCCAGTACATAAAAGCCTTCATTTCTGTATTATTCTGCTCTCCTGTGGATCAGCGTAACTTTCAATTTTGGCATGATTTAGGTACAAATGTAATTAGAAATAAAATCAAAATTCAGATAGCTGTTTGCAAACAGAAGTGCCAACAACTGTTAATGAAATATGAAATCAGTCTTTTCCGCATTTGAACTTAGATTCATAGGCATCCCAAACTCAGCACAGAGATGGCAGAGAAGTAGTGTTTTGTGATCCCTGAATAGTGTATGTTCCTCAGTCTCTGCTGTAATTAGTAAAGTGTAACTTCTCAGCAGCCATAGAAATATCAGAAAAATAAGCAAGCTATATGAAATGATGGAAAAAATCAAGCTAAAACAAAATATTGTGATTTTGGATCAAATTTTTGTGCGCATTTCTCAGTTTTCTGTAAATATTCACACTTATTTAAAAGTTTCATACAACAGAACAAATTTCGTGATATTTTGTGGATTAAATTGGCTTAATAGTGGTATTTTACATATGTTTTTGTAAAAAACTTGTGCTTATCGCTGTTACCATAAAATACGGTCCCTAGGTGGATCATGCCAGGGGATCAATTGGCAGATTCTGTAAGTGGAATGCACATCTTGGAAGTTAAGACAAATGGTACTGGTCTCAAAATCATGTATTTTAGTAAACTTCTTTCTCTTAAAAGTGTACTGCCTTTAATGCCTTGTGGGTAACTGCTTTGTGGTAATTCCGAGTTTCTTAACATTCCCCTAATGCTTTTCCGTGAACTCCTTTCTTTGTTAGGTTACTTGGAGATGTACCAGTTCAGGTTTTATAAAATATGAAGTTAGTAATTTATTTATTCTATGTAGCATGTATGGTTTTTTCAATTCAATATGTCATCTCAAATATTTACATATCTTAACAGAAGAAAAGGAAATCTCCAATTGAAGAAATAAATGCATATTTGTGAAATAACTTATTGTGTGATAAAGATTTCAGATGAAATTCTATTCTTGTGTCAGATTGTGTGTGTGTGAATTCCATGATTGTACAGATCTCATTATTTATTAGCTTCTTTTATTTTAAGAGCGAGCCATATTCATTATTATCTGCACAATTTTTTGGCGAATAAAGCTTTGAATGTGATGTAAACTTTTGTTTCATGATTTAAAAAAAATGGTGAAAAATTAAATTGTCTTAAACAGTTGTGTAAGAAATTATGCTTTTGACATAAATATATGTATTCATTAAAATCGCAAGATTCTAACAATGTTTTCATTAAAATGGTAGTTATCTCAAAATTTTGTGCTTGATCAAAGCTCCCCCCTAATCATATTACTGTATAAACAGATAAGCAACGCAAAGTAAAATTTTTAAATGTGAGCTTGATCGAAGCTCCCTAATCATATTACTGTTTAAACAGATAAGCAACGCAAAGTAAAATTTTTAAATGTGATGTAAGGAGAAAGGCATCATGCAATGTTGCCGGCTAATGTTTAAAATAATTTATTACCCAAGGTAAGTTGGATTATCCATGGTACATGTAGCCACAGTTCATATTATGTTTATGTGCTTCACCAAAAAATTGTGCCTCTGTGTATTCTGCATGTTTTGCTTTTGTGTGAGTTGTATCCAATTGTATAAAATTTGTTAATGGTTGACTAATACTTTTTTCTTTTGGGCAGGTTTTGTGTCTTATAATATTCACTTCCTATTGTTATCCTTATCCGTTTTTTCCTATACGAGTCCTCTAAGACTGGTGGTGAGCATTGGTGTTTGTGAGCATTGTATCCTGGGGTTACTTCTGACAGTTGCCTAGGATCGAAATGTCTTTTCCCTAGAGTCATAGAGGTTAGAAATTGGAATGTAGGGTGTAAGGGGAAAGAGTTGGCTAGAACACAAGACTTTCTTCGATTTAGTTGAGTCAGAAGGATGAGTAAGGGAAGTGGAGTTCTTTAATATCAAAGCAGTTTTGAGAATGGACTGGTACTGCCTTGTAGAATCTTCTAAAAAGCACAAAAGTTTCATGGCATGATAGCCTCACATCTGCATGTTTGAAATATCCTGTTTCTTTTATAGAGACTGGCCCAAGTCTGGAGATGGGAATACAAGGCATATCCCTTCTCATGTCTAGGGGTTTTACAATCTTATAAAACTCAACTGCCCTTCCCAGTGAGTGGAAGGGGCTGGCTAAACTGCACACAGACTGTGTTTTCATTACACCTACGTGCAGTTTTAGCAAAACTGTGCTCTACAGGTCATTTTCAAAGACATTTACAAGTTAATAAAATTTAAGATTATAATTGAAAAATACATAAATGCACATTATGTTAATGCATATCATCTCTCCAAAATGGCAACTTTTCAGGAGACAAAAAATGATTAAGGATATAAATAGTTCAATTACATAATCAACACTATTATATGCAGGAATCACAGTGAAGTGATCAAAGAATACATAAAACTAAAATGATGCACTCAACTTCACTATTTTAAGTGTACTTACACATTACGCACCTAGCTTGCAAAACTCGTAATGTGTAAGTACACTTAAAATAGCGAAGTTGAGTACATCATTTTAGTTTTTTGTATTAATTCAATTAAAATTTATTATTGTTCACATATGAGTCTTCAATGGAAACAGTTATCATCCTCCCCCCCCTTCCAAAAAAACTCAACATAACCCAAAACTGGCTGAATTTAGAAATACAAGGTTTCTCTTAACGGATGATGTTTTATGAAATCTTATTATGCACTATTATGACTTTTCAGAAATGAAAATATTGTAACTTGAAAGAATGCAACACTATACAAGTGTTCTATTCTTTCTGTGTCTAAATTTTTTTCTGGTATACCTTGGTAAACATTATTAACCTCTCTAATCACTGAAGAGCTTCACTTGTTGTCAATAAATTAATTTCACTTCCTTTCCCCTCAGTTTAACAACACTTTGTCTACATCACTACAATCTGGTTTCCTTAGCTGCTTAATTTTACTTTTATTAATACAATTTAATCGCCCCCCCAAATTTTTGAATTCACTGAAACAAATACACAACAATCAGCATAGCTTTTTTTCATGTCGTGATTTGATTTAACTTCTTGACAGTCTGCACTTTCTGTTCTTTGCATTTTGCTCCATTGTGAATTGTGTAACTGCTGTTTGCAGACTGTAGTTATCAGAAAACAGTTTGGCCAGAATGTTTTATCCCGCTGGTACTCTTAACTTGACTATTGTCTGTAAAGGGTTATTCATGAAAGACTTAGCATGAGCACATGGATTCCTGCATTCCACAGCTATCTGCCACTAATAACTTTCCAAGCCTCTTACCTAGAAAATAGGTTTTGGTCAGGAAAAATACTCAGATTTAAGACTGGAGTGACCTTATACCCAACATAGATCCGTTTGTGTATATCCTATTAAGCGAGAAAAGCTTGTGTCTTCAACAAATTAATTTGTACCATTGAATATTTGATGTTATAGATGCGATGTATAATGAAATTCTACTGTATTATGTTGAAACTTCACAAATTACAAGCAGGAACCCTTTTCAGGCGATATGTGCCTGTTCATCCAGCAGGATGGTGAGCATCTGGTAGGGGGTGGGATGGAACTGATAGCACGTTGTTTGCATATTAAAAACAATATATTGATGTTTTTGCAGTTCTGCTGCATTCAGATTAGATTGGGTGCAAAGCTACAGCTTAAATAGGAGTGAAGCCACATGCTTAACATGGAATGAATTTCAAAATTGATTTTTTTGCACCCTTTTTGAAAATAAACAGTCTCAGTCACAACCTGGTTATAAGTTCGTTTGCGTGGTCTTTTGGTTAGCGTCTGACTACAGATCCGCAGGCCCGAGTTCGATTCCCGGTACCTCAGATTTTTCTAAAGTAGGGAGGTTTAGGACGGGGTGCACTAAGCCTTGAAATTCAAACTGAGGAGCTACTTGATAGAGAAGTAGCAGCTCCAGTCATGGAAACCACCATTAACGGCCATGGAAGTCTGCATGCTGACCACATGTCCCCCAATTTGAAATTACTATCTCTGAGAACTTGCATCAGAATCAAACACTTTTTTAAAATCACTAAACGTTTCACTCTTTAGACTGTTTCAACAATATTTCTTTATGATATTACTCCATAAATTGTGGGTGCTTATGAGAGGATTCATTTAAAATAGGACATAAAGGTAGCTGGAATAATTAATACAGCATTAGCCCGATATAGTGCAGTGCAAAATATCGCAGATTGTGAAGTAACTTGGTGAAAAGTATATAATATTTAGGGGTACCACTCTGGAGGCCTAAGCCAAATGACTATACTGCTAGATTGGTCTTCTGTATTTAATTTCCACCCTGGGCCAGCTCTGCCTTCTTCAAATGTTGTGGCCATACTTTGGTTTTCAACTTTTTCCTTTCTGCCTTCAATTTGTGGCCCACACACTTTATTACCTTTCGTTCTAGGTGAATACTTGTTTCTGCCTTTGATTATCTTCTTGTTGCATCTTGAGTTTGGGATTTGTGCCTTCAGGGGATCGAGACCTACTAGCTGAACCCGTGTGGTGAAAAGTATAACCCCCAATAAAAATATACTTTTAATTTTATTATTATTATTTACTTTCCTTTTCAAAGTTGAGTTGAACCAGCAAAAATTCTGCAATGAGCAGTTCTGCTGTACAATTTTACCTTCACCGCCCTTAATTGATCTAGTAGGTGACCACTGCATTACAAAGGATTTAACAGAAGTAACTGGATAAGTTGCATCTACCTAATTTTTTTTTTAAACCTAGGGAAGTTGAAATATGACTTTATTCTGAATGTATGAGTTTTTAAGTTGTGAATTCAAAAAGGCCCAGAAGAGAGCAATGCAAAATTAGGTTAATATAACTGTGTGCAGCATAATTGGTGGGTAATTAATTTAAGTATAACATTAAAATTTAGTAGTGCATGAAGTTTTCTTCCTTGAGGTCAATCTTATCTATGATCATGTTTTGATATATTGCAGGGGTAAAGAAAATCATGTTACCAAAAGGGCTTCTACTATATGTGACTTTTTTAAACATTGATAATTGAAAGTTTCTCAGTTGGGTCCAAATCAACAAATCCATTCACCTGACTGGAAAAACCATGAAACTCATTCGTTAATAATTCCGCTATTTACACATTTGTTTGACAATTTTGAATTCTGTGATATAAAACATATCAGCTTGTTTCTTTGGCAGCAAATTTTTGTATTCTTCATAAAATGCTGTTTGGCTATGGCTGTTATGTAAATTGTGAAAAGTGGAAACCTGTTAAGTATCGTACGGGTAATAGACTCATCAAATTACCGAAGTATGCAGGAAATATTGTGAGCTTTTATTGCTTGAAATCTTAGCTATGAGAATAGGAAAAGCATTTGTAGAAGTCTACTTTTCATCAAGAGCTGACAAAAAAAACATTGATTCATTGGTGAACAGGTTTGAACTTCAGAATTTGGTGTTTAAATATTTTTCTCAGGTTAGATTCCTAATTATCTAGTTCCTTATACTAGGGGACCACCTCACTTCCAGCCTCGTTTTTGGGTTAGTTTAGGACAGCTTGGTTGGGTGACAGCTGTCAACTTTTCCTATTAAATGGGACATACTTGAGGTTCGCTATGGTTGTGATTCCATATTGGCTGTAGGTCCTGGTTCCTACAGTATATTTCAATTGTGGAACTCTGGGCTATTTTTTTGGAACCACCCTTCGCCTATTTTATGCATGCAGTTCAAGTAGGCTTATTTTGGCTTTATTTATTCTTGACTGAATTCTTCAGTATTTTATATCGGATGTAAATATTTATTTGTCGTTATCAGCGAGTGGTAGTTATGACATAAATTAGAATATGGAATATAGAAAAACCTTATATTATGCCTATTTATTTACTAGATTGCACTATTTGATAGTCACACAGCATATTTATGTTAAAATCATATTTTTAAAGTTTTAAACAAAATGCTAATTGTACTTGGCAGAAAAATGAAAATGTTTCTTGAATGCCTATACATTACAATGGCTTGTGGGCTTATTGGTTGCACCACATGACTGCTTTTTTTTTTTTAATTTTTTTGCATAATGGAACACTGAATTTCGGCTTGTTACTAGCTGCCTTGCTCAATGTCGCAATTAAAACTAAAAGAAAGAGAAATTTAGGACAATAAAACCATGTTTTAGCTCCGGCACTCCTTGTTGCTTTTGAAGGAGGTATGATCCAATAGGAAACCAAGTAAACTATATCTATACTGCAAAAACACTATATTGAACAGATTTTTCTAGGTAATGAATTCTGATGAGAATATAGAGAAAAGGGGTAGTTAAAACATGCAGTACTTAGCATAGACTTTATGGGCTTGTTCGTATTTTCTCAAGACAATTTGTGAAAAGCCTCGTATAGTCACTATGGAAGCAGAAAAATAATAATTACCTTTTTTAATAGGTCAAAATAGCTTGTAAACACAACATATCAAATCTTGAAAGTTTTTTACTCAAAATATTAAGTTTTAATTATGCAATTAATAATTCTTAACTTGAAACAGGGTGGGATGAAAGGATCACATACATCATTTCATGGTTTTCCTCATAAAAATTAATGTTAGATTTAAATGCAATGAATAGAAATAGACTTGATGGGTTACTGCTGTCATATATAATCTAGGTAACAAAGAAAAGGTAGAGAATTAAACTATGGCAGATTTTTTGGGTATGGCTTTCAACTCAACTTTCAGGTACATGGGTTGAGTCCCATTATTCATTTTTCAGTTAATATAAACCTGGCCCTCTCATAAAGTGATTTCCTTCTCAAACCAAAGTTAATGAAAACTTTGAATATGATGATGAGCCTGTTTTAAAGAATGCATGCTACTCCCATACAGTAGAACTAAAATCATCTGGATAGTAATTGAACAGTACAGTATATTTTTATTATGCCCTATGGGAAATACATTTTGCTTTCAAAATTCCATTTCCTTAGTTCTGAGGAGACATGCAGCTAGATACATTGTACCATAATACAGATATTTAATTGCCTTGTACACATTGTAAATATAGGAATGCAATATCTGCTTTGCAATTTACCGTATGCTAATCCCTGTTTATGTACCTCACATTCCCCATAATCATCACATTTCTTGCTTTATTTTCCTCTTGTGGTTGCTTCCATGAAGACAAAATGGTTTTAACCACATTTAAAATTTTATGGATGTGCATCATTTGAATTCAGAATTGAATGGTATTAGCTGTAATGTATTAATTTTGAAATGGTTTTAACCACATTTAAAATTTCTATGGATGTGCATCATTTGAATTCAGAATTGAATGGTATTAGTTGTAATGTATTAATTTTGATATGAGGAAAGAATGTATTTATTTTCACAAGTACATCTTTGTATAGGAGACACTGCCAATGTTCCAGCCAAGCTGAGAAGTGATATGTAGAAAATGTCCTTCAGTGTTGTAGGTAATATGTAAAAGATTAGTTTGTAAAACATACCTTAATATGTAATTTTTTTTCTTTTAATCGTAATAGCATAAATTAAATGAGTTGTGTAATGTCTGACATTACCTTTTAAGTAGGTTCCCTCCCCGCCTTTGTTTATCAGGTATCCAAGAATGCTTTAAAAATTCCTATTGGTGAGCTTTCTGTATTTGGTGAAACATACTGCTGGCAACAGCAGGGCATAATTTGTACTTTACTTTTTTTTTTCTTCATGTTAAAGTAATTTAAAAATATTTATTTAAATCCCTGACAATGTTTTTATCTTCAATACCAAATATCCATTTTCATTTAATTGTAATTTTCTTATTTAAGTTATTGTTATTTTCTTCAACAGAATTGACTTTTTATATCTAAACCATTTGTATTTGACTTTAAACTATGGCAGAATTAAATGTAATAATTAGGGCCCGGAAGTTATGAAAGAATCATGTTTTAAATAATGCACTCTTTACATGCTATTGTTAAAATATATACAAGACTTGAAAGTAGTAACAGAAAATTGGTTGTTTCATTTGGCATATTTTGTTCGTTTTGTGATACTGCATCATATTTGCTTGATATTAAAATATTTGTGCTTATTTTATTAACTTGTCGTGTTTTTAGCACCATATTTCTGAGAGATTTTAATTATTTTGCATAGCGCTATTAATTCAAACATTGACAACATGTTTGGTTACGTGAATATTTAGAAAACTGACAGTGTTTTTGAAAATGATTGTTTAATTTTAAAGTGATATTTCTCAATCGTTAATTTCACTTTACTAAAATTTGTTACATTTACCTTTTTCAAGTTTTGTGATGTAATTTAAACAGCTTCTACTATTTTCTGTTTTTGTGTAGTTCCGACAAGAGAATGTAAAGTATTAAAACTACCTATGATAGATTGGTTTCAGAGCATATTTCCATGCATATTTCATCTTTTGATAGAACATTAAATTCCGGGCCCTAGTAATAATTAGTAACCAAGTGATAGCTAATTCCACAGCTGTAACATTGATGATGTAAGATTTATTCCATATCTCACTCATATAATCAGTATCAGTTCTATAATGTGGGACTAATTGCTTGATTGAGGAGTTGAAAAATACTATTACTCTGCTATACCCGCACAGCTCTGGAAGGGTTAAAGAGACACTTTGGTTCTAAGGAAATATGTTTTTCTACATATATTTATTTCTAAAATATACCACTTCATATAAATAAATAAACCTGTTGAGAATTTGTAAGTAATTACATAAATAATCTGGAAAGTTAAAAAAAAAAAAACTGGTTTACAATTGTCATTCGGTAATTAAAACATAATTGCATCTGCTTATGATCATCTGATATTTTAGGTTTCAGTGCAAACTGATCTCTTATTTTGTAAGACAACTATTTTAGAAATATTCTTTGATGTCTAAATATGTGTAATCATATACAAAAATAAATTAAATAGTATCATCTAATTTTTCCCTCTCAAAAATACTGCCAACATAAGTTCGTTGGATATTTTAATAAAAAATACAAGCAGAACATTTAAAATAAGAAAGTCTATGACCTAAACACTCCTTTAATGGGGGGGGGGGGAATTAAATGTTGTACAGATCTATAGTTCAGGCACATAAAAGATGCATGAACCAGCGGTATTTGCTGCTTTGAGAGAACAGTTTATAAGACAAGTGTGTAAGAATATTGGTGGTTTGAGAAACTTGCTACTTAAAGCGAGAAACTAAGATTCAGAAGAAGTACCTATAGCAATGCTGTGGAGTGAGTCATTTGCAATACCATGATGGGAAAAGGGTAGTGCATAATGTGTTGACTATTTTAGCCATGTGCTCTTGTGTGGTAGGAATATACTGTGATAAAAATATAAAATGACTGTACATCTTTACAGTTCTAAACACTTCCTATAAAATATTTTTCTCTAATTAGTTGGTTTGACTGAACATGCCAGTATTTGGGTGCAAGTATTGTGACCAATTCAAACATATGAGCAATTTTATATTTTGAATTTTGGCATTTGACAAGTTGTTCTACACACACACATTTATAGTTCTCAACATTGATGATACTTAGATTAAAAAGTATACATTCTGTACTGAGAATTCTGCTCTTATTATGATATTTGAGATTGTCTTATATAGCTGTTAATGTGATAACACGCTTGCAGTATATTGTGTTCGTGTCTTATTTTATGTATATATAGAATGGTTACACTTTTGTAGCATAATGTAGTGCAGTTTATGCAGAACCTTGCCACAGCTACGTTCGGATGCATGGATGCATCTGTGTGAAAACCGTGTGATTTCACAACTAGCCATAGTGCCTAAAAATGTACAATATATTAACATTTTTAAAGGAATATATATTAAAAAATTAAATAAACTTCGTACTTAAAGGTACGTTGCATTTAAATTTGAAAGGCAAACTTGTGTGGTAGTTTTTTAAGTGGATCATCTTGCCGAAGATATTTCTAAGCAAATGTTCGACTGAAAACTTTTTTTGTGTTTGCACGTAAGTTTGACCTAACGCTTATATCAGGTCAGATCTTTGTACATAATCGCAGTTACAATATTGTTAACCTCAAAAACTGTGTTTTAATTATGTATTTCTGAATGTACAAGAATTAAGTTCAGTGTTTACAGATTGCCATTATAATTTTTAAGTCTACAGTAGGTGGGCTGTGTAGTTTGTGTTTTTGAACTGTTTTCGGTTGACTTCTCCAGTTAATTATGACCATCATAAATTGAATCTGTAATTGTAAAACCACAGAGTTCTCGTGGATTTGTGAGACACTGCAGTTTTACAAATGAGCGAATCAATTGTGTGGATGAGTTTATGTGTGTGTGAGATATATTTGATGAATGCTCAGTCCTACACTTAAAAGGACGATATCATGTAAAGTCGATATGATGCAATGAAACTCACAGTTTGTATCCTCACGAATGTACAAAGTGCCCAAGAACTATTCATGACATTTCTGATACCATTTCACATCCGCTGGATGTTGTAAATAAAAATAGCCCATGTCACAGATACCCCATTTGTGACCAACCAAAGATATAGCCATTTTCTCCTTTAATAAGATCCCAAAAATGTGACAGCTATATAAACTACTTTCCTTACCCTTATAGTCAGTGCTGCAGTCCCAGCATCTTTACGGGTTATACTCTCAAGTTTCTTGGAAGTTTTTAATGGAAGTCACTGAATTCTTGGACTGCAGAAGCAGTTATACAAGACATTATTAATACAAATATTTGAATACAAAAAGTTAAAAATATTTTGTAGATTTCAGAATGAGGCAATAGCAATGCACTTACAACCATAAATTGGCAACTTAATAGTCATATCAGTACAGATTTTAAGTTCTGAGATTTCGAAAGATGAAATACATTTTATCAATTACATTTCTACACAAAAATTTGTTCAAAAAATCCTTCAGTACACCTGAACTACATTGAAGTATTTATCAAAAATATATTATATTAAAGTTGAACGTTCACATAAAGTGCCGATAAAATTACCTTTCTCACTGTTTGTCAAGTCATTTGATGGCCATATAAAAGAAACTAAATGTCTGCACATGAACTAAAGCATAAGTGTAATCCTAATGATATATATATCTATCGAAGCTTGCTGGCTGTAACAGTCATTGCAACATTTGCTCCAGACATCAAGCAAAAATCGCATGGCTCAGTTTATCTTTTATTTTATTTATTTATTTATTTTATGATTGTATAAGTGTGTTTAAATTTAACAGTAAGTGAAACATTGTTCAGTGTTTAGTTTCAAATCATAGGTCAGTGATAAATTTCAAATCATAGTTTACTGTTAAGTTTACGGTCAAAACGTCAGTTTAGCGTCGAGCATAACATAATGAGTATAATGACTTTATTGTTCAGCTAAATTTATGTCACATTAAGTTCACTAGATGTATTAGATTGGCAAGACATATGCTTGCTATTTTCTAGTTTAGCTTTAAATTGTGAATGAATGGAACTTGCATAAATTTCTGTTAGATGCCCCATTAAATATTTGCTTATAAATGGTGAAAATCGTAAATACGGCCATAAAAGAGTGGGTTCATGTATAGCTAGATAAATTCATTCAAGTCTCTAGATCTAGATGTACTGAGTTGCAGAACGTGAATTTGTATTGACTCATCATTACTCCTGAACCACTTGATATGAAACAGGATAGGAATAGCATTTTCTTTGTTTGGGAAATTGATTTTGTGAGAACAAAAATTGGAAAGAAATGTTTGAATACAAGACATGCCTCACAACTGCAGAACCTTACAACACTGTATGACATAAGTCCGGCATTATGCCAGGCAGTCCTGATTTTTAGCTAGTTGTCCTCTACATCAGCAATAACTCATGCCTATTGCTAATTTATCCTTTTTGAGGATGGAAGGGATATAAATCACTCGCAAAAGACCCTGTTAAAGCAAAGTTATTTATTCATTCTTGTGTCCGACTTTAGCGTTGTGTAATAAATAGTTGAATAAAAACACTTTATTTACCTTGGTAAACTTCTGGACGGCCGTTTCGCAGGTGGTGTTCCTGCATCATCAGCAGAGTTGGCAAGGTAAATAAAGTGTGTTAAGGAAGGTGTTTTTATTCAACTATTTAAAGTTATTTATCTGTAATAAATTGTTTGAAAAGTGCTGAGCCGTGTACAATAATTTTCTGCCCAACTCTGCTGCTAGAAGGACAGAAATACAGAAAATATACCTACACGTTTGTCAACTTTGAATGTTTTAGGTTAATAAGTTTATAATCTATTATGTTCTTTCTTCATTAATTTTTTTTAATTGAGGTTAGAGCTTGAGTTTAAAACTTGCAAAGAATTTACAGATGATGGGCGGTAGGCTTTGATCACACCTGTGGTCCTCAATTATCAGAGTTTTGAAGAGATCTCCCTAACTGCAAGTCCGTGATTGCCTTATGTTAATACATTAGCTCCGACATATCTTCCTTTTAAGTTTTTGTGTCTTATTTACTAATACCACTGTTATATACACTTTCGCTTATTGTTCAACTGTTTTCTTACTTGTACCTCCTTTACAAAAAAAATTTCTATTTCAGTGCCTTGTACCTCTTCTCCCATTAACTTGTAATTATTTATAAGTTTTGCAACATAACTCTTCACATTTTTATATAGCTAACACAGTGTTGGGATTTTTATCTGAACAGAACAGAAAGTCTTGATTGAGAGTTAGAATTACCTGAAGTTTGTATAATGAATATTATCTATATATAGAGTTCTAGAAGTTGCTGTAGATATTCTTAAGTATAAGTTTGTAATATTTTATCATTAATTGGTTTTGATCATTATAATGAGTGAAACCTGTAGGGGGAATACAGAATTGTTAAATCTCATTTTCATGCCTTTACAGTGCAATTCAACAGAGTTGCTCCATATTTAAATATGTTGTTAATATTATTAATATGAATAATTTTTGGACACTGAATCATCCATCCACCTCATTTTGTGCACCAAATCAAATAATAATTGCAGGCTCGTTGTATTTATTACTGGTGCACTTGCTGTGTCATTAAAAATTCTTCTAAAGAAACAAGTGTTGGATGCAATAAAGAGACCTGAATTTTAAATGAATGGATCTATAATTTCAGACTCATAATAATGTAAACCTATCCTTTATTTAATGACTTGTTTTCAGCCATATATCAATGGAGATGTGAACGTAGAGGAAAATTTATCTTGGGAGGGATTTGAACCTGTGAATGCTGATGCTGAGACCTCTCAGCGCCCTGAGGACATAAACTAAACTCTGTGGCGCTACATCCCTGAAGGGACTTGGCCTACCAATTGACCGCTACATCATCTACCATTGGCAGATGGCAGGATTGGGGGACAGTGGTCAGCATGCCGACACTCACGGTCGTTAATGGTGGTTTTCATGACCAGAGCCGCTACTTCTCTATCAAGTAGCTCAATTTGAATCACGAGGCTGAGTGCACCCCGTTCCAGACCTCCCTACCTCAGAAAAATCCGAGGAGGTACTCGGAATCGAACCCGGGCTGACGGATTTGTAGTCAGCAATGCTAATCACATGACCATGCCGATGGTCACCCTTAGGACATACTCTGTGTCTCATTTCAAATATTTTTCTAGACCAGTATTTCCCAAACTGTGTTCTGGGATGATCTCAATACTTTTGGTGGCATTACAACTGAAATTCCTTCTAGCAGCTGGTATCAAATTTTTATTGGACCAACCACTTCATTCCACCAGATGTGACATGTAACAGTTATATTGTCATCCCGATTTATAATAAAATTTGCATTCATTATTGTGACAGCTAGCGTTGAAAGAGTTGCTGTTCCTCCTCTATTACTCTCAACTTTGAAGATTCCAATTTTATTTTAGTATCATTGACATGACTTTGAAACTTGTTTGCTAATTACTTTTTGAAAGTTAGATTGAATCACTTAGATAAAAATTACTCTAGACTAAGAGGTCACAGTAAAACAGTTTTCATTAAGTAAATGACTTGAGTGTGTTTGTTTCTAAAATTGTAACAAATATTTCAAGCTACTGTAAAGAAAGCCATACATTTTTACTGTGAGTATGAGTGTTTCAGAAAAATGTAAACACGCTTTGAACTGTTATAGAAAATTTATTTCCCGTTGTACGAGGTTAAATTTCTGGGAGAAAGTAATGTTATATTTCTTCAACAGATGACAGCAGAATAGACTCAACAATCGTCCAACAAATGTGCCATAATCATCCAACAATGAAAAGTACCAAACAATGCTTGCTCATTCCATATTCCCTGCCATTTGTGCATTATACGGTTTTATTACCAACAAGATGGCGCTCCGCCGCACTGTCAAAGGACTTACAAGCATACCTGGACCAAAATTTGCCAAGGCAGTGGATAGGACGCAGGGAGCCTATTGAGTTTCCTGTATGCTTTCCAGACCTAACGCCACTGAATTTCTTCTTATGGGGCCCAGTAAAATATGTGTACAAACGTAAACAACGTAACTTAGACATACTTTGGAATGAGATTCAAGAAATGTGCGCAGAAATCTCATTGGACACTTTGGTATGATGTACGGAATCAGTGGTGACTCGTACTCAATAATGTATTGATGCTGAAGGCCACCATTTTGAACATTTGAACAGTCACATTTTCAATAGAAAGCAATTTATTTTTTAAATTGGACTTTAAGCTTTCCATTTCCAGATATATAACCTCGTAGAACGGAAAATAGATTTTCTATGACAGTTCAAAGTGTGTGTACATTTTTCTGAAACACACTGTATATTCCCTTAAATAGAAAAGTGTTCCCTAGCCCAAAAAGTTTGGGAAACACTGCTCTAGATCCATAGAGAACTCGTTATAAGTGTTCACATATGTTTGTAGCAAGGATACATATAACTCTATGTCCTTTTTTATATTGTAGAGTACTGAATTACTTTCAAAGGGGGGATATCGGTTTTTATTACTTAGTATACCAGTGATGTTATGACTGATAATTTTAGTTTGTTGTGATTTTATAGTGTTACATACCCCTACCATCTCAAGAAAGTCAGAATCTACAAAATGATATATTTGCATTCAACATTATTACAATGAAGTAATAATTTTAAAACTGTCTAATGTCACCCCATAGTCAGGGTGATTTCGGACACATGTGGTTATGAACAATTGTCCATGTTCTTGCCTCTCTGGGCTGTCATCACAATTTTATGTTAAGAAAAATATTGCACAAGTATTGCAGCTTTATTTCAAAGTTTTGTAATCTATACAGATATTTTGCAGAACTTCGGGGTGACATCGAATGGTTTTTATTATGTTTTAACATATTAATGATTTATAACTTAAGTTTTTTGTGTCCTTACAGTGATGGTAACCTCTACTTATTTCCAGATTCATAATTGCGCCTTGCTTTCACATCGAGCTCGGTTTTATGCTTATGTGGCATAGTCCGATGTATGCTGGTTTTTATTTAAAACTGACTTGTAATACAATAAACTTATCTCACTTCACAGAAACAAAAAGGTGATGTTTTGCACATCAGAAGCAGTTGTTACAATATTTGGATCTGCATTAAGTTTCATTTCAGTTGCACACTTGAACGCATTCTCAGAATAAAAATATGTTGATTTACTCATGACGCTTTGCTGCTCAGCAATGGTATTCTACCACACAAAAATTTTACAAAATGCTCTCGCTGAATATCGCGTATATAAAAATAACCTCGGGAAAGCATGTCGTATTAACATAAAGAAGTTTGGTGCTACCAACATTCAAACATGAAAATCCACTACATCACATCTCTCGGGTATCACCCCATTTGACAGTATGCTATAAAAAATATAGTTTAAAAAAAAATCATAGTAATATGCATCCTTGCTATATTGAAGGTGTGCGAACATCTGTAGTGAGGTCATTAGGGGTCCACAACAATATTTGGAAAGGGGCTAGGTGCTTCCTAATTAATTATTTATCACTATTATCATCCTCTTTCTTACATGTTTACTGTAGCTTGGAGCCCTGGCATATCATTGTGGAGATCAAGGTTCAGTCCCTATCAGTTCCTGTGGAATTGGACAAAGGGCTGTGCACCCACCTGTTAATGTGACAAAATTAGGCACGCCTGCTGGAAGGTTAATATTGCCGTCTACAGATGACTACACAGCTCTACCTAATGAACAAAATGAATGAGACAACAGAAGTATGGAGCAGCTTTTCCTCAACAAATGCAATAATCTTAGCAGACTGGAAAGAGATGGGATGGCGCTAGGGTTGTCTCAATCTCCAACAGAAATGAATTCTAGGAACAATCCTGGGGGTTAAGGGAGGTTGGAGCATAAGTCTCACATTACCACCTTCAGATGCCAAATGTATTTAAACTTCTGGAGCCTCAACCTACTACTTCTACTACTACTAATTGTTTTAAACATTTAATTGGAGCAGATATCTCTTTTATGTACTGGGGTAATGCATTATATAATTTGAGACCAATGTATGTGAAACTCTTTTCATAAAGACTAATACTGTGTGGAATGGAAGACAAATTATTCCTATTCCTTGTGTTGTGCGAGTACACACTTGAGTTCTTTTGGAACACATTTAGTTTGCCTTTTACGTATGTAAGTGTCTCCAAGATATAAATACTAGGTAAGGGTAAAATCCTTAATTCCTTGAAAAAATGTTCGCTTATTTGCTCGCATGATTATTTGCAATGCCCTCTTCTGAAGTTTAAATATAAAGATGCTGTTAGATGATTTACCCTAGTTTAACTTTAAGAAAGATTTTTCAAGGCGCAAATAACAACTTTTAAAATTATCATTATTATTATTATTATTATTGTTGTTATTATTATGTATATATTTTTTTTTTGGCGGAGCAAATTTAAATTTATTTGAAATTTCCCGCTCAGAGATTCAAAACTTTCCCATCATGCTGCACGAAACTAATATGTCGCACGTTTAAGCTTGAATAAAATCGAGGTATTATCAAAGTCATCCTATGACTGTGTGTAAAATGTTGCGTGTGATTAATATATTAGTGAATTTTTAAAACGTTGTAGAATAACTTAAGTGAATCCGTTTAAGTACTCGATCCGTAGTATAGCGGGGAAAAATTCGACAAGTTGCTGATACGTTCTGTATTTCTTTGCAGCGCTGGGTTGATTGTGTCGATATTATAGTGTAAAGTAACTGTGATTGATGATATTTGGATCCCGAAAGCAAGATTAGGTATGTATTTTCATAAAATTACGGTATTAATATATATGTTAGTGAACAGTTAGTTGTAATTTGAATAATCCCATCAAGAGCGTGCTACCATTGTTCTCGTTTGTTATAATATGAACTGTCATGTAAGTCATTAGCGTAAGTGCAATGAGGATATTATTCTTTGTCGTTGATTTAGTATCGCCTGTTAATACCAATCTTGATCTTTCAGAGAAGAAATAAATGAAGTGGCCAGGAGGTGAGCCAAACGGAATGTTGAACCACACAAATGGGCATGTGTCATCCCCGCATATAATACGGCAGCAGGTTAGTGCCCTCGAAATTTGTTGAATTTTGTGTTATTGATGTATTATGTTGGCTGATAGGTCACGTAATTTTGCATTTACCATATTTTAGTTGATTGAAGAAAACAATGTTATTTTTATACATAACTTCCGTTGTGTGTATGTGTGAACATAACCTCACAAAGTAGTTGCATCTTTTGATAAACAAATTACAGTTAGCGAACATTCCGTTGCTTGTGTTATTTGTATTATGATAAAGTGACTAGTGCTGGGTTATTTGTCGATGTTTAGACTTCAATTTGGATTTCATTGTGCTAGAGCTTAATTACAATAACGTATTAAAGAAGGTAGGCCTATTTTTAAAAGCCTATGCTTGCAATAGATGCACAACTTTTTATTAAATTATAAGGTTAGGTACTATCAAGCTGTTTGGAGATGGAAAAAAACTTGGGAAAAAATAGTTTTATGCTGCACCCTAAGGCTCCTCTCTAATGTGGCCTGCCTGGGAAGGTGGGGTTTAGGGTTTCATCACAGAAGAAATTCAATGTGATACATAATAAACCTCGTGCTATTCAGTATATTGCTCCTAAACTAACATAAACGTTCCTAACCCCCTTGGACGATGTTTATTCTCGGGCTGCATTGGTTCAAGGGACAATATTTAATGCTGGAAACCTAACTGTGAAAACGTGGTCTCAGTGGCTCAGTCGCTAATCAAGGCTTTCAACAGCATACTGTACCCATCTGTAAAGTAAAGGCCCTACTTTAGTAAAGTAACTTAATAGGTGTCAGACCATACAATTGGAGAAAACAAGTGATTACTTGCTGTTCTTGCAATGGGAACATCACCATTTGAAGTAGCCTATCAAAAACACTCCTCACTCTAGCTGCGGCCACTAGAATTCTGTGCTTTGTACGGTGCTGCTATTTCTGTCATGCACTGACAAAGTGTATTAATTTTTTATGCTAGACCACGTTTCTACCTGCTCCCAGTCCTGAGAAATAAAATCGGAGGCCTTAGAACTTGAACGCACCTCGTAGCCTATTTTCTAAAAGGTCTAAAATAGTGAGAAAAAAACTGGCAAAATATAACTACAGAAATTATATAAATAATATCAACTTCTTCAATAAAAACATAGAAAATAAAAAAAATTATTTGCACTCAAGGCTTCACCAAAAACATAGCTTTTTTTGTTTTGATATTGCAAAACTATACTAGCTTTAAAATAGCTGATTTTGGTGGATACAAGGCCTCTTTTCTTAACCGACAGTATTCATGTTAATAATTATCATATTTGTAACAGAATGAAACTTAATAGATTTAAGTTAATATAAGTTACACCCACAACATGTTAAAAATAAAAAAAATGATCAAGACTCTAGGGACAATGATATGGGAGGTACATATAAAAATATTTGAAAAAGGGTAAAAAGGACCCCTCCAGTCTTCCTGAGTGTTAAATACTGTAAATTTAATGAATCTGAGAGTAGATTAATGTCAGATGTTGCTTTTGCTGATGTCTTTATAATTTTAAGAATTGTCGTTTGTGTATGTGTGTTTATTTTGTGTGTGTGTGTAGTATATTGTAGCCTATATATATATATATGTATAGGCCTGTAATTAGACCTATTAAGTGTGGTTATAATTATAGGATACCACTCATCCCAATTAAGTTAAATCAGAGATGTCAAAATGTGACTCGCAGAGTTACTTCCCCTCATTACCTCTTCTTACCGACAGAGGTTCAAATGACGGTACTGAACGAAGATAGCCTGGCTCTGACACAAACAATCAGGTAGCATGCAGTGCTGGACATGTCTCATTATAAGAAGTAGACACATATTTACAGAAGCAAGATATTGTGATCCCTCAGTTATCAAATGAAGAATGATTAATGAATCTTGCTTTCATGACTGATCTCTTTGTCCACTTAATTCAACTGAATACATTGTTTCAAGAAAAAGGCCAAAAAATTATAGAATGGTCAGTGTCATAAGTTCCTCTGTGGCCAAATTAAAGTTATGGATGTATCAAATTCAGAATGCGAATTTACTAGTATCTCACTTTTCTATTCTAAACTCCATAGTACAGTCAATCAAATAAAAACGTCAGGCGCTGTTTGGTAAACTACCACAAACGAGCATAAGTTATGCGCATGTACAGGAAGACTTAAGGTTAGGTGCACACCTGCCTCTTGTCTATCCATGTATTTTCTTGATTATTTAGTCAGTTTTGTTCTAAAACGAACATATATAGAAGGCTGTGGCTATGTGCCTCACATCCGCCATATTCTTGCATGGAAGTTTTTATAACATTAATAATGAATCAATTCATGAGGAATATGTTTATTCAAGGAGCATTTTTCAAAGATTTTATTTTATAATACCGGTACCGTACTTGTAGTGCAAAATCAATAACTTTGACTTAAAGATATTTTCAAGCTTGGATATTACAATCTCATCAGAATTATGTTGGCTATTCTCATCTGTTCGCAATAGCCTACTGGTCAAGACATCGGAATGAACGTGTGGGACCAGGGTTCGATCCTTAGTGGGATCTTGTATACTTTTTATTTTTATTTATGTTTATTTTTTCAAATGCGGCAATGACTGGAATAAAATAATAATCACTTCTAATGAATTATCATTGTTGGTATCACTTGGACACTCATAAAAGAAAGCAAGAGAGAAAGTATGATTTTACAACAAATGCTTATCTGTGGCATAAAACAATAAGAAAAGTAGCCTACTAAAAATAGAAGATAACATAATGAAACATAATAACAAACTGAAATAAGAATAGGTGGGGGGAAAAAAGAGACACATGCTCAGTAGGAAGTCCATCCACCATCCATTACTATAACTTCCCTCACTCTGTTGGGCATTGACTCTACAAGGTTTAGGAAATAATTATCCTTGATGCCAGATTGTCCCAAGCAGTTTGAATTAGTTCTCACAGTTCTGCTTCAGAAGCTGGAGGTGGGTTCGGCCAGTTCCTTCTCATATGCTTCTTTACTTCCGCCCACACATTCTCAATAGGATTTAAATCTGGGGAACGGAAAGTCTATCATCTCGATATATGGTTTTTCAGCGAACTGATCGATCAGTGTGGATTGGGCTGTTATCCTGTAGGTGCTGAAGGTTTCCATCAGGGAAACGAAGCCTGGTGTAAACAAGCATATAGCTCTCTAGAAACCGACGGTATTTCCACTGGTTAAACCGCCCACTAATTTGGTGGAGCATGCCAGCCCCTTCCTGAGACATCCAGCCCCAGCATGTCACACTTACCCTGCCACTCCTTGCACGAGTTGCAGTGTATTTGGGATTGTACCGGGTACCGAATGGAAAGTACACTAGAACTGGCCCTGAAGATGCTCTCAAAAAACGAACTTCATCTAAAAATGTCACTACTCCAGTCGAAGTCAATTTTTTCAATTGCAAATACGAGGCATGTGTCCTTGTGTTCTTCCTTCAGGATTTCTCTAGAGAGTGCTCGCCTAGAACATAAACCAGCGGATATTACCCGGTTCCTAATGGTTTGAAGATGGCCAGGGAATTAAGCAGTAGCCTTCATGGATGCAGCAGTATGAAACGGATTACGTTCAACTTCTGCGACCAATCTAGCATCTTGCTCTAGTGTTGAAATATGCGGCCGGCCAGATCCATGTTTCCTATGAAAACTTCCGGTCGCATTATAGTGAAGTACCCACCTCTGAGCTGCTCTTTTAGAAATATGGAACTTTCAGATGCCAAAAAATGCAGGTCAATTACAGCTCTAACTACACTTTCTCTCAAGCTAGCATTTGTATGTGGCGCCATGACACAATGCAAAATGAATTATGGCAATACATTAAGTTGAATATCGTGTATGGTGCTTTCCACGTTCATTTTTCCCTCCCGTCGCATGGCCTCATATGTTCTGAGAATGACCTGTATTTTATGTCTTTTGTAGGAAACTTGTGAACTAAAGTGTTAAAACTTTCATTTTAACTGCATACGAGTCCCGACGTTTTCTATTTGTCAGACTGTACCTGAACAGCTCAGTGTTCCAGATACATACTGTACCTCTGTTCTGAATATCCTGCCTGCTGAGTTCGAAGTTAGATTTTCTTATGTAAAACAGATGGATATGGACATATCAATTTTCAACAACCCATTCAACCATAAAATCAGAGGAAGCACATTCACATTTGCTATTTCAAAATCATTGATGTGCAGTAAGATATTTGTCTCAGAAATTGTGGAAATACAGGAAAGAATTGTACAAATCAGTTAGCGAGTGTTCATATTATAGTAATTTGAAAAGTTTTAGCAGTTGCATTGCAGCTGTGTTTGGGGAAACACATTCATGTGAACTTTTTTCTTCAATGAAAAATGTTAAAAGTAAACAAAGATCCCGATAATTTGGATTCAACATTACGTTTAGGTGTTTCTGTATGAATTAATATATTCTGGTTTATGTTCATTATTAATTATTAATCCTTTTGTAACCCGCCACTGAATCATCCCTCAGCATTCTGTCAAGTGCACTGTGTTACATCATGCGGGGTAGACTGGTAAGGAAGGGGGTATTACATCATGCACGATTTCTCCTCATTGACATCAATGTGTTAAATTTTTACTTTCATGGTATTTTGATCTAAACTAACTAGCTTTGTGACGTGATATTCCATGGTAGGATATCGCTGCATCACCTACCTTCTTCCTTCAACAAAGGCAGATGGCAGGAATGGGGGGGGGCTTGATGTTACCATGCCAATATCCAAAGTCTTATTGGTGGTCTTCGTGACTGGAGCTGATACCTCAGTTGTTCTCACAAGGCTCAGTTTTGGACCTGCCTACCTTACAAAAATCTGAGGGGGTATTTTGGGATTGTACTCAGGCCTATGGATCTGTCAAATGGATTGGCCTGGAATAGGTGGTTAGGCTCTGGCTTTCTGTTCCTAAGTTACCATTTTTAATTTATTTTTTATCACAATATAGGTTGATGACAAGTACGTGTGCATAAATATGGCAGTTCCATGTCTGTAGGTTTTCAGGGATGTTAAGGAACTCCTAACAACTACTCCCAACTATCCAACCAAGTGAACCCTTAGGTTTGTAGTGAAAAATAATTTCTGTATATGTGTTAATGAGAACTAGCTAGTATAGTATCAGTAATAGACTACATAATAATAATAATAATAATAATAACAACGACAATTCTTTCTTTGTTTCGAAGATATTTTAATCTCGTTGACTATGATAAGTCAGTGATTATCTCAGTCCAGAAAATGTGAGCATTAATGAACAAGTTTTGTCATAGGCTAAATACAGTATATAAATGTTATTTATAAATAAATCTTAATAATTTGCACGTACCAGGATGAATCTGTATGTTTGGCAAACAAAAGCAAAAAAGTTATACCTTAGTGTTTTGCAAATGGGAAGCGTTTTCCTTCAACTCCAATCACGTGCAAGAGCGGACGAAGTGTTGCCAGCAGTAAGAGTCCCCTCCATCTCACCATGCTCATCATCACATACTTCCATCTCACTCAGATATGAATGTGTGCCTTATTGATAACCGTAATAATAAACGCGTTACTCAAAAAATGTGTTCTGAAGCTTATATTTAATACTTATTTTAAATGTTTTACAACCTATTGAGGTGGCTAGATACTGGTTTCAAGCACCTAAAAACAATGAAATAATAATACCTGTTAGTTTAATCTAGTGGGACTGCAAGAGGCTCATCGTCATCATCTGTGTCACTACACTGTTCGTCACTGTCATCACCACCAATGTCTTGTAAATTTATAATGATAGGTTCTAAAATTTCGTCACGTCCTATTTACTTCATGAAGTCGTCGTCTTGTAGTTTTTCTGCGTGTTTTACATATGATTCCCAGTCTGTCTCTTGTCACATTGTCAATTTCTTCGTTTATCAGTTTTGTGACGTCTTAGTTTAAAAGTGTTATTTTTATTTTACCTGAGCCTACACCAGTTCAATAGGATTGTACTGGCAATGATAAGGCGGTAGGCGTATTACCTCA
Organism: Ectobius pallidus; assembly: GCA_964059195.1. Classification (NCBI taxonomy): domain Eukaryota; kingdom Metazoa; phylum Arthropoda; class Insecta; order Blattodea; family Ectobiidae; genus Ectobius; species Ectobius pallidus. The sequence goes on from CAXKWD010000001.1 coordinate 184,624,194, forward strand.
TGGCCCATTTCATTAGCAAGAAGACTGGGCTCATACATTTTAGCCTCATACATTAGTGTTGTACAATAAGAGCTTTGTAATATATAGAGGACAAATAAATTAGATTTTAGTTCCTGTTGCTGTAATATTAATACATGAAAACATTTATTTGATGATTAGGAACTAGTCAATCTAAAAATAATGTTTTTGTACTTACGTGTGCAGAAATGTGTCCTTTTCCCTTAATCGAGTCTCTGAAGTGAAATTACAATATTTCCTTGTAGCGTAAGTTGTTTTTTGAAGTCTGAATTCTCCATGTGAGGAGTGCAGCTGACAGCGGGAATACAGTTTGGCAACATTGCAGAATTTTGATTGGACCGCATATATAAGCAGGAGAAGGGCAAATTCACTTGCCGTTTGCCATTTTCTTCAGTCAATTAAAGTAATTAAATATTTTTCAACTCTTTGAAGCAGGGCAAAAAATTTCAGGTCTGAAGGTAGCCAAACCAAGAATTGTGATCGCCTTCATTGTTACGTATGGTGTAGTATTACAGCGTTTGGAAACTGTGAAGAACTACATCTGCCCTATTTGTTCTTTACTTATAAAATACTAGCAGGTGCCTGCAGCTTCGTCTGCGATAATTAATTCAAAAATTAAAAATTAAGAGCATAATAGTTAAATCAATATAGCCTATTAAATAACAACTAAATCACATGGAGTACATTCCACAATGAGAAAGTGTCGTCTGGGGAAAACGACATCAGATAAGAGTTCCGTCACCTAGAAAACCCCTGCATAGTGAGTTCTGTCCAAATCGACCATTGTTTGCCCATTCAGACCTGTATTCATTATCCCTCTTCTGTTTATGTTGAAAACTTAAGATGTCTGCGTCCTTGACATTATAAACAAAGTAATTTACCTGAATGAGCTTACAAAATTTGAACGTCAAAATCCTTTTATTTCCAAAGTATGACAAAAATAGGCAAAGCCACCTGCAATTGATTTGACAATTGAAGCTGAAAACTGATGCTTCGAAAGCGCAAAAAATGCACGTTTTCTGCCCGTTTTTCACTCATAAATCGCGAACGAAAGCAAAAATTAAAACTCCAGCTTCGAGGTGCATTTGCCCACCCATCATCCATCTACGTTTAAAATTTCAGTTCTCTACCTTCAGTAGATTTTGCTGGGCATTGCCCAGACAGACAGACAGAAAGACAAACACTTCCTTTTGTTATTATAGATTACAACAGATAATCATTTTAAATATGAAAAATTAAATAAATTGCTTGTTACTAGAGGAACTTTTGCAATAATTGGCTGAAACAAGGTACTAAAACCAACTATGTTGATATCGATAACTTCCGGATGTTTCCGAACACTGTGGAGTGAATATGAATATTCAAACTAAGCTTTTATATAAAAAGTGACTGCCTGTGGCAATGTGTACTATTAAATTTGATTTGATTTGAAATAATAGAACTAAATAAAACAGCAATTTTTCAAAGTTTTATCTTTTTAGAATTTTAGAATCGATCTGACCAGAAATGTTGCTCCCCGCTTTAAAGTTATATAGGCCTATCCTGAAAATTACAGTTCTTCTTGTAGGACCAATGAGGGCTGAAAATCTTCCTCACTTCTCTTTTTAGATATGGGTTCTGGAAATTTTGATCAGAGAATCATTTCACCATCATTTAATCAGATTAATGGTTGTTAATTATTAATTTCTGTGTGTGTGTGTGTGTGGTAGGGTAATGAAATAGGAAGGTTCAACTGATATTATGTAAAACCTCTTCCATGTAAGGTCTGAAACTGGGATTAGTGGTATTGTTTAGGTTAGAAGCTGTAGCTTGTTGTGTTATTTGATGTGCTTATTTATTGTATTTCTTTTGTTATTGTGTTATTTTTAATTTTATGCTGCATGGTTGTTTGTTAGATTCCGGATCCAAATCGTCCTCAGCTGCCTCGTTCACAAGATGATGCCATGGTGGGTTATGTTTTCCAGCGCCCTCAGTCAGATCCGGACTTCCCGATTCCGCCACCATTTAACAAGCAGCATCAGCGGTGGGCTTTGGGAGATGAAAGCATTATAGATGTAAGTATATGATCTCACTTTGAAATAAAATCACTATAAGTTACACAGAGTGAATAAGAAATACACCAACAAACTTTCACAAGTTGTTCAGGGATTATTCTTAGTGTTTTTACACAAGGAACCCATGGTCTCGTTGGCTCATTACCGAGTAATTTCATTGCCTTGTTTTGTTTAACCTAACTACCTTTGTATCTGTTTACTCAAAATATGATTGTTTCCAAAAAAAGCACAAACTTTCACTGCTTTGGTTGGTTGGTATATGGTTATTTAACGACGGGAGTGTACTTAGGTCTGTGACCGTAACCGGTGTGATGGAATTTTGTCCGGCAAGAGTATTTTTACATGCCTGTAAATCTACTAACATGGGCTTGTCACATGTATGCACACATAAATGCCATCAACCTTGGCCGGAATCAAATCCGCAACCTTGGGCATAGAGAGCCTACGTGATATTAACTGTGCCACCCAGGCCAACTTCACTGCTGTAGCATGGACTTTCTCTTCTGGGGTCACGGGAAGAGCCTAGTGTATGTGAGTCCTGTCAAAACTAATATGGACCTGGTTGCTAGGATTCAGCCACTGACGATGTATGTCAATTTCCTGGGATACTAGAGCGTGTGCAACAGTCCATGAGGAATCGCTGTGAAGTTTGTCATGATTAGGGACCGGATTTTTAGGTTTTTAAAAACACTGTTTTAGGTTTTCCATTAGGTGAAATAGTTTTTTTTAGGTTTTTTGTCCGAAATATCGTTTTCAGGTAGAATAATTGGTTTAATGAATTTGAATGTGCTACATAGGATTGAATACACAATACTAGTAAATTTTAACTTAACAAAATTGACTTAAATTAGTGTAAACTTGCTTTAAGACAATATTATACAATTGAAGAAAGAAAGCATATACAATCAAAAGTAGCAGTGAATATTTTAAAAGGGATACGCCGGTACTCTCTTGATACTGTCCAGCCTAGACGACAATGAGTTGAACGAAACGCTGGTGGTATTAATTTCTATCCGACAACAATTATTCTCTCCCCGCAAAATATCGATTTCTCAACTGACAAACAAAACAGACAAAAAAGGAGCCTAAATTAGATATTTTAGGTTTTATATCCCGTTTAGGTATATTTAGGTTTTTATATCCCATTTAGGTATTTTTAGGTGCCACAGAATTTTTGTGGGTGAATCCTATGGACATGATGTGAAAAAGTGTATGAGCGCTTTTTGTTTTGGAAGTAAGGAAAAAAATAGGTAAAAACCTAATAATCCGGTCCCTAGTCATGATCATAGCGGTCGACATTTTGAATAAGTTAATTATTTTAAACAGCATAACAGTGTAATTTGAGTTGTTTTGCTTTATTTTTAGTGTAATGTTCGGTTATATGCTTAAAAATAAATAATTGCAGTTGTCAGGAGGTGATGAGTAATTTCATTGGTGGTGGACCATAATATAAACACGTTCTACTACAGCAGTGAAAGGTTGTGGTTTGTTTGGATAGAATTATATTCCGAGTAAATAGATTGGCTACAAAGGTAATTAGGATAAACAAAACGAAAGCAATGAAATTACTTGGTGATGAGCCACTGAAAACAATGGTTTTCTTATATCAAAACACTCAGAAAACTTCCCTGAACAACTTGTGAAACTTTGTCAGTGGAATTCTGATTCACTCTATATACAGTAAGATTATTAAATGTCTCCTTTTCGTAAGTTATAAATAGGGTACGGATTCTTAGGTTTTAAACTATTTTGTTCCTTTCTAGCTACACGTGATACTTTATCAGAATTATCCATTTCATTGTCATGGCAGTCACATAGTCTTATAAAACCTAAAAATGGCTAAATGAGACGTTTAAACCAAAAATAGCTAAACATGTGTGTTTTTTAATTAAAATACAGTTTAATATTTAAACTGATAGACATAATATGTAATTAATCTGATATTATTATTGTTCTACGAAAAATAATTTGCTATTTAAAGTTTCGTCTCCATTTTGCCTTGTTCATTGTTGTCAGTACATTTGTAAGATAAAATATGCATTTTGTTTTTTCTCATTTTGTACCCCATTGTCCCAGGAAAGGAAATCATTAGTGGAAGGGTAATTCTTTCACACTGGCCTTGTGTAAGCTAAGATGGAAAAGTGAAGTCAGACTGAAACATTCATTAATCATTACATAGTCGGGAATTGAATTTTTCAGTCTTACTTCACTTTCCATCTTAGCCTACACATGGCCTGTGTGAAAGAATTATCATTCCACTGTGATCTACTGGTGGTTTATTATGAAGCCCGGGTCGTAAAGCACGAGTTTGTAAGTCATCACTGGATTGGTATCTCATGTTGTGAACGCCTGGTTGTATGCTGGGATATGTGAGTCATTTGGAGAATTTAGAGCCTGTACGATGACCACCTGATATCATATTTATCTGCCAGTTAGAGAACCTACCTGGAAGTTGGCCAAGAATTGCTTACTATGATCTCCTGACAGAATCTATCTGGGAAGTCAACTCTCAGCTAAGCTAGCAGGATGGAGTGGCTGATAAACTATGAACTGCCAGTTACGGAAGCTTGGTTGAAACAAGATGGCAGCACTCCAAGCTTCCTGGCCACCTGAATTTCAGAATTGATGCTGGAAGATTTAATTTACACAAAAATGTCATTTTAGGCTCACATATGAATTAAATAGAATTGCACAAATCAATTAATGCACTTGAAAAACGATGTGCTCTTATGTAATTTAATTGTACAAATACATATTTGAGCTACCACACCTAGCAGAGGTCTACCGAACTACAACAAACACACATCTTTGCTCAATGAGCTAAGGATCATTTTACAAAATTTTACTGCGTTCTTCGTGATAGCAGTTCAGCAGTGGTATTACAAGACATCTTTCAGTTAAGCTATCTGGAAATCACGTATCGGGAGGAATTGTCGGCAGGTGGTAATACAGGCCTTTAATGTTGTACTGGCATGTTGCCATGGTAGCTCAGTTGGTTAGAGCAGCGGCACAGATAGCCGAAGATCCTGGTTCAGATTTCCGGCTATGACATTGAATTTTTCAGTCTTTACTTCACCTTTTCATCGAAATCATTAGTGGTCCGAATTCCTTGGTTACTTTAGAAGCAAATTAAAGACATTCATAAAAAGCTTACACTTGCAGTTTAGTCACAGTGTTTGCTCCAGCAAGATGCTGTAAGTAAAGTATTATAAAATTTGGTTGATTACTTGAAAAACATTCTTGTTAAATTTGTGGTGGAGTTGAAAATCGCAGAAAAAATTTTAAAATTAATTGTGTTTTATAGGTTAAACCAGTGTTTCTCAACCTTTCAGTATTCGCGGCCCAGTTTTCAATCATAATTTTCATCGCGCGCCCCCCCCCCCCCCACTTGCAATATAATGTATACAACATTAATGCATTCTGAGTATTTTGGAAGCCCCTGAAATCGAGAATCTTTTCCGCACTTTGTAAAGACATGGGTTTGGTGCATTCACAGTTATTATTTTATTGCGAGGCAAGATGGTTATCATGTGGGAAATTTTTACGTGTTTGTGAATTAAGAGAAGAAATCGCCATTTTTCTAGAAGAAGAAAACAGACCGGAAGCCGAGAATTTTCACGGTGGTTTATTTGTGATGAAATTAAGCTACTTGGTCGACATATTCGAGAAATTAAATATCTTGAACCTTCAACTCCAAGGAGCAAATACACATATGTTGGATACGAGTGATAAAGTTAATGCTTTTTGCAGAAAATTGGATTTGTGGAGCAGAAATTTAAAGCAAAAAAACCTAACAATGTTTGCAAATGTGGATGATTGTATTAAAACTTACAAGGCTGAAGAAGAACATGTAAAAGTTGTTTTTGTAACCATTGAAAATCATTTAGCCACGCTAGAAAAGAATTTTAAAAAGTATTTTCTTGCAGACGATAACGTGATAGAAATTTGCGAGTGGGTGAGGGATCCATTTCATAAGACTCCCGAAGGACTTTCAATTGATGAAGAAGAAAAATTCATAGACTTCACGACAAGTGGCGAAACCAAAAAACAATTTAGTGATAAATAACTATTTGAATTTTGGGCAGCAGTAGATGATGATTTTTCTGCACTAAAAACCAGAGCATTTCGCATTCTATTGCCATTTTCAACATCCTTTCTTTGCGAAACTGGATTTTTTGCTTTGGCTTCGTTAAAGACAAAATATAGATCTCGGCTAAATATAGAAACAGAACTGAGAGTGGCTATTTCTAATATTGAGCCTTCCTTCGAAAAACTTTACTCTGCAGGACAGGCCCAAGGAAGTCACTAATAATTATTTAATTTGTTTTTTATTTAGTATGTTTTGATAAAGTGAGTTTTTATTTAGTAAGTTGTTTTACTTTTTTTTTTAATATGTCGAAATGTATTTTGTTTTCTATGTGTATGTTTATCTGTCAGTTAATAATTTTTTTAAATAATATTTTCTCTTGTATATTCTCGCGCCCCCCCTCTAGTCTGCTCGTGCCCCCCCCTAGGGGTCGCGCCCCACAGGTTGAGAATCGCTGGGTTAAACTATAAATGTTGAAAATTAAGCAAAAAGTATTCCTGTAGTCTAGTGGCTCAGAGCATTGGCCTATAATCCTAAGTAAAAATAAAGTTAGTTAATATACTTTTTAATGTATATCTGTATTTATTAAAGTGAAACTCAAAAAACTTGTATTAAAATAGTAAAGAACTAAAATAAAACTATTTTAATGTAGAAACTGATATTGAGAAGATCACAGTGAAGTCATAATATTATATTATGGTTTAAAAAACACACTTAAACGTCACTAATTTCATACTGTGGTAGGACTGCGTAGTTTCAATCACCGTTGTGATTATCCTCGGCTACTTCTGAAGTTTGTTTGGCGGCACTGTTGTCCTCAACCGTCAATCCTAGCTGCTGGATGCCATCTGGTGGTGTGTGGATGTATCTTCTTATTGAACTGTCTTCTGCTGGTATCTCAAAGTTAAGTAATTTGTGTTTGTTTTTTTGAATGAAAATCTTTTCCCAGACTGTCAGTTCTAGTGGTCTTTCTACTGGCTTTAATAGCTTCGCATCCTGTTCTATTTCATGTCCCACTTCCCAAAAATGAGCGGCAGTTGCGGATTTTTCGGTGATTGAAACTACGTAGTCCTACCAAGGGTTTTTTTAATTTTTAATTTTATTTATTAAATTATTACTGGCATGCTCCATTCCTTAAGAATACTACATGCCTTTAACTTCAATATACACAATTTGCAAATATACTGTATAACTTACTTATAGTATGTTCAGTGAGAATGTTCTAAACATCTGCAATACTTAATTCTAATACAACATGTAAGGTTATTTAGTAAGGTAATTGGTATGAAATTAGTGAAGTTTAGGTGTGTTTTTTAAACCATAATATACTATTTTTATGTGTTTAAAATGCTAATACAAGATTTATGAAAGCCTAGAAATCCATGCCCTAGTCATAACTTATAAGATTGCACTTTTAATTGAATGGTTTGTGGTTGAATATACGGCAATGATAGTTGCTTTGGAGTTTCAGGGAGTATTTCCTATAAGACCCATAAGAAGCAATAGAAAAGATGTTAAGTTCTAAAATAAATTACCGTATTCATAAAACACAAAATCTACCATGCAAAATGTTTATGACGATGGGTTTATGTAGTTATCTAGCAGACCATCTGACTTTGTCACATAATCCTGCAGTACAGTATTTTTACCTACTTTTTATGATCAGTAGTCCTTTGCATGACTATTGTGCACTAGTCATCATTGGCTGGCATAAGGTGTAATGCAGATTAAATATCTACAGCACGCTCACCTGATTCAAACAAATATAATTATAATATATATTTTTCACCGACAAACTAATAGATTTCCTGCACATTGTCACTTTATCTAAATTGACATAACCGATGGCTGTTTAAAAGTCATGTATGCATGTTTATTTAACTACAAATAGGCCGTAACCTGGTAGTAGTTTTACAATCTTATACCATTATGCATAAACAGAATAATAACACATAAACACAGTAATAAAATGTAAACAAAAACATGGTAATAATACATATAAACAGAAACTCAAATTAATCATTACCCCAAATACATTTCTTCATATTTTCTTTAAATCTTTTCCCTTTGAGAGGTTGGCCATTAAAGGCTGAAGAGGTAAATGATTCCATTCATTTATACCCCTATTAAGAAATGAATATTTGTCTTCATCTATTCTCTGTTTTCTACTCTTTATTTTTAAAGCATGGTCATTCTTCCCGAAATATGACTGGAATCACATGATAATCGTGATCATGCCATGCAACAAGTACCGTGTAGGATTTAAAAAATGCACTCAGTCCAGCTTTTTCCTCCTAATTTTAATGGTTCCCATCCAATTTCTTTCACCTTTTTGGCCTCATATTGTGAAACTCGCCACACGTATTAGAGAGAAGAAAATGGGAGACTTCAAGGTGTAACATATAAACACTCAAGCTTCTTCACTTCAAAATGAAAACTGATCCTGAGTTTACCTCTGATGTTGGAAATTGATGGAGAAGACACAACAGTCACACTTTTAAGAATGGTTAATATAATGCAGGTTTATCAAATTATTTCCTACTCATGGGATTCCAGCTAGCCCAATAGAAGGTTTTCAGTGCATACAGATGTAAAGCGAGGACATACTGTCTCAGTAACTACTGTCATAAGAGTAATATATTTATATCCATTTCTGAACTGTCCCCAACCATGAGCATCTGCTCATTTGGGTGGAAAAATTGTAAACAAATCTTCCATATATAACATTTAATAGACTTTCATTCTGGACCAAGAAAGTGAAGGTAATTTAAGTGGCACTGATCTGAAACCTTTAAAGACTTTTCTTGTTTGATAATAAAATTAACTCGTAGGTCTATTATTTGTGTAACTTCAGTCAGCAGCTGACGAATATCTTCTCAGTTCTGTAACATATCAGAAATCTCGTTTTGCCCTTTAGAAATCCTAGTGTAAGAAGTTGGGTATAGTTTTCAGGCCATTAGTGATGGCTCTTTTCTGTCTTGGTTTCAGAGCCATGAGAAATGGAAGTATCCCATGCCAAAACTGACACATCCTGTGCCCAGTATGTTGCCCTATGAAATGCACCCCATTGCTATCGCGAAGGTCAGTTTCATTTAATTTCTTAGCATGACTGCGCATGCCTGTAGAAACATTAGTTTTGCATGCCATTTTATATTTGTTAGTAGTACTACCTGTGTAAGATCTATAGTTTACCACATGTACACGTCATTTGTTCTCGAAGAGGATGTTAGTCAGCAGTTACATTCTTCCATTGTATAGTAGGAAATCTTTCCTGAAAATGAGAGAGATGATCTGTTAATTCCAGCACATCAGTGACATTTATAGGCCTAAGTAGCTACACAACTAGTGTGAAAACCATCTATAATAATAAAAGGAAGTGTTTGTCTTTCTGTCTTTCTGTGTGCGATGTCCATCGAAGTCTACTGAATGCAGAGATCTGAAATTTTAAATGTAGATGGACTGATGGGTGGGCGAATGCACCTCAAAGCCGGATTTTTTATTTTCGCTTTCGTTTACGAGTTATGAGTGAAAGGCTTACAGAAAACTTGATTTTTTTCGCTATCCAAGCATCAGTTTTCAGTAATATATTTCATTTGTCAAATCAGTAGGTTGTAGGTGGCTTTACCGTTTTTTGTCATAATTTTGAAATAAAAGAATTGCTTCATTTTTTAAGCTCACCCTGGTCGATTCATTTGTTTATAATGCCAAGGCCTGCAGACATCTGAAATTTTCAACGTAGTCGGAAGAGGGATAATGAATATGGAGAAATGGAGAAACATTGGTCATTGTGGACGGAACTCACTATGCAGGGGTTTTCTGGACCAGAGAACTCAAATCTGGGATCGTTTTTCCCAGGCAGCGCTTTTTAATTGTGGAATGCACTCTAAAGCCGAATTTTTAGCTTTTTCATTAATTATATTATTCATTTAGTTTAGGCCTATGAATGTTTCGCATGCAAGTGTTAATAAACACAGTGAAACTTCCCACTAGCGGACACCACCGGGGAAAAAATAAATGTCCATTATTAAGAAGTATTTGCTATTTAGAAAATCGTTGGCACAAAAAAAAATCTTATCAACCCTGTAGTTTACAGTACAGTACAGTGAGATTGTTTGTGGTCAAGAAAATTTGTACAAAAAGGTCTATGTATACAGTAGTATCAAAACTAAAGTTAAGTGGTAGAAAAAGTTTGTACAACAATACAGTACATGCATTTATGATTGCACTTCTGAACACTCAACTCCACAAACTAAGAATGTACGAACTGCTCATGTATCACAGCTAACAACTGTGCTGCTAGGATATTATGACTGAACTGAATGTAACAGTAAAAATGCACGATAATGATTGCTGCAAAGAATTCCATTAGACTTCAGTTTAATTTACAACAGTCTTTTTCTTTCATGCTGTCCGTTATTTAGAAGTTATAATTGTTGGGGGATACATTTCAGTGTCCGCGTGTTTTTGAGAATGTCCGCTATTTGGAAGAATTTTTTCATAAGGGCCAATGTTATTTTGCAGGGGAATTTAAAAATGTCTGCTGTTGAGAGAAGTCCGCTATTGGGAAGTGTCCGTTAAGGGAAGTTTCACTATATAATGTTTTAATTAGTTTGATCTTAATTTTTAATCTTCCAATTAATTATCTGCTAGTAGCAAATAAGTTAATGTTAAATAACCGTAGCAAATAAGTTAATGGACAGGAGGCCTACATTATACAAATAATACTGAAGTACCTAAGCTGCTTTTCCTTAATTAGAAATCAAAGTAAAAAATTAGCAAAGAACTTCAAGCTGATGTAGTATTTAACATCATTAACCCTTTCAGAATTAAATTTGTTTTATTATAAGCTTCATCAAATAAAATCACCAGTGCGTAAGTTTGATATCTACTAGGGAAATTCTAGTGGAATAGCTGCTTTCCATAAATTACAGTTTATTACATGGATAAATATCTTCATATTTTAAGAAAAAGTATTAATGTATTAAGCTTTGTATCTCTATGTTTATGCGTTTTTTGTGGCAGTGCATAACGTGTGTCAGTAGCAATGAAAAGGTTAAATACTCTGCAGCCATTTTTGGAACCACGTGTGTAGTTACTGGAGGTGAGAATTTTAATTTTTTTAATTGTACTTATGGAATTGTTTGAATTTTGTTTTGTTTAATTTATGTGGCATTACTGAATTTTAGTACTTTGTATTTGAAAAATAAAAGGTTATTATTATTATGTGTCATGTTGGCGATCTCAGAATAATATTTTATTTAGTAAAACATCAGTTGATCCTGACTTATCACTGCCTTTGCCTTACTATTTTGAAGTTACTAGAGATATTTTGAATCATAATGATTTAGGTAAAATCAACGCTGTATGCTTTGTTTCCCATGTTTCTGGATTCAAACCTGGTCCAGGTTGATAGCATTTATGAGTACCATACATAAATATTATATTTATGTTTATTTAAAGGCTCATAAAGATATATTCTTGAGATATAATATTCTGGCACACCAGGTGAAGATTACATGCCTACTGTGCTATTCGAATGTCTAGTGATTTGGGTGACAAAGAATCACATGCATGAATTTGCAAAAGTTCCAAGTTCACCGATACTTACCTATTTCTGTCTTAACTCAGTCATGATGTTAATGTACACTTTATAATGTACATTAATAATTATTATTGATTTCTAACCGTTCCTTAGTACTTAGTAATCACAATTATACCATAATAATAGAACTACAGTGTTTTAAAAAAATGCTAAAGCTTACCTATTTTAATAGTTTTATAGCATATTGAGGTGCCAAATATCATACATAATGGATTAAGGAAAATTCACAACTTAACACTTGGCCGTCTTTAAGCCCCAGAACGCTCAAGATTTAAACTTACATTGCCATGCTAAGTGCTCTAGAATGCTCCTGTAACACGTGTACTTACTCAGTGCATTGAAAGACATATGAGACACGCGTACTTACTCAGTGCATTGAAAGACATATGAGACTATCACAGACCTTAGACTGAATCATAGACAAACATACTGTGTTCAGTTTTACACAACAAACATTTCCTTATTGCGTAGGTAATAATACACACAGTTTTTGTCCATGCAGATGCAAGTGCAAAATCCCTCCTCAGTCAGAAGTTATTTTTGTGTGAGTGAACGTGTTTATTGTAAACAGTTTCATTCTCTATGATCTAAATACCGGTCAGCCCTTACAGCACATGGAAGCCAACATCTGACCTTCAGATGCAACTTAGTACAGCTAATGGGGAGTTTCACATCTCGCAAACATACAGGCGCGTGGGTAAAGAAGTTTGCCTATCGATATTGCATCCCTTAAACTTTTTCACAGTCTTTTGAAAATACCAGGTCATGATAAAGCGTGTGCTTTATATATGCGAAATAAAAGAAAGTTGCTTCTGTAAGGGGAGAACAAACTACTTTCAATGTAAGTAATGCAGTCTACCATTCTGCAGGATAGGCTGCTTTTTAGAATACCATCAGAAGGGAAATGTGAAAATACAAAATTAGGGCGAGTTCAAATAAAAATTTATGGATATCTCTGAATGAAAATGCAAATGGAATTATATGTTTAGCTTTCTTTGTTTTATTAATATATTTTTTCTTGAAGGGAGCTTTGTCTTTGAAATTTAAATACCCAGTTTAAAAAATGTGGATATTACGGTCTTGCAGGGAATTTAAATCATAAGTGGCATAAGGGTAATGAACTAACAGTTGACATTTTCTCTCCCTCTCTCATCTGTGTCAAGTGAACATTATTTTCAAGTTCATCTACCTCTGTTAGTGAAAGAGAAGTGCCAAGAAATTAGTCTGCACTTTATTGCAATACTAGCATGTGCCCGCGGCTTCGCCCGCAATAATTATTTTAAAAATTAAAAATTAAGAGCATAATAGTTAAATCATTATATATATTAACACCTAAATCACGTGGACTTCATACCACGATTAGATAGCGTCGCCTGGTAAAAGCGACCTCAGATTCGAGTTCCTTGGCCCAGAATACCCCTGTATAGTGAGTTTCGTCCAAATAGAACAATGTTTGACCACATTTAGGAGTATATTGATTATCCCTTTTCCGTGTAGGTTAAAAATTTCATATGTCTGTGGGCCTTGATATTCTAAAAAAATGAATCGTCCAGGATGGACTTACAAAATCAAGCGATGGCCCACAATAATTATTTAAAAAATTAAAAATTAAGAGCATAATAGTTAAATCATTATATTTATTAACACCTAAATCACGTGAATTACATACAACGATTAGATAGCGTCACCTGGTAAAAGCGATCTCAGATTCGAGGTCCTTGGTCCAGAAAACCCCTGAAAAGTGGGTTTCGTCCAAATTGAACGTTTGACCATATTTAGGCCTATATTCAGTGCTTTAGTTGGGCCGGTACGCACCGGTATAAAATTATTTTCCTTTTACCATACCGGGAAAAATATGTGCTCCGGTACGTTGTACTGGCAGTACAGGAACGAGATTGTCCTAAAATACTTATTAAATGTCTAATTCAATACCAAAAATGACAAGCACTATTAAATTCTCCACAGATATGCGTTCTAATCTTCACCTTCGTGCGCATTTCTACAGTTACTTTCTCCTTAGATCACATGTTGGCTAGCCACCTTGTTTTCATAAAATGTGTGGGACCACCACTAGACGATTTTGATCCTGCTCCATACGTCAGGTCATGACTACAAGGAGGCAATAGGTCAGCAGAAGAAACTGCATGCAGAAAATGTCAACCGAAGGATTACATTCAGTATGAGGCGATATGGAAAATTTTGAAGTAAGATGAGTACCCCCAAAAAATATTTTCCAACTAAAGCACTGCCTATATTGAATATCCCTCTTCCGTCTATGTTGAAAATTTCATACGTCTGCAGGCCTTGATATTCTAAACAAATGAATCGTCCAGGATGGACTTACAAAATCAAGCAATCACCGGCGATAATTATCTCAAAAATTAAAAATTATGAGCATAATAGTTAAATCATTATATTTATTAACACCTAAATCACGTGGACTACATACCACGATTAGATAGCGTCGCCTGATAAAAGCGACCTCAGATTCAAGGCCCTTGGCCCAGAAAGCCCCTGTATAGTGTGTTTCGTTCAAATCGAACGTTTGACCATATTTAGGCCTATATTGATTATCCCACATAATAATACCAGTAATAATAATTATAATAATCCTCTTCGGTGTAGGTTGAAAATTTCATATGTCTGCGTGCCTTGACATTAAAAACAAATGAATCAACCAGCGTGAGCTACAACATTCAAGCGATCGCGATGGTTTTATGTCCAAGGTATTACAAAAATAGCCAAAGCCTATTGTGATTGATTTGACATTGAAATATACTGAAAACTGATGCTTCGAAAATGCAAAAAATACACGTTTTCTGCCCGTTTTTCACTCATAACTCACGAACGAAAGCAAAAATTAAAATTCCGGCTTCGAGGTGCATTTTCCGACCCTTCAGTCCACCTATGTTTAAAATTTCAGTTTTCTGCGTTCAGTAGATTTCGCTGGGCATCGCGGACAGACAGACAGACAGACGGAGGAAGACAGACACTTCCTTTTATTAATATAGATAACAAATAGCTTGCTGATGCAGGGCAGGTATAGCTAATTATTTCCAACTCATATCATTTCTGTTACACCAAGCACCAGTGCATACAATATGGTTAGAATGGAGCATCTGTGAGTGAAACAACTGCATACTGACACAGAAAATAATAACACAGGGACATTATTATGGAAAATGAAAGCAAGGACTTGCTTCATATCTGAAGAATATCTAATTCATTAGAAAAATCGGGTGGAGGGGGAGATGTTGGCTGAGGATTCATAGATTCCATATTATGTGGAATATTTTTCATTTTGGTTCAGCATATTGATTTCTGTATTACTGTTAGCATTACAATCTACAGCTTGTCTGTCACTATTAGTTACGTAGGAATAACAGGCAAGACTAGCTGTAAACGCTTTTCAACACCTTTTCAACATCTTTTCAACATCTAGGCCTTAATAACGAGTGAAAAATCTTTAGAAAAATATCTAGCCTAAGTCAATTAAATTAAATTTGGTTCTTGTTTTTTTTCTGATAATGACATATTTATTGTTTTGGAGAAAATAAGCATTTATTGATCCCTGGTTAAGGTTTATCAATTTGCTAACTGTACCATATTGTACACTGAATACTATTTTAATTTGCCAGCTAAAGGCTTATCAGCTATAAAGTTTGTTTCTTTTTGCATTGATGACATTGATTTTTCAAGTTGCAATCTCTATACTACAACAGTCAATATTTGCCCTCTGAATCTTATCACACTGCTGTAGAACAGACCGGCCTTTGTTAAGAAAGCAGGAAAAAAAGGGTAGGGTTACACTAAAGAGCATCCTTTGTACATCACACCAGATAGATGGCCTCGATTTCTAGACGTTGAACTTTATCAAATCTCAATTTTAGTGCCGTATCTTACAGATTGCTACTTCAGTAGCCATTGATCAGACAGTGTTAGGGTTGACATAGAAAAAACATGATTCTTTAGAAACTCTGTATTATCATCTATCTTATATTTTAATTCTTGATTTTACATATTGTAATGTTTTATTATGAAAATGTCATCTTATTTATAAATCTTACGTTGTTCCGGTATTATAAATATTGGTTGTTTTATATAATCGTTGTACCTAAGTACAGGAGGACCTTGATAATCTGGCATGCTCGGGGATCTGTCAGTGCCGGACTAGCGAGGCCAATTTCTAAAACCTGGTTTAAACAAGGAGATACAAATAAAAACTACAATTTTAACATATAAAAAAGAATAATTCTTATTTATTAAACACAACAGAAGATATTACAGTATTAAAAAAAAACTGAAAAGTATGTAGTACTGTGTTGTAAAAACAAAATTGAATTAAAAATCAAATACGATACTGCAAAGTTAAATCAGTTTAAAGCCAAAGTTTTAGAAAAGTTCAATATATATAAATAATTTGTTGTAGGCCGATTTTGAAATAAAAAGCATCCTGTCTTTGAAAAATCAGTAACAAGTTAATTTTACTCAAAAATTGTCCAACTCCATGACAAGTGCTAAGCCCTTAAAAAGACAGAAAAAAAATCAATTTTTCATGTGTGCTGAACTGTCGGGTCTGGCAGACTATAGAGTGCTGGATTATGATGGTCTTACTGTAGTAAAGAATTATTTGAAAAGTCTTGTAATATTATTATATTTTGTATTCTGGCTCCTCCTGATCTGTACTAACAAGCAAATGGAATTGTTACATTTTGTAATGAAAACAATAAACAGTTTGTTCTGTATGAATACTTCTTCAAGTTACTGAATATTCAAACTGTATCTGTTATTTGAATTAAATTGGTAAGGTCTTTAAAGAAAACACAATTTTTATGATCATAACTTGTGTATAGGATATTTTTATTATTTTATTTTATGGGAAAACCAACTTACTAATGTATTATTTTAAACAAAAACTGTATTAAATTCTGTCCCATAAAGTTTTCCAAATTTTTGTTTCTTAAGAAATTGTACTCTTAAAAAATTTATTTTGTACAAATTCATGCTTTTTAAAAAATGTAAAAATAAATGATGGCATACAGAGCTGAACGATGGAATTCTTCTCTCAACAGCGATTTTTCTTATGAGTTATATACCATAGCCCGTTCCTGTTTTAGTGTATCAACCATTTACTACAATTATTATACTTAACCTTCTCACTGCTACTGAAGTATATGTGCATCACTGAAGTAAAGTTATTAAATTAAAAGAGTAATACTTTGTGTTACAATACAAGGAATTTTATCCATTCATTAGGATTGCCATTCAAGAAAACCAGTTATTCCGTTCAAATTCTCTACATTGATTGAACCCACTGCTATCACTTGATGAATGCTTATATTAATATAAATTCAGCTTTGAAAGGGTTAGAATATTCATGTGAAGTTTATGAATTAATAGCCTATTTAACAATATGTGCTTGAATAACTTGGGAACGAGCATATAAAATCTTTTATTGGTTATGTATGCTGTGGTTAGGTCCAAGGCAATATGACACGTGTTCTCTAATAGTGTATTGCTATGTTTGGATTGTGCTGTCACCTGTGACAAACGTACCGTTGAGCGTTGAAATGCAGTAATAACTGGAATTAGGAATGTGGTCCCCTTGTTTGGCTCCTAACAACTGACGGAATAATGCCTCATAATTACTGTAATCAAGGCTTTTATTAGGCTGTGTAGGTTACTAGTTGCCATGTCTCATGGTTTGTTTCGGCTATTCGTAGACTTAATTACAGATATAGACAGCCCACTGAAGGAGTTTAGAAACCAAATGGAGTGGAGTGTTAGGAACACTCATCACATACTTACTTATAATTTACATTTATGTGTCAGATGTATGTATGTCATTCGGCACAAGTAATTAGTTTTCTTCTGTAGCGGTTTCTGGATCCATTAGGTCAAATTTAACTTTTTTACATGAAGAGGTCACATCTCATATTTTCAGGAGTAAGAATTCTTTATATTTTTATCTTTTGGTATGTGTGGGTTTACAATTTACATTGTGTTAAAGGAAACTGAAAAAATTAAATAAAATAGGCTATAGTGTAAGTTTAAACAATTTAGAAATTAAAATATCATCTTTAATTTGATTCCTGCACAGTAGTATACATGGGAGTTAAAAGCAATTATGTTCATTAAAAAGGCTCCAAAATTAAATAGGTAATATACCAAATTTTCAATACCATTCTACAAAGAAAATAACCAGAATCATAATTAATATGAATTATGAAAATTCTAATTGGATAAAGCTACTAGAAAATACTATATCTGAACTAACTCATAAGTCTGCTCTTGCTGTTAAACCTTGTACTGTACACAACTTTCAATTAGTTTCCTTTCGAGGGTTGCTAAGGCGATGAGCTTACCACCTATCTCTCTCAGAAGATAAGCGTAACTAAATTAATCCTAGGTACTGAAACTTCCATGAGAGTTCCTATGTTTCACTTGGGAATTAAAAGAATCAAATCAGTCAAATATCAAGTACACTAGAGTCCTGCTAATCCAGACTAGATCACCGAAAATCTGGATTAAGCGGAATTTGCCTTAAAATGTACACACTGTATTGTAGTACAAGTTTTAGATAGTTAAAACTATAAAAATTAACGTTCTTTGTTTTCTTTCTTTTTTTATGTCTTCGTAAATATAACTTTTCCTTGTAACTTAATTCTAGTTTAATATGTAGACCTATGTTTTTAACCTACGAACTGATGTAGGATTAACATCAGCGATTAAGATTCAAACTTTTTTGATTGTTCAGTACTTTTTCATTTCATAATCAAGTGAGGATATCGAAATGAGTAAATCCTGTCTTTGTCATTAATTTTTTTTTAATCCCATCTGGATTAGCAGGACTCTACTGTACTACAGCTCAAGTGAAACATAGCGTCATGCTATTAAAACACCACTAATAATAGATATATAAGCTTTCATGAACCACAGATTATTGTCTCTCCTATAATATTCCCACTAATAATAGTTTCGAGTTTATGGTTATTGTTTACAACCTTGTTGAATTTTGAGTTGCATTTAGTCATGACTCTCACGAACTTGATTTATTGCAATTCCAAACCTTTTCTGTATGCTGTATATCCAAAATCATAATTTTGGCATAAATGAGTGTTTTATTGATCGGATGCAACAGCCTTCTAAACATTTCAAAAAAACATCTACATTCAGACCTTGCATTAGGACAATGACACAACAAAATCTACTTGTCATCCTAGAAAAGAAAAACAAAAGACTACAATAAAAGTAGCTTAATAAAGAAGCAGTGAAAATAAAGTAAAGGCAGGCATGAATGTAAAGCAAGTAATCTGGCCTTGACTTGTGCTTGGTATAGATGCTGATTGTAAGGTCCTGAGTTTGAGTCTGACTGAAGGTCACCTTGAAGAATCTTGGATCATTGAACTGGCTGAACCAGTAATGCATCTGTTTTTCTGCACTGCTATGTTGTAAAGCACTGGCTGCAGCACCACAAACTTTTCTCAAGTTTTAGTAGTTCGCTGGATCCATGGACATTCTGCATTCTTTACATTATTCAGTTGTTGTATGCGTTATCTTTAATTCCCTTGTAACTTATAACAGTGTCGAAGGAAATAAAAAGCAAACATTTAAATAAACTTTTTTGTTGGAGTTTAGTATTTCAAATTGGAATCAGAACAGTACAAGCAGAAATTTATGTGAAAATTCGTAGTATAAATTTTTTAATACTCTTACAGCAAAATTTTTCCTAACAGACACCTTTGAATAGCAGACACTTCTAAATAAAGTCTTTTTAAAATTCTCCTGCAAAAATTTAACATAGGTAAATTGCTTCTTAATAGTGGACGTTCTCAATAGTGGACATGGACAGTCTAAAAACAAAATTTGTGTGGCAGATGTCTGGTACACAGTAGACATGCAGCGATAAGTTTTAGTTGACTTTTTTCGTTATCTCCCAGAATTCAGTGAGGCTAATTCATATCATCACTTATGAAGGGAGACCTAGTATGGCAAAATCCCGATTTTCCATGTTAATAAGTGGAAAACATGGAAAATCCAAACTGCCTGCAGTAGTGTATTTAACTGTTTAATTTTGAATTTCATGCATTTTGTTGCCATATTATGCATATACGTCAAAATTAAATGTGTGAAATTCAAAATGTGGGAAAATTAAGTGCGGGAAATGTCAAATAAAGTGTAGGATTCAAATTTTTGTGCACAGCGTTTGCTGTATCTGCATTTTTGCTGACTTTTTTTCATTGTTTCACTGTGATTTTACTAAGCTTCTGGATTATTTTGTGGAGATCAAGTAACAAAATACCAATAGAATTGCTTAAAATGAACTGACACTGATAACTCATATCTTATGTATAAAACATTCTTTTATATATAAGGTATATATAAGGTATAATTATAAAACAAAGTTTTTAATTGTTTTTACTTCCCTTTAGGAATCTATTAACCTATACTCCATACTCAGTTACAAGTTATGAGTGTTTTTGGAAGTGTTATCTTCATAAATCAAAAGCAACAGCTAATTGAGGGGTGAGACATGTTTTATTGCATAAAAGAGAAAGTGAGTTAATGCCACCCCCTCGAACTGGTCATCCTGTGAGTATTGCCACAACAATACAACACAATAAGGTTGAGCTAGAAACGAAATTTTGGATGACGTACAGTACTTTGAAATAAAGCTGCAAAAAGGAAAATGTGATAACATAAACTGAATCTTTGATCACAATAAACAGAATTTTTTCAATGTATCAGTTTTAATCCATACAGGACTTCTTAAAAGTGATAACATTATTTGCGATTACATTAAGCGGCATTCACTGCATTATTTATTATGTAAGCAGCTTTGTCCTGTCTGACTAACTGACTGACTGAGAATCAATGTAGAACCTAAACTATGATAGGTAGAGACTTGCAATTTTTACAGTGCCTTTGTTTCGTAATGTAAGTGCACGCTAAGAAAGGATTTTGCAAAATTTTTATTTTTAATGCCAAAAATAAAATGTTTTTGAGGAGTCGAAATACTTTAAATAAGAAACACACGAGAAATTTTATTGTTGGGGAAAACATTCTTACTAGCAAGATGGTAATCAATTGTGAAATTAATTTAAGATGGCCTTGCTCGGTTACTATCTTGATTCATTTGTTTACGATTTGCAGTGATCTGATTTTTTAACATAGGTGGACAGAAGGGGAGAATGAATGCAATGAATGAAGGGGAGAATGGCAAAACATTGAATGATTTGGATGAAATCTGAGGTCTTCCCCCCCCCCCCCCCCCCCCCGTGAGGAGCACTTTGTTCATGAATTGCACCTCGAGGCTGGGTTTTTAGTTTTTTAAAATATCAATCATTATAATAAAATTTTTTATACATGATTTGGATAAGGTTCATGAATCTATGGTTTATTTTAATCATTTCATTTCGAATTTGTATGCCCATATGGCAGCATAAGATTCGTTTTGTTCGTTTAATTATTTATATTTTTAACATTAAACAATATAATTAAGAATAAAATTATGTAACTTAATTTCTACAATTTATGTAAAAAACAATGTCAGTGTTAATAAATATGTTTTAATTATTTTTCTGTTAAATAAATGATTTAAAGAAAACATCTAGCAGTTGAGTAAATAATCATGAGCGAAGCCGCGAGCACCTGTTAAGGATGGTATATTTCCGGGGTGCGCGGGCAAAGAGAGTTAAGTCCACTTTCTTGTTACTGAGAATTAGAGTGACTTAACACACTATACCAGCCCAACATAGCTTTAGAGATGGATAAACCCATGAGGCACACATCCATAACTACTGTACAATTTTGATTATGACTTACTCTACAAATGTAGAGAACATTTTTATCTATAACTCTATGGACATATCTCAATTTTTTAGGATGGTGGACTTAACTCTCTTTGCCCGCACACCCCGGAATTGTTCTGAGAACTTTATCTGACAGTTGTCACCATTTTAGTTGCAGGATGAATGAAACCACATTGTGTTTGCTTCATGTTTTCTTAATCACATTACAGCCATTTCATAAAATATGGGAATTTTTCCCTCAAAGAGAGTAGTTATAAAATTATTGTAATTGGGTGGTCAAAAATAAGTTTGAAACATCAAATTTTCTGAATATTAAGGACTTAGGTGTATCTGAAGTGGTTTCATGTGTAAAATCTGTCGATTTACTTATTCATTGCATTGAGTTACTTTTTTTTGCCATTTTTAGCATGATTTTAACACTCTTTAATACCAAGCAGTCAAGAGTAATCAGCTATGTCCATTTTCATTTGAGAAAATATACATCTTAAGGTACAATTTGGTTTAAGATTAACTTCAAAAAATATGTGTGGTTAATTACTATGTAAAATAACAAAGTGACTTTTTGTCCCACCCATAATGGTGATAGTTTTGTTAAATTATTATTGATGAGTTAAATAAATGATCTGACAACCTGGAAACAGTTCATAATTTGTATTTAATCCCTCATACCTTCAGTAATAACAACATTAATACCCTAACAATAATAGCAGAACAGGAAATGAACTTTTGTTTTGCATCATTAAAATCAGTGTCCCACCCGTAATAGATTTTGGAAAACAAATTTAAAATATTTAAAATAAATTTTAAGTAATGCTTTGCTTGTAGTGTGGAGGAGAAGGCATTGTAAATGTTACAGAATGTGAAGAACCAATTCTAGTTTATTATTTAAGGTACGTAATAAACAAAAATAGTTTTTATAATTGGCCACAATGTCCCACCCGTAATTATGAAATGGCTTATTAACAAACCTGACTTCTATACAGTTCACAATGCAGACTAATCTTTACTCTTAATGATACTGTAGTTTATTCCAATTATCAGGTGTCATAGGTAGTTTTGCAGAATCTACTCCTGTAAATACGTCTTTCTAGGTCTTACAGTATAGCTTACCCTTCGTTCATGTGATGCTATTACAAGGTGTTATGGTACAGAATGGTTTTCAATTTCCTTTAAATTCATGTTTTTATTACATATGAGGTCTCCATTCTTAAGCAACGACATACAACATAGACACAGTTGTAAGTACACCCTTGTGAAACGGTATTAATTGTTGGCAAATTTTGCTTTAAACTCATAATTATGAAGCAAGATAAAAAAAACTACTGCCAGTTAGTAGCAGAGATGGTATTGAACTAAAACATTGATACATTGATACAGTTTTCATGAAAAGTCCCCTTAATATTTCTTTTATAGAAACCAAATTCTTTCTGGTTCAATGAAATACTTCCCCCCAAAAATGAAGTAAATGAACAGTTTCCCAGCTTCTGATATACACAGACAGACACAGACGTCATTCCAACATTATTTATTTTTGTTTTCTGGGCATCGTGAAATGTGTTTTCCCAGTGTTATCTCAATTTCAATTTTTTGTCACAATCACAATACTTTCTCTATACTATGTATATGTGAGAAAGTAACAAAAAACAAATTAGGGGTTTCTCACCAGTATATTGTGGTAGAAA
Organism: Ectobius pallidus; assembly: GCA_964059195.1. Taxonomy (NCBI): domain Eukaryota; kingdom Metazoa; phylum Arthropoda; class Insecta; order Blattodea; family Ectobiidae; genus Ectobius; species Ectobius pallidus. The sequence continues at coordinate 184,647,449 of CAXKWD010000001.1, forward strand.
AACATTTTTTTTGTACTGTTCCATTTATCAAAACCTTGTGTGTAATAAGTTACTGAGGTTTCTGTTTATAATGTGTGTTGAATGTGAAGAATATCAACAATTTCCAAACTCATTTCTAAATAATGAACACTTTTAAATAGGGAAAATTTATATTCTCACCATCTGTTGGCCGCTGTGGTGCAGAGGTAGCAAGCTGCTTTTGGATATGAAGTTAGCAGGTTCAGAGCTAGCTGCAGTTGATGAATTTTTCAGGACATAAAAAATCCTGGGTACTTGTCCTTTAATAAAACAGAGTAAAGAGTTTTGAGATTTTAATTGTTGAGTTTACAATTGAGCCTTAATCCGCATAACATACACCTTTGAATATCATTAGTTTTATCAAGTTTTGGTAAGGAGATAAAATGAGGTTTTTACAGAAGATGTAACAGGTATAATAAGTGTTACACAATAGTGTTGTAACAACAAATTGCATTGGAGCTCTAGGGAGTTTTTATCTCCATAATTCAAAGCCAGCTTTGTCCCGAGGCCATGGTGAACTTAAAATTTCTCTGGTTTTTGTCACCTCAGCCATAACTTCTCAGGTACCTTCAATTATTATTACATTATATTTTTCTTGTCTTTCCTTGCAAACATATTCTGAGTCAAGTCCTCATACGACAGGGAACTCTTTCCTTGCTTCTTGGAATTATCTGTTTAATTATAGTTTGTATTATAGTTCTGTTAACCAGTTTTTTCACAGTAGTGATTATCATTGTATGCCGTTGCTATATAAGAAATAAGTAAACTATTGAGTATGAAGTAAGAATATGAAAGCTGGACAAAATTATCCGGAAGAATCAAAGGTGTTGAACTTCATATTGAAATCAATAAAGCTAACATCTGGGTCTTAAACAAGAGGTCTGTCAACATCTGAATGGATAACCTGTCTTAAAATGAATTGCAATGTAGCAGCAGTGCGTTCCATTCTCGGTCAATCCCTTGACGGAGCCCAGTGCAGATACTGTCCGGAGATAAAAACCTTTGCACATGTCTTCGGACAATGTGACCATGGAATGCTGCTTAGAAATTCTCGGCACCATATTGTGCGTTCCATGCTGGCAAATTGTCACCCCATGAGTCATGACATCATTCCAAACCTCAGTCTCGTAACTTTGTGACCCTAGGCCAAGCTCTGGTCATAATTTTATAACAGTCAGTGGCATAATTTTCTCCTTTTAATTAATATCATCTACTGTTAAAAGTGCTTCTTTTACCTTTGACTGTCTAAAAATGTTTTTGTTACATTTTGTGTTGCAGCCTGGAGCTGAACATCTTGTGTTCCTCAACAATCACATGACTCCTCAACAGATGGTAGCTGCAGCAGCATCTATGCACCAGCAGCCGAGAAACGGACAGGTAGGACAAATTTTTTTGTTTCTTCCAGTGTTTTTATAAATGTGGCCATGGGCTATTAGGTGGTGTAGTGACTTTTTATTTATAGTGGGATGTTTCATAATGGAGGTCTTCAACTCACAACTGCAGCTTATGTAAAAAGGGGCCTTTAATATGCAGTGCCCTTTTGACAGTCTAATTTAGAATTCTGAATATTGTGTGGCTCGCGAATGTTTACATCTATTTCAGAACACCTTTTGCAGATAGTTTTGATCTGAATAAATCTTTGTGATCGTGCACATGATTTGCATGTTAAATTCTTCATTCTTTGTTATATTTCCACCTAGACTGTCTCTTATATTATAATTAACCCTTTTCAAACATTAAGTTAATGCTGTAATGACTAGACCTGGGATTTTAGGCTCTAAAAAAATTAGTTTTAGGCACCTAAAATAGGCTTTTAAACAAGTAAATAGGCTTTTAAAAGAGAAAATAGGCACTTAAACTATGCTTTAAAATGTGTAAATGGATAGAAAATAGACTTTTAAATATTACAATATACACTTAAACTGTTAACATGATCTTTTTTTTACTGAAAGAAACGTAGTATACCTATTCTTAACATAGGTAATTAACTGCAAAATTAGTCATCACGAACTATATTCACTTAAACATGTTCTTTCACTGCTGACTTGACACAGTAGTCCCTCCCCCGTCAGTTAACATTCCTTTAGCGACAATTGTTTGGAATAATCAAGTTTCTGTGAACAATCTACCTCTGCTGTTCTGCTTTTCATTGAGGGATGTCCATTATAAGATTGTAAAAATTACAGAAGTTGAATTTTATTTTAAATGAACAAAATAGGCATTTTAGGCACTAAAATAGTAAAATAGGCTCTAAAGGTCCAAGTAGGCATTTTAGGGCACTATAAAACTCTATAAATGTAAGTGATTTATCATGAAACGTCCACATATTAAAAAATTTTCATGTTATTTCATAAGGAACAAAATAGGCATTTGCCTTAAAATCCCAGGTCTAGTAATGACATAATATTCTAATTCATCATTCCTCATATTTTCTTATCATTTTACATGTGTCTTTCAATATAAAAAAAAGTATCAAGTTATCAAGGGGAATGTTTATATATGTATACTCAACTGATAATGCTGAAGTATTGCAGAAACATAGTTTTTATACGTGGAAAGAACGTAGGACCATAGTTGTTGACTCATCTCATCTATTTCATCTAATGTCATAAACATTAAAATTAATTATCTGTTATAATGAACACAAGTCATGATACAACATTTTATCCTACACTGTATTAATTGCATTGCATAGCAGTGTGAAGAGAAACAATACCGCAAGATATGATGAAAATTTGGAGATAATACATTGTGTTACTAATTTTTATGAAAACAAATAACAAGTGATGCTTATAGTCAAACACAGAAAATGTTTAAAATATTTATTTTTATACATAACTTTAGATACCTGGCTTACCTTAAAGAGTTGTTATTCAATGACTTACCTTAAAGAGTTGTATTTTACAGCTCTCGTATCATGACTGTGACATTTATACCATTTACTTAATGTTCATATTTGAACAGATTGTAAATCTGCAGAATAAATTAAAAAAACAAAAAAACTTTAGATACCAGAAATAAAAAAATATATCTTGCCTAAAATGTCAATTTTTTGTGCCAAAAATTCTAATGTCTACTTATTATATGTGTATCGACGCTGTTCTCTTATACCCTGTACTATAGAGAGCACTTTTCTACAGATGTTGATGTTATCTCCCGTTCCTATATCTAATATTCGATCCTTGATAAAAACTTATTTTTATCTAGCTTATTTAAGCTATTTAGGGCTAAGAAAAAATACAGTAGGAGATTACAAAGCTTACCGAACCTTAAGCGAGAAGAGGAAATTATGGGTTCCTGGTCTGATGAGCGTACCGTGCTATTTATATGATATGAAGAGTTGTTTGTCTATGTGCAGAGATCTATGAGCCAAATCTAGAGATCTGAAGCCGGATTTTTAATTTTTGCTTTCGTTCACAAAAAACTGCCAGAAAACGTGATTTTTTACACTATTGAAGCATCAGTTTTTATTATTACATTTCAATTGTGAAACCTAGGTTTCAGGTCTTCCCTTGTGAATAATGAGATTTTGAATGAGGTCTAGACAACTGAATGTGCACTAGTGCAATGTAACCATGTACTCTGCACCGGATTATATAAAAGTAGAGGGAGTTAGGTGTTTCACATCAGATATTCTGTTTATTCTGATCTTATCATCTAACAGTGAAGTTAAAAATCAGAGGTTATTCAAGGTATGCTATGTCCCTTCATCACATCATCAGGTGCAGTGCCACAAATGAGAGGGGTTTAAAAACTGCGTTGTAATATTACTTAATCTATTAAAGTATAGTGTAGGGGTTTGTTGTATGTTCACCCATTTTTTAAGTTTAAAGCTATTATTGCCCATGTTGGGATCATCATTAACAGTCAGTCTTTCTGTTATCGTTTATTGTCACAATCCCACCAAAATGGTTGCATATGAATTGACAAGAGTGTAAGTTATACAGTAAATTTTTGAGTCCCTGGAAAGTTTGAGGCTTCAATTCATTTGTATGGCAGGTATAGAAGGGTATAGATAATAAAAAAAATGGCAGTGTCTGAGGTAACATTGGTTTTACTAAAATATATTTCTAACATAAGATTAGAAGAAATTTTTTAGCCAATTTTATGTTATCTAAGACAATTGAGGTTGCAATTCATTCATATAGCAGGGTATAGAAAGGGTACAGAAAGTAAAAAATGGAAATATCTCACATAACATGGGTTTTACTGAAAGATAATTCCTGACAACATAAGATTAGAAGAAAATTTTAACAAGTTTTATGTTATCTAAGGCAGTTAAAGCAACTCGTTGAACTCATTAAAAGGATACAATACACGTGTAGAAGATATCATGTATCAATGGTAAAATCCCTTGGGTAGGTACAAAGAAGGAATTTTTTGAAGATCACTAAAATTACCTGGTTCTTAAATACAGGTACACAATATTTACAGGCTAGTATTGAGAGGGTTAAAGAAGCATCTCCTCCATTCAGCATCACTCTACGTGTGAGTTAGAACTTCCTTCCATAATCCCAGATTATACTGATCTCTCTACATGCAGTACCATATTCATTTTATCCCCTCTAAGAAGGGACAGTATTTTGTTGCAATATCATGATATGGGGCTTTATGTTGAAATCTGTTGAAAAATGAAGCAATACCAAGGATCCAACTCAACTGTCTAGCTAAGACAATGACCTTCACAATATTGAAAACTTGGTCACCTTGGAAGCCAGAGTGCAGTCTTGTCTGAACCATTAATAGGTACCTTGAGGCAGATTATTTCAAATAAGGTAATCGTATGCTCACAGACAAAAATAAAGAGCAATCACACAATAAATAGTCTTGTTCACAAACAATAGATTGTCAAGTATAGGTTGCAATTAAAGTGAACTCTGGGGGATTTAGCCATTTTGCAGCATGTAAGTTGATTTTTCCAACTAAACTGTCTCTATTATTCAATAGTTAGCTTGTTTTTCAGGTAGAAACATTCTTTCAAGTTACAACATTTTTTAGGAACCTATATAGGCCTATTCTCTCATCCTCTTCCCCAGAAAGTTTCCATTTAAGGTTAGGGATTGGATAATAATTCATTTAGATAAGAAACCTAGGAATGGAGCCCTGATGTATCTTTTGTTAAAAAATTGTAAATGCTTTGATATTTTTATGTGAAGATAAAAGTGATAAACCTGTTTTAAAAATAAAGTTAAAAATCAAACTTACTTCGACTGATTTCATATAAAAGAATAAAGAGTAAAGATACCTAGTTTTCGTGAGTGACTAATTCACAATTTGTGGTTGATTACCATTAGTTTTAAACGGTTCTATGCCGAAATATTGCTGTTTAACACACTTTTTTTTTAACAACATTTTATTTTTCAAGGAAAAACTCTAGTATTGGAAAAGTCTTTTTATAAAATGACTTGAATGATATATGTATTGAAAGTCTAGTAAAAATATGCGCACATTAATAAAAATAAATACCGTATTCAGTAAACCACTTAAATATTGAATTAGGAGGCATGCCAGAGGTATTATATAACTGTAAAGAACTAGGAAAATAATACTTACTTCAGTTAAAAAATAAAAGTAATCTTATGTGTAGAGATGTTATTGAAAATTGATATTTGCTGTAGCATATATTAATTTAGCACTAAAAATCTGTTGTGAAAGTCACGTGACATTCTCTTCATGTAAATTGGTTGTAAACGACGAAAACGTTGTAACCACAGCGCATCGCATCCCCGAAGGATATACAACCGAAATAAAATCTGATTAATGCACTCACAAAACTTTCTTTACTATAAGCATAGGCAATACACCTTTCTCAATTCACTACTGGTATAGAATAAGAGGTTGTATTGCAAAGAGCGCGTGTTCAGTTGTTTCAACTTGATGCATAGCTGAATTTCTATTAACAGTGGATAGCCTAAACTACCTTCAGAGAATGTTTGCAAAAGAAATGTTAAATATAAAAGTTTTAGCTCTTAGTTTGAGCACCTGAAGTTCAACATTTAAACAGAATCATTAGAGTTTTCGAGACAATCGAGAAACACGAAATTTTCTTAATATTAAGTAGTAGTAAAAGTAACACAAAGTCGTCGTCTATCTTCGTTTCACATTCCCAGAAGGTACCTAACCCAAATATAAAATTTCACCGACACACAGACATGTTTGTTAAAATAGTATTTTTGGATTCAGGGAGCTTCAAAACGTGAATTTATTTTAAAAACTCAACTTCGATTTTGGGGTCGAATACAATACTTGCTCTACATATAGTACCTAAGATGTGGCATATTAATGGACCTATTTATAAAATAATGCTTGATATGATGTAGATATAATAATTAATGGGGAAAGAAAGATGCATGGGAAGTCGAACAATGAAATCACAAGAGCTGGTTTTACAGAGGCTAAGATAAGATGTGAAGGGATATGTGAGATGTGAATCAAAAGATATGAATGAATTTGGCTGTGGTCCACAAATCCCTTGGGCGCTTGCAAGATCTTTCGTTACAGTTGTACAAGCCATGAATTTCTTAGGAGAAAACTGTTCGCAAAGTTTGAACAGTAAAAATGCAGAGTTCATTAAGAATATATCATCCCTCCAAGAGCCTGTAGAAAAAAGAGACACCATGTTTTTATTGACAGGTGACGCACATTTCGGTGCCATTTTTGGGTCTGTATAAAACATTTAAGAGCTGATCTTGTTAAGCATGTTTTGTATACAGAGGTTCATTCACATTTGTTAATATTACTAGCAGGTGCCCGCGGCTACGCCAGCAAATATTTACCCAATTGCTAGGTGTTTTATTTAAGTAATTTATTTTACAAAAAAATGAATAAAATATTATACTTATTAACATTTACTTCGCTTTTACATAAGTTGCGAGAATTACATGATTTTAATCTTAATTATATTGTTTTACGTAATAGATATAAATTATTAACGAATAAAACGACTCTTGTGCTGCCGTATGGGCAAACAGATTCGAAATGAAACCATTAAAACGTAACCAACAATCTCATTAACCTTACATGCATAAACAATCAAATCGATTGATAATTAAAAAGCTAAAATCTCGGTTTCGATGTGCATTTTGCGATTTAAGTGCGATGCCCGGACAAAAAACGACCTGAGATTCGAGTTCCCTCGCCCCCCCCCCCCCAAAAAAAAGCATAGTGAATTTCGCCCAAATCATTCATTGTTCTTTTTTCCCGGCTGCTGTTGCAAACCGAGCTTGGCCGTCTTCAATTAATTTCACAATTGAATAGTGAATTTTTAATAGATGTGATTGAATTGGATTTAAACGGAAACACGAGTTTAAATACTATTTTAGATCCTTTATTTCTTTATAAAGCAAATATTAACGTAATTTGTCCCTAGAACTAACAGCACTATCGATAAAAATATCTTGAAAGAAATACGCTACCTGCATCAAATGGGAACATTGCCATGACAACCATTGCAAAAGAAACTGTTCCCATGGCAACTGTTATATCAGCAGATAGCAAGGGTTCGTATATTAACCCCATACCGTGCAATAAACAGTATTCTATACGAACTAGGAATCTGTGTGGTTTGAAATTCCGTGAATTGTACAACATTACAGTAATTTCAAGTGAGCAGACAGTGTAAAATTTGTTGCATAAATTCTGAAATCTGCACCAGTATTGAGCTTTAAATCCCCGTCCAGTCTTCTGAATCTCTACTCTCCTGTCTGCTAGCCTCTGTCTGTCTGTCTGTCTGTATCTCTCTCTCTCTCTCTCTCTCTCTCTCTCTCTCTCTCTCTCTCTCTCTCTCTCTCTCTTCCCCTCTCCATCCCTTCATCCCAGTGAGGTTAGTTACAGAGGGTGACCATATTTTAAAACTGAAAAAAAAAAAAAAAACAGGACACTTAGGCGCGTCGTGAGGATTATCGAGAAAACAGAACTCGTAATGAAGTAAATATTTTTCTATTTAATAGTTAAATTTTAATTTATACCAGTAAACTTAAGATTTTTTAACTTTAAACTACACAATCACTACAGTCACTTTCAAATGTATTCTAGAAACATTTACGGCAACCTTTCAAAATTTTAATAGATCTAAAAATACTTTCAACTAAAATCTCGGTGGCGCTATATCCATGAAGGGACCAGGCCTACTACCCGACCGCTGCGTCATCTTGCCGTAGCAAGTGGCAGGATTGGGGGCATGTGGTCAGCACCCATCCACGGCAGTTAATGGTGGTTTCCGTGACCGGAGCCGCTACTTCTCTATCAAGTGGCTCCTCAGTTTGAATCACGAGGCTGAGTGCACCCCGTTCCAAACCTCCCTACCTCAGATAAATCCGAGGAGATACCGGGGATCGAACCCGGGCCTGCGGATCTGTTGTTAGCGACGCTAACCACGAGACCACGCAGGCGGTCAAAAATACCTTAAATCTTTGTATAGTCTTAGCTTAATTGACATTTCTTAGGCAAAATCGTTTTTACACCACTGCATTTGGGATCTAAACCGGTGTTCTTTGATATTTTTGTGAGTTCTGTATTTCCTGCAAAAGTTTTGGGTGTTTGTAACAGAAGTTTATAGAAACACATGCACGATATATCACGAAAATGTCGTGTTTTGACCATAACCATAGCCTTAACAGTTTCATTATTAAACCTGTTATTCTCTTCTGATCACACAGAAAAAAAAAAAGTAATGGAAACGGAACATTTTGCATCCCGTTCAAGTTTTGTCGGAACAACGGGACTAGTCGGTCAAAAAAGGGACAATCCCGTTACAAACGGGACGTCTGCTCACTTTACATTACACCTATTTTCCTAATCTCAAGGGCAATATGAAAGCAGGCCCATCGAGAGGGAGGGGCAGCCGGGTAGTTATGTTTTATGTGTTTATTTTATCTGCATTGTCCTGTCGTATAACGGTGACATGGAATTAATCAGTTAATCTGAAACGGATTATTCTTGAAGAAAAATTTCTACTTTTGAAAAGTAGAAGCAGAAATCCTTTCGGACTCAACAGTAGGCCTCACGTTCGGCATTTAAAATCATAATTTTCTAAAGATTAACTGGTACATGGCTACATGCAGATAAAATTGTGGCTAATTAGAACATTTTAATGTATTTTTCCGTCTCGTGCCCGGCATCAGTTAACCGATTTGGTCCAAAATCAATAGGCTTCGTCCCATGGGCGTTATAAATGGTATACCTAGTTTTATGAAAATCCGATAAAGCGTATTTGAGTTATCGCGCTTAGAGACACCATTACAGACAGACAGTCAGACGGATAGATATTTTCCTGCCTACCAGACAATCTCATAAAGTACCGGTACCATTCTGGCACTTAATAATTATGTAATATCATTACATAATCTTTTTGTTGCATACATTATAAAGGGCGAGTTGGGTAGAGAATTTAATATTTGACGGGGGCCCGGGAATATCTGTCCCTGGGGCCCTTCCTTTCTTTCCACGGCCCTGTATGAAAGTAAGGCTCCCTTATCACAAAAGCCCAAAAACAAAAAAAATGTAACTTTCGTTTCATTTTTGTTTTCTCATTTGTTGTTCTATATTCAGGACCGTAATTTTGTTTGTAACAAAGGACGAAAGAAAAACTTCACAGCCAAGTGAAAAGGAACAGTTGATTAATAATTTGTAAAAATTGTAAATGTAAAACTTGTAGCTTGTCTAGGGGTATAGCCTACGGCTCAGAGACCCTGGGTAACTTCACAATGGCAAGGAAAAAAAAAAGAGTCCCCTCTATACACAGGTAAAATATTTTTGTGTTATTCATGAACACTCTGTATAGAAACTTCGATGAATTGTATGTTTAATTATCAGGTCCATCAATTAAATAATCCTAATAATTTGCTACAAATATTATATAGAAACATATCGGCTGTCATTGAAATTATCTTCTTTAATGTTCCTTTATTTCTGCTTAGTCTGACTGTCCGTACCAGACAGGTTTCTGTTATTTTATTGGCGAAGTTCTGAAGTCTGCAAGGTTCGGAAGACGGCAATAGTGAACTGTCCGGAGTTGACATTTCGCGGCACTCGTTTGAGTCACGTTTTCGCGCCAGGTTACAGACATATCAGTGTTACCAATATTGCTACTTGAAATATTACTGCCATCCCTCAATTTATTTTGTATCGAGAAAATTGCTTTTGAGTTTTAATAATAAAGTGACATAATGTTTATTAGTCTTACACTGTTATGTTGTCTTCTATTTTTTTCTTTATTTCGCTGTAAATATGTTCATGGAATAGTGACGGTAATAGATGCTGAGTCATATACTGCGATTAGTCTATTACACTAACTTCTATATTATTTTATACTAGCTGGTTACCCGTTTTTCGAGTTTTTTGAGGAGTTCTTTGCGTTAGCTGAGAAATAACACGAGGAATTATTATTATTATTATTTTTTATTAAGGAATATTCCACAATACAATGGTTTTCCTTCATCCCACAACAATCTTTTGCCTCCATAAGTCCCTGTCCATAGCATCTTCTTCACTTAATCCTTTTCTCGCCATACTCCTTTTCACCCCATCCATCCAGCACTCTTTGGGCTTCCCTCTTCTTCTTAATTATTATTATTATTGTTATTATTATCTTTTTTGTGGAACAGTTTGTTAGCTGTGTTAGATTTGTATACATTATTTGCAGCTTTTCTCTCCGGCTTGTAAATAATTACATAATTATATTGTTCTTTCGGTGTCTCGCTAGAATGCTGGACAGCATACATGTCTAGCATTTAATTCCAATCTCGACTCATTTTTTCGCACATGGGACATTGCTTTGACTTTTGTATACTTTGTGCAAAGATTACTAAGCATTTTCGTCGGCTTCTTGAATTGTTTGTATGAACTAAGAGAAATTGATTTGACATGGGTTTGATTGTAGCCTAGTAACACTAAATATCTGCAAGGAAGACACCAGCTTTCACCGCAAGCCAATCAAACGGCCACCTTCGGTGAAATATTTTGAAAGATTTGTCGATAATATGGCATTTCTCGTAACAAAAATATCAGAAGGAGCTATATAAATCCGAGCTATGTTTTATTCATATTTCGATACCTTGTACCAGCTACCCGTTTCTTATTAATATTTATGAAGTGTTATATTCATTAATTATAATTAATATAATTATAGAATAAAATAGTAATTATTGTAGCCTATATTGCACTTCTATAACAAGCAATTCATTATAATATTAACATGAAATATTCACATTGACATATTGGAAATTTGACGTTAACATGCATTATGTAGCAGTATATTTGTAAATTGTGTATTTGATTGGAAATTTAATGTCTTACATTGAGTACAGTAATAATTATAACGTTGCCTGGTTTTCGGGCTAATAAAATGCATTTCATATTTACTATACTGTACATTTCTAGAACTTGAAACTGTAATTTTTAGTAAACCATAATAAGCGAAGGAATGGTTCTGCCTTTTCATCCCAAAACGTTTTCCAATAACCAGTTATTGTAGTAATGGAAGTAAACTATGGTGGAGAAACACTTGTATTATTGTTATGCTTTGATTGTTATATCTTTTTTCAAGTCTTCATCATATTATTTTAATTCCACCTTTTCTTTTGTTGTGTTAATCTGCAAAATCAAGCTTATATTATTTTAATGTGTTGGAACTGTTTTGGAGTGTTTGAAGTTTCATTGTTTGGAGGTTATGCTGGTTAGTGGGGCCGTGCGTTGGTAAGACTGGAAACCTTACTCCCCTCCGCCGTAAGGTATTGAACTCGTCCTGTCCCCGGCGTTGGTTCTTTGTCTCGGCAGTTGGAGCTTGTGTCGCGCGCGTGTGAGTTCGAAGTTGAGGGCGGTGGAACGTTTTTCATATTAAAAATGAAGTGAAAACAAGTGGAAAAGAAACAAGTTCGGATGTTTTGTAAATAGTTTTTCGTGTGTATGTGCTGGTGTTTTGTGTTGTTTTTCCTTAATTATTTGCTGTGAAAAGTGTATATAAATATAAAAAAAAGGCATCCAAGGGATTTTATAATTTTTTCGCGCAAAAATTTTGCACCACCACCAGCATTGGATGACACCGGAATCAGGATTGCTGATTTATTGTGACATGAAAGATATGGGACCGGACATGGTGAGTTAGTATTTTTTTTTTTTTTTTACCATTGTTTTTTTGTTTTTCTCAATGGAAGTGGCAGCGGATGCTCGAAAGTTGAGGAAAATCGATTTTGTGTAGGGATGAGCAACAAGTTGGTGTCGGCGGGGCGTTAGGGACGGCCATGTTAGGGAGGCGTGAAATAATTTGGGCTGGTAAAATAGTTTTTATGAAATGACACTTATTTCTCAGCCATTGTTGCGGTGTGACCTGAACTACAGATAAGTGTAGAGAGACATTTCCCGGATCGTCTACTTGATTAGGCACACTAATTAAAATATAAATTCGTTTTGAATTTTTTTGGTCTTCTAACTTCAAATAAAGTAGGCCTATTTTGATTTACGTAAACTTTTTGTTAGTTTAGCGGACGAATTTTAAGGGTTAAATAACAGTATGTTAATCTTGCGGGATTGAGTCTTGCGAGCATAGTTTATCTTGATCTAAATTTAAGAATCCTTTATCCTATCATTTTCTTTCAGCGCTTGTATTTTGACCACTTTTGTAAAAAAGTGTAACTGCCGAAACATTTTATAATAGGAGCAAAAAGAAAAATAATGAAATAAAATATAATTATTATTATTATGTAAAATGAGACGATTCATCCTACATGTTTCAGATAACACTCTTTTGCATATATAGGCTACTATATTATAAAACTTTTAGGTGTTCGTTGTCTTACCTTGGTTGTGCGCAAAAATACAGCTGTATCATTTTAAAAATCATGGAGAAATATTAGATGGAAATTTTAATGCAGATATTTAATTTGTACCCACAATTCACCCAGTCCCTTTTTCCAGAATATAGCCGTTATGTTAATAACTGATAATAATAAAGTGTCAGGATGCTCTCGTTTTTTACGATTGTGTAGTAAACATACTGTCAGTTTGTTTCATACTCATCAGAAAAATAATTGCAAAATTTTTTCTCTAAACGTCATTTTAAAAATATAACACACAAATAATATTTGCCCATAATATTTGTACATTAGGCATATGATAATTTTTTAAACCCGTCCATCGTCAAATTTTTTTCGGAAAGGAAGTGGTCCATACTTTCGGAAAGAAAAAAATGGTTCCATTAGCCTTGCCAAGTGGAGCATGAGATAAAAACAGTAGCATGCGATATTGATTTGAAATGAAGAGTTAAGTCAGTGATACTTAGGCGTTTATGTAAATGTTGCTAACTACCCTAGCATAATTCTGTAAAATAATAGATCTAACTTGGGATATTATTTTAACCAATTTTAAAAGCATGTTTTTAGTATCTAGCTATAAGCAGCATTATGCGATTTTTTTTATGCCATTGAAAACGAACTATAGTCATAGCTCATAGCTGTGTCTTTCTAGAGAAGTACATATGTGCTCGTAAATTTGTTCGGGTAACCCATTTGGCGTGCTGAAAATGCTGCAGTGATAGTTGTAAAATGTATAATTATAATAATAATAATAATAATAATAGAATTTTATTGTCATTAAACTTTTTCAGCAATAGACAACGTCAAAATACAATTCTAAACTTAGATGTACTATATACAAGATTCATTACATATACATACTCTACACACATACAGACATAGGCTACATACATACATACAAACATACATTCATACATACATACATACAAAATACATGTAGATGTAGATGTCTCGTTCTGTAGATCCTGTGTTGAGCAGGGCTCAAGGATATAGAACACGTCAGATAAAAACATACATGCATGTTATAAAAAAAAACATGATACAAGAATTGTTATGTCACACTTACTCAAGCTGAAAAGAAATCATCCATATTGTAGAAGGTGTGAGTTACTAAATATTGCTTCAGAGCTCTTTTGAAAGATTTGCATTTGCTTTTAATACATAGTGATTTAATCTCTTTTGGAAGGTTATTGTATATTTGTATTGCACCTTTCTGAAAAAGTTTTAATGAGTTAGCTGGTCTATGTAAATCATTCATGTTTCTAGTAGTACGCCCGTGTATACTGTGATTACTTTGAAATTTATCAATATTATCTACCATGTAACACATAACAGAGTATATATACTCTCCGGTGAGAGTGAGGACTTTTAATTTTTCAAACAGCGGTTTACAAGATTCTCGTTTTTTCTTTCCACATATTATTCTTATTGCTCGCTTCTGTAATCTAAATATTTTTTCCCTATGTGCCGAGTTACCCCAAAAAATGATTCCGTACCTCATAACAGAGTGAAAATATGCAAAATATACCGTGAGTAATGCGTCCTGTTGTAATATATCATTCAAAGTTCGTAGCGCAAAACATGCTGAACTTAGCTTAGAACTTATCATTACAATGTGTTTCTTCCAGTCAAGATTTTGGTCAATTTGTAGTCCTAAGAATTTTATGTTGCTAATTTCCTCTATGATTTGTGTTTGATAATTGATTACAATGTTTGAGATATATCTATTTTTTGTTCTAAATTGAATAAAGTGGGTCTTATCAATATTAAGTGACATTTTATTAGCTTGAAACCAAGTATTTAATTCGTGAAAAGTCTTTGTAGCTAGTCTTGCTAAATCTTCTTGTGACTTTCCTGTTACGAGTACACTAGTATCATCTGCAAAAAGCAATGCCTTTGATTCGTCACTTAAGTTATCTGGTAAGTCATTGATGAAAATTAAAAAGAGCAAAGGTCCCAGTATCGATCCCTGAGGTACTCCATTTTTAACAGTCCCTAATTTTGATTCATTTCCATTTATTATTACCTTTTGAGTTCTATCAGACAGGTATGATTTGAACCACTTTAGTGTTATATTATCCAACCTATAGTGTTTCAGTTTTTGAAGTAGAATTTCATGATTTATACAGTCAAACGCCTTAGCTAGGTCACAAAAAATTCCTAGGGCATGTTTCTTTTTATCTAACGCTTCCAATATTTCTGTAGTGAGTTGAAATGTAGCATTATCAGTGGACATGCCACTTCTAAATCCAAACTGAGATGGTGTAAGAATGTTATTCAAATTAAGATAGTGTATTAAGCGGTTGTACATAACTTTTTCAAAAACTTTTGAAAATGAGGTTAGGAGTGATATAGGTCTATAATTTGATGGAACATTTTTGTCACCTTTCTTAAAGAGGGGCTTAACAATAGCATGCTTTAGTCTTATTGGAAATATTCCACTTTGAACGAACAATTACAAATATGACTAAGAGGTTTACTAATTTCAGATGAGCAGCTTTTTAACAACTTATTACTTATCTCATCCCATCCAGAAGAGTTTTTGCTTTTGAGTGACTTGATTATATTTTCAATTTCTCTAGAGGAAGTTAATTTGATTTGAAATGTATGGTTCTGGACTATAGGTGTTTTAAGTAGGTCTGCTGCATTAATGCTAATATTAGTTGTAGGAATACATTTCTCTGCAATGTTTATAAAGTGATTATTAAAAGCATTTGTGATATCTGATACATTATCTAGCTTTTTGTTCTGGTATGTTAGTGACATGCAATCATTGTTTCCCTTTGATCTCCCTGTTTCGTTTTTAATTATATTCCATATAGTTTTAATTTTATTGTCTGATTTATTAATTATTTGTGAGAAATGCCTACTCTTTGCCTCTTTAATTACTTTCTTCAGTGTATTGCAGTACATTTTATAGTGTTCTTTATGAGCTGGGTTGTTACTGGTTCTACATTTTAAATATAGCTCTCTTTTGTTTCTACATGATATTTTAATGCCAGTGGTTAACCATGTTTTATTCCTTACATTAGGTAAATTAGCAGTTTTCTTTTTTGGAAAACCATAACTGGCGCCACTATCCTCGATCTCACCAAAGCATTCGATACTGTATCACATTCAATCTTAATTGAAAAACTTACGTATTATGGAATAACTGGCTCAGCATTAGCTCTTCTAAGCTCTTATTTATCAAATAGATATCAGTGTGTAAAGCTTGGTACTAAGATATCTGATATGCTGAAAATTACCAGTGGTGTACCCCAAGGCTCTGTATTGGGCCCTTTGCTATTTTTAATTTATGTAAATGATTTACCATCTTATATGTCTAATAAGTGTATCCTTTATGCAGATGATACGACTATTCTATCCTCAGACAATGATATCAAAGTGGTTGAAAATATTAATAGCGAAAATCTAGATAAGTCTCAACGATGGCTTCAAGTAAATAAATTAACCGTTAATAAGGATAAAACTGAATATATTACATTTGGTTTTAGTGACAGAGAAATAAAAAGTGTTAAACTATTGTACATATTGTATTTACAACAGTTATTCTAAAAATACATATTAAAATACAGTAAATTCAGTTTTGAAAAATTCATCGACAGAGTAAAAGGGATTGTTAACAAGTAATTTGTATAATCTAGCTTTAAAAATATTTACAGGGGATTCTTTTAAATTTATATTTACGTAACTTACGTAAAATTGTGGTAAAATTGTCAATTAACGGACACGCGTATAATAATTGGACTCTGTTTTACTTATAAGAGAAATAAAATGAGCATTTTAACTCATTGTTTGAAAATACCAGAAAGTGCGATGTAATTTGGCTTATCAAAAAATTCGAGTATCGTATGTGTATGACATTTTGATTAGAGTAATAGTAAACCAGAAACTCGCATAGGTAGTACAGTATCCACATTTGATTTGCTGCCTCTGTTGTCGATTTCTGTAATAAATGTATCAGTTTGTCATTACAATAGTCTTAACACCTTGGATTTTGGGCGTAAGTAGCTCACAATACGTTCTCATTAACCCTTTCAGAGCTGAATTTCTGTATTAATATAGCCTACGTAGCGTACGATTACTTCCACAAAGTCTCTGGGTTTTTACATATGTACCTTAGGAGCGAGTGTCACCGTTCCTAGAGTTCCTGTAGTTTACAAGCCTTGTAGGGGAGGTAGCTGCCCCTGATTAGCTCAGCTCTTCTATCCCACTCCACGTGTTGTCTGTCTCTGTCTCGCTGCGGCATTATGCTTCCACTCAACTACTATAGTATTTTCTACGATTGGCAACGTGCTACATGATCTTCACTCTGTGGTGACAAATTTGTACGTCAGTGATAGCGAAAATACTGTCTACTGTGGAAGTTGGACATTAAACAAAAAAAGACAGGAAGAACGTAGTTTTGAATTACGGACCTGGTAAGGATTATTAAGAATTTCGTGGACAGATAGCATAGCAAATATATGAGTAATCAAAGAGATACATTCAAAATACCCGAGGCAACGGCCATGAAATTGAAATTGTCATATTTTGGACACATCGACTCGCGACTTGCTAGAAAAAGACTTGATGCTAGGACACATGGAAGGGACAAGAAGAAGAGGCAGGAAAAGAACACATTGACTGAAAGGGACACAGATCTCCATGGGCTGGAAATAGAAGGACTTAATAACAGCCACACAACAGTGGAGAGCCGAAGTTCACAAAGCAGTGGGAAATAAAGCAAGAACAAACATTTTCTAGGGATAGCAAGACCCCTCCCATTTGCTGGAATATCCATGTGGATCTCTTAGGAGTAGCACGCTACTCCAAGGAATATACTATTAGTAATGAAAATCCTGTTTAGAACGTAGAATAATCGACTGTCCTATAGAAAGTTTTACGGGTAGTTTTCTACCGGTTAAGGGGTTGTGCAACGCCATGCTGCAACTGGAAGTGTACTTGTGTTACACGGTATTTTATTTTGTTTTATTTTCTTGTTGGTTAACTTGAACCTCGCACAGAATTAGATGTTTCTGTTATCGATTCAGCTTTATGGCCTTTATAAATTTTGCAGTCTTTTTTGAGTACAGGCATATCCATCATCTTCGGCAACGTTTGTCCAGTCACGTTATCTTGAAAAGTACAATTTTGTAATAGTCTGTCAAAAAGGTTAAGCCTATATAAATCAGTAAATTGTTAATGCCGTGGAGGCTTATGAAAACATTAGTTCTTTTAATTGCCATTCTTTTCCTCTCGAATTTTGAGGTCGTCATCTGACGTGATTGCTGTTCGGCAAGGTTTATTGTGTCCCGGGGCAAAGAACTTATAGTGTGTCATTATCACATATCACCTGTGAGAAACACGTTGTTGAGAAATGGAAGCTGCCGCTGTTTGTTTTTGTTTGGACGTGCCTGTCTAAGCATAGTTAAATGATTGATTAGTATTGTGTAAAGTTGAGGCTATAGGATGCTAGAAACGACTTCATTCTATTCATACCCTCAGTTGGTATTTTGTTTTTGGTTGCAATTATTTAGTATAGGTCCAGTTCTAGAGGAGGCTTGATCTCTAGTAAGCTTATTTTTAGGGTATGGTGTAAGTGCTAGAGCGTCCGCCTTCCTCCATGAACAGGGTTCGGTCCTCGAGTAGTTCAAAATGACATTAGTATTGACACGGTCTTGGGAGGCTTGATCCGCTGTCAGCATACGAGGGCTATTTTTTTTTTCTTCAACCTCCGATGGGGCATAAAATGAAAACCACAGTGAAAATCAAAACTGTTTTATTTGGAACATTTAGGTACACGTTCTAGCTACTTCTCTACGTAGTTGCGCTCCGATTGAGACATTTGTCGTAGCGTGGTACCAACTTTCCAAAACCCTCTTCATAGGAGCTTGCCGCCAGCGTATTGAGAAGGGTCTTCACGGCATTTTGAAGCGTTTTGAAGTTCTTCGTTGGTGTGGAAGCCAGATCTTGGGTTTGTTCGGGAAATTTGTGTCCATAAATTGTTTGGATTGTTCTTTTGATTGTGGATTGTCGTAACGAATCCACGTTTCATCCCCTGTCACGCTAGATTTCAGAAACTCGTTCCCGTGCCGAGTGACTTTCATATTTTTCGGCAGCTGAAGAAAGATCTGGGAGGACAGCGCTTCCACACCAACGAAGAACTTCAAAACACTTCAAAATGCAGTGAAGGCCCTTCTCAATACGCGTCGGCAGGCTTCTATGAAGAGGGTATTGAATAGTTGGTATCACGTTACGACAAATGTCTCAATCGGAGCACAGCCATGTAGAGAAATAGCTAGAAGGTGTACCTAAATGTTCCAGATAAAATAGTATTGATTTTCACTGTGGTTTTCATTTTATGGCCCATCGGAGGTTGAAAAAAAAAGCCCTCATACAAAGCTGTAATCTGGGTTCGATTCCCGCTCAGTACATTTTCTCTCTTAAAGAATTTAATACATTCTTTTCAGCGCGATAAAACTAAATCCTGTCAGTCATCTTGTTGACGTTGCTTACTATTACGTACTGATTACACTGCCACCTAATTGTCTAGCGGAAATGAATAAGCCGACTTTCAATGATCAAGTACTAGCACAGAAAAGTGCGTCTTAAAAAAAAACTATAAGGCTAAGTTAAGCTCCTGACAAGTGGCGTTTTATTAAACTAAGAGCAAAGTGGTATTGTAATACTTATGGAGATAGGCATTTTATGTAGAGCAGTAAAAGGTAAAATATTGATTTCAACGTCAGTTGAGTTGATAGTAGCAATCAATTTGCTAGCGAAAGTTTGGATTTTGTTTTCGTTTTGATTGAAATATTATGAGTGACATTATTTGATAGTATTGTTGGGCTGTGTTTTTTATGTTTGGCTTAACGAATTTTTTGTGCCGGCCATAATTAAAAAAAATAATAATCGTGCCCGATTTTTTAAAATCCCGTTAATACTCTAATGGCAGCAAGTAGGCTGGTCAGCAGGCCATTCCAACGGCTATGATCGTGGCAACTTGAATCCTCGTTTTCTCAGATGATACTAGAGGTTTCTTTGAACTTTTGACTTAGTATAGGCCTACTTATTCACATAACACTGAGCATCATCCTTATAAACTAACTACTTGTCGTGAAGCTTGACAATTTACAGTGAGCCTACTTGCTTTTCGGGTACACACCAAAAATCTACTGTAGTTCTTGTATAAATAAAAACCCATGTTGTCTCGTAGATACTCCTTTTCACAAAGCACCTAATTATAAAATAGTATAATAAGTAATCCCTAAAAATACAAATTCTAAATCTTCGTGTAAAATTTATACAAGTGTATATCGTAATAAATTTTTCGTATAAGAAACGCCAAACACAGTTGATTAGTTTGGTTGGAACATGTGGTCTTGGGCATAAAACCATAAAGAAAAATTGTAGGCCTTTAATCTAAATATATGTGATATGAAATATGGGAGGTGAAACTTACGTGAAGTCGCTACCCAAGTTTGCTGGAAGGGTAGTGGGATGTGCGACATTTTTAAATGTTCAAATTAAATCCCTTCTCGACAAGCACACATCTAGCGTTAAGTGTATTCCCTTTAAAGGACAAGAACAATCATAATCTAGTCCCAAATTAATACCTACCGCTTCTAAGATTCCCCACCATTTTTGTTCTAGTTGCGGCACAGATTTTGCATAATTTCATTTTTTAATCCTGATAATTTGATCTGAAGGAAAGAAACAATTTCCTTGTTTTGTCATACCGTAAATCGTAAAATAAAATGGTTCAGGAGTTTCTCACTGTTTTAGGTTAACATGGTGTTTCTGCTCTCTATACCGGTTTTCTTTTGTGAAATATGGGATTAAACACTTTAATTGGTGAAAAACTCCCACGAAAATGACATCTGTATATAAAGCGGCACTGAAATTGTATGGTGGGAACTGTACACATGGAGCATTTAGTTAATGCAGCGTTGCCAGTTTCCCCCTTTTGCTGCTTGTTGTGTGGAGTAGGCAACATGGTATTGATTCCCCACGTCCCAAAAGGAGGGGAAGGTTTAGTCAGATAGTGCGGGGAAAGGGCCTCCCCACTGAGTCACTTTCAACCCTACCATCTCTCTCTCTCTCCCCCTTCATCTCATTTTTTCCCAACTGTCTCCCCACATTTCGTTTAGCCATCTTCCTCTCTTGTCTGGTCTGGGAGGGTCCATGGTTGCAGCTGTCATTGAGCACCAAGCTCAACTCGCAGTTGAAAATATTTAAGATCACGAAGACATAGTTGCAGCATCTCAGTCCCGATCACACTGATTAGTCGTTCTCATATGGCTAGTCTTCCTCATTCATTCTTATGGACCAGTCAGATTTGTGGTGGGTTTAGAGATAATAGGAAAATAATAAAAGAAGAGGGAGAGTATGCTGTTTGTAGGCCTACATGAAAATATTTAGAATTATATACTGTATATACATAGCGGTAGGTTAGAATCCAACCCTCACTTTTTTTAAAATGCTGCAAGTGTATTTCAAATTATCCGACAAAACAAGTCAACCTACAATTAAGGATTTAATTTCGAAATATTTCTGACAGCTGTTGAAAGGAACCATTCATGCGGTTGAAAAACTCGAATCTAATCCAAAATATAAGTTTTAGTTTGGCCAATTGAAGTGTTACATAAATCTGATCCCTTATCAAGTCAAAGGCTCAAATCCGGGGGGAAAAATACGGACTGAAAACACTTTTTCAGTAACACAATATTTAGACTTTCTACATAGGATAAGTTGCTGAAATTAAGATCAGCAGTCTGTTAAAAACCAGGCGACCTGGGCTATACCAAAAGTCATTGTTTGTTTTTAAAAGTACAAATTCTGAAATACCTACGTAAGTTAGAAAAATACTGTATGTATGAATCCCCGGTTTTGGACTACATACAATGGCATCATTAGCAGAGTTAACTTGCTGGGAATGAAGCCATAAAAGTTATTTCACAAGTGAGAAATAGTCCATTGGCAGTCGCCTTGGATCGTCATCGTATGGCATTGATAACCTAGGTTATTGCAGCACGTTGCATCATTATTAATGGTTTGACTACACCCACTCTAGTGAAGGTTTCATGATAAACTAGTTGTTTTGTGAACAGTTTGACGATAGTTGGTTTACAAAGTTACCGGATAACAAAAGAACACATCTGACTGTTGATCTCAAAGCTCAATTCTGATCGAGACCAGAATACAATGTGGTCAATGCATAAATTTTTAATGCCTGTTTTACAGTAGGCATTTGCAAGAATATAGCAGTTACTGCAATTAAATTTATTTGTGACAGCCCTCTGAAAATGTTGAGTAATAACAGTTTGGTAAATTTTAGAGTAGGGATGGACCCAAGATCAATAAATACTTTTAAAAGGAACTTAGAACTCATTAAAATATGTAATGTGTACATGTGTAGATGTATGTACAAATTATATCTATTTGTAACATTGCCAACATAGTGAAAACTTAAGTGTAGGTTATTTCTAACAATAATACAGTAACTCAGCCACAGAAAATGCAACAAATGAAGATCACGCTACAAATCGTTCTGTATCTTCAAATAAATCAATAACAATAATGCAAGAAGGTATTAGACCATACCCTAAAGTGAAAAAAGGAAGAAAGTTCATGTCAGCTTAAAAAAATACTGATTCCCCTGAAAAATAAGCTGCAAGTAGCACGAGACAAAAAGATTGGGCCTAAACAAGCCGAGAAATAGCATAGGGCCTAGCTGAATTTCTTAAAAATGGTTTGACATAAGGATGTGGGAAGAATAATGTCCATAAGACGTGTTACATGTGCAATTGTACAGCGGAAACCTGGATCGACATCAGGCATGTGTTCAGGAAGACGGAGCGAGTGTGTTACCAGTGCCAAGTGAGGTAATTGGAACAAATAAAACAGCCAATGATGATGTTTTGATTACCCATCATAACTATTATATGTTGAATTCAATGTTATGAAAATAGAACAGCTTTATAAGTTAAAATTATTATTATATTACCATAAAAAACATCTAAATTTATTTATTTCATTCATTGTCAAAATACAAGAAGAATCGCCATTTTTCGTTTCGCTGAATCAAAATGTAAGACGACCAAGGGGCAATTACATGGACAAAACTATGGTTTGAAACTGTTTTAACGGGTTTATTGCTGAGCACCCCGAATATATAAATTACAATCTCAAACATTTTAAGAGGAATATAACTTATATATATATATAATATTAATAGCACAACTTCAATTTTGTTTTCTTTCAATGTTTCATCCCAATTTATTCTATGAATTTTTTTAATTTTTTTTTTTTTAATATATTTTTTATATAGCCTAAACCACTGGTTAATGATGCAAATTATTTTATATACATTGTGCTCATACATCTATAATTTTCGTTTGTAGTATACTGTGCATTGATACATTTAAATAGATTTATATTAATCTATTATACCCGTAAACACGAGCTTTGCTCATTTAGGGGCATACCTTACATTTTAAATGCTAAAATAGTATAAAAATAATAATATTAAAATAAAAAAAAAAGAACTTTAAAGTAAATGTGATATTTTTTTGTGAAATAAGCTAAGTTATATGGAAGAAAAAGTAGGCTACTGTCCCATGCTCCATTCATTACACACTATGGTATTAATGGGGTAGATGCATATAATTATATTTTAAAATGCTAAAGTACATGTCTAATGTTAGTGCAATAGGCCTACGTAATTTAGCTATTCCACTGTGTCACAAAATATAAGTATTTGCAACTGGAATAGGAAACAAAATCTTCGCGGACCAAGATTCTTAAGCGTGAAAGTATCATTGAGGTGTGCTAATGTTTGAAGGATTTTGCGTGTGCAATTTTTTTAGGTTATAAAAATGCTAGCCCATTGCTCATTAACACTACACTTGAAAATGACTGGTTACACACCCCTGTAGACGGGCAGAGATGGCAGTGAAGGAGTAATTGATTTATTTTAAAGCACTTGACCACCCACTTGAAGTACAGAGGCACAATGGAGAGCGTGACTTCTTGTCATTTCTGCCGCCACACCAATTCGCTCTGCGCTCCTTTTCTCCGTCTAGGTTGCCCATGATCACTATATAGTAACAAGGTCTGTCTGTACTTGCATTTCCGATAAACACCAGAGGCTGTGTGACCCATTTGCTGGTGCCGATATTAGTTGGCCCTGACATTTCGCTCCTTGTATTTTTAATAGTTAATAACAAGATACGTGGAATATTAATACAGTCCCTATAAAAAGACCTTCGAAACCATTGTTCTAATTTTCACTCTGATTATTTTGAGATCTGAGTGTTCTGAAACATTGCATCCTTTACAGAAAAGTTCCGGCGGAACTGTGCATACTGTCAACATACATCATGTTACTACTACTGGCTTACTAATTCCGTGTTGTTTTGACCATGCACAGTTTTCCAAATTACAGAAATTATTGTCAAATCATTGCCTTTAAGTGTCTTGATCTTTGGCATTATAAAAACACTGTGAAGGTAGACTATCTGCCAACTGAGCCTCTTACATATGTACAGCGACAGTAACTAAACCTTCCACCCTCCAAACCCCCAAATTGCCGTATATTTCCGCAGATAAGACCTTCAGACAAGACTATGTATAAATTTCGTCAAAGTTTTATAGTTTTAGCATATATGGTTGTAATAAGCTACCTCTAGTTGAAAATTGAGGCAATTTTCTAGCACCTTTTTTCTCCATTGCGTCCGTAATCCCCCTTTTTTGTGTTTTAACGCAGGTTTTTTATAACTTCTAAAGCGCATTTAATAGTTTATAGCCTATTACTTCCGAGTTTCGTTGCTTCGTTATTAAAGTCTATTATAATTATGTTGGTTTTGTTACATATCTAAGATCTCAAGGAATTTTCATTGAACTTTTCATCAGCTTGCAGTGAACGTGGGAGTAGTGAGCCTGTCTGCTTTCAGTACACGCAGGACTGAAGGCACACCTGCAAGAATAAAAACTAATTGTTTTATTCTTTGCTCTTAATTTTAACAGAACCATTATGCTGCACACCTGCAAGAATGGAAAATACTTGTATATTCCATTTTTATTTTTTAATATCCCTGGAATTAACCAGTAGCCTGCTGTTTGTCAACGAATTTAGTTGCATTCTTTTTACTCCTATTTTGGTTATTTTAGAACTTTTGCCTTTTTCCATATGGAAATTACACCTATAAAGCCTAGCCCTGATATAATCAATAAAATAAATGCTAATAAATCATTAATAATGGGAAAATGAGTTAAAAAAGCTCTTCGCAACCTTGAATGGTGAACTGTGAGCAATTAACACTTCCTTTGAAATTATGTTTATCACTTCAAGAGAAGTCAATGACTCGAAACTAGATTAGAAGTGTTAACACAAAGTTTTGCAAGGTTAGCTAATCTTTACGAATGTAAGATTACAAAATGACTGCTGTGAAGGCATGGAAGGTGGAAGTTTCCACTTCTCGACGGCAGATGTTTAGAATTTCAGAATTCTATTCTTGTGCACGTTATTTCATAGCTTATTAATCCTTTTTGAGTGTTAGTTTATAAGCGAAACTGATAACAAAATACGCCAAACTGACGTGATAGTAATTTGAACAGAGAATGTATGTCAGAATTGCTCCATCGTAATCTAATCTAATTTCTGCAGCTCACTGTAGTAATCTTATTCGATAATCTTGTAGATAAGGAATTTTAATTAGGGTGGTCCGCACATATAAAATGTTAATAGATTTAAGCAGGACTCCGAACCCCTTACAAATCACTTGGTAATTTTTAAATTTTAATTTGTGTGGATAAAGTAAGTAAGACAAAGTTTTGAGGTTCTCGGTAGGCCACACACACTTAAACGAAATAACTTATAGTGCTGGTATGACGGTCTTAACAAGTTACAAGGGATTAAAAGATGTTTTTCATAACATGAGGTCATATTTAGGTAATTTTTCTGACTGTGACAATTTTTATTTTCTGTGAAAAACATTATTTGCTTATAGTTAAAAAGTACTGGCACACAAGGCATTTGACATTTCTTCAGTTGTGGACCAGAAAAAGAGCGGTGAATTTCCATAACTTATGCAGTTTCCACAAGTATCGATATAATTCTTAACGTAATTAGGCCTATTAGGGCAAGGCATTGGATGATTTTGCGTCTTTTTTATATGAATGTTAAAAGATAGCTCGAATATATAAAAATGTGTATCATGAAATAATTTATTAAATAAGGGCAATTTGTTTGTTTGTTTGTTTTTTGTTTTTTTTTTCGTCATTTTCAAAAGAGTGGTCATTTATGGGCAATTTTCTGCATTTTTAGGTCATTTTCGGCATTTTTAGGTATTTTCGACATGTTATGCCATGTTTCAGTGGAAGCACAAATCGTTACTTTCAGACAGCAGACAATCGTTTTTATTTGAGAATCTCCGCCAAGTGTTCATAGTTAATTTTAATTCCGGTTTGTTGTAACCACCATGGCAGTTTCTCTTGTAGCAACAAAGAATTTTTTCTTTCTTTATAAATGGCACATAAGGGGCAATTTGATGGACATGCTAGTTCAGAATGACTTTTTGCTAAGGGTGTCCAAGTAGTATAGATTTAGCCTACTTACTTTTAGTAATAAAATAAGTAATGTTGTAAATTCATATATAACGCACTGTCATCCGTTAAATTTCTTTTAACGATTCGTTACTCAAAAAACAAAATATAACTAATAATGGAAAATTTATTGGTCTTTTTTTTTTAATTGTAATTTTTTCACTATTTTTAGGTCATAATTGCATCTTTTAATGGTAATTTTTTCACTATTTTATGGTCATTAAATGCCTTGCCGTAATAATTGTACAGTTTGACGGTTTACATGAATGGCTCTGATAGCGTTATCTGCGAAACCGCGAGCTTTTTGTGATCGTATGTCACAAGGTCTGCAAGGCTTTCGTGAAAGTTCTCGTTGCATAAGGAGACATTGAACTTGGCCTTGAGCTAAGTTAATGCATGCGGCTCTAATTTGTTTCTCTCTCCACATGCATATAAACAAATCTTTGCGATGTGTTAAGGTGTGTTAAATACGTGAGTTAAATCATTCGTTCTCCCTACGTACTCCACCCTCGTGATAGCAGTAAAGCCAGAACTGTTTACAAAAAGATTAAGCGCAGTGACAATAATAATAAGAATAATAATATAATAGTAATAACAGTTTTTCCTCTTAGGATTGTATCCACAATTTTGCAGTTTCCATCAACCAAACAATACATATTTGCATTCCAATTTTAACTAATTTTGCTCCTCCACAAAAAGAAAACACGCGGCGTATGAATGGAATCGTCATAGGTAATCCCACGAGAGTTTACGAGTTCATCGATAGATTCGCGATTGCGCAGCAGGAGCGAATTTATCTGATGAAACTCGTCAACTCGAGTTGGATTTATTAAAACTATTCCATGAATAAAAATGTAACGGATTATACAAATAATAATTACTTTCCTGCTTTGTTATTTAAAAACAAAACTAACAGCAGCGAGATCACGGCATATTATGAATCAAGGCATCCATGAATCGATTCGAGTTATCATGTAATGACCAGTGCTACCAATTGTGCATGTAAGACATAGTTAACTTAATTCAGGTAATTAACAGCAGAACAGAATAAAAGCTCACCAACTGGCTTGCACCGAATTGAAATTGTGTTTTTAATCGACGTACATTTATATTATTTCAATTTCCAAACAAGTTATGTGTTATAAAACAATCTGTTTTCGTGCTGCCTAATGGCAACATGTGACGTATTAATCACGGCACATTGATGCTTAAGTGTCCAGTAACGAGCTGATGTATTATCAGGTAAAATCCCTTCCTCATATTAATAGGAAGCATTTTATAATATAAACGATCGTGATTGATCTATATCCGAGGAATTGCTAAACGTTATTGGTCAATATCAAACACGCGGCATACGAGTGGAATAGTCAGTTACAAATTGGGGCTCATTTTCTTGTATTTGGCATGTATTATGTAAATAGTTTTCGTGCACTAAATTCTAAGCGGTGCTAAACCTTATGGCAGGACAGGGTCTACCAGCATACAGCTGCGACTTTTACGCCCATCTTTTGACATCACTACTACAGATGTAGATGGCAGGATTCGGGAGGATTCTCGAAGCTTATCGACTCCTGTGACCATTATTGAATTGATGGTCCTCTTGACTGAAACCGCTATTCGTTTCATACGAGTACTGTAACTAATTTTTCCACACGAGTCTGCGTGGTCTGTGTTCTATACCTCCATATCATAAAAAATCGACGAGGTTCATGGAATCGAACCGAGCCTGTCTATCAACAACACTGTATAACACTAAACCTTGCAGGCGTTTTATGATTATTTAAGTTTCATATTATTGTAGCATAAATTGAACATATCATTAGCTTTGTAAGTGTTTATTAACTCATGTTCTAGGAATAATGAAACAAAGTGAAAGTTGTGATTGAAGGGTATTTCCTTTCCTTGTAGGCTGTATGCGGCAAATGCCACTTCAACTTAATGCGTCTTCTGTTGACATTTCGTTAAACAATTCAATTTACTTTAAAATGATCTGCTTGAGTAAACATTGAAAAATAAATTTGTGTTGAAAACGTGATATTTACTTGCTAATTAGCGTAACGTGATTTAATATGTACTAAAGGAAAAGTTGTATTATATTTTAACGAAGCTTTTGTTGCTAGAGGTTTTTTGTTTTACATTTCAAACTCGTTATATGCAATTTCCTCTTACAACGGTAATTGAAAGAGTCTGAATAAAACATTTCCTTAGCATTGTGTTGATTTAATTATAAAAAGCCAGTTAGCCCGTTGATGTTGCCACGTGGGTATGTTGTGTTGTTTTTGTGGGCATAATTTTCCCCCTATTTGTTATGGTGTGGGTATGTGTGCTTTCATGCTTCCAACTATCTCAGTACATTAGAGTGGCACGATGCAATCGCGTATGAATGTGTATGTGTTTGTGTTTCCTGCACTACCCTATATCTAGTACCCATAATCTGCATTATACATACATTCCGTACCCTGCCTTTTTTATTTTTTATTTTTTTTTATACAAATTTATACAAATATGCGAAACAAAACAAGACCACCCGAATGAGCAAGCGCTCGTGCTCGGGCACAGTTCAGCCATTTACGTTACAAAATACAAATTACAAATATATAAAGAAAATATAATATTAAATCAATACCTAAAAAATAATAATAAAAAAGAAAGAACAGAACAGCAAGATTTATGCTCCATCCCTCATAAATTTTTGGGTGTTTAGATAATCGAAATAAATGCGTTAGTGATCGTTGGGGAACTTCTTTGTCCACTTTCCTATTCTTTCTTTAGCGAGTTTTTTTTCAGTTCGTAGGGCATTAATAGAACCAGTAGTTTTATTAGATAACTTTCATGTTATTTTTGCATTGTATTGGCTTTCGCAAACTGAATGAAAATAATTTACATAAACGAAAAAAAAAGTCTTGTTTTTCTAGTCCTATTCAAACGAAATCGATTTTTGTATTTGGACATGATCTTATAAACATTATTATTTGTGAAACCTTTTCTGTTGTGATTGTCCTCCATGTACAGACCATAAAATATGTAGGCTAATGGTTACTAATGATTTCTTGTTGATCGACTTTAACTCGTTTTTCTTCAACAGCTGAGAGTCATTTTTTATTTATTTATTTATTTTTTTTTGGGGGGGGGGGGGGTCTCTCCCAGAATATGGTGGACTTCTTTCTTCGTCAAAATGCTCGGAGGCCTCCCGAATTATCAGACGAAATAAAAAGTGGTCCTACATGTGGGATGTAGGTAGTAATGAGTGGTTACAGATATAGCATATTATGTTTGTTGTGTGTGACCCACGTGTCAGGCATTGGTCAGAGCAGATCAGGAGTTATGACGTCACCGACCATGACCCGAGTTCGAAGGACGCCAGCTGCTGAAGATGGCTGGTTATTGCTCGGGTTTTATCTACGAGTAGCTTCTTCGCATGCGTCGTAGTAAGTGGTGTGAATGCTCTTTCCGAAATTAAATAAACACGAAGTTTGTAATATAAATCTCTTCAGGGAGCTATAGCTGAAAAACTGTCATATTATGAGCTATAGCCTACCAGATAGTTTTTAGATGAGTTTAAACCCGACAGGAAAATTATCATCTGTGTTAGATGCATCTTTGCGTTAAAATAATAATAATGATGATAATAATAATAAAATCAGGTAAACTGAATTAACAAAGTGCCAGAATGCTTTCTTTTAATCAGTGATAAGTTAATTGCAGTGATGATATGAACAAAATAAGTTATTTTTGTAATCTATCTCCGAGTTAAGCTCCAGATCGATTCATTAAGCAGTGCTTGTGGAAGAACATACTTAACCTTAATTCAGACTCGTATAGGCTACACTGATATAAGAAATTCTTAAAATATGCCAACACTTCACAAAATACACAGGCGAAGAACTTCACTTAATGTACGTAGGCCTAATTATTTCACAGTAATATACCTTCTGTACATAAGCAGTATTCAACTTGATGAACGAAATAAACATGTGAGTAGTTTGATAATCAAACGCAAAGGAATATGTCATGGCTATCTGTATTGCAAATTCCAAAGCCGTATGTCAACAGTGTAAAACTTATGTTATCAGCATAACCGATTTGCATTTCTTTATAATATATTACCATAAAAAGACACTGAATTGGGCATTACTCCGATACCGCCCAACCGATTTGATCCAATATCAATAGACTTCTTCCCATGAACATTATAAATGTGTTTGCCAAGTGTCATTAAAATCCGATTAAGCGTATTTGAGTTATCGCGCGTACAGACAAACGGACGGACAGACTGAAAGACATTTTCCCGTCCCCCACACAATCTCATAAAGTACCATACTAGCACTTAATAATTGAAACAATGTGGCAGAAAGTTACTGAACTTTCCCTATTAGTGTAGATCATTTTTCTATGGAGAGAATTGAAAATTTTGATTTGGATGTAGGAAAAATGTATACCGGAAAATAGTAATAATTTTTATTTTCAAAATTTCACTACACCACTAATAAATCGTTAAAATTTTGCAAAAATTACCAAAAGCAGAGAAAATTTTCCTAAGTATGTGTTTCAGTATGATATGTCCAAAAATGTAGGAGATATGGAATTGCAAATATGTCAGTATAAATCTCCGACAGTCTCCCCTTAACATAAAGGAACGGAATAGAGATGAGACATTGTACTGCGCATGAGCGATGATTGTGTACAAAAGTGCACCGTGCAAGATGAAGAAATCACGCTGAAGTTATCAAAAAAGCTTGGGGATTGAAATACATCTTACAAATCCATCTTAAGCAAATAAATCACCGGTATCTTCTTAGTTTTATAAAGGAGGCGCTGCGCATGATCGGACATGTTTCCAAAGAAACAACTAGTTTTGGTTATAAGACCAGTTCTGTTTCATTGTGCGGCGTCTCCATGTATTCCACAGCTAAAAAAAGTTTCTGGGAATAATAATTTAGCATAGGCCTAGGCCTAAATAAGCAATCCTTGAAAAGCTACTGAATGTAAATTGAAAAGAAAAAGAGATACACAGGAGCGAATTTATCTGATGAAACTCGTAACTGATTGGTAGACCCGATGGGAAAAGACCACTTGGAAGACCTAGACGTATTTGGGAGGACAATATTAGGATGGATTTAAGGAAAGTAGGATTTGCGAGGGATGGTTGGATGGAGTTAGCACAGAATAGGGTTGAATGGCGGGCTCAGATATGAGCGCCAATGAACCTCCGGGTTCCATAAAATAGATAATATTCCATTAGCCTACTTAGGAATTCTCTATTGGCATTGAGTAAGTAAGTATATATTAAGTTCAATTAGTTCCGATGAAGACTGCAGAATTTATGTAGCGTTACATATTTCTGGGGGGAAGGGAAGAGTAGGAACAGAGTCTATTGAATTGTAATTTCAATTTTAAATAGTTATTCTTAATAGCTGTAAACCCAAGGCTTGAAAAATTTAACATCAAACACAGGAGTTGCAGCTCTGCATTGATAACGCCTGACGTGTTCGGTTATGCTTCACGGGGCACAGCGAAGCAGGAGTAGTTGCCGGACGAAATCAGGCGCACACGATTATGCTTCGAAGTCTCGTCGCCTGCACAGAGTTGTTTAGACAACACGCATTGCACAAATGCTAGTGAAGTGGCAGATGCATCGCGGCGTTTACTTTCTCTACCCTTAACATAAAGGAACCCCAATGCGCATGAGCGATGATTGTGTACAAAAATTTATGTTTTATAATAATATAAATCCCTTCAGTGTAACATAAACATTTCTTTGTAGAGTTTTGACATGGTTAAATGCCATTTCCTAATATAAATTGTGCACGGCGCGGGATTGGAATTTTACGCAAACCTGATGAGCACGGTTTTGCGAGTTACCATTATAAGAGTTGTTAAATTATCTTGTTAAATATATTTATTAGACTGGATTCGGTCCTGGGAAAGTCTGATACCTGGACATTGATACATTTTTTGTATGGCACTAGCATTACCACTGCAGCGAGATTGGGAAAATATTTCTCTCGGAGAGAGTCTTTAAACTGGAGCTGAAACCTGTGTGATTTCTTAAAAACTAAATATTTGTATTAAAATAACGATGGTTTCCTTTTGACAGTTAAAATATTCACAGAAGTAGTTCAGTGGAGTCTACTTAAGATGGTAATATAATAATAATAATAATAATAATAATAATAATAATAATAATAATAATATCAGTAATCGTTCTCCTGTATGTGGCCACGGTTTAGAATTAGAAGTTATTTTAGCACAACCTTTCTCTTATTGTACTGATACAATCTGAAGGTCTTAGCCAATGCAGTTATAGAAATTTTATTGATTCTTAGATTCTTGCTTGGTTTCGAAGTTCTGACTCATGAAGAGGATTATTCCACCTCTATTAATAAGTTTGAACGTATTATCTGATAGTCATTAACTTGGGAGATACCAGAAGTGATTAATGATCTCCGTACCATTAGTCATTACGCTTGTACTACAATATTTTACTGCATGAATGTATAATTTTTCTTATAAGTACTGGTTAGTAAAATTTCCTCATTGTTTACCAGAATATACAATTTCCACAGAATATTGATATCACCATGCTTCCTGTATTCTTATCTGAATATCGTTATGATGGTAGTGATGATGGTTTTTAAGCAAAATACCCCCCTTTTTTGGTACTAAAAGAAAGCACTCTAGGGAAATGTGACATTTGGAGTGTTGGCGCCACTGGTAGCATGAAATATGCATAATGTAATCTCTCTTTACGTCCGTGCCTTATTTCTTTGCATTTGCTGAACAAGTTAAAAATTTACAACTACGTGAACAGAGTTTTCTCTTCCTGCAGCGGCACATACTTGTAAATCAGATTCCAGGTTCGAGAACGCAGTCTTTTCTCTGAAGTGATGTTGACTCGAATTTCCTGTAGTTCAGCAGATAAACCAATAATGCAGCTCAACTTTTATTTCATCCCAAGATCAAGTCTCAACTAATTGCCTTCATCGTGCACTCGTATTTGGTTTCGCAGATTCTTTTACTAACTTATTTGCAGTTTAAAAGGTAATACAGTATTATAATTATATTGGATGACATTCTGCCATTTAGGTGCTTGAGATTGTATTTTCTCCCCCATGCGCGCAACATGTCCAGCCCATTTCATCCTCCGTGATTTAATTAACCTTACTACATTCGGTGAACAGTACAAGTTATATGTTGCCTACTGATACCCTTCTTCATATGAAGTGGTTTTTAGAATACATAGATTGCCTATTGATGCTCTTATTCGTATAGTAAGCTTACATACTGATACTTTTTTTTTTTTTTTTTTAAATTCTATAGATAGGGAGGAAAAGTTTAACGTGCTAACGTGTACAGATTATTGCATCAGTTCTTTTCTTTGTATCTCTCTTTTGTACTGGTTACCGCGTATTATCTTGATATGCCCTGTATTTTTCGATGTTTATGAAAGAAATGGAGAGTAATACTTCATTTTACATTTTGTATTCTTTATAATTATATAGGAACAGTGCTGTTAGCTAAATGTTGACGCTCGAAAGCTTTATAGGCCTAATAGTTTAATAAAGGCGTAAGGAATAAAGTTGCAAACAACTTGGAAGTATTTGGGAATTAAATTGCCATGATTTGGAGACTGAAGGCCATAGCATCACACCCTGGAAATTTGAAGCCCCAATTTCAGGATATTTTTGCGGGAAATTAGAGACTGCAGTAAGTCTTGAAGTATTGTATGGATCTCTTCTGAGAAGAGGGCATGGTTTGACAACCTTGAAAGGAGTACCTGTATTGAACACAAAGGCCTGGAGCACGTGTTACCTGCTATATAATTGTCAGTTGGCGCCAAACACCTGCCAGGACAGTATTGTATTTTGTGCTTCATCTTGTGAGGAATGGGTTCCCCCACCTATTTCGCACACCATTTTCTTGAAAGGAAAGAACATAGTACTGTCAGCTTTTAGTTTTTAAACACGCAAATAAATATATCATTTGACGTTAAATGCTTTCTTGTTATTTGTAGTAGTAAGAATACATACCTTAAGGTTTCCTGCTGTTCAGGAATTTTCGAGCTGATGGTCATTTCTTTACCAAAATTATTGGATCATTGTCATGGATGGCTTGTTCGCTCAAAATGTAATTGTGCTTTCCACAAATCGAAGTAGGCATATAGTAGTACAGTGAAAAGTCTCTATAACGGACACGTCCGGGACCGTAAAAATAGGCCGCTATAGAGGGGTGTCCGCACTAGAGAGGTTACAATATTCTGGAGTAAAATAATCTACTCGCATGAGAGTGTTATACAGTAAATGAAAATCTCTTTAGTTTACGCTAATCCATTACACAGATATGTTATGCTGTAGGCTTACGTTTTGCGAAAATCCCGAACCCTATACAGTAGTCCCCTTTAGGCCTACATCCCAAGAACTACAATCTGCGTCAAAACTAAGTCGACAGAAGAAGAAAACAAGTTCAGTACAATACAGTACAGTATACTGTAGATATATGATTTTCTCGTCAAGTGTTCGTTAACCCTGCAGTGCTCGCGCGCTATTTTAGGACATAGAAGCTCGCGTGGCGTCTGAGAGACGCCGTTCGTTTTTTACGTTGTTTCTATTGTTTTATGTTGTTTTGATTGTTCATTTTGTTTATTGAGGGTTGTCATAGTTTATTTAATATTATTGAATATGTTTTGCATACATTGCTTAGTTAAAAATATGTGTATTAAGTCAATTTATTGAAAATGAGCATTTAACTAATCATATTGGACACAAATCACTGTTAGCACATTATGACTTTAATTAATTAACAATAAAACAATGTTGTTAGGCATGTAACCATTTTTAAATAATTTTAAAATATTATTGTCCTAAGACTGTGTAGGTAGGTATAACAACTTTAGAAACTTTGTCCCGCCCTACGAAATATTTAGGCGTATCACATTCACTATAATCATTATCATCATCTGCTTCTTGTTCAGTGTCCATAGACTCACTTCTAGACTCCGCAATGTCTTCTTTAGGAGCACTATCGCAATCAAATTCTTTCTTCTTCTTCTAGCAACTTTGCACTATCTTCCAATCATTTGGATTAGAAAGATTATGATATTTCTTCTCCTTTCCACTCATTGCCAAGCCTAAAGATAAATAATTTCCATAATAAAATATTGGTATTTTAGGTTTATGATCACTAGTTTCTGCAAGAAATTTGTTTTAAACCAGTAACTTACCTTGTAACAGTAAAGCTCGCGCGGCGTCTCACAGACGCCATCTACATTTTTGCAACAATAACGTCACTCCACTCTTGCTAGGCGAAAACTGGAGGGTTGCCGCTTGGATATGTTATTTAAGACTAGTTGACCGAAAGGTAGATGGCAGGTCAGCACAATGGCCTCATAGGTATTCTAGATATGGTGAAATGAATCTGGTGTGGCGTCTGTCAGACGCCGCGCGAGCACTGCAGGGTTAAGAGAGGTTTGAAGATACTTTTTAAGTGGATTTTTTGTGTCCCTAATATAGGGTGTCAGTCTTACAGGGGTTAATTATTATGAAGTTTCATTATAGTGACCTAGGGACCAGAAAAATCGTCCGTAAAGAAGGGGTGTCTGCTATGAAGGGGTGTCCGTTAAGAGAGGTTTCACTGTAGCCTACTCGAACCATCCGGATTAATTGGAACCGGACCCGATCCGGAAAATCAAATATCCGGATAATTGGATAAATCATTAAAACATTAATTTCTCTCTGAAATCTATATTGTAAAGTACCGGTATTATACACCTACATGAAGTGTCACATCTTGAACATATCGGCTAGAGTAAGTTATATTGATGATAAACTGTCGATTTTCTCGGCTAACAGTTTCGATTTTCTGCAAATAATCGGCCCTGAAAGAGGGTTTCTCAATGTCGCTGCTGCAAAAAACAATTTGAATGCGGCCTCAAAGCGATCCGGATAGTTGGAATTTGGATAATTGGAGTTATACTGTACATGTTATTGTCACAAGGATTACAAACCTACGGGAAATAAGCTTTTTAGAATACGGTTTCTAATCAATAGAGACAAGTCTTGTTTCTGTTGTATGTCAAATAAAACTTAATCAATACATCTTGATCGTTAACGTAGTAGCCGGCTTGAGGGTACAGTTGCTTGCTTTAGACACTTCTGTATCTTTTCCCGCCCCGTATATCGATGGCAGTTACTTTAACGGGTAGATACACTTGTTTAATTAGTTTACTGACTGTTTTGTTCGCTCTCTCACATTATCCTCGTTTTGTATTTATGTTTTACAATAGACGCAGAAGAGAAGAGATTCTTCACATGAATTAGGATTTACTAAAATACCAGAGAAGTTTTCCTCTGTCAGGGGGTCAGTTTCGAGGTAAATTTGAAATAAAGTGACAAGCAATGTTATCTGCGGCCTTGGTTCTTTGATCTTTTGTGCAGTGCTGCATGAAGCCTTCAGCGAGAATTTCATAATCGCCTTCACTTTTTATTTTTCACATTGTTCTCTTGCTATTATCTCTTATAGGCCTACGTCCATCATTGACTTGAGCTACACAAAATATTTTCAATAGTAGTTCTAATGCATGGATATTCTAAATTCACGTCCTGGATAGGGTTTCTTTAATGTAACATTTAATCTATCCAACATTTCGTCCTAACATATTATTTAGTGTGGCGTTAAGGTACATCGTACCCGTATATTATTAAAGTGTATATTTGGAGATTCAGTTGGTAATAATATCGTATACTATTATGATTAAAACAGAAGTTAGTTGATAGATTAATATAATTATATATATAAAAAAAAAGAAACGTGACACTGGAGAATTACTACAAAATACTTTCAGAATTCGTGCTTTCTTCGAAGGAATAAATAATTGCAATACTATGGAAGCTTTAAAAGATGGAAAGTATTCCATATGGCAGTGCTTCAATAAAGTTTTGTTTTGCAAGACGTTTCGATATTTTACCCATCATATTATCACGTCTTTCTCCAAATATTCCTAGTAATGACTAATGTTGCTTGTAGAGGTCACTTTTCATAATGACTACCGTAGAGTTATGGCAAAAATATTGTTGTTGAACAATGATAGCGACCACGATTTTCACTACAGTAGTTAGTTTGCACATATAAGTTAGAATTGGACTCAATTTAAAGTAAATCTCATCTTTTCCAACTTTCATTTTATCCTTACTCAGTTTGTGAGCAAATTATGGGAAACATTTTACCTTTTGTACACATATAGGCTATTACCATCCTTTCTGAATCCTTTCCTTTGCAATTCCTGCTGAGTATTTTGGCCGAATGCTAGGTTGAGACAAATCTTTCATGCACGCATGGTGGTTTGAGAAACAATTTTCACAGTGTATAATTTCTCAGTAGCCTAAAAAAGTAAAGTGTTCCCTATTACAGGCCATGGAGGCCCATAGGGTTCCAGGAGGTTGAGGCTCCAAGATTTTTAGACATCGGCACATGAAGGTGGTAAGGTTGTCAGCCTTACGCACCGGCCGCCTTTACCCCCAGGATTGCTCCCGGTACTCATTTCTGTTAGAGGCTGAGTCGACCCCAGGGCCATAGTGCCACCAGAAGGATTAGGCCAGTTGAAAAACTCCAACGACCTCATCGGGGATCGAACCCGCGACCTTCCGGTTTGTAGCGCAGCAGAGTAGCCTAAAAGCTTAACAAATTTTACCTATGATACTACTCTTGTGTTTAGAAACCATCTGTGGCTCCACTACCAAATCACAAAAGTTGGTAATTTTAGAAAAAAGGTTGTTAATACAGTAACTACTAATGAATACCTTTGTAGTTTACCATGAAACCTGATTCCGATTCCCATCTAGGACAGATTTTGCTCTGGAATAAAGCTTCAATGGGGTAAAACGGTTAACTTGTTAATATTTGTGGAAATTTGCGGGGTGTTATTTTGCTTACACGCTTTTTTAAATTTTCATTTGTTCATTGATATACTGGTATTGTTCTAAAGGTAACTTACAATTAGTTTATGCCTTTGAAGTAATTTTAGTTTCGTCAATGTCATCCGTGAATTGTTTTGACTATTCCACTCATACGCCGCGTGTTTGATATTGACCAATAACGTTTAGCAATTCCTCCGGATATAGGCCAATCACGATCGTTTATCTTATAATATCCTTACTGGAATCGCAAGGATGCAATTTAATCTGATAAAACGTCATCTCGTTATCGGAAACGTAAGATATCAACGTTCGGTCATATACGTCACATGCTGCCATTCAGCAGAATGAAAACACATTATTTTATATAACATAGCTCGTTTGGAAATTGCAATAATATAAATGTACATTAATTAAAAACAATTTCGATTGGGTGCAAGCCAGTTTGTGTGCTTTTATTCTGTTTTGCTGTTGGCTTACCTGAATTAGATTAAATATGTCTTGCATGCACCATACTACAACATGGTCACAACATGGTAACTCGAATCGATTCTCGGATGGTTGATTCATAGTATGCCGTGATCTCGCATCTGTGATTTTTGTTTTGATGTATAAAAAAGCACGAAAGTAATTATTATTTGTATATTCCGTTACATTTGTATTCATGGAAGAATCTTAATAAATCCAACTCGAGTTTACGAGTTTCATAAGATAAATTCGTTCCTGCTGCGCAGTTGCTAATGTATCGATAAACTCGTCAACTCGTGGGATTACCTATGAAAAGATGTCTGCTTCGATCACAGTCGTTTTGTAAATCAGTTAAATAATTGTTCGAAGTAGCCCATTGTTTATAAATGACCTTATCTGGGGTTAGAGACTTTTATCTTGACTTTCATGCAAACAGTTTTCAAAAAGTAGCTTTTTGTTTCCGTGTAGTCTACATAACTTGTTATACTTTGAAGATATGTAGTCATAGTTATTCAATGAAATGTAATGAGGTTCCAGCATTGAGTAATTTTCTTAT
Source organism: Ectobius pallidus (assembly GCA_964059195.1). NCBI lineage: Eukaryota > Metazoa > Arthropoda > Insecta > Blattodea > Ectobiidae > Ectobius > Ectobius pallidus. Next base: position 184,686,799 of record CAXKWD010000001.1, read on the forward strand.
GACTTATTTTATTGCTTTGGGAATGGTTTTTAAATAGATAATGAAGTGCAATTTTGTGCAATCTACATGGATGTTGTATATATTAGTATCTAGTCCTTGAAGATATTGTAAGTAGGCCTACCTACTCATTACTCAACGATCGAACTTTTTTTTTGTATCTTTGACACACATTCATAGCATGCTTATTGGAACTGCTCATTTAGTGATTCGATTTCACAGTACACCGCTATGACGTTGCGACACATGTGTAAACACTATAACTTACGTGATTTGAAGACATGACCTTTTTGATTTGTACATTAGCTGAAACCAATGAGACTGTTGATGTTTGACATTCAAGTTTCTACATGAAATATAGGGTTTCTATTTTTTTGGTTTACTTTCCTTACATTGTCTCGAGTATATTGAATTTTCTTGAGGAGGTGAACATAACGTGAAATTTTGGTTTTGTAACTTAAAATAATTCGAAAATAACGGTTTTCCAAAATGTCATCTTTCCACCCGAAGTACTCGTATTAACCGAAATTGGTAAGAGTTCGTATAAGCATAGAAATCATGGTAAATGCATTATACCCGGGCTATTTCTTTACTGATTTAATTTTTGAACTTTTCCCTTCAAATGTGTGTAAGAAGTCGTGATAAATCATTCTTTTCGTCTTTCCTAGTTGATGAAGTGAAGTGTATATTCTGGTCGGTATATAATTCAGGGTATTTGTGCACGTATTTTAACTTGCTAATTGCTGTTAAAAAGAATACAAAATCGTATTGAAATAATAGACTAACTTTTGGATTTCATATATTTTAGTATTTTGCATTTTTAAGAGCTCAATATGAATAATTTTAAAAGGATAACTGTAAACACTTCAGCTTAATTTTTACCAGTTGGAAAGACATAAAGCGATATTTAATGCTGATAATTATTACAGTAAGACTATAAGTATTCATGTACATAGCAACAATTCTCACTAGTAATATCAGTTTACTATATAAAGAAAAGCATGTATCCTAATAGCCTATTTTGTTTTCCCAATGGGCTAAGCTTATTGGAGAAAATATTATCACCAGATTTAATAGGGTCTTATTTTTTGTGTTGGTTGATGAGCAGAGATTTCGTTTTAGAAGGAAAGGGAGTGAGACAGTGGAGTATTTACGAATCCACACCCTCTAATATTAATGCATTCCTTGCACTACCCAATCTTCTACCAGCCAATGAGGTTCCGAGTTTCATAATGACTGAGAATTTTTCCATCCAGCAGTGTTTGACCAGCCCAGGGATATCCTGTAAAAGAGCTGCATTAAAACATCCCGACTTGTTTTTGCCTCGCTCTTCAGTTAATATTGAAAGTAGGCTACACGAGGCGAGTTTTCATCTCATTTTTAAGCCTCACTCACTGCTCCATGGAATCCTTTGAAGTATGTCAATTTAGCATTGCACAAAAATAATAGGCTTGTCTCTGATAGTTGTTAACTTGAAGCTTTCTGATTGCAATTTCCTATGATTTCAGATGTAACAAAGCCATTTTTGGCCAGCTGAATCCCTGTAGCGATCTTCGATAGATTATTTGATACATTGACGTTTAAGCTGAATCCGTAATGACCATAAAATAGTGAAAAAATGCATTTATGACCTGAAATAGTGAATTAATGACACAATTTTTAAAACAATGGCCAATAAATTTTCCAGTATTACTTATAATTAGTATTTTTAAAGTAATGAATTGCTAAAAGCAAAATAATGGATGATTTACGGTATAAAACACACTTATTTTATGGTAACAAAAAAGTAAGTAAGTCTATACTACCCTGGACACCCTTAGCGAAAAGTTTGCAATAAACCTGAATTAAAATTAACTGTAATTAACTTGGCGGATATTCTGAAATAAAACCGATTGTCCGTTGTCTGAAAGTAACGATTTGTAAATAGAAAAGCTCCTCTCTACCTACACTGAAACATTACCTAAAATTGCCAAAAAATGGCCCATCTCTTGAAAATTACGAAAAATGCAAAATAAAGCAAAAAATGCACAAAACAAATTGCCCTTATTTAATCAATTATTTCATGATACACATTTATATATATTCGAGCTATCTTTTAACTTTCAGATAAAGAAGATGCAAAATCGTCAAATGGCTTGCCCTAGTAATCAGGATTGTAGCAACTGAGGCATAATTATCTTAGGACTTTTGGTTTTCTACTCTTATACGTACATTCGCTCACTTATGTGAAATTTCTAATGCCACTTTTCCTATAAAGCTATGAACCCTAAGGAAAATAAAATTCCTTGATACATTTTAAAGGGTTGAAACTTTTTTATATGTTCATATTTTAAGGTTATAAATTACGGTGAATAAAAAAATTAGGTAACTTGTGAAAAAAGTAGTTAGAGGTGAATAAATATAAGTAATAGTTTTATTTTAATAAAGACGAATGCTATTATACATATCGGTAGCCTATTACATAGGCTACAGTATGTCAAATATTGCAATATCTTTCCCTTAATTTTATAGTTTAATTTTCCTTGTTCGCATTGTACTACTTATAATGATGTAAGTTAATAACACACACTCTAATTACGAGCATTGACTTACCTAATGTGAGAGAATTATAGGTACGATTAAAACGAGGTTTTAGACAAACTTGACTCAATAGAAGTTAGATTTTCAAAATGAAAAGTTTCTTGGTTTCTTCTTTGCTACAAAACAAAACCCAGTCCCTCCCCCCTCTCTCTCATATACACATACACACACAGCCACGAACATTAGGGCCTAATACTTCCATATGACGTGTGCAATAGCTAGGCAACTGCATATTCTTGTCCATCTCTTGTTTGGAGTACGTAGAAATATACGAAGAGCTTGTTCAAAACAAACACGTATTATGTACTGTTTGTTCTTGAGTCACTATATGCAGACGAGTTATGTGGTGTTTTATGTAACTAATGACGAAGCAGTAGTTAAGTTAATCACTATCAGCAGTTACTTTTATTTGCAAGAGAGAAACTTCTGCAGTCAATAATTGAATTTTGCAAGTTCTTAAATTTTTCTTTGGAGTGCATTGGTGAGTATTCCCTCAGACTCCCAACCTGCAGAAGCACTGAACGCAATTCGTAAAGCCAATGCCCCACGAATCAATTTTTGACTCATTTCTACAAGTCATCAAATTGGATCGTCTGACATCTACGACTGCTGTTGCACACAATTTCATCCTGCATTTCCTATGGATACAAAGGAATAGAAACGTTTCTAATTTTCCACCCAAAATATGAAATCAATTAGCGTTGTTCTCTCTCCGCGTGACCCGCATGACGTAGAAACATGACGGCTTCCTCTTAAAAACAGATTCTTTGTTCCGCCAGAGCTGCGATCATGTGAACATTTACCAAGAAGATAAAATGAAAAATTAGAAACGAACTATTTTCGTTTCGTAGGAACAGCAGATAGTATATTGGTCTATACTCTCATATGTACACCTAGAAATAATTACATTGAAGTGCTACTTGATTCAACATTTTGAACCGTGGGACCGATTAATTCAATATACTGAGTGATGGCGGGTTAAATTGGAGTATTTATAAGGAAAATAAAGTGGAAGTAGAAGGCTATAAACTGAATGAACGCAGAGATTTTAACTACCGGTATTGTATAATGCGCTGTTGTAACTTATTTTTACGTTGTGTATTTCTCGTTTTGTAGTGATGGATTAGTGAAGTTACTGTTACCAAACGTCTTATTAAAAAGTAGCTTGGTGTGGGAACAATGTAAATCGGGAAAGGAAGTGTTTAGATTTTTTTAATGCCGCCTTATTTTCCGCTCCCATCATCCAATACGATTACGGAAGCATTCTTTTTCTTAGTAATTTCATCCATGTTTAGTCAGCGGTTGTTGTTTTGAGTGCCTGCGATTTTCTGGTTTCGCCAAGCAGATATTTCTGTCTGCTGTTGCAGCATGTTTCTTCCGCCATGAGCCTTCTTCCGTCTCTGGATCGATGCTCTGCCAGGGTGAAAATCTGATTTCCCTCGGCTTATGCGAGGCCTGGATTTTGTGCTTTCCATCGCGTTCGTATCCCTCATCTTCTGTACGTTCCTGGATTGATTCTCCGTGAAGGTGAAAATAATCCCAGTTCATCACGCAATCGAAGCCAAACGATCTTTGAACAAAATAGTGACTTTTGGGATTCATAGCTCCACATCTTCCACTGTCATAGTGTATTGTTTATATCTGCTATTGTGGTTCCAAAAGATGTCGGTTTTGAACTTCCAGTATTAGTTTAGTAAGCAGTGTTCTTAAAACTATGAACTAAATTCGATATATGTTTAGAATTGTTACATTACCATCTGGAAGGATTGTTCTGTTTTACAGCAGAAAAAGTACCCTAAGGCCTAAATATAAATGGTATTAACATATAATTTACTTCTTCGTAATTTGTATAGTCAAAGCATGCTTAGAGGATAGGTCTGAACACTAATATAAACAGCATATATTAGAAAAATATAATTGAAGTAGAAAACTCATTGTTTTTGTTAGGCATTTTGCGTTTTGCAAGCCCAAGAAATTTGAAAAAAAAATCATTCCTATTAAGTACTAGCCTAATATAAATCTTAACTCCTATAAAATATACAATAAGGTATGTTTGGAACACAAATTTGTTTGTTCATAAAGCAGTTATTATAGGCTACCTTTATTTCACTGGGGTAACTGTCGTAAATAATATTAAGGCAGAAGTTTAAGTGAAGACTCAATTCAGGAAATGCCTCTTTTATGCAGATCAGAAACCCTTTATCTTCTCGTCTTCTGTCCAGAAATCTAAAAATAAAAATTTATAAGAATTATCCTGCCGGTTGTATTATATGAATGTGAGGCATGGTCGCTTACTCTTCGGAAAAAACGTAATCTGAGATTATTCGAAAACAGGGTGCTTAGGAACATATTTTGGGCTAAGAGAGATGAAAATGGGGCCTGGAGAAAACTACATAACGACGAGCTTCATAACCTGTACTCTTCACCGGGTATAGTAATGGTAATTAAATCACGGAGGATGAAATGGGCTGGACATGTTGCGCGCATGGGGGAGGAAAGACATATATAACAAATATTGACTGGGAGATCCGAAGGGAAAAGACCATTTGGAAGACTTAGACGTAGGTGGGAGGACAATATTTGGATAGATTTAAAGGAAGTAGGATTTGCGAGGGATGGTTGGATGGAGCTAGCATAGATTAGGGTTGAATGGCGGGCTCAGGTAAGCGTGGCTATGAACCTTCGGGTTCCATAAAATATATAATATTCCTTTAGCTTGCTTAGGAATTTCTATTGCCATTGAGAAATGCAGCAGTAATGTTGAAGTGGCAACAGAAATAGCTGGAGAAATTTAGTTACAAGTTAGTGTGTATCATTCCGCTTATGAGCACATTGTCTTCGTTCAGTGAATGTCTTGTTATAATGAAATGGTTGCAAGGACAATGCGGATTAGCGAGCAGGCCCAGTTATTGCATAGAAATGCAGTCGCTCGTCAAGAGTCATCAATTAGGCGCTGTTTATTGGGATAAGGGCGTCCAAATATGGCGCTGCTGTGTTTGATCGACAACCTTGTCGCCAGTTTGCGTAATGCATGTTGTAATGTACTGTTTCTAGATCACGGCAGATGCGTTCAGGTGCTATACTGCCGTCCCTTTCACTACACTGTGCTTTTAGTAACAGAACTATAAAAAAAAAGTCCTGGGAAAAGCCTCACGATAGCATTCAAATTAATTTGCTAGAGCAACACAAAACTGTATTCGTAAGAATGAATTGCCGATGCTTTGGGGTGATAGAATACCTCTCTCGCTTTGATCTGGCGTTATCATTTACTTTTCTAAAGTTATTACAATACTATTAAAATGCTAACAGTATTATAAATGCTTTATTTCCATAAGTAATTATAATTAAATAGCACGATGGAAATTTGAGCACAAATAAAATTATTGGAGTAAGTTATATAGGCTATGTAAATGCACGAGGGAGAATCAAATGAAAACGGCAATTAATTTTTTTACACTATTTTACTGCAGGAAGAATGCTTTCTTGTACATTATTTTTCCACAGTGTCCCCTCCCAGTTCAATGCACTTACGCTATCTGATAGGAAGTGCTTCGATATCGCATGAGAAAGATTATTTTGGTTAACACGGTAGCCAATCGTGCACTGCCGATTGGACGGTCTTCGTGAGACTTGAGCTTATGCCACCAAGGTGCTCCTTTAATGGACCAAAGATGTGGAAGTCTGATAGTGCCAAAGCGAAGGGGTTTGCTGAGTGCAGGTGTTTTGCTTCAACATGATAACGCCCGTCCTCATTCTGCTCATGCAGCCATAAAAACCATCGATGACATTTGCTTCAGGTGCCTCCCGCATCCGCCAAACTCGCCAGATCTGTCACCTTCAGATTTCTACATCTGTGGTCCATTAAAGGAGCACCTGGGAGGGCAGAAGTTCAAGTCTGATGAAGAAGTCCAATATGCGGTGCACGAGTAGCTACCAAAGTAATTTTTCTCACGCGGTATCAAAGCACTTCCTATCCGATGGCGCATGTGCATTGAACTGGGAGAGGACTATGTGGAAAAATAATGTACAAGCAAGCATACTTCCTGCAGTAAAATAGTGGGAAAAAATTAATTACTGTTTTCATTGGATTCTCCCTCGTACTTTTCGAAACTAGTAAGACCTTTGAGAAAAAATATCAAGGTTTGAATGAATTATTGTTGATGAATATGAATATAAATGAATTGCTGTTGGTCTATATACTTACAATATCATTTACCGTTATGGAGGATTGCATTTTAAACACTACCGATATGTAATAAATTGTAGTGTTTGGCGTAGTTAACGTGAACTTGTTAAGTGATTTTTAGGTAGATACCTATTGCAATGGATACCATGTCATGATTTTCGAAAAATTCTTTCATATCTTTACGTTTCATGCTCCCCTGAGTACGAAACCACCGCCTGTTCAAAAAAAAAAAAAAAAATGTGATATTTACACACACACATATATATATATATATATATATATATATATATATATCTTTACACGCTAGCGGCCGTAATTTTGAAGATATTTGAACCGAATTTTAATATGTTATTTCTAGGCCCAATAGTTCGGACAAGTTCGTTAATGAGCAAAATTGGCCCAAGGGGGTGGTCGGGGGAGGGGGTTGAAATTTTAAAACATTTTTATCTCGGCCCCTATGAAGTATAGAGGGAAACTTTGTTTGAATAAATTAGAGTACTCCCTATGGAGTTCACAGTGACACCAACGATTCGGGGGTTCGAGTGAGGGTGGAAGTGGGGGTGGGGGATGAAAATTCGAAACTTTTGAAACCACGTCTTGTGGGGTATATCGTTGAAAAGCTCTTGATGAGTACTCTACAAATCAATAAATAGTTTCTTGATAGCTCTCATATGACGCGAGATTTTAATGTTTGAAAATAATAACACTTAAAAGAATTATTATAATATAGTTTTGTCTTGTTTAGCGGCTTTGCTAATTTTATTCATTGCTGATCTTGCGCACGGCCTCCCAGAATATTATATCCTATTCTTGTTGACAAAACAAATGATTGTAGGCTCTTCCTCTTTACCGAATTCAGTTCTTATTACTGCAGGTTTACCATGGCAAGGCTAAAGAAGAAGAGTGCTATGCAGCGACAATAAATTAAACCAAAAGCACTTCGAAATCTACCTCCGCCTGTAGGCCTGTCTAAAGGGATTTTTAATACTTTGTGTGGGCCTATGTTAAATTTGAAGCATAGGTTACCTATCTGTGCATTTCCATAAAATTATCCCAAAGTGACCGTTTATGCGTTATGGGATAGAGCCTTATTTTTTTTGTTTGCTTGTTTGTTTGTTTTTGTTTTTTTTGTTTGTTTGCTTTTAGTTTTTGAAATGGTCAGCGAACAGAAAATCAGATCTGCTCTTGCACAAGTAGCTTATTTTGTTCAACCAAAGAGGCCATGTTTTGTATTTAAAATATGAATATCTGCCAGCTTTACGTGAATAATTTACAAATATTTACAAATTATTCAAGTAAAGCTGGCAGAGATCGATTTTTTAAATGCAAAACATATTCTTTCTCAGCTTATGAAAGAAGCAGAAGTATTTAAATCTATTTCAGCATAAAGTAGATTTCTTTCTTTAACATGCACAGTGTCTGAATACTGATACTGATACTATTGAGAAAATAGACTGTTACGTTAAAGGACCCTGATTCAATTTTTACATTCTTAATGACCAGTCTAATTAGGAACTGCGTGATCAGTTGTAAAATTGAATTAAATGTTATTGTTCATAGACACACGTAAGCTGTCGAGAAATTGAAAGTGGTTTGTTAGAGTTACGTAAGGCTTTCTAATTCTGTGTTAATCCTTGGTTGAAGAAGAATCAGGACGTGAAAGAATTTTAACAAAGTTTCCGAAGGAAGCGAAACAGGCTTTTTGTCCTTGAACTTGGGCATGAGTTGAAATTCATCTGATGTTGACCGAACTTCTTTATCCCCTTCACATTGCATTTGTAATTAAAGCTGTTATCGGTCACTGGATGTGAGTAAACAACACGGGCAATAAATTATGTGGGTGGCGACTTTTAACGTAATAGAGCTATCCTTTTCCTCATCCGAAGGAAGAAAACTAGTTCATTCAGTATAGTGTGCAGTTTAATTCCATTCTGTGCGATATTTTTACAGCAGATATTTTTTAAATGCCTACAGTGACGATGTCGATTTGGTTTAAATAATAAATGTCGGCTCGGTGTAGAATAGACTGTACAACATAAAAATATCCTTTAGATGAAAATATGTTTCTTATATAATTTTTGGCTGAAAATAACGAATTTGTAATTTTTTTTGTTTACCACGCACCGTTTTCAAAAGATCCACATTTTTTTTGCCTCTTACGTAAATATGAGAAGTGTGTTTCCTACGAAAACGGCACGTGATGTGCAATTTTGGTTTTGATATATGAATCAAGAATCTTTTGTTTATACAGAATCACATAGTTTCATATAAAGGACAGGAAAAAAGTTAAAATTTATTGTCACTGTACAACATGAAAAATGTCCTTTAGATGAAAATATGTTTCTTCTATATTTTTGGCTGAAAATAACGAATCTGTAATTATGTTTTATTTACCACGCACCATTTAAAAAAAATCACGTTTTTGCTTTTTTACGTAAATATGAGAAGTATACCTCCTACAAAAAAGGTACGTGATGGACCATTTTCTTTTTGATATATGAATCTAGAACTTTTTCTTTATTCAGAATCACATAGTTTCATAGAAAGGACAGGAAAAAAAGTTCAAATTTGTTGTACGGTGATATTAGCATGAGCATTAAATGGGCTATTTAGCTCATACGCTTTTCTGTAAATTTTTACCAATATCAATATAAGAATGAATCTGAAATCAGTTAGTCACAGATCTGATTCACTAAATCATCATCGAAATTTGCTCTATCACCTCCTACAATAGTGATGAAGACCCCTCTTTTCTTTGTAATTCTAATCAGATCACAGAACCACTAGCAATTATTTACGCATACATCACCATAGTCGCGGTATTTTTCGATTTATTCTGGAAATACAGGGAATTGCGCTTACATCTGTTCAGGAATCAGCAAAACTATGTAGCCTATGCGGATTTGTTGCGTACACTCTTCCGTAAATAAACATATTGTAATTCTATTTATACAGTAATTGTATCCATTCATTCACATAACAAGGCTGCAAGTTTTTTTTAAATTCAAAAGCAGGTCTTTTCATTTATTAGACACAATTTACTTATTTCTTTGAAAATTCGAAGAGTAGAAGACTCATGGTGTAGGCTACTTATTTCTATTGAGAATTCTTAATATCAATCACGAAGTATGTTGTAATATTTATTGCAGATAAATACAGAATAGTCGCGCTTGTGACGCTTATCGTAGTTTCACGTTCGTTGCAGTGCCTTATGCGTATCTGTAATCAAATAACTTCCGTAGACATATTTGATTTTGTCAGTTTTCCTTGATATTTAAGGGCCATCCCCCGGGAATGGCATAGGCCAAAATCAAATCCAGGTTTTCTCGGAGTGCTCCTGTTTCCCCAGCATTATATCATTCCACGAGAGCTCCATTCGTCATACTGTGACCATTGGTTGCAATAAAGGAATTATTATTCTGACCCTAGGCTGGATGCTTAAAATTCGCGTTACAGTTGGTAGGCTGATCTTTGGCTAGAAACTGTAGAGTTGTTATATAAGTTTATTCTGCTCCCCCCCTGTCCACCGCTAATATCCTGGTATCCTATTTTCATTTTTCCATAGCATTAACTGTAAATTAATAACAATACAGGACAATTAAAATAAAGTACAATACATTGGCTCTAGTGTATGTTAACGAAGGCAGATTTTGCTGTAAGTTGTGTTAGGATTGTGATTCATTTATCGAGACTAAGCGGGAATTACGAAGCGAGAATCTGTGCGGGACGCTTTTCTGTGAATCTCGTCACAAGCGAGCCGGGATTCGTGTTACCAGAAACTACTCAATAATTTAATCGCTTTCACATCGGATTAAATCACGGGTTCCCTTTCATACGTTCTTCTTAATCAGTTTTGTACTAATTACTAGGAATAAAAATGTTAACCTCATTATCGTAATTACAAATTATACGTCTGAATGAGAGGGTTTCTGTTGTACAGACGGTCGTGTATAAACACAAGCCAATCAAGTGCTATTTTCCTTCAGAATATACTTTGTATGTTTTCTATACATTTTATCTACTGTAGTGCACGTAGGCCCCATACACAGCGGCAGTGTTAATGAACGATATTTACATATTAGGCACTATACAGTGATGATGATAGTGACGATGATAATGATATAATAATAATAGTTTACACAGGTTAAAACAAACATTAAAAATAACCTTTACAGCTATGTTAATTCCATGTTGAGTTTTAGTAAAATCGTTTGTAATAAATAAAAAAAAATATATATGCCTATTTCAAGAAACAAACAATGTTACCTCACCTGTAACACAAGATTTGTAGAAATAATTTCGAATTGAATTATTTGCGCGCTAAAATGTTAAGAAATAACTGATAATTAGACCTTGTGTGAAAAATGACTATTTTCAGCACCTGCCTAGAGTCTTGCCTGATTACAATAGTAATATTTTATGATCATGTTTAAAAAGTGTATTTTTTATGGAATTGGTGTGGTGTTAAGAACCATGACGACGGCGAGTTAGGATTACAAATTAGGAAAGAATATCGTAACCTTTTCTAAGATACCACTGAATTTACAGCTGATAAATACCATATTTAAAATCATAGGTTAAAAGGTATCCCATTTCATACCGTCTGAACTTGCGATCGTCAGTTCCTCTTAATTGGCGAGGATTGTAGATGACACCAAAAGATAAGCAAAATAGAAAATAGTTTTATATTATTTCTCTCTTTTCTTAGTTTATGGAATATATATGCATTCATGAACCACAGAGCTGTGAAATATGTATGCATCTTGAATGTTAACTATACACTAATAATGGAAGCCCGGTCACAAAAATCTCTGATTAGTGTGCCTCACAGTACTGCATGTGACATAACTTGTCTCTCAGTGAGGTAGACCATTAAGGGCAATCAGTCATAGGTGAGAGGTTCCATCTGGCGCTGTGAAGTGAACTCTGGCTTACCTCATTTGGTAGAGCATTGGCACGGATAGCCAAAAGTCCTGGGTTCAAATCCCAGTGTCAGAGGAATTTTTCTCCTATAATATTCTCTTTTATCGCAAGATTGAATTCCTCACCACGACAGAAACGTACATGCCAAATTTGCCGTTGTCAAATCGAAGGAACTCTATAGAAGACTAAATGGGAAAGTCTGATAAAGGTCTTTAGCAAGGACAATAGATTATATGAAGACTTCGTATCGAGCAGGAATATAAACATGTATTACACGAACTTAAAAGTGCTTCTTGTGAAACGAACTTAACAGCCCCTCCCGTTTCTTCTTTATATAGCGACTATGGGTTCCAAGTATGTCGTAAATGTCTCCCGCTCTGGCGAGAGAGTTTCCAGGAAAGCAAATTTAGATTACTTAAAATTATATTGTGTGTGCAGTGGGGAGCAGCAAAACCCCCATTTCCGGTTCCCTTTTTCTGCACATGTCTGCACTTCGCCAACGCTATCTTCGAAATGCTGCTTATAGATAGAAACTATATATACTGTATATATATATATATATATATATATATATATATATATATATATATATATATCTTGGTGCCATTTTAAGAAGACCTGGTCCCAAACCATCGTCTATCTACAAAAGAATATAATAGTATTGTTCCCTTATCCGAAAATCTGCAGCGACATCGACAAAGAACAGGTTCTCCGAAAATCTGCACCAGGACCCACAAAGAACAGGTGCTTTTGTAGTCGCGCGGATTTCCCCAGTGTTGCCGCTGTCATTCACTACTTCTTCATTGAAGTTCGTGATGTGGTACGTATTTGGCAACATTGTACTGGACTGCAGACAAGTGTGAATAAGATGAGAATATTATAGGAAAAAATTCCTCCGACACTAGGACTTGAACCCAGGACCTTTGGCTATTGACCTAGAGTTTGAAAATCGAGAGTCCTTCATAAGTTAATTTCGAATTACAAAATAGAAAACTCTAGCGACGCCGAGCTTTTTAGGCTAGTTAATTATATTTATCGTGCATTTATTGTGATTAACGGGTTCTGCTGTTCTTCCATAAATCATATTGGCGAAGCGGCGAGAGAGAAAAAATATACAGCTTTTTATAAACATCATTAATATGCAATTCTCAGTTATAGCAACTGCGTTTTTCATAGTTCTTATACTTATTGAATAAACTTTGTTAGAGGTAAATGCTAATTATCTGCAGACTTGTTTTGTGCAAGACTTTACCTTGAAGGTGATAATTACTTGGAAGGGGGAATTATGGTGCGATTAGAGAGGCAAGTGCAGATCTCGTAAGTGTCCTTCAATAGTGTCACTGAACGCAGGGAAGGAAGGAGTGAAGTATTTGCTTCTCACAACCACTTCATGACTCCAGTGTTTCCGTTTCTACGTCGAGGAGTTGGTTATTTTTAGTTTCTTATTAATGCTCCACTTGCTGCAATAACTGTGCTTACTGAGAGAACTCTTGTGCACAACAACGGGCCGACCATTTATCGTTAATAATAAACCACAGGATATACACATTCACTATAACGCTTGCAGGATTTTTTTTTCTTTCTTATTTTTTAGTTACATTTTCGTATTAATTCGATTGGTTTAAATTGATCTACCAAAATTTCTTTTCGCTAGGCCTTTCGAATCTCCATACATCCTCTAGGTTTGGTAGCATAATGTGCTATGAAAGCGAATGCTTCTTACTTTCATGACTGAAGAGAAAAAAGGCCTCGAGAAGTGAAATATACATTATCATTGTTTAAGCTTTATATCTTTAAATTCCTACGTTTATTGCTCAAACCGGTGGAATGTAATTGAAGAGTGTAACCCAACAACCTGTTTTGAGAGTTATAGATGAAAAATATATTCCAGGTGTCGTAGTTTTACATTTTAAACTAGAACAGTGTTTACAGTTCTTATTTCATTTAATCGTTGTGGCACATGAGCGTTTCTTGGTTGAATTAGGTTGGTTTTAATTAAAAAAAAAGTTCTTGAACAAATGGCATGTAGCAGGTTTTTGGGCTACTCTCTTCAATAAATAAATATTGTTCTGACAAAGCCTAGCCTAGCATGATGGCAGAAGGTCCTGGAACAAAAGTTCGAAGTACCATGCATCCTGATCCATAGGCGTAAAAAAAGGAAAATTGTATAATTTTTTAAAGTCTGCCCATAAATTACTTAATACAAGTATAAAGCGTGGGAAGCTTAAAAGTCGTTATTTTGCGTCTTAATTTTTAAAAATTTCCGGGGGGGAAGACCCCCGGAAGCGAAAAACTCGTTATTTTGCGTCTTAATTTTTAAAATTTTCCGGGGGAAGACCCCTGGAAGCGAAAAACTCGTTATTTTGCATCTAAATTTTTAAAATTTCCCGGGAGAGGACCAACTTCTCCCGGATGTTATAACCCCCCCATATGGTCGGCCTGGTTACGCCTATGTCCTGATCTGGTATAATATCGCGAGTACACATTGGACACTACGGCATTTAGACCATTGTGATTAACCATTCCAGATTTTTTCGTTTTTCCTTTTCCATGTGTCAGTGTGTGCGCAGCTTAACGTTGACTCTTCATGGATATTGCAAAATTCAGGATTCTGTAAGCTGGACATGTAATGTTAATAATTTGGTTAATTGGAAGGTGGCTTAAAACTCGACTTTATTGTCAGGTGGAAACTATTGGGATCATAAGTGGGCGGAGAGATAACCGTGTCTCTTCTTTACCGCAACTTGGAAAACAATGAAGCTATAATGGCGTGGTTTATGCTTCTAGGCTTTGAAAATTTGGATATAATTGTGTAATGAATACTTAGTGGTAAACTTTAAGAAAACAAGGTAATGTGACTGAAAAATGCAGTGTTGATGAAACGTTGGAGGATGTTGCACTTGCTTGGTGCACCAAACCGACTTGGTTATCTAGAGCGTATGCTGTATTGTTTTATTACCTATGTGACAATATTGACTCATGTGGAGGAGATGCTTATTTGCTCAGCCATGTTGGCGGTATTGATGGATTGATATACAAGCTGTTTCTGATCTTGTGACATGACATTCATGCAGTGTTTGCATTAGAGACTCGAAGTCCTCTTGTTTCCTAAGATTCTCTAAAGGTATCCCTATGGAGTAGTATATTATTAATTTCAGGGTTTCCAGTCGTAGAAATATGACATTGAATACTTTTCTTCTCGTGCTTATAGTCAGGTGTGAGGATTGGCAAGCTACTGAGAACTTGAATAGGCCCTGTTATGAATCCTTTCACCGACTGGAAGCCAGGGGGAAAACTACTGTATATAATATTCTTGTAGATATGTCTGTACTCTTGTACATTGGACATTTATGCTCGTGTTTATATCAGCGCAGACAATGTGAACCTCTCGCTTCATTCCTAAATAAAGTAAGCGCGTGCATTGCGGGATATGCGCATTCAATTTTAGCCTCACGAGGCAAGACCTCTAAACAAAATCGTTCGAGAAAGTCTTTTTTTTCAGTTTCAAGTGCCAGTAAGAGAATGTCGAGCGTGCTTCGTGTTACATCTCCTTAACTCAAATTTAAAATTTCGTCCTGATATGATTTTGTTTTCCAGCACACTGGGAAGTTCATTGAAAGTTACTTAAGGTCGTAGATATTGGAATGAAACCAATTATAAAAATCCCATTAAGCAGGCCTACAGGCTGAGGTAGATTTCGAAGTACTTTTGGTTTAATTTATTGTCGCTGCGCAGCACTCTTCTTCTTTAGCCTTGGCATGTAAACCCGCAATAATAACTGCAAATAAGAGGAAAGAATACTTTTTCAAACATTCAAATCTCACTTTTTATGAGAGCTATCGAGAAACTCGTTATTGATTTGTAGAGTACTCATCAAGAGCTTTTCAACGATACCCCACAAGACGTGGTTTCAAAAATTTCGAATTTCCATCCTCCCACTCCCACTAGTACTCCCAAAACCCCCGAATCGTTGGTGTCACTGTGAACTCCATTGGGAGTACTCTAATTTATTCAAACAAAGTTTCCCTCTATACTTCATAGGGGCCGAGATACAAATTTTTAAACATTTCAACCCCCTACCTCCCCCCTTGGGCCAATTTTGCTCATTAACGAACTTGTCCGAACTATTGAACCTAGAAATAACATAAAATTTGATTCAAATATCTTCAAAATTACGGCCGCTAGCATGTAAAGATGTAATATATATTTCACCCCACCCAATTAAGCCGGCTGTGATTAGCATCAAGTGTTGTCATAGCGTGCTCGTGGTGGGAACAGTAACTTACTCTGAAATGTGTATGGCTATTGTACATTCAAGGTCTATAGCCAAAGGAAATTCAGAAACACTTTGCTTTTGACGTAGTGCCACATAACTTATATATCCGGAAAGTAGCTGGGGCAGGAATTGATAAGCGTGTTGTCCATTGGGTGGAGATTTTTTTGGAAGTGAGATCGCAAAGGGTAAGGGTGGAAATGAGCTGTCAGAGATGGGTACAGTAAGTTCAGGGGTCCCCCAGGGTTCAGTTCTGGGACCCTACTTTTTCTGATTTTTGTCAATGAAATAACTATACATACTACAAGACAAATAAGACTGTTTGCGGACGATTGTGTCATTTACAACAGAATTAAGGACGAACTAAAGGAGAGGGAACTTTAGGAGTATCTAAACAAAATAAGTAAATGGGCGGATGAGAATAAAATGACAATCAGCACCAGTAAAAGTAAATCAATAGCAAGAATAGAATTCGGCAAAATTATCACATGGGCAGGGAACGAATTCCGCAGGTAGACAGCTGCAAATATCTGGGAGTATATATGGCAAGTAATGCGGGTTTGGACGAGCAGATAAATGTGGTGTCAAGGAAGGCGTGGAAAACACTGCACTTTATAATGAGGGCACTGAATAAAGGGAGCGCAAAATCAAGGGAAATAGCCTACAATTCTCTAGTAAGGACAATCATAGAATATTCAATAGCATGTTGGGATTCATATAGAATTAATCAAATAGATTTACTAGAACAAATTCAGAAAAGAGCAATAAAATTCATAAAAAGATGTAAACATTGTGGAGAGATGAGATGGGAATTCTTGCAAGACAGGCGTAATATAGGTTATGTACATATACAAAGCTTATCATGGTTCTAAGGCATGGGGGGACGTTGGGAAAAGACTAGAAAAACTATCGTATTATGGAAGAGGCGACCATTCCCTCAAAATCAAGGGTAGAAGGTATAGAACAGACGTAGGGAAGTTTTCATTTTTTAAATAGAACCATTCAGGAATGGAATGAATTGCCTGTAGTAGCATTTCAGGGAAAACCCCCCTCCCTGAAGAAATTTAAGAATAACTTAAGGTCTTCTTTGTGTATTAAGCAATGCTACCTTCTTGTTTATGAAATGTTAATCGTTCATGTGATGTTACTCGTTAATGTGTAATTATTATAGTCTTAGTTGTAGTATTGCAGTATTAGGAAACGCTACCACCGGGTAGTAACCCAATTGCAATGTGGTTTCGTACTTAGGGAGGCATGAAATGTAAAGATATGAAAGAATTTTTCGATAATTACCGGTATGTAACGAATTTAGTTTTTTTCTAAAATATGTAAAATTATGTACTTTACTCAGAAATATGGGCAAAAATGGAAAATCAGACTTGTCTCAAACCATTCCGAATAATCTAATTCGTAAACAAACAACGAGATCTTGTGAAAAATATCTATTTACATAGAAATCCTATATAGCCCTGCTGGTCAAGTTGTGATGTATGTAGATCACACAGAATCAAGCTAAACGTACATCAAAAACTGCTCACCTTTAATCATATAATTTATTGGTTCTTGGGAGACTGCGAATGGCATTGGGCGGCTCCAGATCACTGATTTGCAACGTTCTTCAGTTCAAGGTTGGCACCTGATGACAACACTTTACAATGGACGACAGTATCAATAACCACAATCTTGACTGCCAACGAGCAATGTCATGACAAGATACACACCGCAGCAGTGAAAGTTACTTAGCCTGCTGTCATAACAACCACACCACTCAACTCCATTCCACATCAGATAGAAATTCAATCACTACAACCACATCACACAGCACCACGCTTTACGCAGCTTGCATCAGTGTGACAAACATTGGTAAAAGGAGAAAACATTATAGAATTGGCGCATTTAGGATTAATTTCATGGCAGCAAGCAAAACTTTAATTTATCTCTCTCGACAACCAGGATAGAAGATTATCGTTGTATTTGTATTCTTTCCGTTCTTCACAAGTACGTGTCATTTTCAGAAGAAGGTAGCTGATGTTGGCGTGGACAAAAGAAAAGCGGAAACTGAAATAAGATTAAATATACAAATCTCCTAAATTCTATACTGTAGGAGAGAGGATGGAAAAACTATTTTGAAGAAAAATGGCGTGTTAGTTCTTCTACAAAGGAACAAACACCACCAATGGATACATTTTCTAATCTCAATATAATTGTGATCTGAATTAACTCTATCATCCTTCGCTATACTGAACTTTAAGCATTCTGAATGTCTGAAAGAAATATAACTTAAAATATTCCTTAAAACCAGATGTTTTAGGGAATTATCGTAGAAAATACATTAGGCTACACAAATACACTTGCGCTGGCACGCATATATTCGATTCGCCTATATCAGAATCTCGCTTTGTTCATTTTATAATAGTGTATATTGTATTGTACAACCCTAACCCAAGTGGAAGTGTAATATAGTGAATGACTACCGCCATTTAGTTCTCACAAACTGTTTAATTATTTCGGCTTCTCTAGACTGCTGAAAAGTATTTCAGTGAGTGTTTACTTTTCCCGCGATCTGATAAGATGTGTATCTATCGACGAAGTAGTTTTCTTAATTACTGTTTCGAAAGAACGTGTAATATTGTCCATACGGAAAAGAACCTATATATTGCTGGACATTTTTTTCATGCGTATTTTTGACACTGTATTATTAAATTACTTTTCCTTTTATTTACTACGGATATAAAGCTTTTTCTCTATGAGGTTTTCTCCTTCGCGCAACATTCTGTAGACGGAAGTACTCTTCTTATTTTCAGGGGTTGTAGTGCTGTGAATAAACCGCACTCTCAATATTAATACACGAAGAAGAGATTTTGATGCCTGAAAATCCATTATTGGAGTTTATTTTATATTTATTATCTTGTATATACCGTAACAATCATTCTTTCAACTGCCAAATGGCGAGAGCTGTAGCAAAGCGGATTCAAGAACAAGAAAACTTATTAGGCATTTACCCTATTTCTGTAAAAAAAAAAATACAATTTTCATCCAATATAACGAATTTAATGACTTACTGATGCATTTCACTAGCAAACCCGGCCTGCTATAGATGATGAGTAGCCTATATTATGACATCTTAACCGAGGAGACCGTGGTTATGGTTAGCAAAAGAAGGCAGTTCATCGCGGTTTTGTAGTATAGTGATGATGTCATTTAAAAAGCACGCAACCATTAATTAGTCGTTACACCGGTACCGGTCAACCGATTTGGTCCAACATCAGTAAGCTATAAATGCCTATACAAGGTTTCATACAAATCAGATAAAGCGTATTCGCGTTATCGCGCATGCAGACGATCTTAGAAAGTATTATTCTGGCACTTAATAAAAAACGAAACTTACATTTTATTATTAATGATGTGTTGTAACTTTTATGTCAGAATTTTATGGTGATTAATGATTAGAAGGCATTGACAGAACACATACTTTTTAATCACGAAATAAGCACACCGAATGTTTACATAGATTAGCCACACAAATAGCCATACATAACCAAGTTAACCAATAGCACAAAAATCTCAATTCACTCTCAGAACCTTGCATGTAAATAGGAAACGTATTGAGTTGGGATTGGATTCAGACGATTTTAATCCCGCATATACAGTAGCCTAAACGTGGTAATTGATAGTGAATTCGACGTAGCGATGTCCTTGTAGTATAGGAAGCTGCCGCCAAACTCATTGCAGGCAGGTGAAGTCCTCAATAGGGTCACACAAATTATTCATGACTAAGGCCACACATACATGTGCTCGCGTGATCTTTTTTCACCCTAATTTCATTTGTCAAGGTTACTTGAAATCTAAATTTTATTTATATAAATTTATAATTGCAGTTGTGTTACACTTCACATCACGTTAGAGCTGGAGCTGTGCCGAGAGTAGATAAAATAAATTATTGGCATGTCTAGAATAATGTCCTTAACTGCCACCCAAGAATTTGAAAATAGGAAGTAAACTGCTCCATAAGTTTAGTTCGAAGTAGGCTACAAGTAAAATACGAAACCCGGGCGATGCCGGGCCTTTTAAGCTAGTGCATAGTAATGTTACACTAAAAGGCAAACCTTTTATTTGTGTAGAGCAGCGTTTCTCAACCTTTTTGAACCCGAGGATCTCTAAAATGTCTAAGGCTGGGTTTCCGAAACGTAAGATATCTACTAGATGGCATTATTCAATCCGTAAGCGTTTCTGAAACGTTCGATGGCGGCTAATCGTTCGATAAAACGCTCGACAAACTATCGCACCACAAATCACTAGATATCTGGCGAAGAAGAAGAAGAAGAAGAAGAATTCAGCTGTTGGACGATTTAAGGGAAAAACGGAAATATTGGATGCTGAAGGAGGAAGCAGAGGATAGACAGTTTTGGAAAACAAAATTCGCGTACCAAGTTTGAAAACCTGCCGGAAGGCAGAATACTTACTACTACTACATGTTTCGTTATTATGTTAGCATTTTATCTTACATTATGTTACTAGCTTGTTATGGTATTAAACTGAAAAGTAGTAATGAAGCTGGCATTGGTTATTAATTTGTGTGTGAAATAATTCATAATACTGTACTAAAAAAATTGTATATTATCGGTTAGATGAACTTTGTTATAGCCTAGGCTATTAATGTATCCATCGTTTATTTGTATTAATTTCATTTTCTGTTGTAAGTTAATACTTTTAAGAAAACATCGCGAATATTAATTCACATCATATTTTATTGCTGGTCATCTTCAATGCCAGATAGTATAAGGCCTTGGACTATACAGAAGTAAATATTCCCTGAAAGAAATACAGCAATCCTTTCAAGAAGCAGCCTACGATGATATTCAGATTCGGAAAAAATGTAGCTTAAGTATATTAATTTTATTTTCTGATGCAACACTTTATGAAGAAGATATTGCCTTCTTACAGCACGAATATTAATACACAATCATCATCTTTCTCGTCATCTTCATCCTGAGGCAATAATTAGGCCTAGAGATGTGTAAAGCAAAAGTATTCCCTGAAAGAATTAGATCTTTGACGATATTGAGTTTCGGAAAGAATCAGGCTGTCAATGCAATGACCTATGGATAAATAGGCCATCATATGAGATAAGGAACAACTGCAAGCATGCCTTTTTCAGCGTTAAATAGCCCATCATTAGAAATGAGAACAAATCGCAGCATTCCTTTCTCAGTGGCAAATCAGCTATAGGCCTAACTTAATTAATGTGTTACGTTTTATGCAGCCCGTTGTCAGATTCTAATGGGTGACATTTTCTCTAATGCAGAAGTCTAGAAGTCGAAATTGCCGAAGTTTCTCTCATGTTTTATATTCATTTTACCAGAGAAACAGCTGACAAGAAAAAAGCAGACAGAAAATTCAGCCATTTTGAATACATAGCAAGAAGCGCTCCGATTGGTTGCTACTCAATCACGGCCAATTTGATATTACAGTATGCACCGTGTCTCCATCTATTGACAAAGTGCTCAACTCATTTATCTGGCATTAGCTATTTACTGAGCGCATTCTCTTTCGGAAATGGGAAGGTGTTTATCGAGTCTATAAATGTCTAGAACGATTAGCTGTCTACCGGGTAGAAGATATCTGGAGCTTTTATGCAACCGGGCCTAAAAGAAATTTACGGACCCTTAATTTTACATCTCATTTTTAGAAGAAGGCCTATAATCTTAATATTTGGGGTATTAATTAAAGGTCATTATAACGAAATATGTGAAATTTTTTTACTTCTTTACTTTCCACTTCCTATATTATATTTTTTAATTATGTCTGAGGACCATCTGCACCATCTTAGCGGACTAGCGGTTGAGAAACGCTGGTGTAGAGGAAGTTAATAATTATTTCAAATCTTGTTTATGTGTTAGTACGCTTGTTTGCCTGTCAACCCTTCTTTTTTTTTCAACTGAAATTTTATTGTGATATTTTTTATTACGTGACGGAAATACCAAGCATGTCACCGCATGAAATCAGGCCACGGACACTTAATCAGGTCAGCCCTTATTCCTTAAAGCAGGTAAAATTTGCGACTGTAAAAGTTTCCTGTAACAAATCTATTACGCTATATAAGTTCTCGTGAAATAAATTCGTCGGTATAACGTGCACAGAAGGAAGTTGTGGAAGTTAGTGCTTCGGTATGTGCATGATTTCTTTATTTTTTGTTCCTGTTTTGTATACATGCTGTTATTTTGTGGGCGCAGTATGTACTGTTAAATTACACTACTTCATCAAAGAATTGACTATGAAACTTAGATTCCTTCATTTTATTGTATATAGCGAACAGTCGCCTCACATTTGCGTTTAGTGAAAACTAGTGTGTGTCACCACGTAAAACTGACTGGTTATAATTTCCAACTATGAGCACATTTTGGATCTGTGCTGTTGTAATGCAACAGAGCACTGTAGTACGCTTGCTGAGATTATTTTTGTCATAACACGGACCAACTCTAAGGAACAGTATCTTGTGACCGAACTTAACGAATTTTTTAAAGAATGAATTTGCTTATTCCTTGAAAATTATAAAAGTAGTCTTTTCGTGTAATTGCTTCACAATTCTCTCATAGCTTAAATTAACAAGAAATACAATTCTACTTGTATGTTACATATTACTATCGAATATTCTTCCTGTTAAGGGAGGTGTTCAAAGTGTCGTCCTTGCACCTGGATGCAGTACGATATTGCGCTCGTCTCTGCAGTGAGTTTCGAATTCTTTCAGACACCTCCGGGTGGATCTCGGAATTTTTGACAAGCACGTGCAATTCTTTGCTGTTGCTGTATGTTCCATTTTGACTACGTAGAGTTCAGCACACCTCATACTGTTTAGCCGAGTGATCCGACTGCTTCCACTGTGTACCGTACCCATTGTCTGTGATTTATGGTTTCATTACAACTCAATATTATGGCAGTGTTCAGTTTTGTAAACAAGAGCACAATTGAGGCCGTTTTGACAAAACTCAACATGTGCCGAAACATAAACTGTTCAGGAGGTTTCTTTAGCTTTTAATAACATACAGAAGGTACAAACCTTGCATGTTGAGGCTCCAAAATGAATCGGTATGAAACTTTTCTTAAGTTCTTTTTTCATCATCTTAATGATCTCATTTCAAAGCACCTAAAACCATTAAAAAACTAATTTGGCAAAAATGGAAATGTCGGGTTTTGTCAAAATGGTCCTGAATTAAGGATGTTAGTGGCGGCTCATAACGACTTATTTGCGAATCCATGTTTGCTGGAACTTCTTTGCTTCTGTTATCGTATACTTTCAACCGTTTTGGTTTGCGCTACTAATTATGATTAATTATACGTTTATAGCCTATGTCCCCTGAAAAACAGAAACCTGCCAGTATTGCTTCTAATCCTTTAGATTGCGTTCGTGTTTTAGAATGTATTAATAATTTTGCAGTTAGCCGATGAATTCTGTCCTCAATATTCCTGGGTTCAGAAGAAACTGTGAAAAATAAACGCAAATTAATATTGTTGGGTACATTTAAAGTCCTCCGGGAGCACTAAGTTTTGTGAAATGCTTCCCACGTTCCTCCGCCCATGTGGCCCAAATAGTGCATCCTGTGGGGAATTAATTGTACCCTTTCAGAAGGTGGTGATATTCTAAAATTTACGAACCCTCTTGTTGTGCCATATACTGCCATAAAAGGAAAGCACTACAAAATAGAGTAAAATACTGCTGCAAGTCTTACAGAGAAAATTATAATACTCTTTGATGTGGCGCCATAGCCAACTTTTGCCTTGGTCAGAAAAAGATAAATATAAATTAGGTATACACTAACACTGCGTGTGCAACTCAACACGATACACGACACTAGATTAAAGAATCTCTAGAAAAACAGAAACGTGACAGCACTGCTTCTAGTCCTTTAGAGGGTCGCTTTGTAGTTCAGAAATATCGACTGTTAAATAGTAGATACAAGTGTCACCTCCGTAGGCCCAAGAACTGAAGCGTACATGTTGCAGTTAGCCGATGAATTCTGTCCTGAATGTTCCTGGGTTCAGAAGAATCTGTAAATTATAAACACAAATTAATAATGTTGGGTATCTTTGACGTCCTCCGGGAGCACTAAATTTTGTGAAACCCTTCCCACGTACCATCCGCCCATGTGGCCCAAATAGTGCATCCTGTGGGGAATTAATTTTACCCTTTCGGGAGGTGATGTGATTCTAAATTTTACGCCCTCCACGCCACAAAAGTTACCAACCACAAAAGTTAAAATATAATTTCTTAAATTTCCTTGACTCGTTAAACATTTCTGAATATAGTAATAGTCATAATAATATTGATTTTAAAACAAGTTAACTGCATGGAATAACATACAGATTTACTCTGAATAGTATAGCAGGACAGGAATAGGGCAGAGCCCAATTTTCCCGCGTTACGTTTGTAATGCCTGGTATTTAATTATAAGAATATGTATTTTTATCATAAGTCACACGCTGAAAGGGGGGATGTATTTTTTGCTGAAATGTTTTTAACTGAGGGGTATACTTTTAAATAGGTTTGTATGGTTATGCGCCTTACGATTATTATTTACATATTGAAGACTACTTTTTTCTGTACATTCGCGATAAAATTCTTTGATTTTTGAAGAGGGTAAAATATGTTATTTAATCTAAAGAAATTTCATTAATGTTGGCAACCCTGGCTCCCACTGACCACCCCAACCGAGAGGGCTTATTTAGAACAAACACCTCCTGGGGAATTAATTTTATCCTATCGAAAGTTTATGTGATACTCAAATTAAATGGTAGGCTATATCCAGGCATCCCGTTTTTCCAGTCCTCTCCTCTCAGCTGTCGAACATCTGAGTTACACATAAATTTCATTCAACAATCCTTCGTCGTCCTTTCATCTCCATTCATATCAGCCAATAGATTCTGTCCCGAATATTCTTTTGTTGCAGACAGATTTCTTGAATTAACCTGTTAAAAATATTATACAATCTTGAGTGTTCAGCACTGAGTAATCACTAACTACTGACTGGCTGCTAAGTAACAGTAAAGACTTATTTTGGTTATTTGTAAATGAGAATATCACAATCCTTGCGTTATAATTATGTTAAAATTTAGGATGAATTTTTCAGGAACCGATAGATTGTTTAAATTTGGATAGGTAGCATATTTTTTTTAATGGAAATTGCAGCGGTATATGTAATAAAGGAAGAAACTTGAAAAATAGAATTTAGAGGAAAATTGTTGAATACGTCACTGGATTGAAGAAACTCGAGAAAAACAGAAACCTTACAGTATAGCTTCTAGTCCTTTACAGGGTCGCTTGTAGTTCAGAAATCTCGAAATAATTGTGGCAAGTGTCATCTGGGTAGTTCCAATTACTGAGGCCCACGTGTTATTTTTATTGTAATAATGGTGCAGTTAGCCGATGAAATCTGTCGTGAATATTCCTGGGTTCAGAAGAATCTGTAAAATATAAACACAAATTAATTATGTTGGGTATCTTTGACGTCCTCCGGGAGCACTAAATTTTGTGAAACCCTTCCCACGTACCTTCCGCCCATGTGGCCCAAATAGTGCATCCTGTGGGGAATAAATTTTACCCTTTCGGAAGGTGATGTGATTCTAAATTTTACGCCCTCCACGCACAAAAGTTACCAACCAGAATAGTTAAAATATAATTTCTTAAATTTCCTTGACTCGTTAAACATTTCTGAATATAGTAATACTGTCATAATAATAATAATATTGATTTTAAAACAAGTTAACTGCGTGGAATAACATACAGATTTACCTTGAATAGTACAGCAGGACAGGAATAGGACAGAGCCTAATTTTCTCGCGTTACGTTTGCAATGCCTGGTATTTAATTATAAGAATATGTCTTTTTATCATAAGTCGCACGCTGCAAGGGGGGATGTATTTTTTGCTGAAATGTCGTTTTTAACACAGGGGTATACTTTTAAATAGCTTTGTATGGTTATGCGCCTTACGATTATTATTTACATGTTGAAGATTACTTTTTTTCTGTACATTCGCGATAAAATTCTTTGATTTTGGAGAGGGTAAAATATATTATTTAGTCTAAAGAAATTTCATTAATGTTGGCAACCCTGGCTCCCACTGACCACCCCAACCGAGAGGGCTTATTTAGAACTAACACCTCCTGGGGAATTAATTTTATCCTATCGAAAGTTTATGTGATACTCAAATTAAATGGTAGGCTATATCCAGGCATCCCGTATTTCCAGTCCTCTCCTCTCAGCTGTCGAACATCTGAGTTACACATTATAAATTTCATTCAACAATCCTTCGTCGTTCTTTCATCTCCATTCATATCAGCCAATAGATTCAGTCCCGAATATTCTTTTGTTGCAGACAGATTTCTTGAATTAACCTGTTAAAAATATTATACAATCTTTGAGTGTTCAGCACTGAGTAATCACTAATTACTGACTGGCTGCTTAGTAACAGTAAATACTTATTTTGGTTATTTGTAAATGAGAATATCACAATCCTTGCGTTACAATTATATTAAAATTTAGGATGAATTTTGGAGTTGGGAAGGAACAGGAACCGATAATTGTTTAAATTTGGATAGGTAGCATGTTTTTTTAATGGAAATTGAAGCGGTATATGTAATAAAGGAAGAAACTTGAAAAAATAGAATTTAGAGTAAAATTGTTGAAAGCTCCCAGTTTTCATTTTTTATATAACAAATATTATTTTCTAATGAA
Source organism: Ectobius pallidus (assembly GCA_964059195.1). Taxonomy (NCBI): domain Eukaryota; kingdom Metazoa; phylum Arthropoda; class Insecta; order Blattodea; family Ectobiidae; genus Ectobius; species Ectobius pallidus. Next base: position 184,713,488 of record CAXKWD010000001.1, read on the forward strand.
GTAAACAGTAGCTGGTATGGCTAATTATAGGCCTCCTATTTCTTAAGCAAAAGTTTGAACAGTACTTAAATTTTAGAGTTGAGTTTCTAATATCCATCAATAATTGATCAATAATAACAAATTATTTGTACTTCCTTACACTAGAAGAGTGCTTTATTATTCCTCGTAGTAGGTTTTATGCAGTTCTATTTTGTTCAGCAATACACAAACGCTCGTTGCTAGGCAAAGTAAATTTCTTGTTTCGTTCATGCAAAAAGGGACTTAGATGCAGCATACGTTATTCAAGGTGCTACTCATATTATAGTACAATTAAATCACAAGTTATACTACCATAAAAGGGAAGAAGTGCAAAATAGGAATGTAAAATCCTGCAGAAAGTCTTACAGAGAAAATTAAATTCTCATCGATGTGGCGACCACAGACAACTTTTAACTTTGGACAGAAAAAGATAAATACAAATTATACACTAACACAGCATGCACAAGTCAACACGATACACGTCCTTGGATTGAAGAATCTCGAGAAAAACAGAAAACGGACAGTATTGCTTCTAGTCCTTTAGAGGGTCCCTTGTAGTTCAAATATCTCGACTGTTAAATACCAGGGGCAAGTGTTACCTGGGTAGGTCCAAGAACTGAGGCGTACATGTTGCAGTTAGCCGATGAATTCTGTCCTGAATATTCCTGGGTTCGGAAGAATCTGTAAAAAATGAACAGAAATTAATAAGTTGGGTACCTTTGAAGTCCTCCGGGAGCACTAAATTTTGTGGAACCCTTCCCACGTACCTCCGCCCATGTGGCCCAAATAGTGCATCCTGTGGGAAATTAATTTTACCCATTCGGAAGTTGATGTGATTCTAAATTTTACGAACCCTCCATGCACAAAAGTTACCAACCACAAAAGTTATAATATTATAATTTTGTGAATTTTTTTGACTCTAAAACATTTCTGTATAATAACGTCATAAATTAAATTCTTTGATTTTTGAAGAGTGAAATACATATTTTTATTTTTTAATCTACAGAAATTTATTTGAGGCTGGCAACCCTGGCTCCCCTGACCACCCCATCCAAGAGGGCTATATTTAGAACTAACACCCCGTGGAGAATTAATTTTCCCTATCGAAGGTTTATGTGATACTCAGATTAAATTGTGTATCCAGGCGTCCCGTAGCTTCAGTCCTCTTTTCTCATCTGTACAACATGTGGATTGCACATTATAAATTTCATTCATTAATCCTTCGTCGTCCTTTCGTATTCATTCATGTCAGCCAATAGATTCTGTCCCGAATAATCTCTTGTTGCGGACAGTTTTCTTTGAATTAACCTGTTAAAACTATAATACAATCTATGATTGTCCAGTACTGAGAATCACTAATCACTGACTGGCTACTAAGTAAAAGTAAAGACTTATTTTGGTTATTTGTATATGAGAATGTCGCAAACCTTGCGTTCCAATTATGTTAAAATTTAGGATGAATTTTGGTGTTGGAAGGTTGTTTAAATTTGGATAGGTAGCCTAGCATGTTTTTTTAATAGAAAATGAAGCGGATAATTAATATAGGAAGAAACTTGAAAAAAAAAGAATTTATAGAGTAAAATTGTTGATAGCTCCCTGTATTCCGTTTTAATATTACAAATATTATCTTATAATGAAGTTTATAATATGTTATGATTGCACACACTCAAGTATCGCTGCAATTGCCAAAACTGTTTTCGTCAAGGAAGAAATAGGCGGTAATGGAAAAATCATGAAACGAGCCAGGCTAAACACAAGTTAATAAAAACAGCAACTGGTATTGCCAATTATAGGCCTATTTCTTAAGCAAAAGCTTGAAAATTTCTTAAATTTTAGAGTAGAGTTTCTAATATCCATCAATTTGTACTTCACTCGTACTAGAAGAATACTTTTATTATTCCTCGTAGTAGCTTTTATGCAATTCTTTTTTGTTCAGTAATTCACAGACGCTCGTTGCTAGGCATTAGTAAATTTTTTGTTTCATTCATGCAAAAAGGGGCTAAGATGCAGCATAAGTTATTCAAAGTGGTACTCATAATATAGTACAATTAAATCACAAGTTATACTACCATAAAAGGAAAGCAGTGCAAAATAGGAATGTAAAGTCCTGCAGAAAGTCTTACAGAGAAAATTATAATGCTCATCGATGTGGCGCCCATAGCCAACTTTTTACTTTGGACAGAAAAAGATAAATACAAATTATACACTTACACAGCATGCACAAGTCAACACGATACACGTCCTTGGATTGAAGAATCTCGAGAAAAACAGAAAACTGACAGCATTGCTTCTCGTCCTTTAGAGGGTAGCTTTGTAGTTCAGAAATATCGACTGTTAAATAGCCGAGGCAAGTGTTATCTGGGTAGGTCCAAGAACTGAGGCGTACATGTTGCAGTTAGCCGTTGAATTCTATCCTGAATATTCCTGGGTTTGGAAGATTCTGTAAAAAATAAACACAAATTAATAAGTTGGGTACCTTTGAAGTTCTCCGGGAGCACTACATTTTGTGGAACCCTTCCCTCGTACCTCCGCCCATGTGGCCCAAATAGTGCATCCTGTGGGAAATTAATTTTACTCATTCGGAAGGTGATGTGATTCTAAATTTTACGAACCCTCCATGCACAAAAGTTACCAACCACAAAAGTTATAATATTATAATTTTATGAATTTTTTTGACTCTCAAACATTTCTGTATATAATAACGTCGTAAATTAAATTCTTTGATTTTAGAAGAGTGAAATACATATATTTTTTTTTTAATCTACAGAAATTTATTTGAGGCTGGCAACCCTGGCTCCCCTGACCACCCCATCCAAGAGGGCTATATTTAGAACTAACACCCCGTGGAGAATTAATTTTCCCTATCGAAGGTTTATGTGATACTCAGATTAAATTGTGTATCCAGGCGTCCCGTAGCTTCAGTCCTCTTTTCTCATCTGTACAACATGTGGATTGCACATTATAAATTTCATTCATTAATCCTTCGTCGTCCTTTCGTATTCATTCATGTCAGCCAATAGATTCTGTCCCGAATAATCTCTTGTTGCGGACAGTTTTCTTTGAATTAACCTGTTAAAACTATAATACAATCTATGATTGTTCAGTACTGAGAATCACTAATCACTGACTGGCTACTAAGTAAAAGTAAAGACTTATTTTGGTTATTTGTATATGAGAATGTCGCAAACCTTGCGTTCCAATTATGTTAAAATTTAGGATGAATTTTGGTGTTGGAAGGTTGTTTAAATTGGATAGGTAGCCTAGCATGTTTTTTTAATAGAAAATGAAGCGGATAATTAATATAGGAAGAAACTTGAAAAAAAAAAAAGAATTTATAGAGTAAAATTGTTGATAGCTCCCTGTATTCCTTTTTAATATTACAAATATTATCTTATAATGAAGTTTATAATATGTTATGAATGCACACACTCAAGTATCGCTGCAATTGCCAAAACTGTTTTCGTCAAGGAAGAAATAGGCGGTAATGGAAAAATCATGAAACGAGCCAGGCTAAGTACAAGTTAATAAAAACAGCAGCTGGTATTGCTAATTATAGGCCTATTTCTTAAGCAAAAGTTTGAAAATTTCTTAAATTTCAGAGGAGAGTTTCTAATATCCATCAATTTGTACTTCACTCACACGAGAAGAATACTTTTATTATTCCTCGTAGTAGCTTTTATGCAATTATTTTTGTCCAGTAATTCACAGACGCTCGTTGCTAGGCACTAGTAAATTTTTTGTTTATATCATGCAAAAAGGGGCTAAGATGCAGCATAAGTTATTCAAAGTGGTACTCATAATATAGTACAATTAAATCACAAGTAAAAGGAAAGCAGTGCAAAAGAGGAATGTAAAATCCTGCAGAAAGTCTTACAGAGAAAATTATATTTCTCATCGATGTGGCGCCCATAGCCAACTTTTTACTTTGGACAGAAAAAGATAAATACAAATTATACACTTACACAGCATGCACAAGTCAACACGATACACGTCCTTGGATTGAAGAATCTCGAGAAAAACAGAAAACTGACAGTATTGCTTCTAGTCCTTTAGAGGGTCGCTTTGTAGTTCAGAAATATCGACTGTTAAATAGCCGAGGCAAGTGTTATCTGGGTAGGTCCAAGAACTGAGGCGTACATGTTGCAGTTAGCCGTTGAATTCTATCCTGAATATTCCTGGGTTTGGAAGATTCTGTAAAAAATAAACACAAATTAATAAGTTGGGTACCTTTGAAGTTCTCCGGGAGCACTACATTTTGTGGAACCCTTCCCACGTACCTCCGCCCATGTGGCCCAAATAGTGCATCCTGTGGGAAATTAATTTTACTCATTCGGAAGGTGATGTGATTCTAAATTTTACGAACCCTCCATGCACAAAAGTTACCAACCACAAAAGTTACCAACCACAAAAGTTATAATATTATAATTTTATGAATTTTTTTGACTCTAAAACATTTCTGTATATAATAACGTCGTAAATTAAATTCTTTGATTTTAGAAGAGTGAAATACATATATATTTTTTTTAATCTACAGAAATTTATTTGAGGCTGGCAACCCTGGCTCCCCTGACCACCCCATCCAAGAGGGCTATATTTAGAACTAACACCCCGTGGAGAATTAATTTTCCCTATCGAAGGTTTATGTGATACTCAGATTAAATTGTGTATCCAGGCGTCCCGTAGCTTCAGTCCTCTTTTCTCATCTGTACAACATGTGGATTGCACATTATAACTTTCATTCATTAATCCTTCGTCGTCCTTTCGTATTCATTCATGTCAGCCAATAGATTCTGTCCCGAATAATCTCTTGTTGCGGACAGTTTTCTTTGAATTAACCTGTTAAAACTATAATACAATCTATGATTGTTCAGTACTGAGAATCACTAATCACTGACTGGCTACTAAGTAAAAGTAAAGACTTATTTTGGTTATTTGTATATGAGAATGTCGCAAACCTTGCGTTCCAATTATGTTAAAATTTAGGATGAATTTTGGTGTTGGAAGGTTGTTTAAATTGGATAGGTAGCCTAGCATGTTTTTTTAATAGAAAATGAAGCGGATAATTAATATAGGAAGAAACTTGAAAAAAAAAAAGAATTTATAGAGTAAAATTGTTGATAGCTCCCTGTATTCCTTTTTAATATTACAAATATTATCTTATAATGAAGTTTATAATATGTTATGAATGCACACACTCAAGTATCGCTGCAATTGCCAAAACTGTTTTCGTCAAGGAAGAAATAGGCGGTAATGGAAAAATCATGAAACGAGCCAGGCTAAGTACAAGTTAATAAAAACAGCAGCTGGTATTGCTAATTATAGGCCTATTTCTTAAGCAAAAGTTTGAAAATTTCTTAAATTTCAGAGGAGAGTTTCTAATATCCATCAATTTGTACTTCACTCACACGAGAAGAATACTTTTATTATTCCTCGTAGTAGCTTTTATGCAATTATTTTTGTCCAGTAATTCACAGACGCTCGTTGCTAGGCACTAGTAAATTTTTTGTTTATATCATGCAAAAAGGGGCTAAGATGCAGCATAAGTTATTCAAAGTGGTACTCATAATATAGTACAATTAAATCACAAGTAAAAGGAAAGCAGTGCAAAAGAGGAATGTAAAATCCTGCAGAAAGTCTTACAGAGAAAATTATATTTCTCATCGATGTGGCGCCCATAGCCAACTTTTTACTTTGGACAGAAAAAGATAAATACAAATTATACACTTACACAGCATGCACAAGTCAACACGATACACGTCCTTGGATTGAAGAATCTCGAGAAAAACAGAAAACTGACAGTATTGCTTCTAGTCCTTTAGAGGGTCGCTTTGTAGTTCAGAAATATCGACTGTTAAATAGCCGAGGCAAGTGTTATCTGGGTAGGTCCAAGAACTGAGGCGTACATGTTGCAGTTAGCCGTTGAATTCTATCCTGAATATTCCTGGGTTTGGAAGATTCTGTAAAAAATAAACACAAATTAATAAGTTGGGTACCTTTGAAGTTCTCCGGGAGCACTACATTTTGTGGAACCCTTCCCACGTACCTCCGCCCATGTGGCCCAAATAGTGCATCCTGTGGGAAATTAATTTTACTCATTCGGAAGGTGATGTGATTCTAAATTTTACGAACCCTCCATGCACAAAAGTTACCAACCACAAAAGTTATAATATTATAATTTTATGAATTTTTTTGACTCTCAAACATGAGACGATTGCTATTTTGCAATTGAATTACTCCGCCCATATAATTATAATGAACAAAATAAGTTTATTATATAAACTTATTAATTAGAATAATAATATAAATATTAATCAATTATAGCTTTGCATTTCTAAGAACATTATAGGAATAAGTTAAATTCACTACAATTATCTGAACAAGTTACAGCAGAAATGGAATAAGAACATAACATTTGCAATATTATGTTCCGGCTGGACTTGTGTGAATATTGAAACGAGACAGATTTCCCGGAACGTAAGAATAGGCTTAAGAACTATACTAAAGGATCTCAGTGGGGTGTAGGAGACAGTCATTCATCACGAAACTCACTGCTATTGAACTAAAAACGTAGAGAAAGAAGAGCTTACTGGCTCTATTGAAATTTAAAGACTTAGTAAGTGGGAAAGTTCTTACTCTATGGCGCTTCGGGGAATCTAGCTTCATTTCTGGTTACTGACAGCGCGGGCAAGTACTGCCATCCACGTGTATTAGCGTCTATGCTGGGTAAGGAGCATAGCCAATGAAATAAGGGTTTGTATCTGAAGATTCTGATACACAATGTAATTTGCTGTAAACATAGCTATTAGAGGCTAAAAGAAATACAAGGCGTATTGGACTTTGAACGATGAGAAGTGGGGACACGCAGAAATTGGTATCAACACTCTCTCGTCTACGCTCTAAGTGAGTGGAGGCGATCTTCGCAGCATCCAGCTTCTGACTTAATAGAAGTCGGGAAGCTATTAATATTCTTCGGTCAGTAAATGATTTAAGTATCATTTACTGCAGTATTATTTAAATCTACGAATATATTCAGGTTTGAGGTACGGCTTAATTACAGCTGAGTACCAACTTAAATTCAGTGTGTATCAAACTGTAAGTACCAGTGAATCAACGACTTTACAAGGCATTCTTGTGAATACGCGAGGTTAGGGAGAAAGACACCTTAATAGCGAAATCCACTCATCTGAAGTCGAAGTTCACATACGACGAATATTCTACAAAAAGCCTATTAACTGTTCTGTAATTATATTAAAATAAACAACACTCATACCAGTTAACCAGGGAGTTTTAATTGCATAAGAATATAAAGTAGACTGTTTCTAAGAGCTATAAATACCCAGATTGTGCCCCCGATGATACTGAAGATAACCTCTGCTCTGACTGTAGCGACACCGTGGCTGTAATTGGTTTTGCAACCCGCGAACCGTTACATACGTGGCTTACCCAATCGATGGGGCTTGAAAAGACTCGAAGCTAAATTGTGTTGAATCAGAATATTTTAAATTAAAACAATAACTGTTACACGCATCATTAAGTAGAGACTACAGACATTGCAACGAATAACGGGATAGATAAATTCAAGATCCGAGTAAGAAGAATCAGGAGTGGGCAGACCGAAGATAGAATACCGGAGCAGCAGTAAAAAGCCTTGTAAAAATCTAGTTTATAAGAGGGTATTATTGCTAGCTATAAGAGGGTATTATATGTATTTTGTGTTCTGTGAAGGGTCTGATTTATATGTATGCAAAGGTGAGTGAGCATGATTTTTATATTTTGAGTGATCCCAGTGCAATAAATAAAGCTAGGGTTGTGTAGAAATGATGACGTTAAGGAACGGAAAAGCCGTAATTTCAAATATGGAAACTGAGGAAATGAATAACGGTCAGGATGTGCTAACTAATAGTGAGATAGATCAAATCCAAGGGAACGAAATTGTAGTAGGTAACCAGGAAATTAATAGTAATGAATCTGAAATGCTATTAGATAACGAAAGCTTAGTAATTAATCAGGAGACTAGTGAGGAGAGGGAACTAGAGATTGTATCAGCACAGGAAGATAGGTCTTGCGAAAATACAATGTCAAACCAAGTAAATGAGGGACCGCCTTCATGGATGAAGCACTTCATAATTGATATGCAAATACAGAATCAAAAGAGGGATGAAAGATTGAGTAGCAAAATAGAGGAAAATAGTAGGACATTAGCTAAACAGTTAGGAGAAAAGATGGATAGGAGTAAAGAGGAAACTAGAAAGATAGGGGAAAAATTGGATAGGAGTACCAGTGAGATGAGGGTAATGATTGACCAATTATCTGATAAATCAAAGAAAACTGAGGATAGGGTAAATAAACTCTCAGACGAATGTAAAGTAACAACTGTAAAATTAACTAAAAGGATCGACCACGTGCAAAACAAAGTCGAAGAAAATAAGAAACAGTTGGAACAGAAAATAGAGCAGGATATAAGAACCCAGAATAAAAACTTGGAGGATAAATTAGTTCAAGCTTTGTCAGTGGATATGGGGATAATCAGTACTAATATTCAAGGGCAGGTTAATGACGTTGAAACTAAGCTAAACAAAATGGTTGCAGTGCAGAATAGTGTAACTAAAGAGGTTAATGATCATGCTGATAAAATAAGTAGGATGAGTAGTGACATTGAAACTAAACTAAATAAAATAGTTGCAATACAGAATAATGTAACTAAAGAGGTCAATGATCATGCTGATAAGTTAAGTAGGATGAGTAATGACATTTCTTGTACCGGAATTCAGGCTAATGGTAGAGGGGTTTGTTCACAATTAATTCAGTGTTCGAATGGGGAAAATAACCACCCACACGGGAGTCAAGATAGTGAACTGAGGACTCCGAGCATAAGCCTAGAATCAGAAAATTCGCGAGGTGACCTAGGCCTACACGACAATGTTGTTATCCCAGTAACTGGTTATAATAATACCCATGTAAATAAAATCGCGGATTTAGATTGGCCTTTGCCTTATTATAATGATGAGAAAAATGCTAATCCTCATGAATTTATAAGAGAGCTAGAGACATACTTTAAAGTTAAAGGCATTCGTGAAGAATTTAAGATATTGGTTGTTCAGAGGTCGCTTGGAGGTAGTTGTAAAGACTGGATGCCAGTTGTGATGAGAGAGGGAACTGGGTACCAAGAATTCAAAAAGTTATTTATGGATAAATATTGGAGCGATTCACGTCAGAGTGAAGCTAGGACTGAACTCTATTCAGGGCATTATAATGAACAAGGGAAAATGTCGTGTACTGAACATTTCGTAAGACTTATAAAATTAGCCAAGTCGCTAAATATAGTTTCCGAAAAAGAGGTCATCCAAATTGCAATGAAACACTTCGGTCCAGATATTCATAAATTGTTAACTGTGGCAAGACCACAAACTTACGCGCAGATGCTTAGCTTGTTAACTGAGTTTGAGGAGGGCGAGAGAGCCATAAAGAAATTCCATAGTTATCAGCGATACCATAACCCTCAAAATCGTGGAGGAAATCAAGCACAGTACGCAGGTGCCAGCCGAAATAATGAGAATTATCATGATGGTAATGGTAGGCCTACACAAGGTTATCAGGATGCCAGGGGAAATAAGCCGTGGACTAATAACGGAAGAAATCAGAATAATTCTAATTACGGAAATGGAAGGAATGAGAGGGTAAATAATAATAGTTACAGAGAAAACCAAAATACTAATAATGGTTTACGTAACACCAACAATAATCACACTGATGACAGAAATAGGTCACGACCTCAAAGCGTGGGAATAAATCACATAGCTTTCCAGGAACAAGAGAGAGGAAATGTAGATCAAGTTTACCGATATGGACAGTTACAAGACGGTCGGTACATTCCTCATCAAAATAACGGGACGGATAATTGTAACCACGTGCCAGATTCACAACATAGATTAGATCCTAATGTGAATGCATTTCATCACTCTCAAGCCGACACCACAGGTGTAGGAAGTGACAGATGTCAGCCCGAGGCTTTAAACTCAGCATAGATGCGATAGCAGGTCATATCTCATCTAACTCGTGCCCAGTGACCTCAGGGGACTCCCCACAAGTAAATAGAAATGATGTAAATACCGTAGAAGTGTCTTATGACTTGAATAAAAAGTTAAACCAACACATTTTATGTCCACCACAGATTAACGCAAAGATAGGCAAATTAAATGTACAAGTTCTCGTAGACTCTGGTAGCGTTTTAAGTGTATGTAGTGAAAAATATTACTTAGAACTCAAAGCGCATAACATAAAAATGCAGGAGATGAGCGTACCTGGAATGTACTGTACTACTGCCATTAAGAAAACAAAGTACAAGATTAATAAACAAGTAATGATACCGTTAGAGATAGGTGGGTGGCACACAGAGATTTACATGTTAATTGTTAAGGATCTTACCCATAATTTTATATTAGGGTGTGACATGTTACAACAATATGAAGGGATTTTAGATTTTGGCACAAATAGTCTTACAGTAAAAGATGGAAATAAAGTTACTGAAATTCCGTTTCTCACGACTCATACAACAAATCATCATACATGCTCCGAACAAGAATTAGCTATCCAAGACGAATGCTTTATTATTGAGAGTTTATCAACTGTGCAATTAGATAATGAGGGGGAGGAGTTTTCAATTATGCAGAATGTAGGCCTATCGAGCCCAAGCAATAATATTGAGAATCAGAATGGCGGAACGCCAGATCAGTATCAGAAACGCACGGAAATTGATGAATTTAATAATACATTTGTAGAGGAAGTATACGAAATCGGATCGAGTAATGAGATAAACTTGTGTGAAACAGATGTCTGTGATCAGGAAAATTATAGTGAGAATAACGGAGATGACGAGGCTGAAAAATTGCGAGAATCTGAGATCTTAGAAATTTTAAGAAGTAAAGTGGCCAGCATCACGTCTATTACGGATCAACAAAAGGAACAATTGTTTACTGTACTGATTAATAATATGGGCGTATATAGTAGTTCTCCGGGGTGTTGCCTTGTATATGAACATGCCATACAGATGGATAGCCCGCCGATTTTTAATCACAAAAGTAGGCCACTGCCATTATCAATTAGAGAGGAGGCGAATAAAGTTATCGCTAAGATGTTAAAAGAAGGGATTATAGAAAAATCAGACTCCCCATATGTCTCTCCGGTTTGTTGGGTATATAAGCAGGATAAATCTTTGAGAATGACCCTGGATCTGAGAACAGCGAATATGTATATGAGGCCCGATCGGTACAAAACCGAACCGATTGACCACCTATTAGCAAAAATGGGGGAAGCAAACTACTTTTCAAGTATCGACCTCACTTCTAGCTTTTGGCAGGTTTCATTAAGGAAAGAAGACAGAAAATACTGCTCTTTTGTCCACCAAGGGTCGGTGTTCTCGTTTACACGCACACCATTCGGGATGAAAACTTCAGGAAGCGCGTTGCTGCGGGCACTTAACGTTATGTTCCCTGAAGGCACTGGGCCGCATATTACTGCATATGTTGATGATTACTTAATTCATACGCCTGATTTCGAAACCCACCTGGAAAAACTAGATTTAGTATTGAGAACTTTCTTAAGTTGTGGGATGACTATAAACCCAAAGAAATTGAGCCTATTCCGTGAAGAAGTAAAATTTGTGGGGTACATCATATCTAGGCAAGGAGTGTCAGCAGATCCAGACAGGATAAAATCAATTAGCAATATTAGTAGACCGAAGACGGTGAGGCAAGTCCGAAAAATCCTCGGAATATTTAATTACCAGGATAGGTTTCTCCCCGGTTATGCAGAGCATGTGGCACCCCTCAGAATGCTACTTAGAAAGCAAAATAAATTTAGATGGACTGAGGTGGAAGAGGAAGCATTCCAAAAGACGAAAGAACTCTTTCAGAAAGCGGTGTTGCTAGAAAGACCGAGAGATGACCTGGACTATATCGTATATGTGGATGCCTCATGTGTAGCCGTTGCCGGTGCGCTAATGCAAGAATATGAAGACGGAAGTCAACATTTGATTGCCACTACATCGAGGGGATTGACACCTGTCGAGAGTAAAGGGTCGGTGACATGCCTAGAGATTATCGGAATGTATCACGCTTTGACTAAGTTTCAGCAGTACATATTCAATCGAAAAACTATTGTATACACAGATCATATAAGCCTAACCTTCCTGAATAAAATGAGACTTGGTAACAGTAAATTATCACGTTACGTTCATGAGTTGAGTCAATTTGATCTAGAGATAAGACATGTTGCGGGCCGAGATAACTTGCTATGTGACTATATGTCAAGGAACAAAACAGGTATTTCTGAAGTCGCCGGAGGCGAAACAAACCCTGTCGCTATAATGCAGGTCAAGATGTTTAAAGAGCTGACATTGCAGCGGGACTTTAAGCATATAGTGGAATTCCAGAGGCGTGACCCGGAAATAGAGTTAGTCAGATTAGGCCTAACAGAATTAGATCAGAATGACAATGACGTAACGGAGGACGTGAAGTACCAAATACTGAATAATGTTGTATATAAATTATGTGGCCAAGGGAAGAAAGAATGGAAAATGTACATACCGGAAGAGCTAGAGAATAAAATTATTGCAATAGTTCACGAACGGTTAGGCCATTCAGGTACCGGCAGAATGTTGTTGTATATACAAGATAAAATGTACATAAAGAACTTGGGAAGGAAGATTAGGAAATATGTGAGCTGTTGCGACTTATGTCAGAAAGCGAAGCCATTGAACATCAAATATGATAGAGAACCCATGCCCGTGTTTAGGGAAAGTAAAGGGGAATTAGTAGCGCTAGATTTTCATGGACCACTAGTCGCTGGAGAGCATGGTATGCGGTACATTCTGATAGTTTATGATGTATTCTCCCATTTTGTTAAATTGTATACAACCCGTACGGCAACTACGACTGCGATCATAAGAAAATTGGAAACGGACTATCTGCCGAAGTATCAGCCTATCTCTGCTATCATTTCGGACAATGGGACACCCTTTGTTAGCAAGAAGTTTAAAGATAAGCTATCTGAACTTGGTATAAAACGGTACAACGTGGCAAAATTCCATCCCCAAGTAAACGTGGCAGAAAGAGGGTTGCGCGATCTGTCTCTGTACTTGCGTGCGCTCTGTCATAAAAGGCACAATGCGTGGGTCCGATATATTCAGCCAATAGAGGATATACTGAACCACACGAAGAATCCGGTGACCGGAGTCGAGCCCGTAAGACTTATGGCAGATGACGAACCGAAAACACTCATTCCAGGCCTACCAATAGCTATCCCGCATGACGGAGTAAACAGAAAGCTAACAGATTACTGTCGCATTGCAATTGAAAACATTAGAAAGAGTGTCGCGAAGCGCAAGGAAAAAGCTAAGAGACACAAAGCTAAATGGAGTCCTGTTGTGGGAGATAAATTATTGATACGCAGAAAGAATCTGTCAAACGCAGCAAATAAAAGAATGTCTCGTCTCGAGTTAATTTATAGAGGACCGTTTATAGTGACCAACATTTTTAATGGTATCTGCTATGAAGTGACTGATCCCAAAACTAATAAAGTAGTGGGACGGTACAATCTTTCATTTGTGAGGCCATACAAAGAATAACCAGTTAAATGGGTGAAACAGCAGTGGAGTAGGCTCGGGTCATTTCACTAGAATTAAGGCACTGAAACTGAGGGTATTATTATTGTAAGTATACATGTCCGCGGAGCAAATATGTAGCGAAATGTAGGCTTTCAATATAACCTCTAAAAGTGTGAAATTCTTTGGACGTGCATAAAATATATCCTATGCCGATTATATTGTTGTTATTTAATTGTAATACGGACCTCGACACTTATATCCGTCGATCTTTTATTGTTGTTATCTCTTTTTAAATCTGGACGTTGTACCAAATATATCCGGTCACGCTTTTATCTAGGTTAGAATATATTTAATAAGTGTTTTCAAGTGTTTATATTCATAGGGTAAATTAGGTTTTGTATTAATGTTTCATTATTACCTGATGAGGTGAGGTATCTGTGGTCACGATCTAAGATAGCCTACCGTGTGCGAAGGGTGTAGTGTGTGAAAGAGTAAGGAAATATTGTAGTATGAGTAGTATGAATGAAACAGTTGTGCCAGGTATAGGAAATGTCATTCACTCATCAAAACAAATAGTAGTAATGTGAGAAGGGTGGAAAGTATTCCATGTTATAGAATACGAGTTAGCACAAAGGTCATCGTACTGGGATCCATAACAAACTCTGCTCACTTACGTCACACTAAGCACTTCATGTCAGGAGTAAAACAGAATTACTCCGTAAATTTGAAATTTTGAATACAAAACATAAATTTCCGTAGAATTCTCTTGGGCATGTGAGACGATTGCTATTTTGCAATTGAATTACTCCGCCCATATAATTATAATGAACAAAATAAGTTTATTATATAAACTTATTAATTAGAATAATAATATAAATATTAATCAATTATAGCTTTGCATTTCTAAGAACATTATAGGAATAAGTTAAATTCACTACAATTATCTGAACAAGTTACAGCAGAAATGGAATAAGAACATAACATTTGCAATATTATGTTCCGGCTGGACTTGTGTGAATATTGAAACGAGACAGATTTCCCGGAACGTAAGAATAGGCTTAAGAACTATACTAAAGGATCTCAGTGGGGTGTAGGAGACAGTCATTCATCACGAAACTCACTGCTATTGAACTAAAAACGTAGAGAAAGAAGAGCTTACTGGCTCTATTGAAATTTAAAGACTTAGTAAGTGGGAAAGTTCTTACTCTATGGCGCTTCGGGGAATCTAGCTTCATTTCTGGTTACTGACAGCGCGGGCAAGTACTGCCATCCACGTGTATTAGCGTCTATGCTGGGTAAGGAGCATAGCCAATGAAATAAGGGTTTGTATCTGAAGATTCTGATACACAATGTAATTTGCTGTAAACATAGCTATTAGAGGCTAAAAGAAATACAAGGCGTATTGGACTTTGAACGATGAGAAGTGGGGACACGCAGAAATTGGTATCAACACTCTCTCGTCTACGCTCTAAGTGAGTGGAGGCGATCTTCGCAGCATCCAGCTTCTGACTTAATAGAAGTCGGGAAGCTATTAATATTCTTCGGTCAGTAAATGATTTAAGTATCATTTACTGCAGTATTATTTAAATCTACGAATATATTCAGGTTTGAGGTACGGCTTAATTACAGCTGAGTACCAACTTAAATTCAGTGTGTATCAAACTGTAAGTACCAGTGAATCAACGACTTTACAAGGCATTCTTGTGAATACGCGAGGTTAGGGAGAAAGACACCTTAATAGCGAAATCCACTCATCTGAAGTCGAAGTTCACATACGACGAATATTCTACAAAAAGCCTATTAACTGTTCTGTAATTATATTAAAATAAACAACACTCATACCAGTTAACCAGGGAGTTTTAATTGCATAAGAATATAAAGTAGACTGTTTCTAAGAGCTATAAATACCCAGATTGTGCCCCCGATGATACTGAAGATAACCTCTGCTCTGACTGTAGCGACACCGTGGCTGTAATTGGTTTTGCAACCCGCGAACCGTTACAAACATTTCTGTATATAATAACGTCGTAAATTAAATTCTTTGATTTTAGAAGAGTGAAATACATATATTTTTTTTTTAATCTACAGAAATTTATTTGAGGCTGGCAACCCTGGCTCCCCTGACCACCCCATCCAAGAGGGCTATATTTAGAACTAACACCCCGTGGAGAATTAATTTTCCCTATCGAAGGTTTATGTGATACTCAGATTAAATTGTGTATCCAGGCGTCCCGTAGCTTCAGTCCTCTTTTCTCATCTGTACAACATGTGGATTGCACATTATAACTTTCATTCATTAATCCTTCGTCGTCCTTTCGTATTCATTCATGTCAGCCAATAGATTCTGTCCCGAATAATCTCTTGTTGCGGACAGTTTTCTTTGAATTAACCTGTTAAAACTATAATACAATCTATGATTGTTCAGTACTGAGAATCACTAATCACTGACTGGCTACTAAGTAAAAGTAAAGACTTATTTTGGTTATTTGTATATGAGAATGTCGCAAACCTTGCGTTCCAATTATGTTAAAATTTAGGATGAATTTTGGTGTTGGAAGGTTGTTTAAATTGGATAGGTAGCCTAGCATGTTTTTTTAATAGAAAATGAAGCGGATAATTAATATAGGAAGAAACTTGAAAAAAAAAAAGAATTTATAGAGTAAAATTGTTGATAGCTCCCTGTATTCCTTTTTAATATTACAAATATTATCTTATAATGAAGTTTATAATATGTTATGAATGCACACACTCAAGTATCGCTGCAATTGCCAAAACTGTTTTCGTCAAGGAAGAAATAGGCGGTAATGGAAAAATCATGAAACGAGCCAGGCTAAGTACAAGTTAATAAAAACAGCAGCTGGTATTGCTAATTATAGGCCTATTTCTTAAGCAAAAGTTTGAAAATTTCTTAAATTTCAGAGGAGAGTTTCTAATATCCATCAATTTGTACTTCACTCACACGAGAAGAATACTTTTATTATTCCTCGTAGTAGCTTTTATGCAATTATTTTTGTCCAGTAATTCACAGACGCTCGTTGCTAGGCACTAGTAAATTTTTTGTTTATATCATGCAAAAAGGGGCTAAGATGCAGCATAAGTTATTCAAAGTGGTACTCATAATATAGTACAATTAAATCACAAGTAAAAGGAAAGCAGTGCAAAAGAGGAATGTAAAATCCTGCAGAAAGTCTTACAGAGAAAATTATATTTCTCATCGATGTGGCGCCCATAGCCAACTTTTTACTTTGGACAGAAAAAGATAAATACAAATTATACACTTACACAGCATGCACAAGTCAACACGATACACGTCCTTGGATTGAAGAATCTCTTAAAAACAGTAAACTGACAGCATTGCTTCTAGTCCTTTAGAAGGCCCCTTGTATTTCAGAAATCTCGGCTGTTAAATACCAGAGGCAAGTGTTATCTGGGTAGTTCCAAGAACTGAGGCGTACATGTTTTAGAAAGTAATAATAATGTTGCATTCAGCCTTTGGATTCTGTCCTGAATATTCCTGGGTTCAGAAGAATCTTTAAAAAAAGAAACACAATTTAATAATGTTGGGTATTTTGGAAGTCTTACAGGAGCACTAAATTTTGTGAAACTCTGTACCTCACCACCCATATAAAATTATCCAATATGACCAAATATGACTCTTGTGAGAAATTAATTTTACCCTTCCAAAGGTGATGTGATTCTAAATTTTTCATCCTTCATCCTTCATATGCAGAACTTAAACAACCAGAAGTTAAAACATTTGACAAAAATGCCTACATAGAATTTATTTTTAATTTCTTTGACGCTTTCAACATTTCTAAATTTATCCAACTTTCTATTTTTCCAATGATAATAATAATACTGATCTCGCGTCACATTCGCATTGCTTGCCATTTTATCTATTTCTTTCAGGGTGGCTGCAAAACTATCTCCCACGCTCCACCTCACCTACGAGGGCCATATTTAGAACAAACACCCCGTAATAATTTTACCCTATCAAAGGTTTGTGTGATACTCAGATTTAATTGTGTATCCAGGCTTCCCATAGTTCCAGTCCTTTTATTCTCAGCTGTTCAACATGTGGATTCCACATTATATATTTCAATCTATTATCCGTCGTCCTTTCGTCTTCATTCAATAGAGTCTGTCCAGAATATTCTTTTGTTGCGGACAGTTTACTTTGAATTAACCTGTTAAAAATATAATACGATCTATGATTGTTCAGTACTGAGTAATCACTAATCACTGACTGGCTGCTAAGTAAAAGTAAATACTTATTTTGGTTATTTGTAAAGAGAATATCACAAACCTTGCATTCCAATTATGTTAAAATTTAGGATGAATTTTGGTGTTGGGAAGATACCCATAGGTTGTTTAAATTTGGATAGGTAGCCTAGCATGTTTTTTAATGGAAAATGAAGCGGTTAATTTATATAGGAAGAAAGTTGAAAAAATATAATTTATAGAGTAAAATTGTTGATAGCTCCCTGTGTTCATTATATATTAGAAATGTTATCTTATAATGAAGTTTATAATATGTTATGAATGCACACACTCAAGTATCGCTGCAACTGCCAAAACTTTGTTTTCGTCTTGGAAGAAATAGGCGGTAATGGAAAGTAACATGAAACAAGCTTGGCTGAAACAAGTTTATAAAAACAGCAGCTAGTATTGGTAAATATATTTCTTAAGCAAAAGTATGATAATCTCTTTTATTTTGGAGTTAGTAAAATCCATTTATTTGTACTTTCCTTACTTTGGAGAGTACTTTTATCATTTCTCGTAGTAGGTTTATCATAGGTAATCCCATGCCAATTGACGAGTTTATCGATACGTTCGCGACTGCGCAGCTATCACCCGATGAAAAGCTTTGTTGTTCACCAGGCAGTACTGGGTTTTTACGAACAGTAGGCCTAGGTGGCTTAGGCTATAAGTACGCTTCAGATAATTTTTTTCGAAAAAAGAAAAAAGTTTCATATAAAAGTTTTAGCTCTTGGTATAAGAACCCCATGTATTAAATTTAAACAAAATCGTTGAAATTTTTTAAATGTAAAGTCTCCTTAAAGTCTCCGGCACTCTTCATGTCATATCCTGAGAAGATATTTTAACACAAATGCAAAATGTTTTCATACGATTTCCATTCTGGAAGCAGGCACACTGACACACACGCTAACAGACATGTTTCTGAAAATAGTATTTTTGAATTCAGGGGACCTCAAAACGTGTATTTATGTTAATATCTCATCCTCTAATTAGGGGATCGAAAACAACACTTCATGTACCTATAGTGCCTACGGTACAGGTAGCTGTATAAAGCATGAAGTGAAAGTGGTTAGTAGGCTAATTTGTTTGCATGCATTATGAAGAACGTTTAAAGCAGTAGGCCTATATTTTTGAGGGAGTATTTAATAAATATGAAAATTGAAACTGAGAAATGAGCTTCTATAGTTTACTTGCATTGGCAGTTTAAAGCCCACTATGTTTTATACATGGTGTCAGCAACACTTTTCCATGCGCCAAAAAGGCATAAACTGTTACTGAGTTACACTTTAGGGTAGTGGTCTTTAACCTTTAAGGAAAGGGCCGTTTCCTTTTTGGTGAAAGACTAGCGGGTCGTATTGATTTACTGATTATTAGTATCATGATATGTAGCACAATATACGGCATTACAATTAGTTGCCTATATTACAATATCTGGAGGGATTATTTAACATTATGCATGTGTGTGTTTTATATTGTGGTTCCACGTTGCAATGTTAATAACACAAATTTAATGAGAACTGATTCTGTTTCTTTGTCACTAAATTGTCAATGTTGGCATTGTAGTTTAAATTAGTATTTGATGGCGGGCCGCCAAAAATAATGCGGCCGCGGGTTGAAGAACACTGCTTTAGGATATGTTGGATTTTTTTACATTAAGATAATTTTTCCCCTCAAAATTTATATATACCAACACTTCTGACATCCCTTAATAGGTACTAAAATTATTTCAGTGTTACTTTTATAGCTTACACGCGTCTTCTACACAGAATGTACTGTGTTTTCTAACCTTGGCATTTTCGCCTTTAGAATTCGACAACAGTCTGTACTGTGATGTGCGACATAAAACGTTGGAAGATGTGGTAATTAGTGGACTTTGAGTCGGAGTTTGGACGCTTTATAGCCTTTCAAGCTAGAAAGAAACCTGCGAGGAACGAAGCTGAGTTACTTTGCTGCAGCAGTCACATCTTATTTCCGCTCAGGTTCTTTTCTAGCTTATAGGACTGTAGTGGTCCTGTAATTACTTTCGGGTAGGATGGTGTTTTTGTTAGGGTTTTTTAAATTAATATTATAAAGAGAACCGTGATGCCGAAGCTGTGTTTCGAATTTGAACCGCACCTGACATGGTGCCATGTAGCGTTATTATTTTAGAAATTTTATGACCGACCTACAAGCGAATGTTTCTTATTGCAACATGTCCTCGTCTGCTTGGCTTTTTTTATGCTTTTTATGTCTGCAGTCGTCTGCACTTTCGGAAAAGTTCATTAAACTTCTGGTACACTCGCAACAGAAACACCAGGTCTTTCGGGGTCTGTCGTTTCTGTTGTTTTATTAATAAAGAGATGTATAATTCTGTAGATAATCCTAATATTATGAGTAGGGGGCGGATTTCTGTGACCTAAAAAATAGGATATATGCATGCATTTATGACCTAAAAAACAAAATATGACCAATAAAAGTTAAAATATGACTTTACCACTGAAACATTGTGTATATTTTTTTAAGTCTCATTATAATTCATTTTATTAAAATATAATGTCAATTATATAAAATATTTGTAATTTCTCAGAAAGTATCATTATAATGCAAAATTTACAAAATATGATATGAAACTTCACATTTTCTTTAATATGGACACAAATATGCCAAAAATATGACCTAAACATGCATATTCATACTAAATATGCTACAATAGTCTAAAATTTCCTAAATATGCAGTTATATGCACAATAAAAGCCGTTCCATTTTCACCAGGATGTTTGGAATCGGGTTTGTATTAGTCGGAAACCTGAAATAATGCAAAGGGGAAAATATGACTTGTTTTAGAAATCCGCCCCCCTAATTATGGGGTGCCTGTTGTAGAGAAATAATATTGCTCCACGGATTAGCGACTTCTCCAAAAGAAATTCCCCTTTCCGCAATAATTGCAGGTCTCAGCGTCACCTTTAATGGTATGTGGCGATGCTTCTGTGCCAAGTCAGCATTGGAGGATGGAAGAAAAGTTCCAAAAGAGAGCAGAAGGCAAATCTAAATTTCCGAGATTTCCAATGCATTTCAGGCCTGTGTATCACATACTACTTTTTCTATGATAGTTTTTGCCTGGTGATACAAATTGTATATACGTGAAAATAATCGCTTAGAACAGCTTGTATCGAGACACACTAATATCGATACGTTGATTACATCAGTGCGCAAGCGCACCATACCCAGGCATACATGTCATGGCAAGATGACATGCAGAAGTTCTTGCATGAAACTTAGCTGCCTGATGAGTTTATCTTAATAAAGAGGAAGTAAAGACTGGTAAGATTGAAATTGTAAACTTAACTAGCTAATACGCATGTATGCATTAATACATGTAACAAAAGTTACAGGCTTTGATATTATGTGCGGTAAGTTAGGTTATAGCACGAAAGGGAAATTAGTGGGAATTTTTTTTGTTAAGGTTGAAATATTGTGCATTTCAATATACCGTAATTAGTTCTGAACTTACACGCTATTGTAATCCAATCGTTTGGTTAAAATCACGAATTCCCACCTAAAAGCAGAAAAGATCACCATTTCCCAGTTATCTTACGGCTAGCGTTATCGCGTTATGGGTATCTCAATTATAGCATAACTGCCTCGGTCTTCTGTCTTCTCTAGCTTCTATTCCGTTCTCTGTATTTCATCTTTACCATTAACTCCTTCCCGACATCTCTTTCTCTTATGGATGAAATTTCAGCCGTCTTTGGTAAAAGAAAATTGTTCTAAGTACGGTTCTAAGTACCTTAAATTGGACTTAGTGTCTATTCTAAGGGTTTGACTTTAATGGTCTCCGCGGCAACTATACATTCTAATTCAGCCTTATCTTACTTCATGAAAATACTAGGTATACTGGCCGTATTAGGCGATTCAGTTCGAGAAGTAGTGCTGCACATTAATCAAACCAAGGATACCACAATAACAGAATAGTGATGATCAGGGCCCGGATCTTGATGACATGCCATCTTTCAACTGGTACATCATAGGCGTTGTCCACCAGTGCAGATATTCCAGTCATGACTCCTAGATTATAAAAATGAAAATTTTACGGTCATTTTTGGTAATTTAAAAAAAAATTCATTATCATTATTTGGCCATTATACGGTCTTTTTCTAGAATTCAGTATCATTATGTGGTCATTTTCTGGTCATTTTACGGTCTTTTTTCCACACTTCTTATTTTAGGTACTTTTAAAAAATTAGTCATTATTTTCTTATTTTCTCTTGTTTCTTGCATTAGGCTGTATAAAGTTTTGTGCATTTACTTACATTTAATATTATTAGAACTCTAAATAAAGATAAATAGATCTTGTTGTAATATTAATTTGAAAAATATATTATGTTAAGGTTGAAAGATTGTGCAACTCGATATACCGTAATTAGTTCTGAACTTGCACGCTATTGTAGTCCAGTAGTTTAGTTAAAATCACGAATTCCCACCTAACAGCAGAAACAATCACCATTTCTCAGTTTCTGTTCTTTTTTTGGGAGGGGGGTCATTTTTGTTGTATTTTTTCCAGTCTTTTGTAGCTCATTTTAAAAGTATGTTTAGGTCATCAAAATCCTGGCCCTGGTGATGACGTTGGATAACATTTTTATCGCCTGCCTTACAGATGTAACTAGTTACAGATTCTCCGACGTGTTTCTGAGAAAGTACAAAAAAGCCTAATTTTAAATGAAATTGAATAAGATATTATGCTATTTCTATGAAAAACATGAATTATATATTGTCTTACAATTATTTGTTTGAGTTGAGTAGGCTAATACAAATCTCTGAGAAAACATGTGATTACATTTTTTTTTATTCTTTGTTTGTTTCAGGTGAGTGAACAATAAGCTTAGTACTCCATCAATACCACATGGTAACAGTCAGTCGTGAAGGTAAAAATATGCACGTGTTTTTATATTTGTACCTCCGTATAATGTAATGTAGGAAAAGTTATCTTTCTGTGTAACTTATATGCTATAGCCTATATCTTTCTGTCAACACAATGGTATATGTTTCGAGATCCTGAAAGTGGGATTCGGTGGTGTGTGAGTCAGTCTGTCAGGAGGGAGAAATGACATGGAAAATACTAATAGGCCTACAAACCACATTCTATCTTTTTTATGTCCCTCCAATGTATATGAATATGCACACGATTTTTTGTAATAATGAAACTGCTTATTGATACGTTTAAATATAACTTGTGGGCAGTATTAACACACATTCTGATACAGAACAACAGGACGTGCTTATTCAGATTGTCTCAGCATCATGCAAAGGTGTAAGCTTATTCATCACGCCAATCTTAAAGCCTGAGTTTGTGCAATTAACTATCTAAATTGTATTTTGAGTTGTTCGAAGCCCCCGAGCATTTTGATTGACTCACGGGGATATACCGAAGCCAGAAGTAACTACCCTCCATTTCGATATAGGCCGGATTTATATCAGTTGAAGCAAATTATATAATGTTGCGCTTGCCAGTTCAGAAAGAATTTCGTTTTCGCTAAGGGTGTCCAAGAATTTAGTTTTCACTAAGGGTGTCTAAGTAGTGTAGATACACTTAATTTTTAATCATAAAATAAGTGTTTTATATTGTAAATTCTTATATAACGCACTGTTATCCGATAAATTTCTTTTAGCATTTCTTAACTAAAAAAAAATATATAAGTAATAATGGAAAATTTATTTGTATTTTTTTAATTTTGTGTCAGTTTTTCACTATTTTTTAGGTCATAAATGCATTTTTTATTTTGCATTTTCACTTTTTTATGGTCATTAAATGTCTTGCCCTAGATTAAATTACAATGGCCGAGAAGTTTGACACCCACATTTACATCTAACTTAAACTTATAAAATCGCACATATATTCATATAATCGTCCCCCCTCTCACTTTTAGTAATGTACTCACAAACACACATCCTTTATGGCCTCTTTTGTGGAAACAGCGTAATTTCTGATAGCTTACAATCGTAACAAAAGATTATATAGATGGGTTTTAATTTACTTCAGAGAGAAATATAAAGGAACAGATCTAAGTATCTCCCGGAAAATGCTTGCATGTTTTGATATGACCTGACACTATAGAATGTGCTGATGAAGAGAAGTATGGGATCGGGTTGTATGTTGTAAGCAGTATTTGTGGCCACCTGCAGAAATTTTGCACTACAGTTTCAGCGATAATAGAACTGCCTGGATGTGATAACATGAATGTTGTTTCCGCCTTATGTAATACATATCTTATGTTGCATGTGATTTTTTTGTATCGTAGGACTTTATGTTGTGGAAGAGTTACTAATGTAAGATCATGCGTATCTCAAATGGCAGTAATATTTTGGGTTGGAAGGGAGAGAGCTTATAGCAAAGGCACTTTCCCCATAGGTTCGTAATGACACCTATTTACCAGAATATTATTCTATAGATCTTTTATGAAAAGTGACGGATGGTTTATTTGACCAAGTAGAGAAAGGAACATATGTTTCAGGAAACCTCCATTTTATGATAAGCGTACAGAACTCTTTTTGTGCTCTAGCCCATAAACATAGACCTAAATCAACGAATTTACTTCGCGTCCAAAACAAGGGATGCTTTGTCGAAAAGGCTTTCCTCTTGACTTAAATATAAATTTTTTACCGAACCACAAAAGCTATTGTGATAAGTCGACCCAGAGAAATTATGAAATAAGAGAGTATCATCGTATGTTTACTGTACTTGTAAACTGGCAAAATCGGTCAATGGGAAGAGGAGAAAACGCAAACTTGTTACATTGAGTTAAAACAATTTTTTAAAATGATTATGTGATTGACTCTTAATGGGTTCCTCGTTGTGTATGCAGCTTTATACGCCTTCCAGTGACGGTGAAGTAAAATATAAAATTACAAGCATAATTATTTATACTCTGTGTACCCAGTTTGAATACTGCATAGATAGCCACAAGGTGTGGAGTGCTAGCATATATCATCGGCCTAGGTGGCACAGTCAGTAGGGTGCTGCCTTTGTTTGTTCTAGCTAGCAGGTTCGATTCGTTATGTGTGCATAAATTGTGACCCGCATATAGATTTTCAGACAGGTCAAAGAACACCTGCTAGACAAAATTTCGTCACATCGACGACGGTCACAGGGCTAGGTATCAGTACACCCCCGTTGTTAACCAAAACCTTGTATCATGTAGGGTTTGTTTTGTATTAATCAGTATGCAGTTCCCGATAATACCATGAAATATACACATTTTGGCAGTTAACACTGTGTATTGAAGTTCGTGCTTTCTTGAAAAAGAAACTTAAAGATTTTGTTAAAAGTTTTAGTATAGGCTTAATTGCTTGTACTAATGCCTACATCGTATATTTCAAACACTTTCCGTATATGTGTAAGCTAATCATCTCTTCCCAGACCATGTTTTAGGCCTTTTTTTTTTTTTTTAATTGAGCTGTATTTATACTCATTTTAGCTCCTTTTTAGCATATCAGGAGTTCGGGATCTGTGTTTATAGGCCATGATCTGTAAGCCATGGAAGTATTATTATCAATTATTTTCTATTGTTGTATTTTGTGGAGTAAATTTCAACTAATATTAATTTAAATGGATATGATACAGGATGAAATAGTGAAGATGATTAATGTAAATATCCAATTTGGCATTTGCCTTTACGACTGGAAAAACCATCAAAAACCCATGTCAAATTGCCCGGCCACGGGTTTTGAACCGGGGACCTCCCGATTGCGAATTCAAGACATTGTCATTTAGGCCACGTCGCTCGGTATTTCAGGTCTTAATTGGCGAAAATACAGCTATGCATTAGGCTGGGACAACTGACACTCCTTCACTCACTGTTGCTGTCGGATAATGCTAGTTCAGAACTCGATGTGTTTAAAATCATATACATAGAAGCTGATCTGTCATGCGTGTTATGGTGAATGATAGGCGTTGCGTTTTGTCAGTCATGAACGAGTTTTGTTTTTCTCTACAGTGCGTGATTCGTACAGTTTCTCAGGCATCAGGAAACTGTAGTGATAGACGTATTAAATCATCTGTTTTCGTAACATTATTTACATACTTCGCCATTCTTTTATGTATAAATATGTGAAGCTTTCAAATACGCTCTCTTGCAAATTTATGCTCACAATTGAGGGGGCGGGTGGAAGAAGGGCGTAACTCAAAAAACATAGTTTTGAGATGAACAAAGAAAACTATTTTAATGTCATAGATCTTGTACTACGAATCCAATAAATATTTATGTGTTAGATAATTTACTAACTATATGCTCGATTCTGATGTCCAATTCAATTACACCTATAGTGAAGGAAAAATCCTAAGAAAATTTAGTTACTCCCTTTTTCCAGATATTGATGGTTTCTAAGAAAGATTACATGAACAATGATAGTTAAAACATAATATTTTCCATTTATTTTTAATTGAATGAATATTGCCAAACATATAAGCCTAAGTTGTAACATACAAAGAGGATCAGAAAACTAAACTAAACTCCGTGGCGCTACATCCCCGGAAGGACTTGGCCTACCACCCGACCGCTGCATCATCTCCCGTAGGCAGATGGCAGGATTGGACGACTCGATTCCAGCTTCTTTTAATATGCCCGAAATTGCTGAATGGATATTTCATTTTTAATTTGTCAGCATTTTGTAAGAAATCTGTTTTTGTATTCTATATCTTTTTAAACATTTTGTATTTTGAACCTTGTATTTATGCGCTTCTTCGTATTTCCTTTCTTTTGTAATTTTCCTGGTTGAGTGTAAGAGAAGGTCAATAAATTGGGAATAACTCTTCCAGGTAAAATAAAAGAACTCATACATTCTCATACATATGTGCGTGTGCTATGTTAGTTACTGTATTATTAGTTAATATGCGTTAGACTACGTGTTAACAGGGAATTTAGACATGTTCTATCCGTTAAATATATTATTTAAAAAGTATTAATGTAATCATAAAAAGCAGTATGAGTCTGTATTCTCACGGTGTACAGTATAAAATCTAGGTTTTATAAATAATAATTTGTGTAATATTATTTCATTGTGTAAACTTCATAGACAAATGGGGATGAAATCGTCGATTTGGTGCCATAAGGTTGTATGTGCATTTTTGTCAGAAGACTGTATACGCGACTTACGACCTTTTGGTTCTATGACTATCGGAAAAATGACACACAACAATATGGAATACAGATCTACGTTAAATGAGAGTGGTTAACAATATACAACCTTTTGTCACAACATATTTGGCATATGTTTGAAGTATGTTTCGTATATAAGCTATTTTCAGTGGAATCTTGACATACAAGCTTCTGGCAATAAAGCGACAAAATAATGGAATAAACGAAATGGTTTAGGATGTATAATGTATGTAGTTTGGGGCTACAGAACAGGATAGCTGGATATGGTATAGAGTTTGGAGGCTGCGGTTGTCAGAGCTAGGGGATAAACCTTGTTGGGATTCGGTTGCTTTATCGTTAAATCCCCCTTTTCCCTACCACGCCGTATCTTGTCACCATGGAGATTTGTAGCGAATCTCTTGTTTGCCGGATTTATTGTATCGGCTCTCCCCTTAACACCTTAATAAAATCTAATAGGATATTAAGCAGTGGACAAGAGTATCGTGTGTTTGAAACAGTAACATTTCTACAGAGTGTCCTTTTTTAGGTAGATTTTCGAAGAAAAATCTACCTATTGCAATGGATACCACTTTATGATTTTCGAAAAATTCTTTCATATCTTTACGTTTCATGCTCCCCTAAGTACGAAACCACCGCCCGTTCAAAAAAAAATTTTGTGATATTTATATATATATATATTTATATATATATATATATATATATATATATATCTTTACACGATAGCGGCCGTAATTTTGAAGATATTTGAACCAAATTTTAATATGTTATTTCTAGGCCCAATAGTTCGGACAAGTTCGTTAATGAGCAAAATTGGCCCAAGGGGGTGGTCGGGGGAAGGGGTTGAAATTTTTAAAAATGTATATCTCGGTCCCTATGAAGTATAGAGGGAAACTTTGTTTGAATAAATTAGAGTACTCCCTATGGAGTTCACAGTGACACCAACGATTCGGGGGTTCGAGTGAGGGTGGGGGTGGGGGTGGGGGTGGGGGTGGGGGATGAAAATTCGAAACTTTTGAAACCACGTCTTGTGGGGTATCGTTGAAAAGCTCTTGATGAGTACTCTACAAATCAATAAATAGTTTCTTGATAGCTCTCATATGACGCGAGATTTTAATGTTTAAAAATAATAACACTTGAAAGAATTATTATAATATCGTAATTTTGTCTTGTTTAGCGGCTTTGCTAATTTTATTCATTGCTGATCTTGCGCACGGCCTAGCAGAATATTATATCCTATTATTGTTGTCAAAACAATTGATTGTAGGCTCTTCCTCTTTACTGCAGGTTTGCCATGCCAAGGCTAAAGAAGAAGAGTGCTATGCAGCGACAATAAATTAAACCAAAAGCACTTCGAAATCTACCTCCGCCTGTAGGCCTGCCTAAAGGGATTTTTTCTTGTTGTTACATCTCATTCATTAACTTCTAGGTATCAGGTGAAGTGCATGCTTCCCAGTATCAGTATTTAGTTCTTTGAACTGTTGTATTTAAAATAGAGTGTATAAACCATGTAGCTTTGTTCATGAGTCCCAATAAACTTTAAAGCCTTCGGATTTCCAGGGGACATTCGTCATGGAAGCAGTGAGGAAATATTCATAAGTAGGATTCGGATGTTTATGACATGCCATATTTTTATCCTGACCTTCGTTCTCACCACAAACACAAATTAAACACGAGTTACATGTTTTTTATCCTAATCGAACCGTTTTATTTTGCATATAAAGTCATATTTTGGTCATTTTTGTGGTTTTGGTAACATTTTGGCCTTATTTGTAATTTAACGGCATATTTGAGTTATTAATTCGGTAAAGGAGTACAATTATGCAGTGTATGTACTACATGGCAGAGTTAAATTTGAAATTTATTTCATTAAGTTAATGTTATCCCAAATTAATAGGCAACTTGAATTTTAAAATTAATGCAGTTCATATTTTATAGGGACACACAAGGTCTACAAAATATTACGAGTATTTGGAGAAAAGTTATTATCTGATTGAATTCATGTGATGTAACAATTTAGTATCTTTAAACGTTTTAAGTTGGAACATTTTTTACTTTATTAGGTCATATTTAGGGTTTTTTGGTCATATTTAGTCATTTTTAAGAGCATACTTGCTGTCATATTTTCCACTTTTTAAGGTCATAAACATCCGAACCCTATTCATAAGCATACTCTTGTGAGACTGTATAATCGCGTGGAGAGAAGATCAGGATATGTGAAAAATAGAATTGTATTATTAATCGGAATCGGACCCACATATATTTTTTTGACCTCGGTCGCCGTTCCGCAACTATAGGCCTAATCCGTCGATTTATCCGAGTGGTGACGATAATAATAGTAATAATAATAATAACAACGATAATAATTTAATTTTGCTCATTATGTCATCGGAGTCTCTATTCCTTTTTCACGCTAGGTTGAGCTATTACTAGAGACCGGATTTTAAAGGGAAAATTTTCACCCAAAAAAGGACGAAAAAAGGTAAAATATTTGCCAAAAAAAGGTGGGAAGAAAGGGAAAATTATTGCCAAAAAAGGGATATAAAAGTAAGAGAGTGTAAAAATTCAACAGAGAGATACATGTTTGTTTTATGTAAAGCCTTTGCTTGCTCTACAGCTGCTGATTCTGTAACATCTAATGACTGAAGAAATTTGATCTTGTTGAAATTCTCACAGAGGAAAATAGCACACGTAATCCATGTTCCCCACCTTGTAATAATGGGAAACTTAGGCAATGGCAGGCCTGTGATTTCCCTGTAACGCTCTATTATGCTGGGAGGAATTATTTTTCAATGGTGAATCAGTGAAAACAATTTTTAATGTTTTCATATTACCAAATACTGGGTAATTTACGAACTTTTCAAAATAAATGAGCAAAAAAGGTACTGGAAAGGGAAAGTTCCTAAAAAAAAGGGAAATGAGCCTAAAAAAGGGACGTTAAAACCAGGTCATTTGCAGTTGAAACTTACTCGGTAATGTCCTGTTCAATTTTATCACGTTTTGTGATGAAATATAAAAAAAAGGAATTCCCTTTAAAATCCGGTCTCTAGCTATTACTGTTAAGAAGATTGGCGCTTGGAATGAGAGCGGAGCTTATGGGAAGCGTTGTGTGACATGAAAATCGATGCGTGCGACCACATGGACCAGACATGAATATTACAATGCAAATCTCATGCTGCAGATTTCATGCAGGTGTCACGTGTGTTCCGCTGTAATCAGTTATATCCCCATTATTTCCACCTCACTAAACACCTCGGAAAGACAAGTTTTGCTAGTCTAACACACACAATCTAAACTACACGGTACAACAGTTTCAGCTCCATTTCGTTTACTATGTTACGTTTTTAGTAAGCCCTTATTTGAGTAACTCTCATGGTGCCAGTGGCGGGACCAGTGGTTCGTAGCTTGTGTCTGCAATGTTCGTCTTTCACGTAACTTGTTCGTGAAATCTGGTCCAGGGTTGCCAGATCAGAAACGTAGAACAGTCGTACCAATATTCGAAAATAGTCGTATGCTAGTTAAAAATGTCGTAGACTTGTGATTTTTCAGTGCAATGAACGTATTGGGTTAGTAATAATAATAATGATAATAATAATAATAATAATAATAATAATAATAATAATAATAACACCAATAATGATAATAATCGGCATTATACACCTTACACATGTCATTTAATTGTTAATAAATCATCTTATTTGTAAATGATTATGCGTGTTTTATTATCTTCCAATGTGCTAAATTTGATCAAATACAATAAAATTAAATAAACAGTAGTTGCCACAGTGTTATAATTATTGCAAAAGGCACAGGACTGCTTTCCTATCTTATTGATTTTAGCAGTATGCTTACAACAAAAACCACGAGAAAACAAAATGCTGGATACATATCAAAATCTAAAATTCGTCAGTAGACTGATCACAAAAGTATAAAACTCTATGTTCAAAATAGTCGAACAAATAGACGTCCGACTCGTGGTTGCATCGTATGTTGTACAAATATATTAAATAGTCGTATGCGTACGACTATAGTTGTACTTATGGCAACCCTGATCTGGTCCCAGCGCAGCATTTCAAACACCTATCAAATATTTGCTCAGCTCCCTGTCGAAGTGATGCTGACTACTAACCGGCTCCTGTTGTGAACAGAATTGGGCAAGTAATTTACATATTTTACCCTGTTTACTCGTAAAATACTTGTAAAATACGTGATTTTACCGTCATTTAATTTATTTTAACAATATGACCACGCATTACTTTATCATTTATATTGTAAATTCTGTCCGTTTTTTACGCACAAAATATACAGTACAACAGTAAATTGAATTCAGTCATAACTTATTATTACAACTCTAAAATCGAATTTAAGCAATGTAACTATTCTTTGATCGTTAATATATCACTTATACTTATTGTGCAGTGATCTGATTCATCTAATATATAAAATTGAAAGCGTGTGTGTATGTGTATGTATATATGTATGTATGCATGTACATGTGTATGTTTGTATGACACCGTAAAAATTCAAACAAACCACTCCTTCCCTTCAAAAATCGTATTATTTCTGAAATTATTACACTAAATATTTGTCAATTGCACATCAGTTCTCATGACAACACTGTTGTTTACAGTTTTCAGGTAGGGCTTTGGCACACCTTTCTATACGCTCAAGAGGCGTACGATTTTACAAAATCACATTTCAGGGCATGCTTCATTTTTTGCCATTAAAATCCAAAAGTATTTTTTACCACAATAAACCAACACTTCTGTCATCCGGTATTAAAAACTGGTGCATGTACTGTGTGATTGTACCGGTCTTAAATGTGACATAAATAGTTGAACTCTTTTTAGAGTATGTACTGCTATTGAATAATATTGTTGCGAGCTTGGAGTCTCTCATTAAATGTATTTTTACTTGGTGTTCATTTATGCCAAGAGTGCTTCAGACGCAACGTGAATCACTGCAGGGTATCCCCGGTCAGTGCCAACCCAATGATAATAATTACGCACAATACCAGAATCGGTGTCTTGTCTTTGCAGTTCGAGGCGACATTCCCGGTTCGGACGACCGACATCGATCCATCTCGTTTGATGTCCCTCCTCTCATGTTTTTATAGCTGTCGATAAACTCTCCAGATTCACAGAAAACATTCCAACATCTCCGCAATAAAAAATAAAAGTTTCGGTTGTATAGCATTTACATATTCTCCACTAAACGTAGATTATATTCAGTTCGACTGCCACTCTAATGTAGTGAATAACATAATGGTTTTGTACTGGTAAAACTCTACTACGGTCGTTTTGATTTCGACGGTACATTTGTCAAAATATGTTGATATCAGGTAATATTATGGTAATTTATTTTTCTTCTCAACATTATATTAACTTTTTTTTTCCAGAGACGGTTCAGCAGAACATGTTCAAAATAGTATCCTAATAGCCTGGCTTTGTCCTTTCAATTGCATAGGTATGTACAGGCTGATTTTCATTAACATGTTTATTTTCTGCCAGAATAACCAAGAATGGTTTTATGAGCCTAGGCGATTTTAAGCTTTTTAGAGCCAGGAAATAAAAGTTAATTTGTTTACCACACTTAAACGGTTTGCGTTGAAATCGTCCCAATTTGTAGTAGCCTACGGTACAAACTGATAAACATAAATATGGTAGAATTATAAACAGGAAAGGCTTTTCCCTTAAATTCTTGTCAGTAAAGAAAACCTTTCAAGACAATTTATTACTTTCTTGAAGTAGGCCTGTTTTCGGGGAATACTTCTAATTCTGGAATTCTCTAAACAAGACTTACCTGAAATCAGTGATATATGCTTAATAGTTACATAATTTTTGAACACTGTAATTAATAATTATATCGAAGAGATCAATATTTAATGCTTTATTGTTTGAAATAAGTTGTGTTTACAATATATTATAAAAATTCAGTCATATCCTTGGATCCAAAGTTTAAAATAGTGTAGGATGAGTGAAATAAATTCTGTGAACGAAAAACCACAGATGAAAATTTATTGGGGAATACTTTTCGTATGAAACCAAAAACATATCTCACGCTGAACTGTCCAATCACAGCCTATTTTTCTTCGCTTTTATATATTGTATAATTTAATTACTTAACACTGGCAATAGAAGAACTGTTTCAAAGTCTTGGCTGTCTTGCTGTACCACTGTTAACAACTTCGAAACAGTAATCGATACTTCACTTCTTCGCAAGTTTCCTCCCCTGAGGAAAGTTCAACTGCTCCAAATGCAGTTTGTTTAAACCAAACTTGCTACTTACTCCAAACTGACTGACTTACACTCTTCTCTATGGTCGTGCGTACAGCTCTTAAAAGATAATAATTGCCGCTAGCGGTTTTCTTATCTTCGCTTCCTTAATAGAAAGGGATGGAAGTGCCCTTCTATTTGAGCATATTACAGTCTCGAGGCTGGAGAAGAATATTTCAGCAATATGGAAGTAAGTAATCGAGAAGTCGGAATCATTAAATATGCAACATCATATGGAACATATATGCTTCAACTGTAATGTTGATCCTTCGATCATAAGGCGGTTCGCAGAAATACAAAATTTCAGAAACTTGACGGATCAGGAATTCAGCGACTTAAAAACTGTTTCCTTCAAGATCCCAAAATAGGATAATTTGTTTCTTTCAAGTATACTTTTATTCCTTTTAAGAAAGGTATATTCTTTCTTATACAGAATATCCTAGCTCCTAGCTAGTTTTCCTTCGGGTAAAACATCCAAGAAGATAAACTTACTGATCTTTATATTATGATTACATGACTTCTACTAAAAACTAGATCGTAAGTGTCTGCATCAAAATTACCTCTGTGTATTCTTCGGGCCATGTTTCTGACATCTATCAGCGGAATGAGAAAATGTGCGCACGATGTATGATAAGTGATAATTGTTGTTGAATGGCCGCGCCCAAACAGTGAATAATTTATGTATGAAATCTTAGTAGCAAAACATATTAATCAGAGAGCAAATTATTTACTAATTTGGGAGAAATTAAATAAACTATGTAAGAACTATGAAATAAATTGTGTATATTATTACCTAAGTTTACGACTCAGACTCGAATGAAATCCACCGGGTGCTATAGACCTACTTGATCCAAGATTAGTACGGAGCAAAAGGAAACAACAGACTTGCTTTGACTAACTGTATCCTGTCGTTTCATTGGTTAATCGCACCAGCGCATACTTCACGATAGTGCGACAAGCTGAATCAAATGTTTACTTCCATTCCGCATACTTCGTACGATTACTTAGGTCTTACGTAATTGTGAAAGCATCAGTTCTATTAAGTTAGTTACTTGCTTTCATGTTTAGATCATACATGTTTTACAACATATATCTAGCAAACAAGATTGCATTTGTTTTTATCATTGCCTTAGCAAATTTGTTGATTCTGAAGAAAAACAAGTGACATAAGTTACTAAATATAAGACGTATCTTATAACATAATTAATTAAATCTTTGTACTTTTCATTCACGTAATGTGGGATGGAGTAGGCCTGCACTATATTATTGTAAGTAAAAGTAATACCGGTAGGTATAACTTCTAATCTGTATTACTGAATAAAATTGCTAGCCAGGGCCTTCAAAATTTACGTCACTAATAAAGGAACTTACGAGGAAAAGATTTGTCAAGCGGGAGAAGATATAGATTGTAAATATATACAAAGCATTAAAAGAAAACCCTGAGTGAATGTGGCGTCAACCGTGGGAGTGGGTTCAAGTACGGTTTTCAAAGTCCTGAAAGAACACAGACTTACTCGAGGTGTCTGTCACCGGTCAAAATCCAACCATAAACCAGTCACCGGTCAAAAAAGAATGGTATAATCGCATTGTGGGGGGACCCACTTTAAACCCCAACTTTCTTTCTATAAAACACCTAATTTCACACGTATTTTGTTATAGATAGTTCTCTGGAGAGATGTTATCTCGACGAATGATTTGATCCAACCCACCTGTCCTAAACGGTATACTTTCTTTTATAACACGATCTAGCGAAAAGTAGCGTGAATTTCGCCATATTTTTATCTTCGTATGATGAAGAAATTCGTGATTGGACGTTAGAGGTCTTACGTCACACCAGCAGAACACGTAGAATTCTGGGAAACAGGTTCACAAGCACAACCAATCTCGTGGGAGGGATACAATATGGCACATTTACGAAACTGGAAAATTCAGAATGCCCTTTAAATTAATATCACTGTTCATAACTTAACAGAACCTGTCACTAACACTAAGATCACCGTTCCTAACCTAACTGCCACATGTTGGTCAACCTGCTTCGCTGAAAAAATAAAACATCACCCGTCCGTGGAAGCCTGCTCGCATCGCGAGAAGGGCTTCATTGCGACTTTACAAAAGGATCACTTGGCAGAATTGGAAATCGAACCCGGGACCCTTGGTGCTTAATATAAAAAAGAAGGTTCATTTGACTTTACTGTATGTAATCGACTAAAGAGTTTCAAATACGAACTCTTTTGAACCGTGCTTGTACTTTCACTTTCGGTTGTTTACTTTTGCTCCGTACACATCTTGGATCAAGTTATAGCCCTAAACGCTCATACTGTGGCACTATTGTAGGCTAATTTAGGCTATGGTAGTTTTTGAAGTAACATCCTAAACCAGAAAATTGAATTAAATGGCCTTTTTCCGTGTCGCTAGTTAACAAAATGCGGGATGATAAAGTCACTCGCCAAGGGCTGTTAGGCCTGGACGTGTACAGTTTATTACGAGCTTCTCAAGACTACTTGATCAGAGGAACTTCGCAAATAAAAGTCAGATTGTTCCAACAATTACTGGTCTCGCCAGAAGACCCCAATCAGTTACGTCGCGAAAATTGCCCAAAAGCAGCATGTAACTGTAACGGTTATTTGTGTCACTTTACTCCCACAAACAAGCATGAATATTTCGTGGATGACCGACCAATCATGTCAGCAGAGGTCACCATTACGCTACGAGGGGCAGTTAGTTAACTTGAACTCATTTCTCGTAACCCACGACAGTTCTAAGCAAAGACTTCTAAACTAGCTTCTTCCAAGCTGATCGAAGATATTTATAGCATGGGCTACTAATTAATAGACTTCGGACTTTTAGGTCGCTAAAAATTCTGTTTTAGATACCTAAAATAGGCTCTAAAAATTGGAAAATAAGTTCTAAAAATCGTAAAATAGTCTCTTGTAAAATCGTTAAGTTGCCACTTTTCTGAAATATCTCAATTGCAATGCAGAATATTATATTTATTGAAGTCACCATTAATCAATAATCATGATAAAACACAGACATAGGCCTATGGTACACAGAATTTTATAGACCTATTACTAGGGTCTGTATTACTACCATAACAGTGAAGCTAGTGCGCCCAGAAGCTAAGCACGTTAGCATATTCAACTCCTTGCATCCCTAGTGATTCAGAGAACTAGTTTTTTTTTTTTAACTGGATGTGGGAGTCGGGAGAAAAACTCTGCATTTTCTTGGGAATTTCAAGGAATTTTTCTACTGAAGACGAGACATTCCTTACTATTTAACCACGTCACAAATGTGTCATGTACTGCACATTCCGAGCTAAAAACGAACTGAAAATAAATGCTAGAATTTATAACAAAAAAATGACTTATTTTGAACTTCAGAGGAAAAACAAGCAAAAAAGGCAATATTATGCTCTAACGTAAAAATAGGCTGTTTTAGGTCCTATAAAAGTATCAGTTTTAGGCATAGTCACTTATGAAAAATGCATATACAAGTTTTCGTCCATATTTCACTTAAGGATTAAAATAGGTTTTTACCTAAAATCCGAAGTCTACTAATTAATTATAGGTCTAATAGGCCTATAATAAAGTACGGGTATTTAAAGAATCGCGATTTTAAAAGAAAAGACAAATACCTGTCACCCCCTTCGTAATGTGTAATAGAAATGCTCGATGTCAGTTCTCGTCAGTGAATTTTAGTAGCATAGACAGAAAATAATTTCGGGGAGGGTCGAAAGTGCCGAGGGGTTTGGAGGTATGGAATATCCCCCAAGAAAGGGGGATACGAGGGCCCACCCCCGGAAAGTTTTTAAATATTGAACTAATAAAAATCACATTATACGCTAATAAGGGTTATAATATTAAATATGTAAAAAAGTTCCGCCTTAACCCTTACCACACACTTATCTTGATCCACTCAAAAACAGCATATAAAGATGTATTCTTCTGTGTGGAACCAAGATGCGTCATTATTTAAATAGAAAATGCATTTCGGCGTATTTGATGCGCCATCTTCAGTTCTGATGAGTTGTATTGAACACCACAATTCGTCTGATATAATGTTGTTTATATGTTTGTTATTTGGTTACCAAATAACAAACATATAAACAACATATAAAAATATAATCAACATTTGGTTGGTTACCAAATAACAAACATATAAACAACATATAAAAATATAATCAACATTTGGTAACCAAATAACAAACATATAAACAACATTATTTCAGACGAATTGTGGTGTTCAATACAACTCATCACAACTGAAAATGGCGCATCAAATACGCCGAAATGCATTTTCAATTTAAATAATGACCCATCTTGGTTCCACACAGAAGATTCCAGCTTTCATCTACATCTTTATATGCTGCTTTTTGTCTCCCTTGAAACTTTGGTTTTCTGACGTATTCGCTTTTTCCCTATCGCTCTAGAATTCGTAAGCAAGCTGAAGGAATATTATCTATTTTATGGAACCCGGAGGTTAATTGCCGCGCTTACCTGAGCCAGACATTCAACCCTGTTCTGTGCTAATTCCAACCATCCTTCGAAAATCCTACTTCCCTTAAATGTATCCTAATATTGTCCTCCCACCTACTAGTACGTCTAGGTTTTCCAAGTGGTCTCTTCCCTTCGGGTCTCCCAGTGAATATTTTTTATATAATTATGTCTTCGGGAATTTGTTATTTAAAAAAAATCCTTTCTCACTTCGTGTGGAGTTTAACACATAAAGGTGCTGGATTTCTCTTCTCAAAATATAAATCCTTTGTCACTTCATATGTGGAAATTAACCCGTAAAGATGCTGGATTTATCTTCTCAATCTTTACTGTTCGCAATCATCACAAATGAATCTTACGTGAAACACAATTTACTTTCTCTACAATAAACACTGATTACGCAACTTTCTCGCTTCTCACTCACATGGAGTAATAGGCGTTCAACTATTTATGTTCATATTTAGTTAACTGTGCTTATTTAGTTAACTGAATCTCACGCATAGCTATGATGCTTTGAGCACTTTCTCGTTTTCAAGAGCTATGCTGTTCGGAACACACACATTTTACTGTGAATTCGGGTGTATTAATCCTCAAAATTCGAAATCTAGTTTAAAAATTATTGTGGGTTTTCGTTCATGTTCATGTTACGGCATGTTGCTATGGTATCTCAATGATGGAGCGGCTGCACGGAGAGCCGAAGATCCTGGTTCAAATCCCGGCTATGGCAATACTGTAAATTTTTCAGTCTGACTCTACCTTTCCACCAATAGCTTAGTTTCCGGGAGGGGGGGGGGCTTACCACCTGTCACTCTGCCCTCTATGAGGAAATACGCGGGAAATTAAATTGGTAACAGTAACCTTGATTTGGAGGCCCTATGCTTTACAACTGGGAGCAGTTTGAAATATATGTTATCGGTATTGATGAATTCTTCGCTCTCACCATAGTTTCTTTCACTGTATTGACTCTATGTATTTTTTAAACAAATACAGGAAAACAAATAGTTCATTTTGGAACCCTTCTCTGCCCCAGTGTGCATTCAGAGGGAAAGTACGTGTTTTTGTTTGATATTGATAGAAAGTTTTCTGAATAAGCTACACGACTAATATGTACAGTACTGGGAAGGGTTTGTTTGAATACCTGATAATGTATAAACCATCGCTGGTGAGCAGCGCCGTGTATTCTTATCACGCGTCTGCCTCATCGATCCGAATTTAACATACCTGCCCTCAAAACTTCTTCTCGTTATCAACTTGTCTGATTTAATTTGGGCCGCTAAGGAAAAACTATTTCCATGTTTGTCCTATGTGATAGGAATATTAAAGCTCGTGTCTCTTACTCACGGCAGTGTTTTATTTTCGCCATTATTTAATGGTGGAAAACTACTCATACCCATGTGAAAAAGTTTTTTTTTTTTTAAAGACTATTGCCGTGTAATCTTCTTTAAAATAGGTCTTATGCGTAAATTACTTTCTAAATCAGCCTTTTACTGAAATACAGTAATGTATTTCTGGACAAATTACTGTCGAAATCACGGCCCAGGCCTTTGCAGGGGTTGAGATTATAAGCGTAACGATTGACTTTGGAGGCAATGTAAACAATATACTGTATAGTAAATCAGTGTATGGCATAAAATACCAATTGAATTATAGTTTATAATGTGTGCCTAATTGTAGTGGGAGTCATGATTATGGCTTTTTCTCGATGAAGTTTTTGGAATAAATATACATCTGCAATAAAGCGCGAGCATTTCATACCAAATAAATATTAATTGGAAAGTACTAGGCTCTGTACTCTCAGTATAAATTCAGTAAAAAATCTCAGAAATGTAATGAAAAATGAATAAATTCGTTACAGGATTAGGCTTACATGAATGTAACCACAGAGACGGGAACAGTTTATTCATGTTATATCAGTCATGCATTTTTATTTGCAGGTTTGTGAATTACACTTTAATATCAATTAAATAAGAGGACATAGGGCCTATACATATTTTGGCAAAATTGTACAGTAGATTTAGGCAGAAAGCACAAGAGGCTTTAGTACCCTACTATATATATATATATATTCCACACAGTATATATATATATATATTTTTTTTTCACATACGTGTCCACGGTCGGTGTAGGTTTACTCAAGTGTTCTTATACCCTGCAATAATAGTCGTAAATATCTTAATGTCATTGGCTGTTCTAACGATTATCTTTACAAGTCACGTAGCCTACACCTGATTTAGATAGATAGATAGATAGAGATTTATTGCTGGAGACATAGTCAATGTATAGCAACGTCAATAAAATAAAATACAACTTACAACTATAAGGCAGTATTTAGTATAGGCAGTAATGTAAGCTTATGCTAACGGTGGTAGCTGATGGTTTTGCATTCTTCTACAAGGTGACATGGAAATTTAATTTTGGAAGAAAGTGAATAGCTTGTTTTTCCTATATAGTATATATTTTTTGTAAGCAAGGAATAATTAATAGGAACATAGTTTAGATCTGTCAACTTCAATTGAACCATCTCATTTCTTCCCTATTTACATACGTTTTTTTACCTTTCTTTACACTGGGCGATTCAAAATATTTTGCCCAAACTTAAGGAACATGTAGAGAGCTTCATATAAATAAAATTTGTCGAATAGAAACTCGTGGTTTCGGATGTAATTCTGAATCAGTTGAAGGCTAGGAATGTTTGGGCAGCATACCAACGAATACTTATGGTACAAATAAGAACCTACAGATTACTCATTAACATAACAGTAATTAATTCTGAACAGTACGTCTACGTTACAGAAAAAAATTTAGAAACGGTGACCATTTTCATAAGAGCATTGAATCTTCCAATGGAATTGTGGCGTTCGCTCCTAGATATTCCTAACCTCTCGCGAATCACATTAAATGGTGTAAATATCCAACTCAGTAACGACTTGTCATCTATCATGTCTTATTCCCGAAGTAAACCTACAGCCACTACCTCCTTGTACTACCTGTAAAGGGGGCTCTACCATTTCAAGACTCTTAATGCTCAGATTTGTTTTGGAGACCGTTGGTTCCTTTCCGATAAATGTTGTAGATGGACTCATGTTAACACCATTTTTCAATATCACCCGGTGTATTATTAGTAGACCTGGGATTTTAGGCTCTAAAAAGTTAGTTTTAGGCACCTAAAATAGGCTTTTAAAACCAGTAAATAGGCTTTTAAAAGAGAAAATAGGCACTTAAAATAAGCTTTAAAAATGTGTAAATAGACTTTAAAATAGTACAATATGCACTTAAACTGTCACGTGATTTTTTTTATTGTAAAAAGCGTGGTATACCTATTCTCAACAGAAATAATTGCAAAATTAAGACAGAATTAAAAATACATTTACCAAAATCAGTTTTAGATTAGGCCTATATGAAAAATTGACACAGTATGCATAGGCGTACCGAGGGGGGGGGGGTTTGGGGGGTTAGAACCCCCCCCCCCCATTGATTAAAAAAAGGAAAGTTGTATAATTTTTCTAAGTCTGCCCATAAATTACTTAATACTAGTATAAAGCGTGGGAAGCTTAAAACTCGTTATTTTGCGTTTTAATTTTTAAAATTTTCGGGGGGGATCCCCGGAAGCTTAAAACTCGTTATTTTGCATCTTAATTTTTAAAATTTTCCGGGGGAGGACCCCCGGACCCCCCTCTCCCTGGAGGGTATTCCATACCTCCCAGACCCCGCGGATGTTATAACCCCCCCCCCATATGGTCGGCCTGGTTACGCCTATGACAGTATGTCCCTTCTTGCTAAATATTCCTGCTACTTGTTGTTTTGTGCGAATCCTCCCCCGTCAGTCAGCATTCCTTTGGCGAAACTGTTTGGGAAAATCAAGTTTCTGTGAAAAATCCACCCTCTGTTGTTCTGCTCTTCATTCAGGGATGTCCATTAAATGATTGTAATTGTTACAGAAATTGGATTTTATTTTAAAGGCACAAAATAGCCATTTTAGGCACTAAAATAGTAAAAATAGGCTCCATAGGTCCAAATAGGCATTTTAGGGCACTATAAAACACTATAAATATAAGTTATTTATCATGAAACATCCACATATTTAAAAATTTTCATGTTATTTCATAAGGAACCATTTAGGCATTTGCCTTAAAATCCCAGGTCTAATTATTAGTTATTTCCTGTGACGTAAGAATTACTACACCATAATATGATGCATTGATACATCTGAACGTGCTTAATGATGTTTCAGCGTTACACTGAGAGCAGTAGGAACTGAATTAGTAATGGCAAGGCATGTTGCAGTCGAGTCGATACTTGGAAATTTAATAGCGCGAGCAGGCGAGGAAATATGTATTATACTTCGGAGCTTGGGAGCTGTCGGAAACAGGAAAGCATTCAACTGTTGTTTTTAATTGTAGCGTTTATTACATTGAGGAAGCGCGCAGATTGTGATCGGGAAAGAAGAGAGAATGAATTAACTTTTTTTTTTTACCAGTATCGAACAATGTATTCTTACAAAACTTCGTAATTATTTTCTTCGTTAATTTAATTTATCATTCGTTGGTTGAAAATTGCAACGGTGCTGGTACAACCCACACTGATTCTGCCGGATTTTCTGCCATTCAGTTTATTTTTATCGTCTTAAAGAATTGTGGGTAAGACAGTAAATCGCTGAAGCGGGTTTTCATATCTTCTATTGTGATTTAATTGTGCCATAAACGTTAAGTGTCGCATGTGTATTGTATCGTAAAATGTAACTACCAGATAAATATATTTACGATTTTGTCTTAGTAGGCTACATTAATATAACCTTTGATGAACGGGGTATTTATAGAGAATCGTTACTTCTCCCATTATCTAATCTATTGCATTATCATAGTCGCGTTAAGGAAGTTAAAACCTTAACACCTACTTCATCGATACTGAGAGAGGATAAGATAGCCTATTCTTGATAACTTACTTGATACGTTAGGATATTCGGAAGACATTTTTTCTCTTCAAAAATACTT
Source organism: Ectobius pallidus (assembly GCA_964059195.1). Classification (NCBI taxonomy): domain Eukaryota; kingdom Metazoa; phylum Arthropoda; class Insecta; order Blattodea; family Ectobiidae; genus Ectobius; species Ectobius pallidus. Next base: position 184,756,256 of record CAXKWD010000001.1, read on the forward strand.
ACTCAGAACCAGGAATCACCGCGTTTTAAAAGCGATTCTCGTGCCTGCTTGTTTACAAAATAATTCATTCTTCTGGCGGAGACCGAATTTGTTACCCGAAGTTTGGAAGTTCGAAGTTAAGTCTTATTGGTCTTGAGCGTATTATTTCAGGATCTGATTCAGTAAGAAGTACCTTCCCTGTTATGTTTCCTTGTGTTTAAAATGTCCATTAATATTTTGATTGTGGTAATTTAAAGGAGAACGAAAACTTTCCTATCGAATATTACTTTTAATTAGGGATGGGTCGATACCCGATACCGATACATAATTTTTCCCCGATACTCGATACCGTCAACATTTCCAGTTTCAATAAACAGGTACATTAAAAATTAAAATTTGAGAGAACTGTGTAATACCAACTAAATTAATTAAGTGTGCATATTTAAAGACACAAAATTTAATATCATCAGTAGCCTATAATTATATTTAAACTCTACATTAAAACTAAACGTTTGACAAGAAACGAAACAATTAAGAATCTCTTCTGCTTGGACTTTAAAAGTCGGAAAGTCTTTATTTATGACTAGACTAAAGTCACAGAGTGGTTTTCTCCATTTCAAGGAGAATTAGAAGCATTTACTATATTTAGTAGACTACTAAAAGCAGAAAGATATATCGCATTTCCTTAAATTGCAGAATTACCAGAGTATCGAAAAAGTATCGAGCTAGTTTTCTGAAGTATCGCTCGATGCCGATACCATGCAAGTATCGAGAGTATCGAGGTATCGAAAGTATCGAGGACCCATCCCTACTTTTAATTAATTCTTGGCGCTTTCTCCTGGGTAAATGGTATTTCACTCAACGTCGCCATCATCCGATTTCGTGACAAAATATCAGACAACAAATAGTCACTCGAAATTTATTTCAGAAAAAGTACGAAGCGTCAACCAGTCAGGATGCGCCCTCGAGAAAACCAGGCTGTTTGATATGAGTGGGCAGCGAAGAAGTTTTTAAATTCTTATCTTGATAGATCAGATGACAGCGTTCATTGTTTTAAGTCACATTAAGTACAATATATTCAAACTGACATTCTTCACTTGTTCATTTGCAGTTGTAATTGTTAACACTAAGTGTGTAAATACTGAATATGAAGGAAACTTGCAACACGTGGACGTAAATTAAAGGAAATTGATTAAAAATGTTATTAAAGGGCTTAGGTTTTTAGATGCAGCAAAGTTTGAGGCCCATTTTGTTGCAATTATACACCTGCATTATTTAAGTTATGCATTTAAATGCTAGTTGCTTTCTCTCTGATACCATCTGTGTAATTTAATGTTGTATGTTTAACACACTTTTAATGTTCACTACATTTTTAGACCCTTTTTATGGAATTAGTTTTCATGTACGACATCACAAGAAATGGCCGGAACCATTCTACTTTAAATATTTTGTCTATATTATATAATCTAAGGATAAATATTTGAACTTTCTTAATATTTAACTTCCATACTTGAGGGTGGGTGTTCGTTATAGGCTATGTGGCATATCTATTTTTAAGTTTGTAAAATAAAAATAATTAAGAATAATCATCTAAATGTTAAAAATTGAGTTAGGAGGAAATTTTTTAAATTCTGACATAGCAAGTATTGCCTTTTTAAATAATTAATTGACTTATAAATTTCATTGCTAGTTAAGATTTGTAAATGGTCTCATTTTTTTTAAATAGTTATGTTTTCAGAGTGTCAGTTTGCAATTTTATATGAGCCATCAACACAGTAATAAATATTGAATGTGATATATACAATACTTTGATGTGTATTATTTTCGAAATAGTCTTATTAAATGTAACAATTTTCCTCAAACTCCGCTCGTGCTCAGGTAATTATCAAATCAATTGTTCAAATGCTCACATTGCCTAATGGAAGCCATAATGAACTATATCAGCCGTAATGAACTATATCATTAGACATAACATTTGGGAAGTGAAATTTACTTTGCTTTTACTTGAGTTGTTGTAGGCCTATGAGTGAGAGATCCAGCTGCGTAAAGAAAGTGTTTTTCGTCGTGCAGGATGCTTTGCAGCTAGTTATGCATGCGAGCTGTATACACACGGCTTTATGCAAATGCAAATACAGTTCACGTCTGTAAAACAGGTTATCTCTTGCATATTCGCCTTTGCCAGTGCCTTACGCAGAGTTAAGGGATTTGACGTTCTGTTTCATAAACACTATTCATGTTCTACGTTTTTATTCTGTTTGCCGAGCATTATCTCGATATAGCCATTGTGTTGCTTCAAATATAAATTGTAAGTTTACATGGCGAAAAATATTGATACAATTCAGTTCGGGATATTATATAGCCTACAGTATGTGTAGCGATGTACCAGAAGGCCGCTGTTTCTATCCCAGATTGTATCATTTTTCAGTTGGCCTTCGCCTTCTGTGGCCCTGGGGTCGATTGAGCCTTTAGCAGAAATTATTACCAAGAGCATGCCTGGGAGTAAAGGCGGCCGATAAGTAAGACAGACGACCTTACCGCCTGCTTGAGGCGAATTTGTAAAAATCTCGGAGACTTTGTAAAAAAAAATTACGAAACTCCCGGAATCGTAAGGGCATGCATGGCCTATGTAAGGAACACTGTACTTTCACCGAAGCAGTGGTTTTCGTATTAAACAATGTTCACGTTTCCAATGAGTTGTAGTATGTATGTATTTATTCACTGCAAGTGGGTTACTACCCGGTGGCAGCGTTCCCTAAGACTACAATACTACTACTAAGACTATAATATTTACACATGAACAAGTAACATTTCATAAGCAAGAACCATTAAATAAGGTAGCATTAATTAAGCTAAGTAATTCTAAGTGCACAAAGATTGTATAGTACTAATATGATCCTCAATAGGTTCTTATTTTCTTAATTTGTACCTAGACCTTAAGTTATTCTTAAATTTCTTCAAGGAGGTGGGGGGGTTCCCTGAAAAGCTGCTACAGGCAATTCATTCTATTCTCCAGTGGTTTTATTTAAAAATGAAAACTTCCCTACGTCTGTTCTATACCTTCTACCCTTTATTTTGAGGGGGTATGTGTTTTGAGTTTTCCTACACTATCATTTTTGTACATACCTTTGAAGCCCATCTTTCAGTAAGCTTGGTAGTATTCCCAGGTACCCATCTTCAGGTACAGGGAATCGAACCTATATCTCACTGGTAGATGTCAGAATTTGGAAGGATGTGATCAGCTTTTCAGATCACAACCCCGATAATGATAATTTCGTTCACCGGATCCACTGTTCAGGTAGCTCTCACGTGACTTATCAGTGAATGATGCTTGTCCCAGAGAGTTTAAGTTTAAAAAATTGAGCACTTATCAGAGATTAACTCCAAGCCTCCAGCTTTCTAGTCAACAGCAGTATTCAGTAGTCTATATGGATACGTTCTTTGTGTGTATAACACAGAACGTAAATAATTCTGTTCTTCTAACTTGCCCTTTTGTGATGTGAGGTGGACTGCTCGAGAATTGAGTTATTGCGAATTCTCGGATATGAAGAGAGCGAACTAAGTTAATTAAAAACTTGTTTTGAACTCCCTGAAGGCAAGTAGAGATGACGAGGACAATAACTGGAATGACAATACCTGGAGGAAATGATTGCTTTGGTAGCACAACTAATATTCAGATTGACTGTGATCCCAGATGCGACCGGCCGGTCAATGACCACACGTCCATGTTGCAGACCTGCACTTGAAAACTGATCTTTCTAAATCCAATCTCCATTCTTCCTCGCTCAGCAGCCAGTTACTAAGCGCGTGTCCGGGTAAAGCAAAATAATTTTAAACGCGGCTTTGTGGAGTCTATAATATAATACACATTCGTGAAACAATTTTCCTGTGCACGGAACCAAACCCCGCACCCGGACATTCGCTTCAGAGACAGGATATCCGCATCTCGTGCCGAAGTGCCATACTATCACCAGCTAATTTTTGGGGCGTAGATGGGGTAATATCTATTCACTGATTGATTTCTATTTGGAAAGAAGTATCATAGGTTCTACTCCGAATCAGGATTAATTTCCTTTTATATGCAATATTTAAAAAAAAGTTTCATAGAGTTCCTTTGTGACTAATTTACCATCATATTTTCTTGAAGCGATTGATGTTTAATCGCTCGAAAATTTAAGAAATTTGGACCTTTGATTTTAAGGCACCAGTAATTTTTTCGAGTCAAATTTGGGAAAATTCACTTGTATAACGTAAAGTTTTCAGACATGCATGTACAGTACTAATGATCCGCAAGTAATCATTTCTTGTTTGTTATTAATATTTACAGTGTTTTGTGTATGTGTCATCCTTGATTCAGCATGGATCAGATACGCAGAGATGCCAACTGCTACGGAATTTCCGTAGTTTATACGATTTCCTTGGATTTGCTACGGCAATACGGAAATTGTACTGAATATTACGGATTCTACGAATCCCAATATCTATTTTTATAATGTTTCGTTTCTCCCGCGAACATAAAAAAAAGTTAATGTTTCAGCAGAGATGCCAACTGTTATCATGAGAAATAGTTTGTAAAAGAAAACATCCGTTGTGTTGGCGACATTGGACACTACAATCTTTGACGTGTGTGTTAACCAAAGATATTATATCTTACAGTTATAACATAATTGTGGTTATAACATCTTTGATGTTAACATATTTCCTCTTTTTTATCATCACTGTAATGCCGCTGACGACTCCCGACGCCGTTGCTTGCTAGAAGTTTTATTGAGTGTTGCATTGCAAGTAGAATATTGAGGAAATATGTCGTGTAAACGTAAAACCAGTGACGAATCTGATGGACAAAAACGAACTGCGGAAAATCAGCAGTTTCGAAAGCAGTAGGCCTATACGGAAGATTTTCTTTGCCTCGGACCTTCAAAAATTTCACCGAATCACGTATTTTGTGAAACCTGTAATTGTGATTTTTCGGTTAAACTTGGAGGACTCACACTACTGATAACCACCTTTCAAGGTTGGCATCTCTGAGATAGTGACCATTCTATCGTGGTGGAGTTCTGCAGGTACAAGCGTTTATGCTGGTTTAGTCGTGCGTAGCCTATTTTAAAAATGGTGTGGGAGTCGATAATCGCAAATCAGTGCTATGCAGCTGCTTGAACTCGAACTTATTATTTATTAGAGTGTATTTTCCTGGACGTACGTGCTGTTTCCGCCGTTCACAATCTGTCCATAGATATGTCAAAGAATTAGAATTATGTGACAGTTTATTTTTTTATTTTTCTCGTGCTAATTTGGAACGTACAGGATGTTGGTGTACTTTTTTCTTCTCGTTTTGTTTTATTTATTTATGAACTGCACAGCTGAGAATATGCTTTCTTCAGTTTGGAGGTGACTATCGTTGCATTAAGTTGTTCTATCCAGTGGGTCTTAACGCGTGGTCCATAAGTCGGTTTTGCTCTAATCGTTAAGTGTGCTCTTTAGTGTGAAATTACTGAAGGTCCATTGCAAATCCTCGCGTTAAAAGACAACAAAGAGCCATCGTACCCTGATTGTTTGGATAATGTGTTTCATATTAATGGTTATAATACAGAATTAAGTCTTACAGATGTTAGTGATGCTTTTTCTCGGAGAAAGCTGCAGCATACTCTCCTGCGGAAGACGATTCACGACGAAAATCGTGCTTGTGTTAAAACTGTTCTCGGGATAACTTGGACTTAAGTTACCTTAGATCAGGATAAATTGCATTTCATTAAGATAGATTAGCATATGACAGATTGGTTTGTGAATTTAAGGTAGACTACCATATCCTATGCTAGTTTCTCGTAGGTCTTGAATTCTCGATGGTTAATTCAGTCGAAATATTTGTGTTTTTGGCGTATTTACATAACTGAGGTATTTTAAAATCATGCAATTTGACAGTTTTTCCCACGCACTAATAAAATTTAACCTTACTTTGCATCAGTCCCGAATACTGTAGACCAGTGGTTGTATTGCCGATAATAGCTACAATAAGAATTATTTATTGCATTTACTCCAAGTTTTCTTAAAATAGATTAGGCCTATATTCCTTCATAAGATATTTTTTAGGTTCATCTGTTAATTGAGGACTTATTTACACAGGAGTGTGATGAGTCCTTTTTAATTAAAGTGATCTGTAAGTTCCTGCAGTCCCTCAAAGCCCGTCATTCTCGAAATTGACTGCTGATCTGTTAGCATTTTGGTCAGATAGTAGGCCTGACGATTTTAAGCGTGTTGAAATGTCGACGGCCAATTTTGGCGCGAATGCATCTGCAAGAATCTTAAGCCATCTTATTTATTCAAGTGCATATGTATTTGATTTGAGGCGTGTTTTTAAAATAACTACCGGTAATTTAAAAAAAATCCAAAAACTTTATCATTCATTACTGTACACTATACACTACTTCTCCACATAGTCACCACCGTTATTCAAGCACTTGTAACGAAAAACCAGTTTTTGTACGCCTTTGTCACAAAATGATGCCGCCTGCGATGAAAGCCAAGTCTGCACTTCTTGTTTCACAACATTGTCTTTGAAATGTTTTTTAGAAAGGAAGAAACAGATTGAAATCGCCAAATCCGGACTGTAAGGAATTGTCGGAATTGTTCCCAACCAAATCATCAGCGATAAAGACGGTCAGCTACTCCGCGGCTCATCATGCACATTTTCACGACGTTCGTTAAACTGTCTAACCCACTTCCTCACCATTCCATGTTTGCTGACGAGACATTTCTCGCATTCAATAAACGAATCTCAGATCTGAAGTCACAGTGGGCGGGTTGTTCGATTGTTTTGAACATTCTTCAGTAAGTTTCATTCTTCCGATTGAGCTTAAGTCTAAAATTTATAGTTACCACCATTAGCTCAATTGGTTAATATAGGTTAAAATCGCAATCAGCTCGCAATTACTCATGCATGCATATTATAAGACACAAGTCACCTTACATGTAAAATTTGTAAAAAAAAAAAAAGTAATAAAACTTAAAAATATCATTGTAAACACTTTTCTTGTGTCAATGACATATTTCGAACTCAATAGTCCATCCACAGTCCGTTATGAGATAGTTTCTCTTAATGGTTTTTAGTGTAGGGCTGAAATTGTTAAATTAAAATAACCCTGATGAGGCGTACATGGGGTTGGAAGTTTGTTTCACCAGTCCTTAAGCCAAGCATAACTTATTTAGGCGTATATTCAGAAGGCAGAAAGCACTTAAGATGCTAATTATACGAAAAATCTGGAAGGTAGAAGGAGTGTATAGGTTTAGAGTGCATTAAGTTGGCATCTCAACCGATAACATAAAAGATTTCAGCAAATAGCATTGTAGGTGGTGTTATCAGTTCGTTGCTATTTGACAATGGGTTTACGACTCGCAGTTCATATTGTTTTATAATCTCGAAGTTGTTGGGTTTGCAAAGTAGGTCGATGCGTGAATAAAGAAGAGCGGATTAATCTGACAGTGGGTTCATTAATCCGTTTCACATAAACGAATTACACATAAATTGATATAGGCTTACTGAATCTTTTACAGGGTGTCCAGCAGCCTTGAAAATCGGGAATTATGCTTGAATTTTCCATGTCGGGAAAAATCCTTGAATTATGCTTGAATTTTGTGAACCGTCGGGGAAAATCGCATAGAAGAGAATATATTTTTTTTTAAATTGATAGTTTTTACGAAAATTTTACCATTTTCAGAAATATTAGTCGTTAATATTCACTCACATTGTCCTGTGTTCATAATTTTTTTGAATATTAGTAAATAAAGCTATTGTTTTAAATTCTGGAAATTCCAGCCTTGAAATCCTTGAATTTTGCTTGAATTTGTTCGGCTTGTCTCACTGGACACCCTGTTTTATCAATTTCTCTGTTATTTGTGTAGCAAGTGCAGGACTTAGGTTTTCCACTTAGGTGTCATTGTCTCATTGATTCTAGCAATAGGGTAACTCATTAGGCAATATTTAGACTACATCTCTGGCCTGTGATAACTAAACAAGAAGTAGTACCGGTATTGTGTAACGTTGCCAGCTTTTCAGATTATACTTCATAACACCTACTATGAGAGAGAGGGTGAAATTACCATTTCACTTCTTCCCAATTCCTTACTCAGCTTTGTAATTCCCGCAAATATCGTGTTGATGATTTAATGCTAATGCTAATACCATATGTTTTATAGGTACAGTGGCGTAACCAGAAAATAATTTCGGGTGGGTCGAAGGTATAAGAAAGGGGATTCCGGGGGTTCACACCCGAAAAAAATTTAAATATTGAACTAATGAAAATAACATTTTAGCACTGAAAACTAGTTAGCAAATTTGTTTACTGTACTATACATGTTTACTATACATGCCAACTTAAACAAGCAATCATTACATAATACTTATTACTATTTATAAGAAAAGTTAAATTAATAACACATGTCTTGCCCTAGTTACTAGTGTAATTACTTTATCCACCTACATGCTATGAGGAGAAAAATTGCATTTCAGGTAAAATGTTATTGCAGTTCATTGACTTGAAAACCTTGACGAGAATGGGCTGTTGGACAGATAACACGGATATGGATTGCGATATGCAAGCGGTGGCGTGATATGACAATATCAACAGGTGACTGTGCGACAAATAACTACTACTCTCCAGTGCAATCTAAACATACTACAGTATATCATAGCAAAGTACTTCTGAGAGGCAGTGTGATGGGAAAGGCATTCTAAATGATTGTAATAACCAGTCTTCTTATAGAGTTCCGTTATCCAAAACTAGTGTGGTTAACTAACGGCTGCGGACCACGTGCGGCTCACGTCATTTTCTCTTGGCTTCGACTGTAATCGTAGAAGGTAGCCTACCTTTTGTTAGATTGCTAAGAAATCTTTACAATCGCACCAAACTTAAATATTAATTTAAAAAAAATAATTTCTTAAAGTTTTTCAGTTTTATCTCAAATGATATCTTCCTATAGGGAAGAATTTAAGTTGGGCGGGGAGCCAAAGAGTCTCGTCACACGCAAAAACGCGGGTTCAGTTCCCGTCCAGAACACCTTTCCCTCTATAGAATGAAGAAAAAAACCCTTCGCCTTACCACTTAAAAGCTGATATCCCTGATACCATGACAATATCCACAGATCCCACAAATCTAAAAAAATCTTACGTGAAAATCACATAACTTCCCCTGTCCAAATAAAATTAGCCTCTAAGTATAAATAATTATTATAATATAGTATCCACTTCATATAAATTGCATGTAAAAATGAAGATAATGTCGTTACGTCACATCGCATCCCCGAAGGAAACATAACCTAAATAAAATGCTTTACTTTAAGCATGACCAATACATGTTCCTCATTTTGATATTACAAAAAGCACATATTCACAGTGGGTGGCTTATAAATACCCTTCAGAAATGTTTTTTTCGAAAAAATGTTTCAAATAAAAAGTTTTAGCTCTTATTATAAGCAACCCATGTGCAAAATTTGAAGAAAATAGTTAGAGCCGTTTACGAGAAAATCGCGAAAACCGAAAATTTCTTAATGTAATGTCCCCTTAAAAATAAGAGAACTTATCGCCAATCTTCGTGTCACATCTTCAGAAGGTACCTGACCCAAATACAATTTTTTTTTTCATACGATTTTCCGCTCTGGAGCTTGGCTGTTCATACACATCCATACAGACACACACAGACATATTTCCGAAAATACTCTATTTGGATTATGGGACCTCAAAACGTGTATTTATGTTAAAAACTCAACTTCGAATTTGGGGGTCGAAAACAATACTTCCTCTACCCATAGTAGCCTACCTATGGTACGGGCAGAGGAAGTAAAAAGTTGAAGCAAGTCAAATTCTTTAAACGGCGTGTTTTAGTTAAATTTTTTAGTTTCGCGAGGCGAGAAATTTCTAGGTCCCTAAATGACGTCCTTGTTTGTAGTTGGAGTACTTAAATCGAGGTTACATTGGTGTAATGCACACAGCAATGGGTGGGTGCACTTTCTGTTACACGGATAGAGCTGTGACACATGTTTTGATGGATGGTATTGAAACCCATTTGGCGATGACTTGCAATTCTTCACAATAGCACAGTGGGTTTAACGACTCCCAGTATCGCACATTGTAGGTTGTCGAGCTGCGAATCAGATTATAGGTCATGTGTTTTCTCTCTTTTCTCGTTTAGGCTGAGAAGGCATCCAGTCAAAATACTTCCTTAATTTTTTCTCGTATACAGGGTGATTCACGAAGAATGGACAATATTCAGGGAATTAATTCGTCACATTATGCTGATTAAAATAGTTCATATGAACAGGGGTCCTATTTTTCATTTTTTAAAGAATTATGACATCAAGAAAGTTGAGTTTAATTTGAGAGAAATTAAAGGATATTAACTTGATTATCGACTGAAAGTCTATTGAATTGTTTACTTAATGACTTATGAATGATTTAAATAACATTTGCAAACCATAAAATGTGTATCACAGCATATTTTCAAAGATGCCGCCACCAGCAGGAATGGCATGCAGTCGCTTGGCTGTGAACTGCTCGTCTCGTGTTATCAATGTTCTCCCGTTTTTTACGGATTTACTCGGCGGCGGCATGGATGCGTTCTCCTAATTCCACTCTCTGGTTCACTCAAATACCGTAAACGATATCCTTCACCCATCCCCAGGAACAATAGTCAGGTGGATTTAAATTGGGGGATCGAGCTGGCCAAGCAATTGGTGCACATGTCCAATCCACTGCCTTCCAAATCGTTCATTTAAAAAGTTCAGTGTGTTTCATGACAAATGTGCAGGTGCTCCATCATGCTGGAAGTGCATTCTCTGTGGTGTGTGCAATGGGATATCTTAAAAATTCCAAATAAGTTACATTTGCCCGGTGAAATGGCCTTGGAAAAAGTTCAGACCTATCAGACGATTTTGTAACAAACCGCACCACACGTTACAATTAAATCGTCGCTGAACATTGACAGCATTAATCGTATTACCACCACAATATCCGTACACGTTATTAACCACATCTGCGTATTCCACGTGTGTACGAATAGGAACGGCAATTTTACTCGTAATACCGAACATAAATTCACACAATGTTTACTGGAAGGACTGCCGGGCGATTAGTAGCTTAGAGGTTCCTTCTAGCGGGCTTTCTCTTTTTGAGTAGTTATAAATGAAGTTCACGGGTTCAGTATTCTTGAACATAAGAACTTAAATGTGGTGCTGTGATTTAGTCCCCTAACCGCCCCGCAACCATTGTTAGGTGGAGCGAGGTTTAGAAGATTGCGCGCCATCAGTTAGTTTAACCATTTTCTACAAAACTATCAAAAACTGTCATATTATATTCATATTAACTTTTTTAATCATTAATAATGTGACAAGATAATTCCCTGAATATTGTCCAATCTTCATGAAACACCCTGTTTTATAGAATTGAGGAATAGATTCAGTTCATCAAGAACTAGTTTGAAATACAATTGGGAACTTCAATTTGCGAATTGTCTAATTTAGTCTAATTGAGGGGCACAAAAAAAAAGTGGTACAAGAAGCAAATCTGGTTTTATGTGGTAAAACTATTGTCATTTGTGTTGGTTTTTCCCCTTTCTACTTAAAAAGGATTTTTTAAACTTGAATTACAAACTATTTTCCTGAGCTTTTCGCACAACTCAGGGTTCTTTTACTAAATGAAATAAAATTTTCAGCTTCTGTCGCTCGTACTAAGGTTTTCCCCCGAACCCTCCAAATTCCAGTGCTCGAGTTTTTGTGTTATTTAGTTTTAGTGACATGTACACGATTTTTGTGATATTCATTTCCTATTGAATAATAATATAATAGGAAGGTTTTCAATTTAGTTGATAAGGCATTAGCTTTCTATGCGGGCTCGGTTACCGTCTAAGTAGATGATACATTCAGGAATAGCAGTACTTATATACTACTGCAGCTACTTTCAACAATAAGACAGTACGCTGTTGATTTCAATTGCCATTCGATGGGAAAGTCTAGAATCGTTTTGAGGCGGTATAGAAGTTTAGATACCATGGTTTTAACGATTTAACTTTCTCGTTGCCTTATCATTGTGGAATGTAATCGTGAATATAATACTATAATCGCTTGAGAGAGAGAGAGAGAGAGAGAGAGAGAGAGAGAGAGAGAGAAGGGTGAGGGAGGTAGTGGTAAAATGATAGGCCTGTACTTCAAAGAAGACTAAGATGTCATCAGAGCACGGAGAGATTCCTTTATCCTGTCAATAGCAGGTAAAGACGACACTTTGTTGTCTGTATCTTATATTGTATCGACTGAAATGTTGATCCCCAGTAATCTTCAGTTACTTCTTCGCATCAATGCATTTTCACGTGAAAATGTGCAATATACGCGTATTAGCCAGTTCGAGCTTTAATAATACACTTAAGCGGAAAACTGAATATTTTGCGGATTTGCTTTTTATTTCGTTGGTAGCACATCTATGACGAATTCTGTGCTTTTCTTCTCTCTTCTTGTAGTACAAAGAAGAAATACTTCACGACTAATTGGAAGAAAATGGAACAGACTGAATGACTACAATCTTCTGTGTATAAAGCATCACCAGACATTTCGTGTGCTGTAAATTAAACGTAATGTTTTAACTACGTGAAGGCTACACTTGTAAGTGAAAATGTTATTTCAGGAGTGAAGATGTTTGTATTAACCATTTCCTGATTTACTTGAGTCTTTGTAGCTCCAGCTTATGTGCTTGTTGCGAACACGTTTTTACTCTTTGTAGTCATGAAGGAAGTTCTAAGTAAACAGATCTGTCATTGTAAGGTGGTAATTAGGCCTTGTTATACCTAGCAGAGTTTCTCATTGTGGTCCCAGACATTGACATTGGGTTAGGACCAGCCTTGGCACATTACGTAATAGCGTACTTAAAGGAGAAAAGTTGTTTGTTACTGGCGTGGTTTAGCATCTCTCATATACACTTCACATTTTCTTCCCATTTACAAGAGTGCTTTACATCTTAATATTATGTAAGGAAGCGATGCTGAAATAAAACCTGAGCGAATGGAGGATTTTCTTCTTGTGATCAACTTGTGGTACTGAATATTGCCAACAGAGACTGGTATCTAATAAATTAAGAATATACTAACAAGTGTTATTTTCATTACTTACAGAGTCGTGCTTTCCTACATAAATCTTGTACTTCTTTGTTTTGGGCGGGAATCGAACTCGCGTTTTGAATAGGTACGTTAACGACTCTCGAGGAACTACCTCGTCCCATTCCAAATAGTCTATTCCGCTAGACATCTTCGTTGCATGTCCACAAATAACACGGATGTTTCTAGTAATATCAATAATAATAATAATCATCATCATCATCATCTTGTAGTTGTGGTAATAATACTGATCCTAATGAATGGTTGACAGAGTATTTTTCTAATATAGTGCCCGAAATTTCGCACGTTCGAGTTTGCTGAAACGCAAGAAGAGCTTTCTCCAATAGTTTTAGCAGCAATGGTTGTCTATTATATTTAATCTTCCAGACTAATATTTAATTGTAGGGAGCGCTATACGTATCCCACTAGGTCCCGCTATTACCTTTCAGTTATGGCAGTTGTGAATTTCATTACTCCTACATGCTCTTGTTGTTGAATGACGAGGTGTAATTGAACGACCTGCAGTTTGCGTCATCGTATTTTTCAAGGATTCACAAACTCTGCATTTGACTTTAAAATAAGTCGTGATGGCCTTCTAACTGAGGCTTGTTTAGGGAATACAGCTGATGTCTGGAGTCCGCAAAAGACGTTTCAAGGCTCCTTGGGAGGTGTTACGTCTTTATGTATTACCACAAATACTGTAATTTATTTTAATGGTCTTGAGTCGTTACAAGCCAAGAAAAAGATAATTTAGTCATATTGGCGAGTTATAAGATGTTCTGAAGGAAATTCAAGGTTTTATGGGTGTAAACTGTGTTTTAATCTGGTTTCGTTATTAGCGCTATGCCTACAAATGATGGAAAGGATAAGTGCTGTATAGTGTCCGGCAATCTTTGAACGGATGAAGGCTACCTTGAAACTTACAACCTAGAACTCTGAAAAAGAAAAGCGCGAAGTCACGAATGGTTCAGTGGAGCCGTGTCCCAACTCCCCGTAGATGAGGTTTGATCTATTCTCCTGAATTTATTGGCAAGTCTTTGGAATCATTTTCAGATGAAGGACCATATAATTGCTCGATAATTATACGATATGTACCCTTCGATGTATGAGGCGTAAAGTATTGCATTAAATACAAGTTTTCAGGCAGCTTGAATAGAAAAGTACAATTTCCTGAAACATGGTTGTATGGGTGTGTGAATAACGTAGCTCGAAGATGAAAATAGTTTTATTTTATATTTAGTTAAATACTCCCTCCGGATGTGACATACCTACTTTACTACCATTTTGCATAAAGAGAATTTAATTTTTTCGCATTTTTCTTAAAATTGTTCTAACGATTTATTTCAAAATTTGGACACACACATAACTTATTAAGAGCTAAACTTTTATTTGAAATATTTTCATTAAATTCTCGGATTAAATGATGACTACCCACCTCGTCAAAAATTCAGTTTACGTCCTCGCTAGTGCATAACAGCTCTGAATGTGCACTCCCACAATGCAACCTTTGCTCTGTATTGGAGGATGAAGGGTGGAGAGAGTTGTGTGTTTCTCGTCAAATTGTCCATTCTCTATGCATATTCCCTAGGTATATAGATGGAGGAGTAACTTATGTTATAATAATTAAATACTGTTAGGTGTAAGCTTACTATCTTAATATTAATATTCATAAAACAGTTCCACGTTTGAATGCAAGTGTTCCTGACTGATACGTCTTAATAGACAGCACGTGCTCCCAGGTCGGGATACCGATAAAAAGTATATATTTAGAAAACAACAGCATCATCTCTTCTCGCTGCGCTCTCTGCACCGAACCTGCCACTCATCTTCACTTTGATTGACCTGAATTGTTTAATGGAAGCTGCTGCTAATTAATCTGATACTGTTCATCCGATATTATCCGCTCCCCGTTGTGTCCCGAGGTGACAGCTCTCAAACAGACAGGTGTCTTCTTTTACCATCGCAGGCATTTTACACCTCAGGCGTTTTCATTAAGGCTCTTGGTATTTGCAGAAAGTGTGGAACTATTTTCCTACCATTTGCGAAGCTGAAAAAAAAATCGTGTTTCACGAGAAGGATAGAATGTATTTAATGAGTGGGAAACACTTGCGACGAATTGTTTTTAAATAGTCACGACTTGTAGGAATTTTGACTTCCACTCTTCATTCTTTCCTTCATTTTAACATTTCTTCCTCTTTCAGAAAACGTGTCACATGGTCTGTAATTTTTACTCTCTCCACTCGTACCATAGGTAGGCCTACTATTTATGGAGATGAGGAAGTGTTGCGTTCGGCCCTGTAATTCAATGTCGAGGTTTCAGCATAAATACACGTTTTCAGGTCACTTGAATTTAAAAAATAAATAAATAAATAAAAACATTTCTCTATATCTGACTGAATGTTGCGAGTACGAGAAATAGCACAAAAAATAAGAGTGTTATATTTAGGTTAAGTAGCCTATCTTCGTGGGGATATTACAAGGAGATTGGTGACGCCTCTTTCTTACTTTCACGTGATTTTTCTCCAGAACGCTCTAACGATTTTGTTTAAATGTTGTATATGAGGTGCTGAGTTAAGGTTTTTTTTATTTTTATTTTTCATTTATTTCGCAAAAATTCCCTGATGGGTAGATACAAAACCGTCATCTGCATAAACTCAGGCTTTAAATCTTGTATTGCGAACAATGTTCCTTTGCATAAGGCTGAAATAACTGAATACGGCCTTATTCTATATCAGAAGGTAAAGAGAAGAATTTGTATTGCCCATGCTTAAGGTAGAGAAAATATGCGCATGTTAGCCTTCAGGTTTTTGAAAACTAGTCGGAGTTATTTTGATATTTATTTACTTTCAGTTTTGAAAGTTGTTTATTCCGTTATTTTTTAAATGTTCGGAAGAACTAATAGGCCTGTCATATGGCTCCAATAAGGATGCTAATAAACTTAAATTAAAATTAATCGGTTTATGGTTATTTCAGAAGTGTGAATTTTCTAGATTTTTTAAAAGAATGTGCAGTACATTTCCGAACAAACAAACAAATTAAATTCATTAGGCATAAACTGTTACTCAGTGGGTTGTTTGAGGGAACTATTGAACAATTCAGTTTTCTGCATTTGCAAAAAGTTGTTGCACATCTTATTACACTCTCCATATTCTAGAAAGCATAGGCTTATCCCGTTTACTTAGCTTTTTTTTCATTTTTGTTTAAGGATCTTGTTTCAAAGCAAGTCTTAACAACGTATATTTTCCAACAAACAAATACCTCAGACGTGAACTGTTACCGAGGGGGTTGTTTTTGGTAGAAGCTCTGCTTTGAACAGTTACCGTATTTTACGGACCATAAGACGCACTTTTTACTTTGAAAACAGAACCTTGAAAGTTGGGTGCGTCTAATGGTCCGAAATACATTTAAAAAAATTAAAATCATGGTGAATATTGCCGGTAATACCATAATCATAAAGAAGGTGTTGTAAGGGTAGGTTAGTTGCAACTTTTGGCACAGACTGTACATCAATGCACTTTTCACAATCTTAAAATGCTGGAATCCAGGTATAGAATGCGAAAATAAAGGAATATTGAGTTCTTTAATACGAAAATAGTTGTCTCCTCCTTGTCTTGTCACACTTACCATATGCTGAATTGAGGGTTAGACGGTGTAAAGTAGTTTCAGTCTTCATGAGAAATCAGTTCCGTTGTTAAAATTTACGCGATGGCACCTGTACAGGTTTTAAATTAGAAGTGATATACACTGATTCCACTGTAGAAGGTTATAATTTGTTTATACAATAAAGTATATTAATCCCTTCAAAATGTTTCGTAGAGAAACATTACAGTTCTTTTCCTATAAATTTCCATCCTAAAATCAAGGTGCGTCTTATGGTCCGTAAAATACGGCAAGTCTTCTGTATCTTAAATAGTTAATTGTACTATCTTAAGTTTCACTTTCCATATTCTAGAAAGCATAGAAGTTAGTTTTTTTTTCACTTATGTTGAGGGATCTGTTTCAAAGCAAGTCTTAATAATGTGCCGTAAGTTTATTACTGTACAGGTATAAGGCAACACCTGTTTTGAGTTATGTGCCAATATAGAGAGCTGTGTGGGAAACAGTTTATTTACTGCTTCACTAAGCATTTCCGCTGCATACTTCATTCATACACGTCATAATACAGTGTGTTTAATTATGCATGGCACTGTCGTGGGCCGTGAGAATTGTGGACACAATTTATTCTTCCGTAAGCATTCTACCACCCGTTGTAAGGATTCGCAACTTCCTTCGTCCAGAACTGTGTATTTTGATACTTTGTTTCGCTGCTATGTATGTCTTTGTACAGCATTCACAATGACCGCATGGTTAAATTGTTATCGAGTAAAAGAACGGCAGTGACGAGGGTTATTAATCATCACCCATTTTATTTTCTTCTATATGTAAATAACGCCATTGATTTTCCACATTAACTTAAATATCCACATTATTTAATAGAGAGGGTAAATATCCACATTATTTAATGGAGAGGGTACATGCTTTCTCTCGCTCTTATATAGTTTCGACCATACAAGATCCCTCTTTTTCCTAGGGGGTGACGGAAGTGTGGATTTAGTAATTTTTTTTAGTAAAAAAAAACGAGATTTTTTTAAATTTTAATTTAAAATATTAAGCCTACTCGAAGATATACCTTTGCAAAATTTTAAGCCGTTGGGATTCATGGAACAGGTGCTACTGACACCATTTTTAAACTTCAGTGAACTTCCAACTGTTACTGCATGCAAACTTTAATCGCCGAATTTTAAGTGAAAACCTTTAAATATTGGATTGAATAACACTTAGGCCTACTTCTATACATATAGGCCTACTAATGATTTGGATCTGAATTGGCAATTCATTAAACAGTAACAGTAAAAGTTCGATATTATGGTGATAACTGTTATAGCCATAATATTGAACTTTTTTTAAAATACTTAATCTGGCTCATGCACAATAAGTTTGTGATTATTTATTGCTGGCCAGCATTGATCAAGTTGCTCTTAATCTTTACTAGGTTGTGGAATACAGTGAAATACACAAACCTTTCTTCCTTTATATACATTTTAGAAAGCGATAACTTTTTTCTCTCTTCCACTTTTCGCTGCTACTAAGGTAGGCTACATATGCGTCGCCGAAAAAAAATGTGCAAAGGCTGAGATATATGCATGATAAATTAATGCTTTATTATAAAATATGAGGATATATTTTATCCACCTTTTATCTTGTTTTAAAGAGAATTTGCTAATTATTGTATTTCTTTTACAGGTGAGTGGGTGCAATTGACTGGAGTTTCTTATGGCTTGGTTCTCAAGACTACAGACTAATGTAAGCAATACCCATTAAGTTGCTACCATTTACGGGGCGTATAGATATTAGAGGCGCGTAGATCTCTACAACCTTATTGTTATTAAGCTTAACACATCTGCCATTAATCATCATCGGTAGCATCATTTCTCAGGAAGATATTTATTTGTTTATGTTGTTTCCGCCTAGATGATCATTAATAACTTTAGTGTACACACTTTTCTATAAAATAACGACAGAGTAGCTTAGAAATACATAGGTTTTTTAATGTAAAAAATGTCAGAATGAGCGCGATATCTCAAATACGCTTTATGCGATTTTCTTGAAACTTAGTGTAGCCTAAGCATTTATAACTTCCATGCGAAGAAGGCAATTGATTTTGGACCAAATCGGTTGACCGGTATCGGAGTAACGACTAATTAACGGTCAGATGCTTTTAAGTGGCAAATCATCACTGTATACTACAATAAAGCCGCGTTGCTAGCCTTAACCACGGCCTCCCATCTCAGTTAAGATGTCATATAGCCTACATATCATTCGTAGCAGGCCGAGTGCATGAATCAGCCATTACATTATGCTGGGTGAAAATTGTCTTTTTGTACAGAAATATAGAAAATGCCTAGTAATTGTTGTGTTCCTGGCTGTACTACTGTGTACTAATAATAATGCTAACGAAGAATCTGTTCAAGTGTTTAAATTCCCCAAAAATGAATCCAGACTGTTTAAAGGGATTTCTGCAATCCACAGAGAAAAATCTTATACCTTCAGATAACTCATGTTAAGTAAATAAGTTACATGTTAATGATAAACAAGCACGTGCCCGCGACTTCGCCCGCGATTATATACTCAACTGCTGGATGTTTTATTTAAGTAATTATCACATTATATTTATTAACACTTACATCATCTTTACAGTAATTGCATATTTGTCAGATTTCTTTAATCACACGGTTGTCGCAATTTTTGTTTATAGAGTGTGAAGGGTATTTGTTTATATTACTGCTAATGAATTGCTTACTAAACGAATTATTATAATATTTAAATGGGTTCTCTATTAATAATACACGTTTATGTTTTAGATAGGCCTTTATAACAATATTAATAGTACAAAGTTTGTGCCATGTATATCAGAAGCATGTGAAATATGGTCTGTTAACAGGGTGTCCACTGGTCGGGAAAATCCGGGAAAAGGCCGGGAATTTCGTATGGTCGGGAAAATCCGGGAAAAGTCAATGAATTTGTTAAAATATCTGGGAAAATTCGAAAAATTTGTGGCACACATAAAACAGGTGAAAATGAATACAATTTTACCTTCTACCAGCTTCCAAAAAACCTCAACTGCCCTTGAAGATAAACTTTTCCTACCAAAAATTGGTTTCTTCTTATCTTCTTTTTCTTATTTAAAGTGTGTATAATCCTATGATTTTTCTTACACAGTTATTAGAAAGTGCTTCGCAATCATATTTTGGTTGGGAATTTCTGTAATGATCAATGAAAATCAGGGAATAAGTCGGGAATTTCTTCAGCATTACTTGGTGGACACCCTGGTTAACTCCATTTGGCACTTTTTATTTATTTTTTAATCTTATCTTTGGTGCAACAATTGCATGCTATATTGATTATGGCTAGTACCTAGGTAGACTATCTAAAATGGTGGCTTGAAACCCTCTGCCTAGAAAATCTTTACTAGATCACCAGGGATTGCATGCGATATGATGGACAACTACTGTAGTGCTATCATTATTAGCGTATAGAAATTTTGAAAGGAATAAGTTAACCGTCATGTCCACATTGGGTTACCCGTGTACCGGTTACCCTTATCACTTTAACGTTTAAAAAAATCATTACACTACTGTAATGAGATTTAGGTTATTTGTCAATATAGAGCCCTCAGATAAAAAAAAAACTGTAATTATTTCAAAATACTTGAAATACAAAATAAATTCACTCACCCTCTCTGTATTCGGGTTCCTGGATAACCTCTTTCTTGTTAATACAATAGGCCTATAAATTATTATGAAAGAGTTACATTCAAAACATCAAGACAAGTAATAGGAAAAATAATTATTTTAAATTGCTTTTGTAAATAATTAGTTTTCTTTATTGTTGGCTGTGGCTCAGATTAGGCTATATCAATCAATCAATCAATCAATCTTTTATTCACCTTTAAAACTGGACAATACAGTTATGGCTTTGTCTTTACAAAAAAATAAGACTCCCTATATTACAGACTATAAAATCAACTAAGAGCTAAAATACATCATAGCCTATAAGTAGGTCTACACGTCAAATAGACAAATAACACATATGAGATGCAGGGGAACATGATGCGAAAGTGAAAATGTTAACTAAGGACCTTGAAATTACTCGTGCTTACCGTCAAAACATTAAATCCACACTTGCATTAAAATATTCTTTAACGTCATAAAATGGATTAGCAATAAGCCATGCTTTTAACACCTTTTTGAATCTGGTCAAGCCAATCGTGTGAGCCTCTCTGGGTAATCTGTTGAACATGTCCACTGCCATATTATTATACCACTGTTTAGATTTTGTCAATCTTACATTGGATTTGACTATCAAATAGTTAAACCTAGTAGGATAGCTGTGATGGGAATTTTGAAAACTGTAATTTGCTAGATTTGCCTTTACTGCAACAAGACAATTATAAATGTATTGGTTAAAGACTGTAAGAATATCTAAATTGGTGAATAATGGACGACAGTGAGCATCAAATGATGCATTGGAAATTATTCTTACAGCTTTTTTCTGCAGAATAAGTATATTCTTAACATTTACACCATTCCCCCATAAATGGAGTCCGTATGATAAAATACTATGAAAAAAGGCATAATATGCTTGTTTCAAGTAATCCTTGGGCACCGAATATTTCAAGTGACGGAGTAAATATAGGACACGCGATAGTTTCTTACAAACATGAGCAATATGGTCATTCCAAGTCAATTTAGCGTCTAGTATAATACCAAGGAGTTTGCCATTTGGGAGCATTATATCATTCAGAGGCTTCATAGAAAAGACCAAATGCTGAGTTTTTTCGTTGTTCAATTTAAAACCATTTGCCTCAAACCAATTTGCTGCATCTTGTAAAGACGAGTCCATATACTGGGCAAGGTCGCACAGGTCATGCATAGAGGACAATAGAGTGGTATCATCGGCAAACAGAATTGCGTCACAATTTATGCTAATAGGCAAATCATTGATCATAATCAGGAAAAGAAGTGGGCTGAGAACAGACCCTTGGGGGACCCCAATATTAATCTCTGCTGGGTACGAGAAGGCTCCATTTATACAAGTACTCTGCGTACGATTTGACAGGTATGACCTGATTAATTCTAATTCTTTGTTAGCAATGCCATAATAATGAAGTTTCTGACAGAGTAGATTATGATTGACACAATCAAACGCCTTCGACAAGTCACATAACACAGCCATTGTGCTACGATGATTCTCGAAGCCCGAGATAACAGATTCAATAAGACTTTCAATGGCGTCCAAAGTTGAAAGTCCTGCTCTGAAACCAAACTGTGCTTTATTAAATAACGACTTAGTTTCGAGGTATATAGTTAATTGTTTTTTCATTAATGTTTCAATTACCTTGGAGAAGATGGGTACAATCGAAATCGGTCTATAGTTATCACACTTAGAAGGGTCACCTTTCTTGAAAACTGGAATGACTTTGGATCTCTTCAGAGATTGGGGAAATATACCAGAGAGAAAGCACTGATTAATAGAATACGTCAATGGTTCAATAATGAAATAAATAACCTGTTTAAGCAGTTCACTGTCCATATCATAAAAGTCTTTACACTTTGAACTTTTCAACTCCAACACTGCACTCAATACATCTTCTTGATTTACTAGTTTCCAGACAAAATTACTATCCACAACTAAATTCGAATTTTGGAGATAATCCGTGGCTAAGCGTTCAGACTGGTTGACTGAAGCAGCAATATGTTCAGCAGCAGTGACAAAAAATTTGTTTACATCATTGGGACTCAGGTCAAGGTCACGCCGACAACCCTTTTTATTACGGGCTATATTAATAACCTCCCAAGCTGCCTTACATTTGTTAACTGATTTGTTTATGTAGGCTGCATTGAATTCACATTTTGCTTGCTTGATTGCGAGGGCATATTCCTTTTTTGCTTTGTTATAGAGAGACTTGGCCTCGATTGCATTAATATTTAAATGAGTTGCCCATGCCAAATAGCTTTGCAGACGCAAAAGATACGCCTTTTGCGCTTTTAATATATCGTTGTACCAACCCAACTTAGGATTAGATTTAGTTCCTAAGGGACGCCTTTTTATAGGAAAGCAAACATTAAAACAGTCTATAAAGACTGTCATAAATTTTTCAAATGTATGGCCACTAACTGCAGTTGAATTCCAATCCACACAACATAAGCAATTAATAAAGCTAGATATAGTTGCATCGTTAATATGTCGCACACTAATCTCCCTAGGGGTAGTACTATTTGTACCTAAACAGCCATTTTGTAATATATTAATGGACAATCCATCATGATCTGATAAAGGTAATTTTAGAACCGTCGTACTTATTAGATTACGGGGTAAATTAGAGACGACATTATCGAGACAGGCATTGCCTCTCGTGGGATTTGTGTTCGTACAGTAGTAATCAGCTTCCCTTAGAGTGTTCAAAAATTGGGATGAAAATTCCGTATTTACATTAATGTCGATATTATAGTCACCACATAGTAAAACAGACTTCTTGAAAGAGCTCAGGAACAGTAGAAGTTTGGCTAGAGATTGGAGAAATACATCTCTATTCCCATTAGGCGATCTATATATGCAGACCAGAATGATCCCCAACATAGTTAATAAAACTGCTGCAGCCTCCAAGTGCATTTCGTCACAAAATTGTCCAATATCCAAGCTTCTAAATTCCATGTTTTCGCGAAGATAAATGGATACCCCACCATGGGATTTTGCACTTCTGCAGTAGTGGCTAGCACAAATATAACCTTGTAACTTGATGAAGTCAATATTTGATGAATTGCACCAGTGTTCAGTAACACAGCAGGCCTGAAATTGGTATTGATTCAATATTATTTCAAGTTCACCCGTTTTGTTGTTTATGGATTGCACATTCCAGCATAAAGCATTAAAATAATTACGTGAGGGCGCATCAGTTCCGCACTTTAACCTTCGCTCTTTTTTTGAACTACATGAAAAAAACGTCTAACACAAGCGTTATTGGGCCAAACATTGGGGTTCAAAGCTTCAGTCAAATGTTCCGCATAAATGTTCAACTTGAAAGATGAGTAAAGTTCAGGATTTCTAGATGCCAACTTTTCCCCCGTGATCTCAGGAAATTTTGGCTTAATAAAGTCCAACAACGTCACCAACTCAGTTTCAGGAGCAAGTCTATAAATATGCAGAGGAACTACTTTAGGGACACCCACTAACTTAATAGCGTTTGAAGTACACTCAGTCTTATTACCAACCACTATCTGACGATTCCCCTTAGGTTTACGCCGAACCACGTCACTCCACAGGTTATTCTGATCTGTATTATTAGTAATGCTCACTTCCTGGTCTCTAGATGTGTTTACAATATGCACTGACTTACTTTACCGCGGTAACCTAATTATAGACATGCATACAATTTCCTGAATGTGGACATATCGGTTAATGGGACACTAGATAAGCCATTTTTCATAAGAAAGGGGAGCGGATTAAACATTTACCCTTTAATTCCGTGATGCGAGCTGAAGCCTTTATATTTGATGTTGCTGTGGATCATTTGTGTGAGAGTCTAGAGAGCATTTGGCAATATCACCCGCGACCTTGGCCGGCTAAAAGGCGCGAAATGAGGCTTCATATCGGTTACATTGTGAAACGACCCAGATGGCTTTGTGTTTCCTTTTGCGATTCTCGTGTGTGTTTATTGACGTCAGGTTGCCATGGTAACATCGGGTGTGGTGCCCTAATTGCAGGTGGCGAATTTGTTGCTTTATAGCAGTAGACAATGAGGTGCAATAAACTTCCAGCTTCCTAGTATCTCAGGATAGTTTGCTTTCCTACATTATATCGGGCAGGATTTCCGATCATTTTCCGTCTGTGCTAAAGGTGAGATGGGAAATATTGTATCGCTATAACTGGAGTTCTCATATTAGAATTGAGTGAAGGCTATGCTATTTATATAACTCTTTTTTTCAGTTCGCTTGATTAGAATCAGCCAGGTTAGATTTCAATGACATGTAGTTGTGAATCGTAGAGGTGTGTGCTATCACAATAATACTGTCTAATTAACTGACATAATTATTAATTCCAAAATCTACAGGAAGGGCATAACATTTTTATTAAATAAACGAATCATTGCTTACTTAGGCTCCTTATTCAATTGGCAATAGACAATTCCTGTGCAAGCTAAAGGAAATATCTATTTTATGGAACCCGGAGGTTCATTGCCGCGCTTGCATGAACCCGCCATTGGAATTTACTTCACCCCTGTTAGTTTATTTTGTGTAGGCCTAACTGTTATTCCTACGTACTAATAATACAGCGTTTAGATGTAAGTAATGTGTTACAAAAAAGTCATCAGTGTACCCAGTACTGATTTCGAAGAAAATATTAAATCTGTAAACTACTTACGGAGATGCTTGCCGCGAGTGCAAAATTTGTATGTCGCCTGTTAAATCAGATTTAGGCAATCCGCATTACTCATTGAGGATTAGCTACCGGAAAGTAGAAAACTGTTTACTGAGCTATAAGATACCGTTTATGATACTGTAATACTCAAGTCTAGCTTATATATGTAAAAATGTATAATTTTTTATTATTATTTAGCAATGTTATCCCTAAATTTTAATGTGGTTTTAAGATTAAATGGCCCTCTGTTTCTGTTTCTCACGTCCCTCCCCCCATGCCGTTTCCAAAATTAAATTTACTTAGGGTTTCTTCGGCCACTTTTCTAAGGCACCGTACGAATTTTAGTACTACTGTCAATAAGTGGAAAGGATTTTTTCTCTATACACATCACAACATTCTACATTTTACTCTAGTTCATACGTAGGAAGGAACCATTAACAAGGGAGGGTTTGTGCACATTTTGCTTTAGGAACAGAATTAATTGAAAGACAGCAACGCGGGATATGGACAAGGAAGTTACTTACAAGATGTGTGTCAATCGTCAGGTTATAGCCAATCCGGAATTCCTGTTTTGAAGCCAATGCTGAAATCTTGACTGAAATAAATAAAAATGCATTGCGAGCAGAAGTCAACTAATTCTTTCTACGTGCACGATCAGCACAGATTCAGTAGGAGTACAGATTAGAAAGATAGAGGAAAAATCCTCAAGTAATTGTTATTAGACACGGAGGTGGGAGAAATAAAAGTCACTTTTTGTTGGTGAATGTTTTATTCTAGCTCTACATTATAAATTTACAACAGAGCGGGTTAAGAGAAAGAGAACGCTGGAAACGTAAGAAGAGAATTAGGGAGAGAAAAGAGGATCCTAAGAGAGATGTTAAATTAACTTCACGCAGTGGAATTTAAATTTTTCTTCATGTTGTACGGCTACAAACTTACAACAGAGCAGAGTCAGCTTACCTGGGGATTTTAAAGTGTTTATTGTACGTACAGCAATTTTGTACCAGCTGTTGGTAATAAGCCCCCGAGGTGGTACGTGATTCGTCATGGAGGCCTTCTCATTATTTCAAGGAAGGAAACTGTGGTCGAGCTGGCACTTACCTTCTTTCTAATTGGTACAGGATGCCTACAGTGTTGGAGTTATCCTTGATTCATCGAGCACCGAAAAACCCGGTTAGATAATCGAGAGAATATTATAAGGAGAAAAATTCCTCTGACACTGGGATTTGAACCCAGGACTTTTGGCTACTTGTGCCTCTGCTCTACCAACTGAGCTAAGCCAGAGTTCACTTCAGAGTGCCAGATGTTCACTCTGGCTTAGCTGAGTTCACAGTTGACTTTTGACTACTTGTGCCTCTGCTCTATCAACTGAGCTAAGCCAGAGTTCACTTCAGAGTGCCAGATGTTCACTCTGGCTTAGCTCAGTTCACTTCAGAGTGCCAGATGTTCACTCTGGCTTAGCTCAGTTGGTAAAGCAGTGGCGTGGATAGCCAAAAGTCCTGGGTTCAAATCCCAGTGTCAAATGAATTTTTCTTTTGTAATATTCTCACGCAATGTCCAACAGAGACAATACGTGGTTACTGAATGCATGTATATATCCACAGAGAATCTAGATTTGCTATTTTCTTAAAATAAGTTTCCTGCGTAAGAGCAGCGTGAATTTATTGTCATTCTCGTGGTTGATGAAAATCGGTTTTTAGGCATTAGGCCTGTTTTTCCGAAAAATATTTTACATTATAGCCTAACCGTAAGAGGGCAGTCAGTATCTAAGTAATATGTTTCGTTATAATGCTGATGGCGTACAAAATAAATAACAACAACATTGATGATTATCAACAACAATAGGCCTAAACTGTATCCAAAGGCGCCCTTTAACCTGTATAACCCTTATTCTTTCTACAATAACTTGCCCTTTCATTAAACGTTTCTCTACTTAATCTTTGGACAACTATTGGGTATATTTCTAGAGTCCCCATTAAACTCTCAAGCAACACTACTCAGTATTTCTTCATTTCCTACTTATCCCATTTCACTCCAACCATTCTTTTTGAGCGAATGGCTTTGCCAAGGTAATAATATCACGGAATCGCATTCCGAACGTTGCAAGTCTGTGACCCGCGTTGAAAAATATCCGAAGGTTGTATTCCATTCTAATAAATGAAGTAAATTATCTGGCGATTATGCCTTTACTTACTTATGTCCCATTTTATCCGGAGTAATTCACTTTAGCGGGCTCGAATTTAAGCACCCCAGGCGAAGTCTTATTGCTCTTGTACAGACTGTCTGGGCTAATCTCATAACTATGCAAATGGGATCGAGTCGTCTGCTTTCTTCTTTTCCGTAAACAATGGATTGATTACGCAAATGAGTACCATCTACCTGTGTCTGTGACGACACACACCTCTTTGCATTGCAAGTGCAGCGATAACCCGTCTCTGTTGATGGAGAATGCTGTGTATTATAATACTGTAGTACATCACTTTACACAACTATGCACATTAGATCGAGTCGTTGTCTTTCTTCTCTACGTAAACAGTATATATATATACACACACACACACACACACAAGGCATTGCACAACTGGTATCTTCATACTATGGACTGTCTGCAACGCTCAAAAAGGCCAGTCTCAAATAACATGTGCAGCTTCAACAATGCGAGCAACTAATTTTTCTGCCGTATCGATCGGTGTCTCATACACAATACGTTTCATGTCTCCCCACAAAAAGAAATCCAGCAGAGATAGGTCCGGTGATTGAGGTGGCCACCACGGTACCGCCCCACCCCTCCCAATCCAACGATTGGGGAATGTAGCATTTACATGGTTCCTGACACGACGATCAAAGCAGTACAAACAAAACTAATCGGTGCGTGTTGTGACTGCAGTTAACCCATCTACCCTTAAGTCCACCTAGCAGCAAAATGGAGCATATGCCAAAGTTTTTTCACAGAAAGAAAATGTTTGCTTTTACCTCCTCTATTATCCCTGAAACGTTGTAAAAGTAATTTTTTAACAGCCTGTGTATATATATACTTAATAACTCAATGGCAGTAGACAATTTCTAATCACGCTAAAGGAATATTATCTACTCGTATTTTAAGGGACCCGGAGGATCATTGCCGCGCTCTCAAGAGCCCTCCATTCGTCCCTATTCTGGGCTGACTCCAACCATCCCTCGCAAATTCTACCTCCCTTAAATCTGTTCTAATATTGTCCTCCCACCTACGTCTAGGTCTTCCAAGCGGTATTTTCCCTTCGGGTCTCTCAGTCAGTGTTTTTTAGATATGTCTTTCCTCCCCCATGCGCGCAACATGTCCAGCCCATTTAATCCTCAGTGATTTAGTTGCCCTTACTATATTCGGTGAAGAGTATAGGTTATGTATCTCTCCTCATTATGCCGTTTTCATCTTTCTTAGGTACTATGTTTTCCTAAGCACCCTGCTTTTGAACAGTCAGATTATGTTTTTTTCCCCGAAGAGTAGGGGACCATGTCTCGCATGCATATAAATACAACATTTTTATTTTTAGATTTGTGGACAGAAGGCGAGAAGATAAAGCTTTTGAATCGGATAAAAACAAGCATTTCCTTATTTTAATCGACACGTAAACTACATACATACCGATTTTCAAGATGCCCTGAAGATAGTGATTTTGATTAGACATTTTATTTCCATGGCCACGCTCTAATAATAGTTATAATTTTAGCAATTGTAGCATACAGTTCTTTTCCAAGTATTGAAAATCATTCACGGATGTGGTATTGCTTGTTCTTCATCTCTGTACCTACTCGAACGTTCCTATCCTTGTCTAAGGAGTGAAGTTTCCATTTCATAGATATCTCTTACCGGAATATGTTCACATCCTTGTTTGTATACATCGTCGATAGGTTTGTCCACTTTCCTATATACAGTACAGTAGTTTGTTAAACGAGAGAAATTGGAAGTGAATAAGAAAATAAATAAGTTGAATGTAACTTTCCGTGGACTTACCTATTATCCATCAAAATGGAAAATGTTACGTTATTTCGGGTATATCCTGTCACGCGTGCTAGCAGTTGAAAGCTTTATTATTATTATTATTATTATTATTATTATTATTATTATTATTATTATTATCATTATCATTTCATTATCATTCTCTATAGGCCCCTAAAAGTTCCTTAAAATGTGTGTTTGTATTAGAACTCCTCCGGGACCCTTTGACCTGACATTTTCACGTACGTTATCCTCGACACGGGGAGTGTATGTGAAAATTTCATTCTGATAGCACAGTCGGTTTTTAGGTAGATTTCGAAGAAAAATCTACCTATTGCAATGGATACCATGTCATGATTTTCGAAAAATTCTTTCATATCTTTACGTTTCATGCTTCCCTAAGTACGAAACCACCGCCCGTTCAAAAAAAAAATTTGTGATATTTATATATATACATACAGTATATATATATATATATATATATATATATATATCTTTACACGATAGCGGCCGTAATTTTGAAGATATTTGAACCAAATTTTAATATGTTATTTCTAGGCCCAATAGTTCGGACAAGTTCGTTAATGAGCAAAATTGGCCCAAGGGGGCGGTCGGGGGGAGGGGGTTGAAATTTTTAAAAATGTATATCTCGGCCCCTATGAAGTATAGAGGGAAACTTTGTTTGAATAAATTAGAGTACTCCCTATGGAGTTCACAGTGACACAAACGATTCGGGGGGTCGAGTGAGGGTGGGGGATGAAAATTCGAAACTTTTGAAACCACGTCCTGTGGGGTATCGTTGGAAAGCTCTTGATGAGTACTCTACAAATCAATAAATAGTTTCTTGATAGCTCTCATATGACGCGAGATTTTAATGTTTGAAAATAATAACACTTAAAAGAATTATTATAATATCATAATTTTGTCTTGTTTAGCTGCTTTGCTAATTTTATTCATTGCTGATCTTGCGCACGGCCTCCCAGAATATTATATCCTATTCTTGTTGTCAAAACAAATGATTGTAGGCTCTTCCTCTTTACCGAATTCATTTCTTATTACTGCAGGTTTACCATGCCAAGGCTAAAGAAGAAGAGTGCTATGCAGCGACAGTAAATTAAACCAAAAGCACTTCGAAATCTACCTCCGCCTGTAGGCCTACCTAAAGGGATTTTTTCTTTTTTATGTAGATTTCGAAGAAAAATCTACCTATTGCAATGGATACCATGTCATGATTTTCGAAAAATTCTTTCATATCTTTACATTTCATGCTCCCCTAAGTACGAAACCACCGCCCGTTAAACAAAATTGTGATATTTATATATATATCTTTACACGCTAGCGGCCGTAATTTTGAAGATATTTGAACCAAATTTTAATATGTTATTTCTAGGCCCAATAGTTCGGACAAGTTCGTTAATGAGCAAAATTGGCCCAAGGGGGTGGTCGGGGGAGGGGGTTGAAATTTTAAAACATTTTTATCTCGGCCCCTATGAAGTATAGAGGGAAACTTTGTTTGAATAAATTAGAGTACTCCCTATGGAGTTCACAGTGACACCAACGATTCGGGGGTTTTGGGGGTTCGAGTGGGGGGGGGGGGGTTGGAAATTCGAAATTTTTGAAACCACGTCTTGTGGGGTATCATTGAAAAGCTCTTGATGAGTACTCTACAAATCAATAACTAGTTTCTCGATAGCTCTCATTTAAGGCGAGATTTGAATGTTTGAAAAAGTGCTCTTTCCTCTTTTTTGCAATTATTGTTGCGGGTTTATCATTCCAAGGCTAAAGAAGAAGAGTGCTACGCAGCGACAATAAATTAAACGAAAAGCACTTTGAAATCTACCACAGCCTGTAGGCTTGCCTAAAGGGATTTTTCTCTTTCTTTTGGAATTTACAGTATTTTTTTTTTTTTTTAAATTTTTTGTACTGTAGTCATGTATCCATGGAATGGATAGTGTTTTGTCATTTTTATAATTTTCTTTCTGTAGCCTTTACACAGCCTCCTGTCACCTGCAATGTCATCCGGGCCATGTTTGACAGAGCTCACCCCTGATTCAACTAATCAGAAGGCACCGTTACAAAGTCACGTCGAATGTTCGAAACAACAGCCGATCAGAACCATTCTTATGGAGCCATGTGCATGCGTTATAAGCGGGTCGTGTACGTAAGTCCTGATATTCAAAGTGCAATTTACATATTAGTCGAAACGATCAAAATTTAATTTTTAGTTTTTGTTAAGGTTATTTGTTGTGTTTAATACAATGCCGTACAGTTATGGTATAGTTTGCATACAACGTGCTCTAGCAGTGCTGTTGCTAAGCTGTAGTGTGGTGAGCGCATCGATCATTCTGTTTGGGAACTTCACTGTTGTGACTTATTTACAATTCTTTCTACTGCTGTGCCGGTAAAATTCACGTAATGATACAATTATTATTTTCCCAGCCCGTATAATGATCTTATACATCTAGTTATTATAACTACTACTGGTGACGATGATCTTATAACGTGTTAGGCTAGTAATTGTAGCATTGGATTTTGGGTAGAATTTTATCCGAAAGATATAGATAGATTCCTCCCTTTTCTCCCCTTTTTTATTATCTTTTTGTTTTTTATCTGTTTGTTATTTGTAAGAATGCGTTTTCCCTTATCGTGGAAACTAGTATTCACCTGACTAACACTTACTATAGCTCCTTTATCAGTTAAACCTGAGAACGTGAGGTTATCAGTAGATTTGTGTGTTGAAGTCCATATTAAAAACAGCAACTATTGAAACTAAGCACTATTGCGCTCATTAGCAAAACGCCGCAGTGGATTAAGAGACATTAAGAGCGCTTTCCAGTTCATGTTTTAAATAACGATATTTAACCCGTTGGAGAGAGGAAGAAGAGGCTAAAGTGCGGAAGAGCTTTCTTTTGTTCTGTTTTTAAATTGAGATCAGTCGTTTGCTTTTGGTATTTATTGTCCACCGGATTATTTTTTGCATACGATTTAAGATTTTACTGGGCATTATAACTAATAAGTAACTGGGCAATGACCCAGGTTAGACAAACGAACTCCGTACTTTGGCAGTGAACACTGTTGCTATCTTCATAAATGCTTTCTTTTTATTTTCTACTTTCTTTTAGTACTTTTGACAATGAAAAATAATTATCTATTTGCTAATAAGTTATCTGCATATTTCTATCTTTCCTTCTTTTTTCCCTTTAATACATTTGTAGCTTCAGTTATACTTCAGCCTTTTTCTCGCACTGTTTCTAAGTCATCTTTCTTTCTCTCTGTTTTTTTAATATTCTTCGCTCGTTCCTAACCTAGCTGGGTAGCTTTATCCATTCATTTGTTATTGTCCTTTATACTCTGTGTTATCTCATACAATTTTGTCACAGATATCTGGAGTTAACTCGAATGGGGTCGTACGTTGGAAGACAAGGAGCAAATAAGGATGATAATAAAAATAAAGATAGCGAGTAAGCAGTTAACCCGTTTGTGTTTTCCCGGTCCTTTCGTCCAGCTAAATGGTTGCCGGTTAAACTAGGTCATGCTCTGCCCCTGTCTTCATTTTTCTTCATTCCCTGGAGGTCCCTCCGGGATTCATAGCTTCATTGATTTAGTTATTAATTATTCTTCAGCTGAAAGCGCAAAACTGTGTGTTTTTCGTTGGGAAAACTAGGTAGTTCTCTGGGTGGAATAATAGGAGCCGCATATTCACGATAATTGTAGTTTTTGTCATAGGTAATCCCACAAGAGTTGACGAGTTTATCGATAGATAAACAGCATGGACATGGTAACTCGAATCGTAGCACTGGTCACAACATGGACATGGTAAAACTAATCGATTCATGAATGGTTGATTCATAGTATGCCGTGTTCGCGGAGCTGTTAGTTTTTATTCATGGAATAGTCTTAATAAAACACCTATTGAATTGAATTCTATCAATATGGATTCAGTACAAACAGGGGGGCATGGAATTTGACAGAGATAATTATTTTTGGTTTATGCCACCATGATCTTTGAATCACACAACACAGCTACCCGCTAAAAAAAGTGTAGGTCACTAATTTTTACACTCCTGATGCCCGGGTTCGATTCCCGGTACCTCCTCGGATTTTTCTGAGGTAGGGAGGTCTGGTAGGGGTGCACTCAGCCTCGTGATTCCAAACTGAGGAGCTACTTGATAGAGAAGTAGCTGCTCCGGTCCAGAAAACCACCATTAACGGCCGTGGGTGTCGGCATGCTGACCGCATGCCCCCCAATCCTGCCATCTGCCTACGGGAGATGATGCAGCGGTCGGGTGGTAGGCCAAGTCCTTCCGGGGATGTAGCGCCACGGAGTTTAGTTTTTTTTAAGTTTTTAATGACTTTTTACTTATGCTGTCTATGGGCGTACTGCAAATATAGCTTCGTAAGGGTGAAAAGTGTTTATTGCCACTGAACCATTTCTAGAGAGCAACACTTTGCGGAATATAAGGCTTTAACACTAAATCAGCAATTGCAACTGATTTGTATTAATTAGGTCCTGGGACACCGTATCAAAGCATAGCTATGTAACATGCATGAGAATCTAAAACCAAATATAATGTCGAGTAACAGAGCATGTCTTTATATTTGGCCAAATAATACCCCATACACAACTGTCATCTTCATCGTAAAAGTAACTACACGCCTACCTATTGCTACAGTATAGTTACGAATTTCTCCTTCAAAATTTTCGTAATAAAAGTTGAAAAAGACTCAAATAATATTGTTTTACGAGTATTATTTCCTGCGCTTCAAGTTTCACACAATACAATCTACCAATATGGATTCAGACAAACGGGGGCATGGAATTTGACAGAGATAATTATTGATGGTTTATTTGCCACCTTGATCTTTGAATCACACAACACAGCTAACTGCTAAAAGAAGTATAGGTCAATGCTAATTTTTACACTCCTAATAAATAACTGTTAAAGTATAATTTATTGAAATGAGAGAAAATTATCTTTGGTTTGTTTACCAGCAGGCCATGAAATATTGGTTTCATCTGATTATATTGTTACGTTGTCATGGCGAATATTCATGTTAACTGATATTGCACTTTTCATTCAAAATTTGAGCTGTGTCAGGTTAGTTTTTGCAACAAATCAGATCAGAACATACAGAGATGAATATATATATGAAATGCATGAAATTAAAGAAATATTTCATATTCCTGCTACAATGGTGGAAAATTTCAGCTGTACTAAATGTTCGTGAACGGTTCTGTAATTTGAAGAAATACATACCCGTTAGTCCCTTAGCCTAAGGATGCTAAGTAGGTTTTATTGTTCTAAGAATATGATGATTTGCAGTTCTTGAGGTTAGGATTATGAGATCAAAAAATTCACTTAACAAATGTTGGAAACGTTTAAAAATTAAACAATTTATCAACGGCAATACCACGCGAGGTGATTTTACCATGACTTGACTAGCAAGTATGATTCTCTTGCAAGTACTGCATCTGTATTATGTCACACACTACCTTGGCTTTCGTTTAGTCTCTAATTAGTATAATTTCTGGTTGCCTTAAAGGCCAAGGCCAGTTGTAGCGTAGTGTTATTTAATTGCTATTAGTTGCGATACGTGATGCACACGTCTTTCATAGAACTGTATGGCGTGGGCACCTAGTAATATGAGAGGAGTAATACCCTACATAGGTGGTCTTCAACTTTTTTTTTTTAACTAAAGGGACATTTTCATTTTGGTGAAAGACTAGCGGACCGCATTGATTTATTGATTATTAACATGAAACTTATGTAACACAAATATAAAAATTATATTACAATATGTGTAGGGACTACTTAACATTATACATGTATGCGCATTATTCTTTTGTCTTTCTAAAATGGCATTTAGTAAGGTACGAAATAAGTTTATGAAACTAGCTAAATGAGTCTCACAATTTTCACACGAGTATCTTAATTACCATTATAGGCAAGTTGCATTTAAGACTGTTTTTCATCGACCATAATTAAGTGTTTAAGTTTTGAGATTTTAGATAAATTAACAAATAATTTTTATAAAAAATCGGCTAACCGCGCGCAATCAGCTGTAAGCAAGTTCTTGTAGTTGTTGCATTCTGTGAGAGATGGCACCTGATAGCTTGTTCTTTGCCATTTTCTTTAAACGAACGTAATATATTTTGGAATGATAATACTTTCACACTGGCCGTGTGTAGGCTAAGATGGAAAGGTGAAGTCAGAATGAAAAATTCAATGCCATAGCCGGGATTTAAACCAGGATCTATGGCTCTCCGTGCCGATGCTCTAACCAACTGAGGTACCATGGCAACGTGCCGATACAACATTAAATTCTCCAACTGACTCACAATGTGGGTACAACATTAAATTCTCCAACTGACCCACATTGTGAGTCAGGGAGATAATGAGTCAGTTGGAGAATTTAATGTTGTACCGGCACAACATTAAATTCTCCAAGTGACCCACATTGTAAGTCAGGGAGATAGTGAGTCAGTTGGAGAATTTAATGTTGTACCGGCACGTTGCCATGGTAGCTCAGTTGGTTAGAGTATCGGTACGGAGAGCCGAAGATCCTGGTTCAAATCCCGGCTATGGCATTGAATTTTTCATTCTGAGGTCACCTTTCCATAATATATTTTACAATATAAAATAAACTATAATATTAATATTAACACGAACGGAATTGATTCTATTTTAATTTCAGGCTGTTTATTCCGCAGTTTGATATGCTACTCTCAAAGTTTCAAGATAAGTGAAACATACTTTAGTTGCATAAACAGATATTATATAATATAAATAAAGCAGCTTGAAAATTCGCAATTATCAAAGATACTATGGATTGAGCGTAATCAAATTGGAGTTATTTACTCTCAGTTTATGTTGTAAAGTTACGAAAAATTCGTCTAACATTTAAATTATTTTTTATTTTTTAAATTTTGTAATGGGGAATAGATTCTCGTAGAGGAATGCTCGTCAAGAGAGGAGCTGTAGCTAAATTCCTTAGTCTGTGAATGTAATTCAATAGTACGAGAAATCTGAACCTTTTCGATATCGCTTGCATGATTGTTGATTTTTTGTTTGTTTTTGTTTCATTACAGTACGGTAGCTCCTGTGAGGAAGTAAGAACTGCATGAGAGAGGATGCGGAATGTTTTCGAGGGAATACGGGTTTCTTAGCAACGAGCGGGCAGAGAAAGACATTAATTGACTCAGAAATCCATACAGTAATATAACCCAGACAAGGAGTACAATATTTTGTTTTATTTGTAGAATTTGAAATGGGGAATAGATTTCTGGGACCTGACCTGGTGCGACACGGGACCGTTTCAGGGAGGTCACTGCCCCTTGGAGCGCACCACCCGCCCGGTCGATACCAAGGGATGCTGTGCCCCTGGCTTGGCCCTCAGCCATCACGTCACATCCTAACCCTAGATCGTTATCTGAAAGCTGCAGGTTTTCCCAAAGTTGCTAACTAGCAGTCTGTTCTATCATAGTCGACACGTAGGTCCCACTGCATGTAAATTTGTAGTGTTATGATTTCTCAGTTGCTATATAATGGCTATTTTATATTTTCTAAAACAATCTGGCATGTCTGTTAAATTGTGTGTGTATGAAGGCAAGTACGTGTTCATAATTAACGAGATAAAACCAATAATTTTTTTATGTTTATTCTCATTGTGTTCGGATCATTCGATAAACGTTTTATTAGGGTACAATTTTTATCCTTTCTCGCGTTAATTTCTGTGTTGTCTTTTTATTTAGTCTTTGAGCATCAAAATATTTCTGATACCGGTTTGTCGGTGTATTGAAGCTTTTACCTATTATTATTATTATTATTATTATTATTATTATTATCATCATCATCATCATCATCATCATTATCATTATCATCATCATAAAGTTCTACTTCACAATGAAGACAAAAACTTTAATTTATACAAATTCGTACTCAACACTTACAGTCTTACTAATAATTCAGTTGTAACATTTATACCAGGAATATACACAGCTGAGGAGAAGAACTGTACCAATAATCGTTGCATAAGGCTGAATGTGTGCAACCTTTACACAGCCTGGCACCCTTGTATAAACTTGGCGTAAATAATCAAGATGGCCGATATCCGTAACAGTTGGTCGTTTCGTAGATGTCTGAGATAGAATTTTGAGGCTACGCATATTCTGAGCTGCTTTTGCGGAATTATAAACATTGTTCCTTGTTTGCGGGACATATTTCCATACTTGTACCCATGATTACAGCTTTCTGAAAGCAATATAATGAAATACTGGGACTAGAATTACTGTCTGCAGACGATCCATCGTTGTTTGCCGCTGCACCGATAGATGGCGTTCAGCAGTCCCTTCATAGCCAGGAGCTAGTAACGTCACAAATAGAGTGACGTATTTGATGACGTTGGACGTACAAACCCGATGTAAACTCGGCCATTACACACCCGTTATTGGTAATGCGGCTTATGCAGAACTTACACGGTGAACAACCAAACAACCGTTCAACACAGATATAAGCAGCTTTTATTAGTAAGGCTGTTATATTATTATACATTCAGCATTATTTACTGCATTTATTTTGTCTTAAAATCAGATTAATAAAAAACTGCATTAACAAATTCAGCTTTTAAAGTTATATTTAGCGTTTTGTAGCGCGATTGTTGGAAATTGATGTTTTATAGCGTTTTACTTATGAAAATGTTTGGAGAAATGAGACCAGAAATGCACGAAGAGTGTGTCGCTTATTGCACAAAGGTCATGTAGCCGGTGTTAATACGGTAAACTGTATAATAAATTTCTTCGGTTGTACGCAAGAATTAGAAGTTTCCAGTATAACATTTCAAATCTCTTTTTCGTATAGGCCTATGAAAAAAATATGTGAACTTCGGAATGGCAGTTCCGACTTTTCTAGTAGTTAAAAACACAGGCATTCGTTTTCTTATCAGTGTAGACTAAAATACCTTACATCTCTGATGTTTCTTTTACTGACGACATGACCCGTAAGTTTCGTGCTGATACTTATATCCTGTTCTCACTTTTTGACATTTCCTTGAAGATTGACAGAAAACGGCACTTTTATTTACTTTTGAACTCAGAAATTGATTTTTTCTAATACTGTGTTTAGTTCACATTCTAATCGTTTTAACGATTTAAGATTAATTTTACCCCTCGCTGTAATTGTGTTCTTTGGTTACGTCGTTGAAAGATCAGGAGAGTCGCTGAAGGCGGAGATTTCCATATGTATCGTTACTGTAGAGGAGGACACATTCAAGTGATGGTAAGTTTATCCCAGCCATCTCATCACAACCCTCCTGAAAGAGGTCAGGGAGACCTCCCACACAGTGATACTGCGAAACACGACTAAGAGTATTGCAACTCCTGGAAACTCGGCAAATTGCTACAGATACACAACACATTGTCTTAAACCGTATTAGTTTCTTTTCTTCCCCGTTTGTGTTACAATACTCTTGTGTTTCACGTTACAGAACCTTTATAACAACCCATATTCTCCACTTATAAAAATGTACCATTTAATAAGTTTTATTGACATTTATGTTTGTTATTCATTAACGTCAATTTTAATATTTTGCACATACCATAAACTGTATGAAGAATCTCTTGCAACTTAACATGTTCCATTGAGACTTTAATATTGTAGGGGCCTATAATTTAAAGGGAATGACTTAGTTTTCTGGATATGAGAAACTGTGCCTAGATGAAAAAGAGCGTATTCTTCTATGAAAAGTTCACTCTTGCTATAGCGTATGGATTACGATTTACTCTTTGTGATTGCAATGAATATAGCGAATAACCTGACATCTGCCGTCGTGTACAAGTACATATTTTGTTCATTTGTCTAAACTTTTTTTTTGTTCTTTAAAATTAGAATAGTAATAGGGCTGGAAAGGAAAAAAGTATTCTCAGAAAATAGGTACTATATGGATTCGTATAAAAAAGTTTTCCGCCCTACCTTTGCTCTTGCATTTGCAGCTGCTATTTTCATTTGTCGTCCATTGTTGCATGTAGCCTACATCAAGCGTTGAAGTTGTCGTGGTAATCATGACAAATATAGTTTTCATGTAAACTTAGTTACGAGCACATTTCCCCACAAAATCGTTGTAATATAAAGGGCCCTTTTCATCGATTTTTAAATATAAAATAATACAGATTGCATAATATTAGATGTTATTTTCGAGATTTTTGTGGGCTCAGAAAATTTATTTGTCCAGTAAAGAGGATTCTCAGCAAAATTTACCGTACCAAAAACCTGAATGAAAAATGTAATGTCAGCTTTCTTAATCTTCAGATGCAAGTGGGTGTCCTCGCCACATAACATTTGTGTGTGTATGTGTGTGTTAAGGGTATATGTACGTGAACTACCACAAAAATATAACAAAAATGCAGGTTCTAAAATATTAAAATTTTACAAGAAAATGAACTCAAAAGTGGACTAAAATTACAGGATCCTATAAGAAGGCTTACTAGAACATAACTAGCTGATAAAAGTACAAAAAATTGACCAAGTTATTTTTAAATTACATGTTTTATAGGAGCATGAAAAATATTAATTCAGATGCACTTCCTGTAGAGATAGCATTTTTCTGGTTACTCTGACACCTTTTATTTTTTTAATGCATAGAATGAACATATTTCTCTACAAAGTAGACTACTTTTATACAGCTAAAGTTAGTATTTTAATGCAATTAATTTTTATATATCGCATATAAAATATATTGAAATTTGATCAATATTTCATGACACATTTTCTTTGATTTTATACCTATGGGCATCATTGTAGTCTACTTTATGCATATATGCATGTAAGATTAGTGTAAAAAATTTCAGCCTTCTATCTCTAATGGTTGTGGAGCTATCTAACAATATGTGTGAAAAATAAGAGTTACCGGGAAATTCAATTTTAAGTTCATAGTGAATAGTAGCTCAGAGCACGTAAACATATTTAAATGTCCATTTAAAAGGCACCAATAATTTCTAAACCTATATAAACTATATACCAATGGATGCAGAAAATTCAGCACGATTTTTTAGTGCTATAAACAAAAAAACATAAATTTCAAAATAATTCACGTACATATACCCTTAATAACAGCCTCAGTCTTGTTGCTTTATAAACTGCACTATCGAAAACATAATATTCAGTAGGCATACCATCGTAGTTGCTTTAGTGTCACCATATCGTCCAGTGAAAGGTAATTATAATCTGTGTGTACAATACATTCTTCTAGTTGAATCCATGCTAACAGAAATACTGTTTTACTGTGTGTGAACGCAGATTTGAGGTTTAAGGCGCATGCGTTCAGGGAACCGTGACGACCACGCGGCCGTGACATTGCGTGCCGACGACCTTACTAACAATAACTTCATGAGATCACAAATTTCCCACTTTTCCGCGGAGTTAAGCGCAGAAAAAACAAGTTTCGCGGCTATACGACAGTTTGCCACTAACTCATCTGCATATGTAAGTTTGTTCCACTCGTTATTTAAATTACCACTAATTACTTATGCTAATCAGCCATAGCCACAAATTGTTCTTCCCCAAAATTAAGCAGTCTGTTTAACTGTAGGCGTACTTGCCGCATTTAATTAATTCTCGGTAAGTAACACGTAATGGGCCAACTTTTCCCTCTTGAACGTATACAAAAGAAGAAGGATTTTTCCTTAAATGGAGGCTTTGTCGTGTTTATAAAATTGTGGGATATAGACTAACTTCGATGGATAGAGGTTTAAATACTTATTACAATATTAAAAAGTATTAGTGTGTTTGCGAAAGAAAACTGCTTGGGGCGAAGCTCATGAAAATGTAATTATTAAATTATAAGTAGTATTTTTTAGCATAATAACGACCAAAGGGCTGCGAAAACTAAAATGTTATAGTCTTCTTTCACACAGTTCATGATAAATTTACAACTAAAAGCTAACCAATAATATTCTGTATCAGTTCACAGCCCCGAGATTAACTACTATTGGATATTGGATGGACATGGTGTATAGGCGGGTAAATGGATACATGAGAGTGCAAGCTGTCGCCGGGCAGTGGACAGCTATTGATTAGGGGGACCACCAGGTGAATTCAACCCTTAAACAAAAGGAGGAGGGAAATTAAACTGCCGGCCCTATGTGAAGGTTCGGTGAAATGTGACGCGTCTGCTATTCTGTTCTAATAGCTTCTACCGTCTGGTTTCGCTGAATTAAAATCAGCTGATATTATTTATTTATGTACCAGTGTTATTGATTTGAAATATTCCCTTTGCCCTTGAAAGGGTCAACTTCTTAGGTATAGTCTATGATTATAAATAAATTCCTATCAATTCAGGGCCTTAGAGTGAATTTATTTTGCCTCTTCCGTAAGATG
The DNA here is from genome assembly GCA_964059195.1 of Ectobius pallidus. Classification (NCBI taxonomy): domain Eukaryota; kingdom Metazoa; phylum Arthropoda; class Insecta; order Blattodea; family Ectobiidae; genus Ectobius; species Ectobius pallidus. The sequence continues at coordinate 184,797,664 of CAXKWD010000001.1, forward strand.
AAAGCCATATTGAGTTAGCCAGCGATAACACAGACCAACAGCCATTTTGGTGCCTTAGAATTTATACCTATTAGTTATATTTAGGTCGTTGATGCCAAACGTGCCATTAGTTTTACCCTGTCAGCTTTAGTTTTGTAATATGGTATTACCATTATGCATATTATCCCATTTTGCGTTTGATTTAATAAAAAACAATGCCTATTTTTAGCTTCTAAATCACGTGAAGAAAAAAGCAACACAGTAACATTACATTAACATTACAATAACAATATAACATGGGGTCTGTAAAAAAATTGATATCACATATTGTACGGTCGTTTATGACTTATGAGCTGTCAATTTGAGGGCCAAAAAATAATCCAGCTTATAGTTTTTCTGTAGGCTACTTCTTACAGTTTTCTTCCTATGTGTCCAAAGTATGGTCAAGAACCTTCACTAGCTATACATGTATTATCACGCAAGATTTTGTTTCGCTAGACTAAGAGTTCACGAAAAAAATCTATATAAAAGTAGAGCTGGTAGAGAAAAACTGTTTACATATTTGGAATAAGCACACTATGTGTAGCCAAAATGCGGCAAAACATCTGAGACACCAAACAAAAAGTTCTTTTTTTTTTTTTGTTGGGCTGTGTAATAAATCAGACTGAATTACTTTTTGCATTTCAGGAAAGGAATTATTTAAAATACAATTTTCATCAAAATAGGAAAATTCAGACTTTATTTAGTAGGCCTACAGTCACATTATATTTACAGGGCGTATTCTGAGATGGTCTAAAGATCAAATAAGAATGAAGTAAGTTGGGGAAATGTCATCAATGACCAGTCATTAACGACAATGTGCTAGATAGGTGTTGTTTATAATAGCAACCGGGCAATTTCATCACTTTCCAAGCCTCATTAGTCAATGTCTTAACGAATGCTTTTTTCGTTAGTTCAGCTGAATAACAGTGTAGCAGTTGGCAGCAAGTAAGCAAGGAGAAATGCAGAAATTGAGAGTGAAGCTGGTGTTACAATTCAATGCAACAACTTTGTTTTTACCCTTTTTAAGTGAAATACGGATATTTTGGCAGGTGACAAGCTTGAAGTGTAATTCCTTAATTTCATATTTTATAAGTGATAATCGCTGCATACTAAACATAAATGAGACAAACATATTAAAGTGTTATGTTTAACACGAAAGGAAATAAATAGTGTATTTTGAGACGATGATGTCCTTATTTTCTACATGTTTCAACATTGCCCAATTACAACTGGACACGTCATTGTCTGGACAATGTGTATTTGATACATATGAAATATACTAGAATGCCCTAAGCTCTTTGGTCTGTCACGTTAATTGCCGGTCATTGACGTTATTTACTATAAATAAACCGTGGTAATAGGAAATTATATAAATGCCGGGACAGTAACGTTATTTCCTCATTTTCTTCATATATATATATATATCTAATTTTATTAGTGGTACTTTACAAATGTTCTAGTCGATATTTTCATAAAAGCTTATGACTTAAGCACACCGATTCAGGTCGTTTTGCAATGAGGGCTTGCGAATAGTATATTGTGGTTCCATTTGAGCACCTTTTAAGCCAGTAATATTCGCCAGTGTTGTGATCTTGTTTTTAATAGTCGTTATATATGCAAAATCTAACAACACTTTTATTTAATCTGCCTGATATTAGTGCGAAAATTCATGAACTTGTTACGATTTATTTGACATTAATTATGAGGTATTTAAAACCTACCAGAATTCATATCACAAATGTATGTAATTAATAGCAGATCTCGTTACACGACAGCATGGTCGTTATTGATAATTGAGCAATTCTAGGAATCCATTTAAAGATGCATATAGTACATGCTACTTTAATGGTAACAATTGGTTTATTAACGATTTTGAAATTCTAAATCCATAGAGGAATTTCGTAAGATATTTTCATTTTGTACCTTCTTTGATATCTGTGGTCTGAAGGAAGGCGGGGTAAGCTAACCAACATATAAGGAATTTTTATTCTTGCCAATTTTAAGCACCATCTCGCTATAATTTCAACCTATCGAGTGATAACTTCAGATAAATCTTTTGTAGTTTCTTCTACATTATAATACTGGAATATAAAAACCTAGTGTACAGGTCTCTTCAACATTACTTCTTACTCTGATAGTCTGTTCTCTTAACTCCATTATTTAACACATGCCTTAGATTACCTGTAACTTGATGTGCAGATTTATGCTAGTAAATACTAGGCTATATATTCTTTCATTTTAGTTCTACAACATATAACTGTGTAATAATTATTGTAGCCTGTATTATACCTCTAGTCGATTAGAATAGAAGGCCTGAAGCCCTTATCTCTGCAAGTACATTAAATAAATAAAAATAAACATATTCTATTTGAGTCATTACAACAGATTCTAAATCATTCTGCAGATAATTAAGAACAATCACTGTGAAACATCAGAAAACGTATAACTCCTAAAGTAGTCGTCCTTAGTAAAACTGTCAGTAAGACACTGACTCTCTGTTCAAAATTCGCAGGGACGGTCCAGGGCCAGGGCGATAGCATATATGGCAAATCTTGCAGAACAAAATTTCAAACGGAGGTGGTACAAGCTTATGTCATTAAACAAAACACTAAATAATCGTTTTAGACAAAATCCATCTTTTTGTATAAATCATTTTATAAGAGCCTAAATATTTAATTTAAAATGGTGTAAATGTTGTAATAATTAAAAATATGTAAAATCATCTAACAGTGTAATTTAAAAAATCGCTATGAAATTAATTTCAAGCCGTTCTTCTTTTCTGCTGTGGAATTGTTAAAATCATGTTACCTGTTAGCTTAGCCGAGTAAGCCAAAGATTGATACATTAAGAACTGTGATTTTAAAAAGTTACAAAGTTTACTATTTCCGTATTGTAACTTAGAATAACTCTCGTACTTCTCCTTCTACCTTTTTAACATTTTCTTGTGCTTCATTATTCCCTTCCTCTTCAGGCCCATCATCGACCCTAATATTATAATTCATTATGTTGGCCAGTAGATTTAAAGCAAAATGTAATACTATTCCAATTAAATAATAATCTTCTGATTTTGTTGGTTCAAAACCAAAAGTCTTGTAAGAGCGGATATCCTTGGTTCAAAACATTTTCATCTTGTCGCAGTCTGCATGTAGCAATGACAATGAACTGAGCTAATTCTGTTGGAACAAGACGCGTGATGAAGTTGGCCCCGTGCCTTGTAGGCAACTTGTCCTACACGCGCTTCTCTCTCTCGTAAATGTTTACAAGCAAAACTTCTCCCATCTCCTCTTCCCGAGTTGACTTTTGTTTCCAACAAAATTATCCCATTCTCCTTTGTGTTCATGTTCTGTTTCCGGTACAAGAAGAAGAAGACTTGGGTCTATACACGCTTTAGAATTTCCAGTAGTTAGCTTATTAAAAACATTTGTGAATCATCGCTGCAGCATTCAGAACTTAGTTCTTCCGCATTGCCAGATACCATTAAAATATATTTTACCTGTAACATTTTAATGAATATAGTCTTATGAGGATTTTTAAAAATTGAACTAGGAAATGGTTATCACTTATCAGTGTGAATAGCGACCGGACTATCTTTATCCTTTGCCCTTGGTGTGCAGTATTTTCAAATAGTACTTGCTTCAAGGCTATAATACCGCCAGAATAAATAGGCACACTAGATAATGTGACAGATACGATCTCTGAAATATTTTCAAACTTAATTCAAATAAATAACCTGATTTAGAAGGTAAATATATTATCTAAAAATGCCATATCAAAGTGAAGAAAGGTAAATGACCAGTTTCGGGTAGGTCTAATGACTTTGGTGTGACTACTTTTCCTTACACTGTAGACTACGTATGGCATGCATTTTAGCTGACTGATATCGCAAGCGATCAGATAGATTTCTGAGAATGTTTCCGTAGCATATAGGCCTATTAGGTAGCTCCAGCAGAAAATGTTACTTGAGAGGAGCTGTTAAGATGGAAGACGTGAACTGCGCACTTCTGAAGGAAAATGTCAATATTTCAAGCAAATATAAAAATAATGACTTGCTAAACTAGTTATAAATTGCAAATAGGCACACTTTCAGAAATATACTAGAAGCTGAACTTTTCAAAGTAGAAATACCTTTATAATTTCATGTCAGGGAAATGTATTTAAGGCTGAACTTTCAGAAAGTCGAAATACCTTTAGGCCCTACACTTTCATTTTAAACCATTTGTATCCAAATCAGGGCTTTTGCCCTACGGCAGTTTATTTTAAAGCAAAGTATTACAGGACATTCAGCAGTTTCTCAAGCTTTTTGATAGAATCTCTTCCGCAAACCTCATTCTTTTAAGGCTTATTATACCGAACATTTAAACGCGTGGGTAAACATTTGTTGCCGATTCATTGGCAAGTCCAAGCTCGTGGAATCTTTCTCTAGAACAGGATGTATGGCGAACAAGCCAGCCAAGGCATCCTTGAAATAGCGAGCAGAACTGGAGTTGTTGACATGTTATCCTTGAGGAGTCTGGCCTAGCTGGAACAATGCTCTTGTCTTGAGCTTGTTCATCTGCGATATCATGTTACTGTTACGTCACAAATCTGTTGTGAAAAATGTCATTAAGCTACTTGGCATTGGGTAATGATCTCTGAAACTCTGGACAAAGAAATAGAATAAGAGTTGATGTGAATAGTTAATTGATGCACTTACCAGGTCAGGCGTGGGTGTTTAGGTTATTATCCTATAGGTCTACTTGTGTCATATCTAATAAGTGGATTTTCTATGATAGAATTCGGATGTTACTTGTTACTTTTCCTACCATTTTCGAGCACTGAAATGTTGCCGTGATAATTTCCACAAATGTCAAAATTTATGAATGAATATTTTATCTATTTGTATCACTATGAACTACATCATCTACAATCTTTGGAATATGTAAAGTATAATTATTTAAAAATAATAAACCTAATAAGAGTATTTTTTGCATTAAGATATTAAAAAATATATATTAATATTACACCAATGATCTGAAACAACGTTGTTGATATATTAACAAATAGATAAAAAAAAAAAAAGATCTATCAGAAATATTTATATTTGTGGAAATTATGGCGGAATCGGAATTTCAGTGCACGAAACGTAGCTGCCACTTTGTAAGCCAGCATAAAGAAATTAATAGGAAGTATGGACAGGTAAGTTTGAAATTGTAATCTTCATTTAGTAGGTATGATTAAATTGCGTGTCTAGTCTGCATAAATAGATATGTCAGAGGGTACTGTCATTGATTTAACGATAATTGTGCACCTGTGCGGTAAGTTAGATTACCGGCATTGAGTACAGAAAATTAGAGTTCACACCATGATAGCATGAACGGGTAAACGGATAAAAACACTGTCGTAGAAAAAATTAAATTCCAATTTTTTTCTCATTTAGGCCTACTGGAATTTACAGAAGGCTAAAAAAAGTTAACCAAATTTAATCAAGTTTATTGTAGACCTAAATTTAATTTTATACATGCTTCAGAGTGAAAATGAATATGAGATGTTAATGATGCATCGTTTATCGATAATTTACACTGTGGGAAAGTGTAAAAAATGTGTATAAAGTTCATTTTTTGTTAATATGGTTTGCAGGTCTAATGTGGGCACTTCGACCCGAAATACATACACTCTCACTAAATGCGTTTATTCCAACATTAATACATGTGAGGAAACCAGTGTGTCAATAAAAGACAAAAAAGTAAGTTGTTATTAAGAAGTCGAAGTTGACGTAAATGTTCTGGATTTCCCTAAGGTTCTTACTTCCCTTCTTTAGGGGGCGTTCACTTGTGACTTCGTTAGTAAGAGCCACCTTGTTATCCCGTCTGGCTGTTAGAAGGGTTGGATCCACAATATGGAAATGCGCGTCAATTCTCGTGGATTATTGATTGAAGGAAACATTTTGTTAACAAGGAAACAGTTGCAGGTGTATCGGAGCGTTCCAAATATCGTAGCCCTAACCACAGGGGTGCCGCTTCCTACGTACGTCTCCTGCATGTGACAGATCGTGTGGGCCTCTAGTTATTGAGTGTAATACATCGTCTTTTAATAATGAAGAACAGTTAAATTGAATCAGCCGTTTTGAAAATCTCATTTGTCTATTTCATCACTTTTGTCAGGAGGGGGGGGGGGGGGGGGAACTGAATAATGCAAATTTAATATTAGGGTATTTCATCAAATGAAAATATTTTCCCCAACATGTTAACTTATGTACTTTAACTTCTGTCTGGAACTAACAATTTTTCTTTGTGTCTTTTTCAAAAGGAGTTATTCAATTTTTAGTTTTGAGGACATATCTACATTTGCTGAAACAGGATGTAATGTGATTTTAGAATTATACAGACGAGGACCGAAACTAGAATAAATACACGTATTGATTCAACACAAAAACCAAGTCATCATTAGACTTCGGACTTTTAGGTAGCTAAAAATGCTGTTTTAGGTACCTAAAATAGGCTCTAAAAATTGTAAAATAGGTTCTAAAAATCGTAAAATAGTCTCTTATAAAATCGTTAAATTGCCGACTTTCTGAAATATCTAAATTGCAATGCAGAATATTATGTTTATTGAAGTCACCATTCATCAATAATCATGATAAAATACAGATATAGGCCTATGGTACACAGATTTATATAGACCTATTACTAGGGCCTGTATTAATACCGTAACAGTGAAAACCTAATCCCTGCGCCCAGAAGCTACGCACGCTAGCATAATATTCAACCCCTTGTATCCCTCAGTGATTCAGAAAACTACGGTTTTGTGTGTGTTTTTTTTTATTTTCTTTTTCTTTTGTGTTAATGGACGTGGGAGTTGCACATTCCGATCTGAAAATTTAGTACGAACTGAAAATAAATGCTAGAATTTATAACAAAAAATAACTTATTTTAAGCTTTAGAGGAAAAACAAGCAAAAAGGCAATATTAGGCTCTAACGTAAAAATAGGCTGTTTTAGGTCCTATAAAAGTATCAGTTTTAGGCATAGTCACTTATGAAACATGCATATACAAGTTTTCGTCCATATATCAATTAAGGATTAAATTAGGTTTTTACCTAAAATCCGAAGTCTAGTCATCATAATGAATATTGTAAGCATTTATTTGTAAGAGCTATTATATGGTTTATTGCACATTATTATTACTAAACACACTATGTTTTGCATTTCATTGCAGTTTAAAGGCATTGAAGCGTGGAGAGCGGGATGTTTGTGTTTTAGAACATGTCATTTTATTGCTGTGCTATCTTTGTATTCGAATTTTATTTGCTATTGTTCAGGAGTTGATAGGTTTCTTCACCTCGGCTGATGATTGGACTCAGATGACTTCAAAACGCCCACCATTCGTCCATATACGGTCAAAAGCTGTGAATCGGTCGCATTGTGTCTTTTCCGCTAATCATATTAAATATTAAATTAATTAAAACGTTCAGTAGCATTTATTCCCATAAAATCATTCATACCTTATTAGGACTTGGGTATTATAGCTTCCTCTCTAATACAACTTATAATTGCGCCGATGGTTTTATGGACTGTCTGTTTCATTTCGTACAGTCTTTGCTACTAAGCAGATTTGCCTTGATAAATTTCAGGCTTGTACCGGAAATGTGGGACTTTAAAACACGTACATATAGCCAACTGTTCGCTGGTAAAGATGACCGTGGGTTGGAAGATGTGTGATTTATATACAGAAGTTTCTTTTCACACGTAATATAATGAGTACTTTTGAAAGAATCAGAATCAGACTGTTCGAAAGTAAATAATCAAGGTATGCATTCACGTTGAAAATGACATTTTTGGTCTTTTTTTATTATTATTATTATTATTATTTTTTTTTATTTTTTTTTTTTTTTTTATTTTATTTTTTTTTTTTATGATGATGCTTAAAAAAAATACATTTGTCTGTTTCAAAACGACACCTAGTTTATGTGAAAAGTCCAACAGGAAGTCATTAAAAATAAGTTTAAATGTCACAGTGTGCACACGTTTTACCATTTGAGTGCAACTTGGTCCTTGTTTTTCTCCCAAATATTTTGTCTTATATTCTCTATACTTCAAATAACAAAGCCTATACTTAAAATTGAGTTAGAACGTTCATTTATACATCAAGCTTATGAATGGGAGCAGGCTGTGAGTTTCCTGATAATCTGAAAAATACAACTGTGATGCAGGTTATTTGTAATGCTATTGATGATTTTTTTAAATTTTGGTGAAAAAATATATGATTTTTCTAGTAATTGTATCATTTTTGGCAATTCTATGATATTTTGAAATTTTGTATATTTTTCTACTTAATTCGTTTTAGAGAACCAAAATGTAAAAACTAAGTTTTAAATATAGCATTATTAGTTATTAGTTCTATACCATACTTTAAAAAAATCCTACATGAATGCATGCCTTACACGAATCATAATAATTACCGTAGCAACGATTCAACTGAGTGTAAGTGCAGCCTACATTATCAAGTCGGTTTTACGTAGCTTCGTCACTTTTACAGACGATATCGCTAGTTACGGCTTTCCACATAGATGATATTGTGATTTTAGTTGTAATTAATAATTAATGCAGAAATGAACGTTCAAATTCTAGTTAGCACAAAATTAACACCATTTTCGAATTTAAAGGACTTCCATAATCGGTGTTGAATTAATTATTAAAATTAGGATACAGTACTTTTTTTTTTCAGCTGGTTGCCGCATTATGCTGCAAATGGTTCAGTACTCTTTCAAACGGAAGTGATCGTATCTAATGAATCATAGGCTATAGGCTGTTTCTGGTTTAGTGTGTTCAACATTATATCTCTTGCGAAACATTTTCTCTTTCCTCTTTATAACTTGATATACCTATTCAATTTTCATGTTATCCGAGAGGTAGCTGTAGGTTTTACCTCCATCTTGGTATAGGCTATAATATTTTAAGATGATCTAGCAAATATAAATACAATTTGGTATGTCATATATTTAGTATATCCTACCATAAAATATAAAATTATGCATCGATATAAAAGCAAATAAACTATAAAAAATTCATATAAGGCATGTTCTACCATATGTGTACTTAGGTGATGTATGTTGGACTTAGTAATGAAAGACTTGCAGTCAAGGTCGGTTAAGAAAAGTAATGGTGTACCTCCTCCGCTTCTCTTTAAGTTCGTGACTGTACTATTTGCCGGAGGGAGTTCAGTGATCTCAAATATTGGAAAAACCATTGTGTTCATTACTTTGGTAAATCATGTGATCTCTTGCTGTACCCTCACCCCACCTACATTCTCAGTATCAGCATTTTCTGCCCACTCTTATCTCGTTTCTGATGCCTTCATGTCTTGCATGTAACCTTTGCAAGTGTTAATAGTTCCTTTGCTTTTAAAGAACTGTTATATTTTCTATCAAGGTAGGCTATTGTATCCTTTGTAGGCATTTTTAGTATTATAATGTAGTAATCCCTAAAATAATATCTTGTTATATATATATATATATATATATATATATATATATATATATATAAAGTAAAGTGTTCCGTATACAGTCATGGAGGCCCAGAGGATTCCAGAAGATCGAGGCTCCCAGGCACATGAAGGTGGTAAGGTTGTCGGCCTTACGCACCGGCCGCCTTTACCCCCAGGATTGCTCCTGGTACTCATTTCTGTTAGAGGCTGAGTCGACCCCAGGGCCATAGTGTCGCCAGAAGGATTAGGCCAATTGTAAAACTCCAACGACCTCATCGGGATCGAACCGCGACCTTCTGGTTTGTAGCGCAGCGTCTCAACCACTACGCTACGGCGTATATACACACACACACACTTTTTTAAATTTTTCCTCTCGCTGGAAAGTAATTATATAAATTAAATAACTTGCACACGATTTTGGAATAGCTGAGAATTGAAGAAAAATAGGCCTAATATGGTGTCCTCTTCTCATCTACCTTTCAATAGCAGAAGCTGTGTTCTTGGATCTTCTGCCATCGCCATAAGATGAATTGATCACTAAAATCAATAAGTATAATAAAATAATACGGAAGAAGGATGTTAAAGATAAAACCAATGCATCCTAGATACTCGCTCTTAAATAGTCCCGCTAAGTGTCTGGTTGTGTAATAGTATGAGAAGTATTTCTTGGATTTTGTTTGTTGACTGGGATTTCTAGTAGTTTGTTTAAATACTTTAGAAAATATTGTTGTTGGGAATCTAACATGCCCCTCGTGTATCAAAACCGATATAGAAGAATGAAAAAAAAAAATGGACGTAGATTCAAATTCGGATCCGAATATTCTACCGGTCTCCTTAGCCCAGGTAGCTAAATCACATTGGCTTGGGGCCGTGGTGAAGAAGGCTGCAGGTTCGAGTCCTGCCTCTGGCATTGGGTGTTTGTGTTTAAGAAATAGAAAACAAGGTAAACAAGAAACGTTTATTGCGAAATTCAGTCGGCTAAATTACTATTTAAAAAAATACAAGGCCACAACGCTAAAGTCCAGACGAGACAGCGAGTTCTCGTTTTAAGTAACACGCATTATAGTTATCGTAAAACTGTGGCTTTGGAGCGTTGATAACATTCACGACAAAACAACTTCGTTCACATGTGTATCATGCTTTGGCGGTCCGGACTTGGAATCTGGAGCCCGGCATATTTTATTATCAAAGAGACAAAAGGTGTGCATTTGAAAGTATTCACACCGATCTCCTTTTCTGCTTGAAAGTTGATTTTGAATAATTATTTAATTTATAGTAATGGTTTAATCTACTGTTTAATTTTGCCTGAACTCGTAGCAGCTTTATATGACAGCAAATAGCTTACGATAACTGTTAGCTTTTAATGGCGTAGATCCTGAGGGATTTGAAGCGACAGGGTTCTCGCGGGATCGGGTTGTTAATTTGATATATTATCATATACATGCACTGGTGGGCACTAGTGTCATACATACAATGTGAATAAAATGCCCACTGAATTACAAAGTAGAGTGTTTTATAACCCGGATATTTCAGTATTTCTATTAGCCGATTAAAGAAAGGAAACGTGTAGGAGTGAAATACTTTGATGTGACAGTTTTGAGTAAAAGTTTGAGTAAAAGATGCTGTTTTAATTCAAAATCCTAAAATAAATAAGCAAACTAGTTTTTTTTTTCTCTCATCATAGTAAGCAATGCCCGCCTCTAGATCCGCAGGTCGCGGAATGAAATCCGGCCGCGGGTGGTGGATTTTTCCGGACGTAAGAATCCGGGCACGGAGTCCTCCGGGAGGGACTTTAAGCTGGGGGCCCGTGTCGTAGATTTACGGCACGTTAAAGAACTCCAAGCCTAAATTAGAGCCTCTGGACATAATTTCCCAGCCTTTCACGTCCTAGTAATACCTTAGTGACCTGGGGGATTGTGAGGCGATGGGCTTACCACCTCTCTCGGAAAATAAGTGTAACAAAATTCACATAGGTATCAGAAACCTTCAATTGGAGGCCCTTCGCCCCGACACTGGGGGATATAGGACAGAGTCAGTCAGTCAGTCAGTCAGTCAGTCTTATTAAGCAAAATAGCACTATCAAATAAAGTTAAAATTGCTTATCAAGGATTGTCTTATGAAATGTAATATTTTTGAGTTGTAAAATAAGTATAAGTTGCATTTTGCTTACTTATTACTGGCTGTTAGACGTAAAGGAATGGAAAAATGTCGAACAATGGGATGAGTTTAATTGAGAAATCTCCATTTTAATAAGTAGATAACATTCTGATTCATTACTTTATAAAATAACAATAACTAGTGCTAATATTTTGCAGTATAGCGATAGTTATGTATTGCATTTGAGCATGTGCATAAATAGGCTGTTTTGCAATGTTATAAAGGGAAGAACCCCTGAAGTAACATGAGCTAACGTAGTCTGTAGTGCACACCCTGTTGCACGATACCAACTCGTAATGATGTAGGGATTAAGTGGGATTATCTACAACCCAAACTTCTTTACTTTCTATTATTAACTTGTAACGAAGGAAAGTTTGTCAGAAGTTCGAGAGCTCAGAAGATAGTTAAGACAGATCTTGAGTTCTCTCTTGTGAGTGCGCCGAAAAGGTGTATAGATTTAGAGATATTATTATAGACCTTGACGTTCTTCCTATCTTTTTGTAATTCATTTTGTTTTTTGCGCACTTCATTTCATTAATGTTTTTCGTTTTTTCTCGTAGTTTACTTCTTTCTTTAATTCGTGAACAAAATAATGGTTTTCATGTAGGCTTAAGTTACATTAAGTTTTCTTTTCATTGTGTATATTTGTGTAGACTAGTTCGATCAGTGCTGAATTGGATTGGGATAAATACACAATGCAGAAGCAGTGACGAAGTATTCCTATAAAAGTGTGAGTTTTATCGAAGTCATTAGCCTATTACCACTTATCTTGCGATTATATTATTATTATTTCAATTATTATTATTATTGTTGTTATTATTGTTATTATTATTTAGAAATTCTCCCGTTACTATTTTCCTCTTCTATTACTACCACGTTTTATCTTTTTGTCCCCACTATTGCCTACCCATATATCTGTTCTTGGTTTTTTGTTGTATATTTATGTTACAGGTAAAACCTTGATTTTAAGACAAATTAGTTTATGCTATCGTCTGTCGCCTGTAACATTTTGGCCTAGGAACAAGTAGTATCCCTAAAATTGGGTTTGCCTTGTATCGTTTTTAATTATGTAGTTTTTATTGTTCTTCGGTAATATTTTGCAGAGAAAATACGAATTCTATAGATTTAAATTCGGCCCAGATCCTATTTCCATTTTTAACATGTCATTTAAGAACTATTGTATACTGAAGAAGTGGAATAATTAACTACTAGTTAAATGGAACTGGTAATTATGGAAATTAATCAATTTCGGTGGTGCAGAGGTCACATTCTTTCACGCGCATAAGTTCAGTTTTCCAAAAAGAGTTAATTTCTCTTGCGATGTTGTCTTTAAGTTTTTTTGCACTCCTTAGCTAGTAAGTGGTACTTACGAACGTTGTTTACATGGATCGTAAGTTGACATTCCCACACAGTCTTGTTGCTAAGGGCGGTTGTGATGAGGTTAAATTACTTACGGTCCAAGCGCTACGTCATAATTCATTACGATACACTTCATAATACAAGCCTTTATGGGCACGGCCCCCAGGACAAATATTCGGTTCCCATAACAACAAACACATGCGAATCACTTTCTGAAATAAACATCTATTTTCAAGAATGTATTTACATAATATTTTCAGGTAATATCACAATTAATATAATTAAATTGATATAAATAATCATCGTGCAAAAAATAGCATGCAACACACGGGCCGTAAAGGCATTTACGGGTCTCGAAAACTTAAAAACCCTCTGCTGCGCCTCGGGTTTTCAATCTGTTTCCTCGACCCGTAAACGTGCCTTACGGCACTTGTATCGCAATATACTATAACAGATCAAATTCACATACATTAGAAGAACTTATCTCTATCTCGGAAGCTGAACTTATGTGAGTGAAAGAAAATTTCCTAATAGATGCCAGTGTTGTGTGGATGCAAGAGGAGGGCATTTCCAACTTCTCTTGTGATGAGAGACGTGGTTATTTTCATTGTAATTTTAACTGTAATTGAGAGAACCTGAATCATGTCACCGTTAGCGGCTCTATTTGCGTAGATATTTCTCCCGATTACTCGGGAGTTAGAGCTGTCGTCGCCGCGACGCAGAAATCCGCATGATTGGCCAACTCGTACGTGAAGGTAATATGGATATATTAGGCCTTAATATTAATATGAAGAATTGAATGTACATTTCTCGCTGCATATCACAAGTATAATGTTATTTATGCCTTCAGATGTGAATAAGAAAAAAAAAACTGTTACTTTTGTGCTCCATAAAAATCATTACAAAATTTAAATCTACTGAACCGAACTCCTTGAATTGAAAAGCAACCACCGGTATGTTTACTTTTTCGTGTTTCCTAAAATTCATTTTGATCTTCGATCACCATTGGATACTTTAATGCAATGTGCCGACAGCTTATCTAAAATCATATGAAATATACATCGTATAAGGAACAGTATGGTCCATAGATTTTCTAGGTTTGGTGTACTAAATATTCTCTATGGAAACAGCCGTTCTAATTCAAATATACTTTTGTAAGTAATGCAAGCGTGATCTTTTGCTTCACGTACTTTTCAGCCTGAATGGCTTAGCCAGTTTCAGTCGCCATGTACAATACCTAGAATCGTTAACTTTTCCTCGTGTATAGCTGTAAATGGGAATGAGTTTTAAAGCGTCTACCGGAGGAAATTAGAGGAGAAGGTTACAGTGATTCGCGACGTGACCTCAGAGTTGCTGATGTCTCTGGGGAGTGAAGAGCAAATCAAGTTTCGCAACCTTGCCTGAGTCGCGTCAAGTTTTCCTTTGCTCGTTATACGATATGGAGTGTGTTTACTTTAGTGTAAAATTATTTTACAACATTTAATTAGTCACTGGAATCGAAGTGATTACTTGAACCAAGATTTTTATGCAGTGTCACACTGAGAAATATGTAAATATGCGGTAAATTATAATAAAATATGTAATACGAATAAAGGTGCAATTATTAATTAACAATAGCTAATTATTAATTTCAGGCAAGATCCGAACTTTGTTAATTACCGGTAATAATAGAAAATATTAACCAAAATCACTCATCAGTCATCCCCAAGTTTTATTGTTTAGTACAGTATTTTAATATTGCTTTGCTCTCTTTACCTCAAAGTGCTCCAGAATCGCTAAACGCAGTCTGATATTTTGATAAGGGAAACAGAAATTACACCTTCACAGTTTCAAAAATATTTTCTGAATATTTCAACTATTTTTCCTAATACTAATAACTATAATCGACATGCAAATGTTTTAGACAGCGGGATGAATAGGTATTGTGCACTCTAGAACCTACCCTAAAGTACAAAAATTATGTCTGTCCCACTCTTAAGTAGACATAAATAGTGTGCTAGAGTGAGACAGATCTACTTGTTTACTTCAGGGCCGGTTCTAGAGCGGACAGTTTCTGCCCACTCCACTATCTAAAACATTTCCACGCCGACTATGTAATGGTCCACAAACTGCAATAGGTTTATATTTTATAGACGAAGGCTACATAGGAAAAAAAGCACAAAATGACGTAGTTTGTTTTTGTGGTGTAAATGTAATTCGTACTGTGTTGTTCCAGTTGTGATTTCATTTAACAACCTCCCCCCCCCCCCCACAATATACTGGCATACTACAATGTTTATTATTTTACCGTCAAATATTAGCCTGTCATCGATCGCAATCCATGCATTTATTTTTTTTCAACTATTGAAAATCTTGTTGGTGCCTTTATAGGAATCACTTTCACCAACTTGTAATTCTGTATTTATTTTTCCAGTGCACAATAGTCTAATTGATAACTACTTGGCTATTTAAGTAAACTAATAGTTTGAACTACGTGCCTTCCAAATAAGATGGAATTCTCATGCTGATATATCGTTAGAATACGTACATAGGGAGCAATGGGTTGATCCAGGCAGTACAAAATTAGGCCTACTTTGGGGGTGCTACCCATCAGTTGGTATTCCTATACTAAGATATTAATAGAGGTAAGATATCCGACAGATTTCGTTAAGAGACTGTAATTTAGCCTTGGATTTTTTTTAATGAGCCTGAAATATTATTTTGTGGTCCACGAATTAGTTCTTCCTGGGTGTAGTCGTGCAGAAGATATGAGAAAAATCTTTCGGTCTTTGGATCGGAGGCTAGCACGTAACTCAGAAACAAAGGAAAGTTGAACATTTTCAAACGATGCCGCGTTTATTTCATTCCAGGGGGGAAAGCACTAAACATTTTGAATTTGTAAGGAGTTGTAACTGAAAGAGTGAGAAATGAGAGCTGGCTTGGCCTGGTTAAACTTGAGTTACCGCTAGGTAATTTTGTGAAAACGGTTGGAATATTCGCTGAATTGTGGTGTCATGTTCGGGTCACACGTTTCCATGATATCTCTGGGATCCCGTTGAGAGAATACCCGCATATCAAATCATCGCTAATTATACGGGTCAAAAAATGGAGGCTCGCATGAAAATAATGTTACGCAAACTAACCGGAATCAGCCGGCTTTTGCCAAATATGCAAAATATTCCTGCGAAAGCCGTATGTGTATTTTGTTTGTATAAGTAAGTATGCACCACAATTAATGTTATTGGAAAATCCACTGTTTTAACGATATTGCATTCAGTGAGTGAATAAGTCATCTAGAATATATTGTATGCTCCTTCTTTAATTTAATTAATATTTTAATTTAATTCTTAGCTGGTGAGTACGATCACTGTGAGCTCTATAAATTTTAAAATCATTATTTTTTTTAGCATCAGCAAAGTATTGTGATAATAATCCCTGTACCTTCGTTTGAATTCTCAGGATTAACAGTGAGCTAGTGGTGAGTTTTTCTTCACTATTTGTTCTTTTTACAAATTGTAAAGCATTCATAAAATTCTCAATAAAATGATTATACTGTTCTTGATAACTTATACTATTCACTATGATAGGCTACCAATATATACCTAATGTTTTTAGTACTTAAGCTGTCATGTGATTTTATGAGGACATTAGGTGCATAAAATATGGACATAGGCCTATCATAGTTTGTTTGATGCCAATTAAAGCACTGAACTGGAGATAAAATTTAACGTTGGTTCTCTTTTAAGCTATATTTATTAATCAATTTTAAGTAATATGAAAGAATAAGGTGGACACTTATTATAAATTTGCTTTTATGAATTAAAGTTCTGGCTGGGCCACAGTCACCCCATCTCACTAGTTACATATGAGAAAATTGACATCACCAACCTAGGGTTAAAATTCCCCGGTTTACAACTCACATTATAGTGCTCTCCCGTCGGAGGCTGGAAAAGTACAGGCCTCAAATGTGATGATGTGATATAGGGTGCATATAGAGAGAGGGCTGTTGTTAGTTTCCCTGAGCGCTTTGTTCGATGTGCACGTGTATGGACCTGGCAGTGGAGAAACGTGATAGTATTCCAGGCCCACTCAGGTTTCTGCTCGGTGAAATTTCAAATTGCGGAGGTTTAATAGCTTCCAGTCGTACGGGTTTTCATACCCTTTTCCCTTTTTACGCCTGCAATTCAAAATGGAAAAATGTGGAGAGTTTCGGATGAAAGTGAGTATTTTTAATGTCAGAATCAGGTTGACTGCGTGTTAAGAACGTAGAAAATTTTGAATTAGGGCTACGTTTAAATTTCAGTCAACTTTTTACAATTACATCCATAAAAGCTTCTTTCGATTTTTTGTTTGTGATTCATCGTAAGTTCTGATAAAATAGGCCCATGTGTTTCTCTTTGTTTTCTCCCCTGAAAGGTAAAGTTGTAAAATATACTGCCCAAGCAAAATCACCTTTGATCATTCGACACCGAGTACATGGGGCAGGGGCTGGTATTGTAGATATTTATTTAGTAGATCTCTTAATTACACGTGCATACCAAAATTCAGTGAAATGATATAAGCTACGCAGATACAACACTAGAAGAAATGTTTGCTTTAACATACAAAAATTGAAATTAAGTAAAACAGGACATCCACATATTTCGGTTCCATATGTTATGTTATCCGATGAAGTAAAAGTACAACAATCAGGATAGATATATGAGCATTCAAGAACCACAGATTATTGTCTCTGTTGGACATTACATGAGAATATTATATGAGAAAAATTCCTCCGGCACTGGGACTTGAACCCAGGACCTTTGGCTATTCGCGCCAATGCTCTACCAACTGAGCTAAGCCGGAGCTCAATTCACAGCACCAGATGGAACCTCTCTCCTATGACTGAATTGCTGTGCTGTGAATTGAGCTCCGGCTTAGCTCAGTTGGTAGAGCATTGGCGCGAATAGCCAAAGGTCCTGGGTTCAAGTCCCAGTGCCGGAGGAATTTTTCTCATATAATATTCTCATGTAATGTCCAACAGAGACAATAATCTGTGGTTCTTGAATGCTCATATATCTATCTTGAAAGTTAACTGTACAATAACAGTGGGAGCCCGGTCACAAAAATCACTACTTAGTGTGCCTCACAGTACTGCATATGACATGACTTGTCTGTCTGTGAGGTAGACCATTAGGGCAATCAGTCATAGGAGAGAGGTTCCATCTGGTGCTGTGAATTGAGCTCCGGCTTAGCTCAGTTGGTAGAGCATTGGCGCGAATAGCCAAATGTCCTGGGTTCAAGTCCCAGTGCCGGAGGAATTTTTCTCCTATAATATTCTCACAACAATCAGGTTTTCTAACAAGTTTACTCTACAAATAGTTAATATAAATCTCTTCTGTGCTCTTGATGAATTTTTAAACTAAGTGACTTAAATATGTTGCAATTTTTCAGCTTAAAAGTAATAAGTTGTAATTTTTCTTGTGTTGCATTTGTGCCTAAAGACGGTATAATAAATGTAAGTATAAAATATCGTCCTCGGTCAACATTATCTACAGGTTTATATCTGATGTTCTCAACCATTTATACAATAATTTCTTCCAAGCTGGGGCCTTGGGTTCATCTGCAGTAGCTGCTGCCATTCAGTCACCTCCCGGGAGGCAACGGGAACCAGCGCAAGTATCCTTTCATCTTTGCAGGAGGTTCACATGTGTAGAATTCCTTAATGGCAACAGTCGTGGTCGCCTATGTCCTCTGAGGATATAACATCCCAAGGAAAAGGCGTATACAGAAATACCGGTGTTACATGGAATAAATGCAGCTCAGTCCGGTATTCAGTAGTGTTCTTAGAAGTATTCTCAAATTTACGTGTGAGATTTTTCTGTTCCCGTTAAAACATGTTACAACTTTTCTGCTTGCAAGTCTTAATAAAAAAGGGGGGAAGAACATGGGCGTAATTTCAGCTTTTTAACTGGGGTGCCAAGGTCTGGGGGGTATGGAATTTTTTTAAAATTTGGCGTTAAAATGTAGTTTGAGCATTTTTAAAACTTTTTTACATACCATACCAGCATAAATGTTAAGTTTAATAAAGAATCAAGATTGTGCCACGTTTATAAACTGTAATTTTTCACTTGTTTGCAAATAACTGATATTTTTACTGACAATTTTTGGGGTTGCAAAAAGAAGGGTTTGGGAATTCTGGGGTGGCAACTGCCACTCCTTGCCACCCCGTAATTACGCCACTGGGGAAGAAGTATTATATTACACTAGAGTCTCGATTAACCGAATTAATGTGAACCACAGTAACCTCGGATAAGTGAATTCTCTGTTAACACGGATGTACAGTAAAGGGGGATCAGGAAAATAGAATAAGAAAATACTATCAAATTATGAAAGAAGCAGTATCACTACATTGACATTATATTGACATGAAATACAAATAATACACTATACATACTTTGAAGAATTAAAAAATAAAACACTTAAAGGAAAATACGATCCCGAATCTTCAGCGAATCCTTAATTTTATGTTTTATATTATGACCCCTTCTCCTTCGTTAGGAGGCATATTAATTACATTGATATTACACAATGAGAAGTAAAATGATTACATCACTGAGCTAAATTGTAACATGCTTTAATTTCTCTTAAATACTCATTGTTATTTTCGAAAATTAACTTTTGGGAAGGGAAAGTATGAATTTTTAATAAACAAACTAGAACAAAGAGTTTTTGGAGTGTTTTTCTAAAAGTGAAATGGCAGATGCGCTTAAAAATGTATCATGTAGGGATGCAAATGTTCGGATGATGCAATGCTTCCCCCTGTTGTGAGTGATACGTCAGAGTAGGAACTGCGTCACTCCCTTGTAACCCCATGTGGAGAACTTTATATTGGTTTTCATACTGTATCATACATAATGGCATGAGTGGGAATGCCACTTTACTTATCCAGTCTTTTTGTTACTTAATACAGTCAAACCTCCGTATATCGATATTTGCGGGACCTAGCAGATTGTATTGTTATATGGGGGTTATTGTTATATTGAGGGGCTGTTATTTACCTCATTAGGAAGACAACAAGCATAATACTTTATTATCTATATGATAATTGAAGGAACAGACGTATAAAGAAGTGAAAAATAATTGTTCAGAATTCCGAATCTTAAAGACCGGAATAGGCCTATGCCAGAAATTCCGGACTCGTAGAGCGTGGGAAAAGGGAAGAAAAGCAAATTCACCCTTTAGCTAAGGCAAAACTAAAACTATGTGCTCGGAATGGTGTTTTAATTACACGTATGTGCATATTGAAGTAGCAACCGAATTCACCTTAGATGTTTCTGCACATGTAAGGGATGATTTTACCCTCAATGACCGTATTTTGTGCCATCTACTCAACCTTTCTCTTCTGGAATTTCTAACGAATTTAGGCCTTACAGTTATCAGGCCCCTAGAAAAGAAATCTTGAAGGCTGGGATGGACTCTGTTCTAATACCAGCTCTCATTCACAGGGAAAAAATAATGGTTTATAATAGCAATTTAATATCAACATATTGTTATAAAAAGTGTTTCTGAAATAGCTTCATCGTTATATTGAATGAAATTTAATATTATTAAGATAGGAAATTTGCCATGACCAAAGAAAAAATTGCTAAATGCGGGTTTATCGTTAAATCGATCTTCATTATAAAGAGATTTGACTATATCATATTCATTGGTGATGAGGTTTATTATGATAATGATGATGATGAATATTATTATTTATAATTGTGGATTGTGTTATAATCTTAGATTGCTCATCGCTTACCATATTGACTCCTAGAGGATTGCAACAAGCTGATACACAGTTTCTACAATTCACTTTCTGATACGCTTTTGCAACATCCTGTGATACTTTGCTGATGTGTTGACAGGACTGATATTGTCACCCGTCAGTCTTCATGTTGCCTATGGCTCATCTGCGTATGCCACCTGTGAATGTTTGGTTTTGTGCTGACTGAACGTTCCCGTAGTTAACATACAATTTTTGTCATAGAAGCTGTATATGATCCGTAGGAACGATGAGTTTGTCCATGGCAAACAAGGGATGTTGATGATGATGATGATAATAATAATAATAATAATAATAATAATAATAATAATAAATACAATAACAACTAACTTTTGGCTCAGTTGCTTGAAGACTCTGATCACAAGATTCACATCTCAAACACCGTCGGGAGCTACACATTTTTCGAGACAAAATCTTAGTACCGATCCTCCTACCTCAATCTAGGATTTTTGTCTAAATGAGATCTCACTTTATTTATATTTTGTTGAGGAGTGGCTGAAAATCTGCCCTTGATACCAATAAATGTCTTGGTTAACTCGAAAACCCTACAGTAAAATACGATCATAGTCTTCGGCGACATTATACCAGCTGAAAACTAGGGTTTGATTCCCGACTCGGACAAATTTTCGTTTACATAATATGACGATAATGTTTCTCGCCCCGCTTACAGCTTAGTTCACATGCCGATAGGCTTTCCCCTGCCAGGCTGGATGATGATAAGAAACGAAACGGAAAATCAAAATAATATCTTGTGGCAAATGTTGAACGTAAAAATAAAATCAAGTGACTGAACTAGCATGTTGAAAGTAAACCTGAATTCAAGAGGTCTAACAGTCTTAGATATTTATGTTAAATGTTGGAATCTCCACTTGATCAACACAGAAAAACTACCGTTATTCTAGAATCATTTGGCCCCCAGACATTCTTCGATAACGTCAAGTTTTTGTTCAAACAGATTATTATTTTTTAAACTACCGTCTCCACTTGGAACAATTGGATGGCAGAAGAATTATTATTATTCGAGGGCCATGCATCGTGCATGACGGAAAAACGAGTTGTGGAATGTGGATTCGAACCTGGATCTCCCGGTCATTGACTCTGCAAAATAAAAAGGACTTGTCCGCACGTGGTAATTGTATAGTAATTATGCACCTTCGCTTCGAGCTTCAATGAAAACTCTTTGAATGATCTTGAAAACATTATGCAAAGCAGCTCATGTACCTTTTTATCTAGCTATCTTCTTCCGTTAAAGTAGCTCGCACTGCTCTTATTTATTACGCCTCCAATCTGTAGGATGTTAAGAAAATTATAATCTTTGTCAAGAGATTTAGCTTTCCATGTTTAAAATCCTCATGCATTTAGCTCATTTCTGAATTTCTAATTAGGTAAATTGTCTTGCAGGTCATTACAACCGTTAATTTCTTTGATTATAGGTGTATGAAACCACCGATATTTTGTTCAGCAATAACTTGTTTCTTCGTTAATCATATCATTTTGGTATAGTTTGAGCGTTCTACATTAGCGATAGTGCGGTTGCTAATTATTTTTATTTTCTATGTTTCTTCTGTATATGTTTCTGTTTCAGTTAATTTCAGTATTTATTTTTTTATTATTTTATTCCAAGAGTGCAAATTTCAGGATTGGTTCAGTGTATTGTAATTTTATTTCTATATAGGACCCAATGCACGGTTTCTTTAGTTGAATGATAGGCTGTTTAACCATTTCGCGTTGTGGAGTTACGATTTTCTGGTGTAGCCTATAAACTCTTACATAGTGTGGTAGGATAGATCTGACAGTAGCCTACTGCTGTAAACTTTTGTGGGAACGTATATGTAAGTTGCTATTGAGGCGAAACGGCAAATACCTTCCCATACATGACCTTCGGCCCAAGCATTTTACTAAAATGTTTTAAATATAAGTAAAAACCTTAATGCGTTGAGATAAACTTGTATTTTAGTTGGTTAAATATGATAAAATGAAAACTACAAATGTTGATATATGTGTGTATATTTCCATATATTTATTATATTTCCATGTAGGCCTATATTTCCATGCCTTTAATGAACATAAGGCCTATAGTTTCGTTTTGCACTGTTTGTCAATATAATACATAGGACGTGCTCGCTATGAACCAGCATTAAAAAATGTTTTCGAAAAAGTAACTTCAAATTAATGCTTTATTTATTTATTTATTTGCGTTTTACTACTTTTGCTAAATCCTCAAACTTACTTGCAATGTCAATTTAAATAAACTGACTTCAGGGTTGGAATCACTCATTTGACAATGCTGTAACTTGCTCGATTTCGAAATGTGGAGTGACAAAATAATAAATTAGTTGCATAGCAAGAGAAATTACGTTTTTGCAAGGCTTTATTTTATTATAAAGAATCAGCCTAAATGATTAAAACCTGCTAGTAGCAGGAATTTTTATGTTTATGCCATAATGAATTCATTATGTTTATACTGAAAAAATAATACCTAGGTTTTTGCCCTGCAGTGACGTGAAGTTTTAGTATGCCCCAAATGATGGTTTACTTCCCGTTTACATTTGTATTAGAACAGTGTGTATTGGGATTGGATGTTGATAAAGGGTGAGGATGAATGTATGTGTTGTGCAATGCGATGATTGCCAGGATTTCTAAAGTTCACAGTAGGCTTGGTAACCTCGCGGCTATGTTCTGCTCTGTTGTCAAGGTTGCCGGCGCAATGATCTTCAAGCTGCAGTGGCGGATATTAAAATCCCTGCAGCAGTATATATTTTATTTGCTTATTTATATGCAAAAACAAATGCCAGAATAAGCACTAACAAGTCTTAAAGCATTCATAAACGAAATGCCAAATAAGAAGGGTTCATCTGACAAATATTGTCTTTACATGGCTACTGTATAAAGTATTGCACTGCTTTAATGTGAACCTTAAATGGAAATTAAATAAACAATGTTTCTTAGCGTGATTTTAAAGGATGAGAAAAAAATCCCATAAATTGCATTGGTAACACTGGCATGATCGAAATACAACTGGTACCTTTTGCCCTATATACCCCCCCTCCCCCCACCGCATCAGCTTTTTGTTCTAGTAGTTCATCATCATCTCATCTTAAATGATTTTTAGTACACGCTCTCTAAAACAGCTGCTTGTCGCACTGGTAACACGCCGAAAATTTGCATTTTAGCAACCAAGGCCGCTAAAATTGCATAAAACTGCATTCAAAATGCAGTTTTATCGGCCTAGTATTTTAAAGTCGTCACGGCGATGTATAAACAAAATCCAGATTGCATTGACCAGTCACACCAACTTAACGTGGATTTAAGTATTAATTGGTCATAAAACAATTTTAAGTTAACATGTTTCTTTATGATAATCAAAAACTTTACCAGGGTTTTAGGCAAATATAAGCCAACAACTTTTTACATATTCACATGAGGAACATTGCCTTACCATGTATCCACCAGCATTTAATTGCAATATATTGCTTCTCATAGTCTACCGCTGCCATGATGTTGCTGGCACCAGCTCCAATTCAATGTTTCTGGCTTGGATTAAAATTTCTTCGAGATTATCATTCATATTTTCCCAAACTTTTCATAAATACTAGTTCCTATGCATTATTGTTTACATAAAGCGACTCATATATAATGCATCTATACCGCATTTCGTATTGGTACGTACGGTTCATTGTTGTTCCGCGATTCATATGGCTGCGGGAATGGGACGTTAACAAATGCCTGACTAGCTTTCATTATAATTAATTACACGGTATTTTTGTTTAATTTCATGTAATTTATAGAGCTTTTACAAAAAAAAAGTATTGTATGCTTACGTGTCGGCCGCTATACTAGATTCGACCGCTAGAGTTATTTTGTGTACTTGATACATAAATAGCTATTTGCGGACTAATGACGGTAGCCCTCAAGACACTGTACACATAATTGTGCCTGCATTTGAATCCGAGATTCCAGTGACAGAAACATTATTCGTTGCGAGCACTTAAAGCAGAGCCCGACAGAGAGTCTTAACCAAATAGCTTGGACGTACCGGGATTCGAACTGATGCCCGTTTCCCGCAATCTGGATTATACTTGCTAATCCGACCAGTTACCATTTGAGCCAGGGATTGTTCACTCTGGAGTAATTCGCCATTATTATTATTATTATTATTATTATTATTTAGTATTATTATTTTATTACTGTCGTTGATGATGGTGGGATGCGGAATAGGGGGCTTTGACATGGAATACTGTTTTGGAGCATTCTTCTCCATATGTCACCCGAACGATTCTTTTATGATTTTGTGGATTGAATTTTCGGATCTTGTTGTCATTATCGGGTGGCATTCTGGACATTTATGATGGTTAACGTTCTTCTTAAAAGGAGCCTTGTTGAATGATCTGTTAATTGAAAAATCAGTGAAACCGTGTTGATTTCAGTAGCAGTACGAAAGAAATAAGTTATAGAACAGTAGGGTAAGTTATAATTTTACATGGCATCTTCGTTTGGTTCAATAAGTCCTCTGAACGACTTGTTCAATGATTTCCGTCTTACTCTATAAACTTAACACTACGTTGTGAAATCGCACAGAAAGGAACCATGATGCAAAACATGATGTGTAGAAACTGAAAGCAGGTCTAGGTGTTGTTACGGCCTATTGTGGTGTCCTTGTAGCATAGTTGGCAACTGTCAAGACGGAGAGAACAGTCAACTCTTATTTTTATAGTCTTGGGCGGTTGGATTGGCATTGAACTTGGAGCAGGGCTTTGTGCCAGTTCGATGATGGGACCGGGCCTGTAGGTGGCATGATGATGATAACCACTGACCAACGCACGTGACCACACGCCACCTGTTTGCATTCACCGGTATCACGTGGGAGTCAAGGGAATTTAACATATTATGAAGAATGATTGTCTTGTGTAGCTGAATAAGTGACCCCCTTCGTTTTAGAGAGCGTATAATTATGTAGTTGTTTCCCCCTCTAAACCAAAATCAAATTAAAACTTTTCAAAATTAGAATACCATCTTCAGAATTTAAACTAGGTATTAACCATGACTTTTCTTACAGTTTAAGAGACGGAATGCAATTTCGAAATTAATTAATTAATGGTTAAAAATACAACAATGTATTCTTTGTAGCATTTACTGTACTTGTTTTAAAAGGATTGAAGTGGCCGATTAATTAGGAGACCTGATTTTTTGGCATTCTCGTTTATTTAATTTACTTTTCATAATGTCAATTAAAATTTACTGGTACATAAAATATACGTACGTTTTCTTATTTACAAGTGACGTATTGCGTAGGTCATAATTAGGGCCCGGTTTTGTATGTAAAAAGTGTTTTTTTTCCTGATGCGTACATTCCTAAAACAAAGTTTAATATCCAAATCGAGGTCCGACAAACGCAAATTCCAAATTTTATTTCACATAAAAACACATGTTTTACAAAAAAAGTTATGTGAATAAATATTTTCGATATTTTCTCCATAAATACATTTTTTAGTACTTTTCCTCATTCTCTTTTAACATTTTACAACAAAAATTTGTATCTCGAAAGAATTCAACACAAATGCTTCACTTGCATGAGGTGAGAGTTATTATCAGGGAAGAACAGAACAGAACCCAATCTCAACATTGCGTAATTCACTTAAAGAAATACAATACGTTGAAAGGCAACTTAACACTATCTCAGGTTCTACAATAGAAGTTTTAAGAACAAAATTTAAAGGTATGATTGAGAAAAATGGTGGCAAAGTCGCTCAAGTTTTGGAAGGCCAAAACATAATCGAATTGATTGTGTGTGTGTGTGTATTAGTGATCTACCCCTCTTCAAATATGCAAGGTTAACATCGTGTGATGTAGAACATTCCTTTTCTCAATATAAGGCATTGATCTCGGATAATAGACAAGGATTTGGAAATGACATTTGTTGTGCACTGCAACTCCTGTCAGCATTTTACATCTGATGTTGGCGAGTTTCAATATAATTTGTTCTAGTAAGTTACGAACATTCTGGTGTTTTTGTTTCTTTTCTCATAATTTTTTATTTTTTTTATTTTTTTTTTAGTTTTAGCACATATTTTTAAAATTTTAGCACATATTTTTAAAATTTTTAGTACATAAAAAATAAATATTTTTAAGTTTTTTAGCACATAAAAATCCGGGCCCTAGTCATAATATTAGATGTAAAGTTCATATTTGTAACGGTTTACTCTTAGTATGTGGTCGTGTTTTTATTAACTTGTACCATAAAAACAATAGTCTGCATTAAGTTACAAATGATGTATTTTGATACTCCTTAGACTTGATATTTGATTTGCAATGGGTTATCATTCTTTTCGTATTTAATACTTACTGTACCGTTATTGTGTACTATACCAGTGTATCTCTATCGAATACTATTTTGGAATTGGTAAAGGTTTTGAACATCATTTTTTTTATGTGAACAGGTTGTATTCACAGCATTTATTTTTTTTATATATAAGTTCACAATTATAACTATTGTGCTTTTTGCATGTCAAATGTCGCTCTCGTAAGTAGACTAAATGAAAATTTAATGCATAACCTTTTCCTAAATATCAATAGAATGGTATTGTAACCCTTTTTTGATAAGGTAATGAGCAGGGTCCGGATTTTGATGACCTAAAATACTTAAAATAGGAGCTCTAAAATGACTTAAAAATGACCCACCAATTTGTATGAAAATGTAGTTTATGCATCAGATTTGTGTCCATTCTACATTTATGTTGTTGACCCAATTGTAGGCATGTAATTAGTTAATTACATACGGTTAAATGCAAACGGTAAACACGTCTTTGTATATCCAAATTAAAATTACAAGAAGATTGATTTATTAATGCTTATTTAGAGTTCCGATAATATTCATCGTAAATAAATGCACAAAAACTCATGCAAGGAACAACACAAAATAAGATAATAATGAGAAAATAATGACTTTATATTTTTACAATGTAGGCCTACCTAAAATATGAAATGTGGAAAAAAAAATACCATACAATTATCAAATAATAAGAATGAAAAAATAAGACCTAAAAATAAATAGTGGAAAAAAGACCCTAAAAATCACAATTTTTATAATCTAGAAGTCATCGGAATATATGTACTAGTGGGTAACGCCAATGATGTACCATCAAAATTCGGGCCCTGGTAATGATTAACTGAATAAGACATAACAGGAAAATAATTAATTAGCCTTTGTTAAACTGCAGTAATGGAAAGCACTTCTTTTTGGCTGTGGGAGATTGGTAACCCCTGACAGAAAGAAGATGCGTGAATGCCTCTTTTGTTGTATCGTTGCAATGCTTTTGTTCCGTTATCTCAGGTCTCAACACATGCGACACACTTCATTTCTAACCCAGACTCTTGCTGCATTGTTTTTCATTGTCTTTATTGTAGTAAAGGAAGGCAAATTAGACTGCCGTCTTCTCTGTATGGATTTGTCACATGACACAACTTCATCTTGCAAGAACGACTCATTTGTTCCTTTTCATTCTTACTTTTAAAATTTTTTTAATCCATGTAACCGAGAGCACTGCTTCCTCACCTTTTAAATTATAATTGTAAGACTTGATAAAGAAGTCTCCTAAGAATTCTTTCGTGTTATATGGTACAGAAGGTGTGTGAGTGTTTGGATAGGGGAGGATTTCATGGCTCACTTGGTTTTCATATTCTTCTAGAATGGTCTCTTAATATTTCAATAGGATATGTGTAAATTTCTCACTTTTGCAGTCGCATTTATTTGGTAATTTGTATCAATATAAGTAACGTATTCTAATAGCTATTTTCTTTACGTTATGATTTTGTACCATATGCCTGTATTTATATCCTTGTCTATAATATGATTTTTATGTTTTTTCTTTTATTGTATGTCTTCGTTGTTCATATTGTAGGGTACCCTTTTGTATTATTCTAGTCTCAAGCATTTGAAGTTCATTTAATTTAAGTATATTAAATTTTAAGTATCTTCATTATAATATGCATCTTCATCTTGGTATTGTTTCATTGTGGGGTAGAGGGAAAAGAATGATTGGCCTTAATTCTACCTTAATAATTATATAAATAAAATATTCGGGCTGCAATACTTATTTTAGGCCTATCTGTTATACATACGTTTAAGCATTGGCACTTTATGATTGTTATGAATTTTGATGTCCGATGTTGCTTGAACACTTAGATTGTTAGGTGGTTGGTATTTGTCTTACACTTAATTCCGTTTCTAAGCTGTACTTTAGATTCGATATTTCATAACTAGAGACTGTGGGATTTGTGTAGGCCTATGAATAGATTTTTGTGCTCTTTACCCTTGAGGTTTATAATAGGCATTTTGCAGATAGCTTGTTAAATCCCTTGGTTGGCTACTTTGCAATGCTAAGTGAACGCGACACCTCGTTCCGTCCCTGACCCCATTGAGTTCGTGTCAGAATGGCATGAGATCGCTGAAATATTAAAACGTGTGTTACGTATAACAGACTGCAAAATCACATGAGATTATTCTGAGACCAAATCTCCTGCAACTTTTCCTAATTATGTCATTTAGACAGCTAAAGATAATCTAAAGTGCTCTAAGCACACTCATAAAAACATTTTATTACAATATTTTGCAGTTTACTTAGTTGGAAACCAGGATACGCTAAGGCCGTGTCCGAAAGGTACATTTTCAGCTGAAGTGAATTAGATAATTAACCAAGTAACCGGAAGTGTAGGTCCTTTGTTCATTGCACAGCTAGCAATTGAGAATGCTTGCTTCATTGATGGCTTATAGACTAAACCATGGCATATTTGATTAATCTATAAACAAGTGAAGACAGCGACTGAAGTATACATATCGAAATATCGTACTGTGTAGTCATTATTAGTCATACAGTTGCTAATCTCTAATCTAGACCCTTAGTAACATTGGAATTCTCTTGAGCCGGTTTTCCTACGAAAACATTCAAGATAACTTATTGTTAGGGGCCGTATTTTTTGGTAACAACTATAAGCGCGAAATTTTATAAAACAACCTCCCTTAGCTATATTTAGCTTTTATATGCTTAAAATACCAATATGAACCAAATTGAATCCACGAAATATCGCGAAATTTACTCGAAATGTGTCTATAAGCGCGAAATATTCCCTTTCTCTCCGTAAAGTAAGAAACGAGCACGAAAATGTGCTTTAAAATCACAATATTGTGTTTTGGTGTACTGTATTTTTTATTTCTTAGCAGCATGCTTTTTTTTCTGCTGTTTCTGTGGCTGTCGAAGATTTACCGATATATCGATATTTGTGATCGATTAGAAAGATTGCAGAATTTACGCAAAGATTGTCTGTGACCTGGTTTGTACTATTGAGTACTCTCCTTTCCTGCTATCTCTTTGCCAAGTTAGCGATGCCTATGGTCGATTACAGCAGAAGAGTGTAGAATGTTTGTTACTTGTATTCAACAGATTTAGTTTTTTATCCACAGTGGTATGGTTGGCACTTCTGTTTGCAAATGGCTATCTGATGGTGTTTAGTAGAAATTACGATAATATTTGAACATTAACTCTAATCATGCCAAAATCGAAAGTTACTTAAGTTCATACAAGGGCAGAAGAATATAGAAATGGGGGGGGGGAGGGTGTTACTTCATGTAAATAAAGAAGCAAAGTTTATCAATGTTATCAATGTTCCCAATGTAGTATAAAGTAATTTATTTCTCGAAATACCCACCGAATTAGAAGAAAGTTAACACCGAAATCAGTCATTTTATTTCACCAATAAATCAGGGCCCTACTTATTGTATTTCATCTAGCAGTGTACCTCATATTATTAAAACTTCGAACAAATCTGCTTTACATCAACTCTATGCTAAAATGTTTATACAACTTTCCGTATTCCATACAATTTGTAGTGCAGTATTTATTTTACGAGGCATATACTTATAATAATACAGTATCCTATATCAGGGATGGCCAACTAGCGATCCTCAACCTCATTGTGTGCGGCAATCAAATTTAAAATATTTGTAATTTTGTTTATATAATATGGATAGTTTTGCCTCAGATATCTTGATGCTTCTGTATTTCAAACTACATTAGTTGGGTGAAGGATAACAGTTAAATATAAAATCTATCTACCTTACACAGATCATCCCATTTATGCATAAAGGGATAAAGGATTGCCAACAGCGTATCCAGGATTAGAAATTGACTTTGGTGAAATTGTTACTTACCAAGAACATCCACAGTTCTCTCATTAATGGGTACTACATTTAACAAGTGAAGACAGCGATTGAAGCATGGGCCTACATGTCGAAATATAGTATTGCATAAAAAAAATTGCTCTCATTAATATGTTCTGAATTTTAATAACTAATAATTTTACTGCATCCAAGAAAGTGGTCTCATTAATGTGCACGGAATTTAATAAATAATTTAAATTTTTAATAATAATGTGCGGTCCGTGACGTCAACACACATCTTATAGTCTATTGGCTCTCGAAGTAAGTTTGCCATCTTCTTTACTAAAGCATTTTATTCGAAAGTGGTGAAACTTTACATTAAATCAGCGATTTGATTCATTGTTAGCATGCATCTACTTAGAAATTGATTTTACTTAAACTGTTCTGGCTGTCAGATTTTCCTAGCAGCGGCACTAACTTTGGGGGTTAATGTCGAAATATGTTTCGTAGGAATGTGTATAATAGTAGGTAATTTGTTAATGATTTAATTAGGATGTTAATCATATGACCACATTTTAGAAATACTTGCATTACATTATAAGTCCTGGGAGAAAGAAGCATTGTATGAAATAAGACACTAAGACCTCCATTATTTCACTGTTATTATATCCTTTGTAATGCAGCATGCTGACTGTTACTTTCTTTGTGTTACAGGTGAGTGCTGAGACAACATATTTGCGAGTACATTCCATTCTAGTGTTCCACTAAGTGTGTACAATTCCAGACACTAGGTGAGCCTCTACTTACAGTATTAGATCCAACATATTCTTAACCGTTCTATAAGCCTAATTAGATTGATGGGGCAAGTTGTGAGGTATCATGTGGGATATATCCATAGAAATCCAGCCCCAACCTCTATGCACTGAAATTCTGCCCGAAATGTCCAAGATTGGATCCAGGTCTCGTTGTGGGAAGACAAGCGATATAACATCCGAATGAGCGTTTTGGATAACATTAATTTCCAGGGTCCGGGTGTGATTATAAGCAAAGAAAATTAGAAGGGAATCGAATAAATTAAGTAGTTTCTGATGATTGTTCCGCCTTAGTTACCGTTAGTTTTTAGTTTGCACACTGTTAAATGAAATAACGATAGATTAGCGTGAAATTAATATATGTTTATTAAAGCGTTAACAGGCATAAATTAATGCTAAACAAGGTGCAGTGTGAAGATTACGAAGTACAAATTATAAAAAGAAATGGTACAATATAAAAGTTGCAAAGTCATGCTTTCTGGGTGTATATTAAATTAGTGGATAGTTTTTCCTGTCTTATATAGTAGGCGTATAAGTTAAGTTATAGTAGGGTAGGCTTATTATAACAATTTTAATATGAATCAATAGGCCTATTGGAGAGAAGTTGCTAAATATTAATAGATTGTTATGCTATAGAATGGAGACAAAATTATAATTGTATAAAAACCACTAAGAAATTGGTCAAAATCAATTTTATGACTGTTTATACTTTAATAAACCTATATTAATTTCAAGCCATTCCATCATTATTTAATGGTTCATTAAAGGCGGAACAATCAACACAAACTACTTATTTAATAGCCTACACCATTAAGAAAATGAAGTACGTCAATAATCGAATAAGTACAATATGTAAGGAAGGTTATCCGCAGATTTTCTTGCGTGAATATCCTGCATCTGTCAGTGAAGAGCGATATGTAAAACGAAAATGTTCTTTCGGCGTCGCAGGACGTCACAGGCGCATGTGAAAAGCAACACACCTTATTCTTCTTCTTCGAATTGCTCTTCAGTATCTGTTTCTTTGAGCTCAATTCTGAATCAAATTTGAAATTTTTTTTATTCATTGCACATTCAAATAGTGTCAATTTTCAAAGAAATGGTGTTCTTGAAAAGACGTGTATTTTGTTATAGCCTTACTATAGCTTATCTTAATTTTAAGGTTTACTGTTTTCTCATTACCACTGTTGGTAGCATTGGCTAGTAATCCATAACACAATAGATTGTTCATTCGTTTAAAATGCCGTCTTCTGACAGCTGATAAAATGTTTGATTTTAAAGAATACAAGCAAGAAAGTAATTATTATTTGTATAATCTACTATATTTCGTTGAAGTACCGGCAATAGTTTTAATTAAATCCCATTCGAGATGGGTAATCTACGACAAAACTATTTACAAAATCATTATTCAGAACAGTTTAACCTTTATTTAGCGAAATCCAAATAAAAAAAATGCCAATTCATACACAATAAAAAGCAATGAAAATAGTTTCTGTTAACGGAAAAAGAAAAGGTATCTTCAGCTGATTTTATTATAATTGAAAAATGAAGATATATTATGCTTAACGCTTGCTTTTCTGTATGTTCAAAACGGAAATTCACTAATCGAAGTCATAACCAGTAAGTTGACTGACGTGTTTTTCATTTCATATGGAAAACAGCATCTTTAAATGTTGAATTCAACATTGTTTATCAAGCCAATTAGAAAACAGTATTTCTGTATTCATGTAAATGATAACATGCTAAATCCTTCACGTAGAGATTGCCCAACATCTTTTCCTGGAACCATACATTCCAGTTTAGTTTCCAGGTAGCAATCTGATCCACCGTTATGTCAGCGCAACTGGTGTGGTCGATACATGATGTTCCCATTCATTTCCCGCTTCTCCCTGACATTTACAAAGAATGATTACTCGCCCGCTTCTGGTTGCATTTTTAATCTTAATTGCCCTATTTTAGTCATGCTTCAAATGAACACCATTTTTATACAAAACGTACCTAACCGTTTGTTTAGTGTAGATAAAGGTCCGTGTACAACAGAAAAAAAAAAAAATGTTACTGATGGCCAGCTTTAAAAACAATACTTAGGCCTACTACGTACAAATAGTACGTCCTCATCTTTGCTTCGCCCTGCTGCTAATGCAATACTATATTAAAATTTCGATTCAAGCTGCTCATTAAGATTATATTTAATTTTGCTGTATTACCATAGTGAAATCACATATATTGTCTTATTTCGTTTAATATGACTATGGATTTACCGTATTAAAAGTAGTTTATTGTAAGATTAATATAGTTTTAAGATAATACCGTGTTAAAAAGCAAATTAATATTCTTCAGTGGTAATATTTTAGTAAAAATTACTCATTCATTCTTGTGTCCGACTTTAGCGTTGTGTAATAAATAGTTTAATAAAAACACTTTCCTTAACGCACTTCATTTACCTTGGTAAACTTCTGGACGGCCGTTTTGCAGGTGGTGTTCCTGCATCATCAGCAGAGTGCCAGCTTTTGCTAGTTTGTGTGCAGGTGCATTCATGTAGTTGATTACTGGTCTGATTGGAATATTTTCTTTGTGTATTTTGGGTAGTTTTGGGGCTTGTGGGTTGATTTGTTTTAGGAATGTTTTTTTTTGTTGTTGTTTGGTATTATGTGGGGGACTTTTTTATGTTATTCTGGTACTGTGTTGTGGGGTCTTTTGTTAGTTCTTTGATGTTATTTTCTTTTATGAATGTAGTGATCTTGTCATCATCTAGGTCTCGTGTTTTGATTATTACTGTGAAGTTTCCTTTATCTGATTTTACGAAAGTGGCACTCTGCTGAAGATGCAGGAACACCACCTGCGAAACGGCCGTCCAGAAGTTTACCAAGGTAAATAAAGTGCCTTTAAGGAAAGTGTTTTTATTCAACTATTTAAAAATTACTGTTGTAAGTTAATACTGTAGGCCTACTGTTGAATAGTGAGTTAAGTCGTTTCTCAAATAAATAGGCCTTAGTGTGTTCATGTTAACATTTTAGACACTTAACAAGAATCACCTTTTATTATAGAACCTGAAGATGGCTGAATAGCCGATGTGCAGTGTACAGGCTAATTCAAGATTTCAGGAACATTTATAACTTTTACATGATATAATTTTATCAAACCATTTCAGTGTATTTTATTATATTGAAGCTCGTAATGTTTCGATGTTTAAACGATGCAGATTGCCTGATTGTAATTAGTAAATAAATTTTTAAAACCAAATTGCGAGGATTGACTTGATAATACACAAATATAGGCTTACAGTATTTTACAATAAACCCACCCTCAAGTGTGAACAGTCCTCTTTTTAAACTCGTAATGGCCCTTTAAGTGTTTTCCAAAGACTGCCTCAGTGTGGAATACCACAACGAATGAAGTTTTGCAGAATATATTAGGCAATGCAGGCATTCAAAACTAGAAATAAAGAAATCATGAATATTTAATATAAACAAGAGTATTTTCTAAAGGAGTTATGCAGTCGTCATGCTGTGCATACTTTGCTTGGTATAGCTCCTTTCAGACCATTACAAGATAAACACAAACTTTTGAATATCCTGTAGTATTTTTAAAAGATAAATGTTCTGTACCTGAACTGTTAGTAAACAGAAAAGGCCAACAACTACCATGATAGTTTGCCATGTTGGAGAATTTAATGTTGTTCCGGCATGTTGCCATGATAGCTCAGTTGGTTAGAGCGTCGGCACGGAGAGCCGAAGATCCTGGTTCAAATCCCGCCTATGGCATTGCATTTTTCATTCTGACTTCACCTTTCCATCTTAGCCTACACAGGGCCAGTGTGAAAGAATTATCATTCAACTACCATGATAGTCAAAATTTCAATAATAAGTATCAAACCGTAATATTACAATGAGAAAGAACCAGATTTAACACTTGGCGTAATAGAAAACTAACATTAAAAAGCATTTACTCGAGGAAAATGAAATGGCGCTTACACATCTATGTTTGACCGTCTTGTGTGCTTTTGTAATTCAGTTTGAGGAAATTTCCCTCCCTCCCTTGAGCAGGTTTAGGAGATCCGCTCGTGCCTAGGGGTTTCCGGACAGGAAAACGTTAATTACAGCCAGATATACATGAATAACGCCACCTGGACAAACTGAAGCCAAGACATGACCCGTTTTATGGAGTAGTCGATACGCAACGAACCTTCATATTACGAATAATGATCTCCTTCATCACTACGTAAAGTTTTGCTTGTATGGCTGTTTCCTTTAAGTTTAGTAGTGATCTGTAGCTACTGTACATAGGCGTTGTTGTGGGATGTGTTGGGAGTGCTTGGGCACGCCCTAATGTGGGGTTACTTACAGTTTATTCTTCCGCACGGTGTCCGGGAGGTATTTTTAATTATGTAGATAAGTATTCCGTCTTTCGAGAATATAATTGTTATTGTATTATGCTTGTTTCGTGTATTAATTCTATATTCGCCCTGTGCACATTAACCTTCTGAAGACTAGGTGGGGGTGATCTGACACCCTATTTATTTTTATTTATTTATCTTTCTGCACAACGCAGATTGCCTTGCAGACAAAGAATATCTTTCAACAAAGTATACACTTACACAAAAATTACAAGCTTTCAGTTAGATCATAAACATGACAGGAAAATTAAAATAATCAGTCGTAAAACCATTAAAATTGAAGAAAGGAAACCTGTCCAGCTTAATTGTTGTTATTTTCAGGTGGTTTCTTAAGATTTGGATGGATCCCTTAAGTGATAATAACGCCACTTCAGTGTACAGATTTTGTGACAATGAGAAACGTTTACAGAAGTTAATAAAGAACTTTGTTATTGTTCCCCTACTACCAACCATTAGTCCAATGGCTTCAACATTTTTCAAATCGTATTTGTTCTTGAAGTACTCAATGGTTGGTTCGTATATCTTCTTTTTTTCATTATCAACAGCTGCAGGTTGATTTTCTTCAGTCTCAAAGCGGACTGTAGGGTCTACTATTAAACCAGCTGTTCGGTTTTTGTTATTGCAATGATGTCTGCTCTTCGTGTTCCTCCATCCATGGCAATGCAGTGCACCTCGTAAACGTCATAATTCTGCAGTTTCAAGGCAGTCGCTAGACCCATACTTAAGATTTTTCTATGGATAAATGACTGTTGAGCTATGCGTCAGAAATTATTTTTGGAATTACTGTATATCCCACATGGGGGGAAAAATTTTTTTTTTTTTAATTTTGTATTATTGGATTTTTTAAATCTTGTATTGTTGGACTTTTTAAATTTTGGGTTTATGGACTTTTAATTTTGGATGTTTTGTTTTTTAATTTTGGATCTTTGATTTTTAATTTTTTAATTTTAAATTTTGGATCTTTGAATTTTGTTTATTTTTGAATTTCTTAAATTTGGATTTTCGTTTTAATTTTGGATTTTTAGATTTTTTAAATTTCGGATTTCGGTTTTTAATTTTGGAATGTTGGATTTTTGAATTTTGGATTTTTAAATTTTTAAAAATTTCATTGAGTTGCTTATTTTCTGTGCTGTCCATCACAGCCTCGCTACTTTCGTGACGATTTTCTTCGTAATGCAACTTTGGGTTAGCTTTCGATTTACTCCTAGCGCGCCTAAAGAAGTTTTATTTTAAAAATCTTTGCATAATTATCTTCAATAGATTTTTACTGGTCTGGGTGTTCAAATCCTCACATCGTCCTTAGTGTTATATGTTTTTCCTTTACCTTTGTGGCATATTTCCACAACCTTATTTTAGTTAGAAGTTTAAAACAGTAAAGACAATACAATCATTATAATTATAAGTTCTGTAATGATGTTTTTGTTGCTAGGTTACGTGAGTGAACAGATGATTCACCAGGTGACTAGGTCCTCATGATATAAGGGGAATGGATGGGTGGACCGTTACACTCATACGGGCGCACAGGAAGAGAGCTGGCGACACGCACATAATATATACTTGTATACACGGCTCCCCTACGTACTCAGTCATTAACTCGGTTATATTTAGATTCTCGAGAACACGAATAGGCTCGTAATTCACACATTAACACTATTCAAACTATTACCAGGAGCTACATAATATTGCTCGCCTTTAAAATCTGATGAGCATCCTTGTAATTTGCATCTTTGAAGTTTTTTTTTTGGGGGGGGGGGGTGAGCACTCAATGTTTTATTGTTTCATTTGACTAAAAGAATCTCTTGCAGACATCTTAAGCATTTATGTTATATGTTAATTTCTATGTTTTAAATAGTTTCAAAATAATTGGTTCTTTTATACAGCCGCTTTCCAAATTTTCGTTACACAGCATATTGATCGCCAAAGTGGTTTTAATACATTTACCAACCAAGGGGAAATTTTATCTTTCTTAGATAGGTTCCCCTGTCAAATATGGTATGGTTAGTAATTAAAGCTATCACATTCATAAAATATAAGTGTAAAGTTGCCCCGCCTAGTAAGTGCCCCAATTGAAAAAAAGTGGGATTATACTTCTCAAGACTCAGAAGGCGGGGGGAACACCATGAACCTTAACAGAAAAGTGGTAATTTCATAACCTTTTCACTTCTACTTATGTATAAAAGCGTCTCAAAAATTGAGTGAAAGCAGAGGCTGTTAATAGCAATCTTCAAATGTGAGGATTGTCATTTATGAAAAATAGCTATTGCACAAATATTTCCATCAATTTGATTGATTTCCTCATCGAGTTGATAAAATGCCTTATTACCAGTGTATAAATTTAGTTCTGAAATGGTTTAAATTGGATTTTGCCCACAAATATGAGGAATTTGAAATTAAAAATCATTCATCTAACGAATACAAATATGAGTATGGTATGTATATTATAAAATATCCATAGATTTTTTGTTTGTTTGTTTGCGTTAAATTCTTTAAAATTAATTATCCAGGAGAAAAATTAGGTGGTGGTCCAAAAAGTTGAATACAGAATTCCGAACAAAATTTGTCTCATCTATCGGATATTATTTTATTAAAGATATTCATTAGAGTTAAATAGAGGTAAATATGTTTCGTCCATTTAGGAGTAGTAGAGCCAGTTTTTGTTTTGCCTTTTTGTTGCCTATTTTGGCTTCTGTTGCACATTTTGGGTCTTTGCGGATATTTTCTGCAATTATTAATAAATTTTAACAAGCATGTAACAAATTTCAATGTTTAAAAGTGAAAGAAAAATGTTATACCTAAAGATATATTGACATCGCAAAAATATGTATTGACGTGCTTGTTCCCTATAAACATATTTATTTTGAAGCAGTCCTCAAACGATTCAGTTAAGCTCTTTAAAAAGTATAACATAAGAAAGAAATGCAGGTACGCTGGACTTAATGAATTCCAGGAAAGAAGGAAGTAGGTCAGGTCCCATAAGTATCCTAGATAGCTATTTTCATTAATAAAGAGTGGGATTATTCTCTGTTTTTACTTTTAATAAGCGCCTGTTATAATTACATAACTACCTACTTTCAGAATTTTAAGTGCCTTTTGCCTGCCTATTTTAGTCAAGTAAATGTCTGAACTTCTGGGCTCCACCGACTACATATTTTGCAATATGGAATACTTTAAGTACTTAAAACAATGGCATTTCAATAAGATTTATGGAAAATCTTAGAAGCCTGGTAAATTAATTGATAAGTATATATATATATATATATATATATTTGTTATAATTATCATTTGGGATCATAATGCGCTCGAATGCGAATGTGAAAAATATTACCATCACAGCCAAAGAAAATCCGGCGCAATGAACTTAATTATTGGGGATGAATGTCGCCTGATGTTTATACTCCACGCAGTACGCAGGTGGTGGAGAAGTGCTCGATACACTCCTGACAGGCGAATAAATGTTGTTTATTGATTTTTTAGCAGGCTAGGAATCAGTAAGGAAATTAAATTAAGTAGCGTTCTATCACTTGCAGGGAAGGACCTTTTGTAAGGTTATCAGATTATTTTCAATGGATCCGGAGACGCTTGGAAAATATAAAAAAATAAAATTTAAATATAAATGAAAAAAATGCAATGGTCTCGGCCGGGTAATATTTTTATTATTAGACCGGCCTCGTGATCTAGTGGTCAGAGTTACTGACTACTAACTATGAGATTCTTGCTATATCGGTAGCGTTCCTGCCTTCTATCCCGGCGGTCCGGGTTCGATTCCCGGACTCCTTTCATTACTGAAAACCCCCTCAGGACTGGGTGTTTGTCATTAGGTTAAGATAATGCACAGTGTGCGCGATTCCTTAATTATTACTACATAGCTATTTTTATTAATAAAGAGTGAGATTACTCTTTTGACGGTTAATAATTGCTAATTTTAATTATATTACTGTCTAATTTCGGTATTTTAAGTGTCTTTTTGCTTGCCTGTTTTAACCAAAATAAATGCCTGAACTTCAGGGTTCTACTTATAAAATTACTGATATCTGAGGATTAGTAAGCATACCGTCTATCTTCATGTAATGTACTAAATATTGGAATTCATGTAAACTACCAACCTAGTAATTAGAGAGAGACACATCCAGCATTTGAGATGTGAGATTAGATATATCGTTATGTTTGAAAGGGATGTGAACGCAGGTAATTAAAGCCCGTTCTTTGTAATTGGCTATAAAAGGAAGAGGAGTTGGAGTCGAGTCGGACACATAATTCATATTCATGGAGACATTCGTCATTGTCTCTCAGACAACAGCGACCCGAGCTGAATGCAGATGCGATACCTGTTGTCTAGTCCCACACGACCACTGGATTTTATTTTCATCCACGTGAAAGCATCACTCATATGAGAGTCCATGACATTCTATATATATACACTTTTATATCCCATTTCGATGCACTTGTATTACGAAGGGCCGTGCGAACATGAGTTTTGAAATGCTGTCAATTCTCTCTCTCTCCCTCTCCCCTCTCCCACACATACACACACAGGCTCTCTTTTCTCTAGAAGTTGTGTTGATATGTACGCTTCCTGGAATTTTTCCTGGATAGGATTTAAATAAGTTTTTTGCAAAGAACTGGGCTACCCGAACCTCCGTCCTTCAATTGGATAATTCCGTTTTTGTTCGACCGTACACTTATAACGTGTGACGTAACGGTTTCATAATTATAGCCTTAACGTTACAGATTTCTATTATGACCAGTGTGGTATCGATTACTAACGATCACGGAATAATTTCGAGACCTAAAGAGTATCAGCTGAAAACTGCATAATTAAATAGCCTGCATTGAAAATAAAATCAATTCTAATCGTGTTAATTTTAATATGACACTAAAATTAATTCATTTCGTGTTGTAAAAATCCGTTGGTTTTAAGAAAACGAGCAAATGGAAGCTTCTATCTGACCGACGCCGTAAGCCGCCATCTCTCGTAGATTACACAAGAACTACGACATACCATCCTATGCGAAGGTCATGGTGGACTGATGGTAATTAAGATACTCGTATGAAAATTATGAAACTCGCTCTGCTCGCTAAAATAAAAATCTTAGGTTTATAGA
Source organism: Ectobius pallidus (assembly GCA_964059195.1). Taxonomy (NCBI): domain Eukaryota; kingdom Metazoa; phylum Arthropoda; class Insecta; order Blattodea; family Ectobiidae; genus Ectobius; species Ectobius pallidus. The sequence continues at coordinate 184,838,908 of CAXKWD010000001.1, forward strand.
AGTGGAGAATCTTTGTGATCTCAATAAACTGCGATATTGAACTAGACAGAAATTACACGGAATCATCGTGGTGTCAATTTGCATTACAACATTAATCTTAATAGATCGAGAGTCAAAAATTGCTCTGGGACTGTACAAAGCAGGTGAAGAGCATAGTTGTGTGTGTGTGTGTAGAGCAGGTGGAGATAGGATGAGACTGTACACATAGGAGCGAGCCTGTCCGTGTGGGACGTAGTTGAGTCACGACTCACGACTGGCGCTGCACAACACCAGGCAGGCGGCCATTGTCCCTGAATGTGAACACTGAACCAGTGATGCCAAGGTCACCCCCTTAATTTTACTCTTTCCGTTCTCTCTCTCTGCCTCTCTGTTGTAGACTTCTTTGCACACTCCGGATGTGCTGCTTGCTTCTTGAAATCCATTTGCATCCTCTCCTAATGTGTTAACATTAAAGCTCTTCTTTCCCATGTCTCCATCATGTTTCACGTTTTCGGCACACGATTATCTCATAGGAGTCGAAATTACTTTTCTGCTATGATCATTAGATAACCATCTGGATAATAATTATTTTTGGTTTTCTTAATCTGGAAGAAGATGAACATATGTTATGCTACAACTGGACCTCAATTAAGGGATCGGTATCTGGAAGACAATAGTAATCCAATAATTTGTACAGTGAGTCCCACGCAAGAGTTGGCCAAGGACGCGGGTTTCTGCGTCGCGGCTGGCACGCTCCAACTCCCGAGCGATCGGGTGAAATATCTACGCAAATAATGCCGCGGTCGTTGTAATGATTCAGGTTCTCACATTTACAGTTAAAATTACAATGAAAATAACCACGTACCTTATCACAAGAGATGTTGGAAATGTTCTCCTCTTCCATCCAGACAATACTGGCACATTTTTAGGAAATTTTCTTTCACGCGCATAAGTTTAGCTTCCGGGACAGAGTTACTTTCTCTTTTGATAGGCTTATATGATATTGTCATTAAGTTCTTCTAACAGTATGTAAATATTATTTATGGGGAACTTGAAAAATAAAGTGTATAGGTCAATTTCCCATACATAAGAAGAACTTAAAGACAATATCACAAGAGAAATTAATTCTATCTCGGAAGCTGAACTTGCGCGCGTGAAAGAAAATTCCCTAAAAATGGTGCCAATGTTGCGCGTATGCAAGAGGAGAACATTTCCAATATCTCTTGTGATTAGGTTCGTGGTTATTTTCATTGTAATTTTAACTGTAAATGTGAGAACCTGAATCATTACAACGACCGCGGCATTATTTGCGTATTTCACCCGATCGATCGGGAGTTGGAGCTGTACCAGCCGCGACGCAGAAACCCGCGTCATTGGCCAACTCTTGCGTGGGACTCACTGTACTTTACCCGAACAGTTTGGGTAAAGCGAGAATGATAAGCAAAATTCTCTTCTTTTCGGGCCTAATCCGGGTAAAGCGCGATCTACCTGTTATTTTGTTAGCGGTCTGCGCAATATTGTTAGGAAAAGTTAGGTTAATTCCTAGTGTCATTTAATCGCATCCTGTTCAAAAGTAGCCTTAATTAATAGCATTTGAAGTGATTATAATTCCATTAATAATAATAAAGCACATTGAAAGTGCTGTTTGTTTAAATTCATCTTTAGCCAGTAGAGGTTGGGTAAACCTAAGATTTCCCGAGTGAAGCTAGAAATGTTTAATTTATGCCAAAATTACTCAATGCTTTTGGATAACGCGCACTTTACTGGGTAAAGGTAGGTTTATCTAATTTCGGGCTCTGTCCGTAACATAGCAAAGTCCTCTATGTGATAATGAAATACTATATTTGGTTTCTTATAAAGATAATGATTATATTGTCATTTTCCGGTTTAATTAAAAATGTCATTTCTCCCTAGGTATTGTAATTCCCACGTCGCGACAGCGCGTATATAGTTTTTATTTAAAGCTTAACTACAGCCATTGTGACTTATGATTATGACATGATATAGTCTGAGTCGGTCTCATTGTCCATACACTTGACCAAATTGGTCCATTGTTCCTGCCTCATGCATCATAGGTTGGAGTCAGTCAAATAGACGGCGCCTTTAACCAGGCAAACAAGCTGTCCGCAATCCCGTCAGATGTTGATACCTGCTGGAGTTCCAAATATTTGGAATCTTCCCCTGCTAAAAGCTACACAATTGTGAATGACATGCCAAGCGGTTTCCTCTACAGGGCCACAGAGTCTACATTCAGTATTTCCTCAATGGATACCCATTTTGTATATGTGTTTCTTCAGTGTACAATTCTTAGGTCGGATTTTTAGGTAGATTTTCGAAGAAAAATCTACCTATTGCAATGGATACCACTTTATGATTTTCGAAAAATTCTTTCATATCTTTACGTTTCATGCTCCCCTAAGTACGAAACCACCGCCCGTTCAAAAAAAAATTTTGTGATATTTATATATATATATATATCTTTACACGATAGCGGCCGTAATTTTGAAGATATTTGAACCAAATTTTATTATGTTATTTCTAGGCCCAATAGTTCGGACAAGTTCGTTAATGGGCAAAATTGGCCCAAGGGGGTGGTCGGGGGAGGGGGTTGAAATTTTAAAACATTTATATCTCGGCCCCTATGAAGTATAGAGGGAAACTTTGTTTGAATAAATTAGAGTACTCCCTATGGAGTTCACAGTGACACCAACAATTCGGGGGTTCGAGTGAGGGTGGGGGTGGGGGATGAAAATTCGAAACTTTTGAAACCACGTCTTGTGGGGTATCGTTGAAAAGCTCTTGATGAGTACTCTACAAATCAATAAATAGTTTCTTGATAGCTCTCATATGACGCGAGATTTTAATGTTTGAAAATAATAACACTTAAAAGAATTATTATAATATCATAATTTTGTCTTGTTTAGCGGCTTTGCTAATTTTATTCATTGTTGATCTTGCGCACGGCCTCCCAGAATATTATATCCTATTCTTGTTGTCGAAACAAATGATTGTAGGCTCTTCCTCTTTACCGAATTCAGTTCTTATTACTGCAGGTTTACCATGCCAAGGCTAAAGAAAAAGAGTGCTATGCAGCGACAATAAAATTAAACCAAAAGCACTTCGAAATCTACCTCCGCCTGTAGGCCTGCCTAAAGGGATTTTTTCAGTCCTAATACCTGAGGTATGATGTTCTTAATGGGTTTTCTAATCAGCCCTTTACAATGTTTAGAACCCACATGTAAATTTCGAAGCTTGGTATACACAACGACAACCCAAGAATTCACGGCAGTGCGAATTAGTTCATCTGATTTTCCAGTAAATGGTTTGGGACCTATATATGCTTCTGCCCTTGCCAGACAATCTGTCCTCTTATTATCAGGCATTCCCCTGTGACCCGGCACCAAAAAGAGTTTTACGTCATTCTGTTTTTTCCAGTTCCACGAGGTCTTTGTGGCAGTCCCTGATTAGTCAAGACAGAAGAGCCCTTAGGGCCTGTATTACCACCTGCCGACAATTCCTCCCGATACATGACTTCCAGAAACTTAACTAGAAGATGTCTTGTAATACCACTGCTGAACTGCTATCGACAAGAACGCAGTAAAATGTTGTAAAATGAACCTTAGCTCTTTGAGCAAATAGGTGTGTTTGTTGTAGTGCGGTAGGCGTCCGCTAGGTGCGGCAGCTCGGATTTGTATTTGTACAATTAAATTACACAAGAACATATCGTTTTAAGTGCATTAATCAATTTGTGCAATTCTATTTCATTTATATGTGAGCATAAAATGACATTTTTGTGTAAATTAAATCTTCCAGCATCAATTCTAAAAATTCAGGTGGCCAGGAAGCTTCGGAGTGCTGTCATCTTTTCACCAAGCTTCCCTAACTAGCAGTTAGAAATTTGTCAGCTACTCCATCCTTCTGCTAGCTTATCTGGAAATTGTCTCTCCAGACAGATTTTGTCAGGAGATCATAATACGCAATTCTTGGCCAACTTCCAGATAGGTTCTCTATCTGGCAGATAAATATGATTTTAGGTGGTCGTCGTATAGGCCCTTAGTACTGCTTGACTACCCGTGAAGATTGAGATCTTGTGGTCTTCACACTTCCTCCTCAGATTCTTAATAATAATAATAATAATAATAATAATAATAATAATAATAATAATAATAGCTACAGCTACTTACTATGTGACGTTATACTAAACTACTGCATTAATACACCCGGTTTTGTTTGAAATTGTTTTGTATTGAGTACAGTTTAGGACGACGGGTGGTATATATGTCGATACGTGTATGGTGGCAATCAATCATGTCCAGTCAATATCAGGATTATTGTGGAGCGGCTCCAAATTAGCGCTCCCGTTGACTCTTCCTATTGTTTGTTCCTCTGCTGGATGTTCACTTCCAAACAACTCTCAAATATCTCTTCATGATTGTATTTCATAACTCACGTGAATGGAGATGAAGCATATCTAGCGATGAGTGTACAAGAAGATAAGTTGATTTGACAATTAAAACCTAAATGTAGCCTATCATGTTGTTTTTAAAAGAAAAACCCTATCAGAATACACAGTAAATTACTGAAATAATCGTACAGGCCGTTGTAACTCCTTTTAAGTGCCTTACGTGCAGAATATCGCTGCGCTATAAACCAGAAGGTCGCGGGTTCGATCCCCGATGAGGTCGTTGGAATTTTTCAATTGGCCTAATCCTTCTGGTGGCACTATGGCCCTGGGGTCGACTCAGCCTCTAACAGAAATGAGTACCAGGAGCAATCCTGGGGGTAAAGGCGGCCGGTGCGTAAGACTGACAACCTTACCACCTTCATGTGCCGATGTCTAAAAATCTGGGAGCCTCAACCTTCTGGAACCCTCCGGGCCTCCATGGCCTGTAATAGGGAACACTTTACTTTACTTTACGTGCAGAATATGATCTATATTTTATTATTTTGTAACTTACCTAGGTTTCGTTGAAGAAATGTATTCTTTAGCGTACTGCCTCTAAGGTTGAAAATGACGTTTTTGGTAAAAAATCTGTTTGTTTTCTTTTTGTTTTTATTGCGTAAAAAAGCCACATTTGTCTGCTTCAAGAATGATACCAGTTCTTTAAATATAAATTCCAACAGAACGTCATTAACAAATAAATTCAAGTATCATAGTGTGTTTGATCGTTTAAGTGGAACTTTGTCCTTGTTTTTCTCTAAACTTTTTTTCGTATATTTTCTACCTTTCAAGTGGACAAAACCTATACTAAGAATTAAGGTAGAATGTTAATTTATAGGCTACATCAAATGAAAGCTTAGGAATATCGGAGTGTTGTGAACTATGGGTGTCCTATTACTGTGAAAAATACAGCTGTGATGTTTTATGTATTTCTATTGGTGATTTTTTTTACGATCTTGAAAAAAGCCATTCTTTCAAGTATGTATAGTTCACAGCAATATATTCATAAAAAGGGACAAATCTGGAACAGTTTCCAAGAAAGTATCATTCTTGGCAATTCTACGATTTTTGACATTTAGCATATTATGTGATACGTAAAACAAACTTTTTAGGGGACCAAAATCTTTAAACTAAGTTTCAGATAAAGCATTATGTCAGTTTTACACCGTAAGCTATCTGGTAAAAGTGACAAAAAATTTCAGTAGAGAATATGGATTTATCCCCCCAACGGTAATACATAGTAACTTATCGGCACTGCATCCTAACTGCTTTGTTTTTTCGCCTGCGCTTCCCGTCTAGTCAATCCGCAGTACACTTGTGTTCGATTAATGTTCATGTGTGAACCAAGTAGGCCTACTATCGGCGTCATGCCTGACAGTCGGCGAATTAATACTGCCTAGCCTTTATCTTATTTCCTGCTAGTCAGGGCTTTTTAGAAAACTTTTGATGAGATTAATTGTATGCACGACCAAAGTAAATATATTGCCGCGTCTCACAGAAGTTTTAATTTTCTTGATACACAAAATATATCACATCCAGTTCGGTTCCTGTATATGCAGATAATCTCGCGTATTATAAAAATTTAGACTCACGCCATATTACAAAATATGTTAGTTTCATTTGTCCAGGACTGTCGTACAGACTCCTTTTCTCATAGCAGTTCAGATGTGCCTTCAGTTTCAGATTTACTTTTCTCAGTTTTTATCTCATATTCCACACTATTAAAGTTTATTATTAAACCATTCATTATGTCCGTCCTCTTAGCGAAATTCCTATCGATGTTGCCACTCTCTCCTGAACCTTTTCAAGTGAATAGTTATTCAATGTCGTCTCAGTCAAAACAATTGCGCAGTTTGCTTATTGCTTCTTTCGTCTGCTCACATAATCTCCTCCAGTTAATATATATTTTTTTCAGAATAGTGAACGGTTAAATAAGCAACCTAATAACTAACCTAATTTAGACAAGATTAAATCATAGTGCCGTAACCACACTGATTTTAACATTAAATGTAATGCCAATAATTATGAGAAAAGGCGCCCGCGAGAACGATATTAAGAAACTGGACTTTTTTTTAGAATTTTCTTGAGGGGGAACTTCCCATGATTTCAGTATTCAACATTTTAAATATAACTAGAAATGTCCAACGGCTTTTTCATTTTAAAGAATTTCGGAGAATATAAAAATTAAAAAGTATAGTTGTATAAAGTGTGCTCGAGAAGAAGAAAAATAAATATGTTTCTTTGTATTTTTCATTAGTTCTCCCAACTTCTTTCGAATTATGAAAGAAAAGCGTCACCAGACGTCTCAGCGAAACGTGAACTCCGTTGGAATTAGGCCTACAGTATATTTACTACTTTCGCCACAGTTCCCAGAACTTAACCTAAGTCTTCTTTGTTGCAGGTTTCATTTATTCACGTTTTCTAAGTAGGATAAGGTTTGCAGATTCAGCATTGTACTGTTCTGTTTATGATTTACGAGATCAGTAGTAAGGTCCAAGAATATCATATTATGTAGCAAGTAGTTCAGCAATAAGAAAGAAACACGCACAGCTTGGCAAGCGAATATCTAAGGAGTTATGTTACATTACCTGAAATCCTGACAGTGCAATTTACTATCTCCATGTGTGCAGCCCAGATGTTTCTCTATAGTCTACAGTATACTGTCATACACTTAGAATATCTTCACCAGGAGTCTGAAAATTAGTATGTATACAGACCGTTTTCTTTACTCACCAATACTAAAATCAGTCCTTCCCCACATAAATAAATAAATAAAAATTTTATTGTCATTAAACCATTACAGAATAGACAAAGTCAGCACTCTAAACTAAAACTTAATCGACTGTTTGGAATGTAATGTATACTTGCTTTTGTATACACGAAGTCTACAAAGTAAAGTAAATTAGTTAGGAACTAGTTATTATGCCATTCAATTATTATAATTGCTCTATGGTCAAAAAAGAAAATCAGAAATAGAATAAAAAGGGTTTTCCACTAGCCAAGTGTACAATTTGCATTTAAACAGATTTAAAGGCAACTTAGTGATTTCTAATGGTAATTTATTAAACATTCTTAAACCTAACACTTCATAACTGTTCAATGATTATATGGCACATCTATTTTATTACTGTGCCTACTATTGTATAATATAGGTCTTGGGGAAGGACTGCCTTTCGGAGCAAGAGAATGATACGCGATAGGAGAAACGGGAGCACCCCGAGATTCTGTCACGGTTGCTAGCGGTGAAAGCCGAGCGGTCTAACCCAGTGGTTCCCAAGCTTTTCAGTCCGCGGACCCCTTGAAAAAAATTAAAATTTCGCGGACCCGCTCTGGGTTTTGATAAAAAAATAAAATAAAAAAATAATAAATACTTTGAATCAAATTTATTAAATTCAATAGACAAAATAACAATATCAATGGTAACGAACAGAGTTTACTCCTTAATGTGAACAGTGAAGCTGCTTTAGAAGATATTAGGCTATGTAATTTGAGAAAATTACAAGATATCCTATTTCTTCTTAAACCGCCTGCGGACCCCCTGAAACACCATCGCGGACCCCACTTTGGGAATCACTGGTCTAACCGCTTCAGCCCCGGGACGGCCTATTTTGATATTTCTAAAGTCTTATTCGTATCCATTTTTCTTCCGTTGAGGTATCATCACAAGATTTTCAAAGGTGGATTGTCATTAAGGTGTGAAACTAACTTAATATGTATGCCAACGGTTCTCGGTGCCTGCTTCAAGATGGTAGATATGTTGGGTCGAAATGATTTCAGCTATTCAGAAACCCAATAACAGATAAATCTACTTTTTCTTAACTAGAAAGAAAATACTTGTTTGAAAACGGCATATCCATGTTGAATTTGGATCGAGCCCAAACTGTTACCATGCATAGCTTATCGATACAATATGCCTTGTCTATTAATTAGTCAGTGCTAGGGTTTTTATTGACCTTATATATTGCTTTTTGTCGGGATGGTATAAACCTTCCAAATTTTTATATTTTCCCAACAAAAATAATTTAGAGTTACAATTCATTGAAATGTTTTGTACAATTTAAAAATGTTATATATTTAGCTACAAACTTGGTGGTAAGTCAGTTTTGTTTCTCTGTCTTTAAACTTTAAAAAGACAGAACATAAACATGCTAAAATTTGTTTGAGTCAATAGAAAAATACAAAATCCTGACATAGGAAGTAGCTGCCATTTTACTAATTAATTTATAAATTTAATTATAATTTAATTTAATTTAATTTAATTTGTAATAACTAAAAGCAAAAGTTAGCACAGATTAGAATCGGACTGAGGGAAGGAAAAGCACAATAATTTGAGCAACATGTTTTAAAGGCCATAAAATCGGTTTAAAGAGGATATGAAAATAGTAAAATGTTCCATCCCCCTCTCCTCCCGTTATATTATATTCCGTTAAGGCGGAACTTTGTAAAAATAAATATATATATATTATATATACACATATATTATAAGCCTTATCTGATGGAAATTAGATATTTTAATTAAAAGCATATCTTGTTAATCCTTGTCAAGATATCATCCTGTTTTTTTTAGGAAGACTTCCAAATAAAGATTAAACAGTAGGCCTATTAGTGAAGTTTTCTCGGGCAGTCAGCCAGGTGGTTTCGTCAATTAAACCCGACGTTTCGGAGGCCAACGCTGCCTCCATCTTCAAAGGCGTTGAAGTGCCGAGTGGTCGTCCTGGGGTCGTATATATATTAAAGGCTACTTGGACCGTACCGACCAATCAGGTGTCAGTACGGCTCTGCGTCTTCCCATTGGTCCGCTCTCTTCTGTGCTTAATTGTTTGGAGACAATTCTCCCAAATCGGGCTGATGTTAATGCCCACGTCCCTATTCATGTTTTCTGGTTGAAATTTAATTTCTATTGCCTCTCTAATCAGTCGTTCCCAGTAGCCTGATGTTTTGGCCAAGATGGTGGTGTTTGTGAACTGGATTTGGTGTCCTGGGCCTGAGTTTATAGCATGCTCTGCTATCGCTGATTTGTCCGGGTAGAACAGTCTTAGATGTCGGGCATGTTCGTCGCGGCGTTGCTGTATGGTTCTGGATGTCTGGCCGATATACACCCTGCCGCATTTGCATGGAATTTGATATACGCCCGGGGTCCTGACGAAACCACCTGGCTGACTGCCCGAGAAAACTTCACTCAGCTTCTGCGCCAGGAAAACCTCAGATCCTACAGTAGGCCTATTACATTATATTTTGTGTTATATATCGTGTTATAGCTACCGTTTTCAAATTCTGTTCAGAGCTTATTATGTCATAGATGTATCATATGGACGGGATTGGATAATTGACTGTCCTATTCTATATACAGTAATAGGGAAGACTGTTGTTTAGTTATATAGAATTTTAACCGAGAAAGAACATTTCTAGCGGTCACATCCTACTCCGCACGTGCGCCCGCACCGCCGCCCGGCCCGAGAAAGTAATGGCTAAAATATCGACTCGACTCTCATAGAGCCTAGCAGGGGCTGTTTTCATTGCCAAGGGAGTATCTCTCCTGGGTCAAGTATAGGGTAGTACACTTCACTAAAAGCTACATTTTCTGCAGAGGAGTAAAAAAGTGTTCCGGCCATATGTAGCATTATTCAGTGTTGATACCTGGTTTCTGCCTGGTGCTGATCATACTTTCTGTATTATCTTGAGCGAATACGAAGACTTGGGCATTAACGTTGATGACTCTCACTGGAAGGTTCGCCGGTTCAAAACTAGTAGTCTGTTCTCACGATACTATGGAATTTCTCCCTCTTGCGAAGGCGAACACCAGACTCTAATTTTCTTTCCACCTACTCTGAGCTGGCTGAAATGATCTTCACTTGACGAGTGACCTACAAGCCAAATTACTTGCCCAGGAAAGTGGTCGTTTTTGTTTCTTCTGGGTGCTGAAGTATACATTTTTTTTCTGCATGTTCAGGACGATTTTTTATGAGTGATTTGGCCGAGGCGATCTTATTGTGATCTGATCCTAACAGTGGTCATAATAGGTTAACTTACTTAATAATATTACATTTTGAATCTGCTACTAATCATCCCTTCGAAAATCTAGAAACTAGTAAGTAAAAATGTTGCCAGATTCCCTACGGCTGTAAATATTACTTTCAGAGCGGTTCTTTCGGATGAAAGGTTTTATATTAATTTTTTTCATCGGATGCATTTTCAGGCAGTGTGAAGAACACTAGCTTGGAGTTCCAGATTAATGACAAATAATAATAATAATAATAATAATAATAATAATAATAATAATAACAACAACAACAACAACAACTAGGGTTCGGATGTTTATCACATGTTATATTTTTATCCTCACCTCGTTTTTGTCGCAACCACTAATTAAACATGAATTGCAGATTTGTTATCCTAATCGAACCGTTTTTATTTTGCATATAAAGTCATATTTTTGTCATTTTCATGGTATTGGTCATATTTCGATCATATTTGTAACTTAACGTCATATTTCAGTTTAAAATTTAGTAAAAGGTCACAATTATGGAGTAGCCTAAGTGCACTAAATTGTAGACTTAAATTTTTTCCGAAAAGTTGTAACGAATATTTGTTGTTAATAGAATATTTTTAGTTCACATTTGCAGTGGGCCCCCATTCCTGCCGTCTGCCTATGGTAGATGACGCAGCGGTCGGGTGATAGGCCTTGTCCCTTCTGGGATGTTAGCGCCACGGAGTTAGTTAGTTATCTGGAAACATTAACAGATTAGAAGTTCTTTACAAGTGAAACTGTAAATCAACATAAAATTTAAAAAGTGAATATCGAATTGAATTAATGTAATGTAGTAAGTAATTAAACGTTTTAAATTGGTACATTTATTTTTAGAAAATATGTTCCTTAATGAGGTCATATTTAGGATTTTTTGGTCATTTTAATGTCATATTTTCCACTTTTTTAGGTCATAAACATCCGAACCCTAATAATAAATAAAAATGGTATTAATGATCTAATATAACACCATCTACAACAGTTGCTTAATACTATTGAATTACGTAGTCATTTATTATTACTGTACTTCGTTAGATACAACTTTTATTTAGGTTTCGAAGTAAGTTATTTAGTACCATTAGAGTGCATTCATCGTTGAGACTGTGGTCAAATTTATTCCGTCAACAGTACCCCCCTCCCCATGTTGACCAGAGTGAATTCATGTTTCATTCATGTAGTTTAGTGTAGATTACGATCACATACTACGCGAGTAGTATTTAAATATTCAAATGACCTTTTCTGGTTGTTGAATTAACACTATTTTATACCTTCTGGGACCACTTGCTTATGAGAAATCTTGAGATTAGGAAATCACCTTTATCTCCAAGTAGAATAATTTCAGACATGTTACGCAACAAAATGATGTCGTATGTCAGGTAAATTTAACATTCTCAATGTTGATGCCCCTGGATAAGATATTAATACGTCACAAGCAGTTAACAGTGAAACCACAAAAAATGACAGAATATTGGATAACTTATGTAACTGTCAGCGAACTTTCACATTTGAGAAACTCGGATCTTCTTTTTAATTATTTACTTTTAATGAAAATACTGCGTTATGTAACGCGTGGGTTTTAGATGTGTTTAGATTGTGGAAATATTGGTTTTCGTTACGACATTCGTTTGAAGATAAATTCTATTTTGTGCGTAGTTGGCTTCACGTCCCACAGATTTCTTACAAAAGGGCAAGAGTGGTGACGTAAGTAACATAAGTGTTTCTTTGGGAAGAATTTGCATGTTTTGATGTTTTATTCATGTTACAGAACTCGTTAACTCTATAAATCAGCCTAATATAATTTGTAAATTGTGAAGCTGTTCTATAACATTCTGATTACATTATTATTATTATTATTATTATTATTCTCCGTTTCACCCAACTTTGGGGTACGTTGAATCAATCACTTCTTAATGTTTTGTGTTTTCATTTTAGCCCAGTATTGCTTCATTCTTTCTGATCTTGCTTTTCTCTCGTCTTCACTGATCTGAATCATTCGTTTGGTTTTGATTTTGACTTGGAACCTCATTTTCTTGACTTTGGTTATTTTTTTGCAGTTTTATCTATGAGCATTTTTGCTGTGATTTTGAGTTCTTTTAAGTCCTTCTCCGTTTCCTTAAACCAATTTGGTTTGGTCTTTTTGTTGCGAAAATATTCAAAGATTTTTTTGGTGAGTCTATTTGGGTCCATTCTGAGGATGTGTCCATAAAAATCATTTCTTCTTTTCCTCATTGAGTCCGAGAGTTTTTCAGTCTTTTGGTAGAGTGTTTCGTTTCTGATATGGATTAGTTTGTTGTTATGGAACTTTTATTATTATTATTATTATTATTATTATTAAATCATCTTAATGCCTTTATCAACATACACTGCCTGGAGAAGATATCGTTAATTTTTTTCTCTATAAAAATAACAATAATTGTAGTATTTCATCAGCCTTTAGATCACATAATCTATCATTGTTTTAAATTCACCTTCTTTAACTTCGTGATATCTACAGAATGTATACTCATTCTTTTCACTGGTTTTGGTTATCTTCTGATACTTTACTTACTCTTTATTTACTAGTAAAGGATTTATTTGCTATTATTATTTTCTCGATATAATGAATATTTAATATAAATACAATCATTGTCTCTTTATATTTAAATAATTACTTGTATAATATTAAATCATTTAATGGCAGCTGAAGGAGAAAAATCTTAATTTTATTGAATTTATATTTAAAATTCATAATCTGCTATGGTAATACCGTAAATGCTTTCGAAAATGTGATATGGTAAGAATATAAGTTTTATTTGCGTGATCACTGATGCGCTGTAGACATTTTTCAGCCATATAATAAAACTACTTTTAAATTAACTTGCCTAACCTTACCACCTTCATGTGCCGAATGTCTAAAAATCTGGGAGCCTCAATCTCCTGGAACCCTATGGGCCTCCATGGCCTGTAATAGGGAACACTTTACTTTACTTTTAGATTCATGATAGTACACACCTTCGGAGTGTAACGCGTATGGGGAGAAAACCCAAACATATTAGGAAAATATTAGGAAATTTGTTGTGAACTCACTTGTGTCTATTAGTTATGCAGTTTTCTACTTCTAAGCTCGAGTGGTTTTTTTTCCTCCGCTGACGAAGGAATTGTAATGAAAGTAGTTTTTTATTTATTGCACTGAAGTCGAACCATGTTATCCGTTCCTGGATTATGGGGTATAATATTGGTCAGACCCATTTATGTGGTGAGTTATTGGAGTGATTCACGTTGCAAGTGACAGTGTCCACCCATTACACGCCCCCTCCATTGAATAATAAATATAAAGCATATTATACCAACCAGTAGGTTAAGGTCAAACTCTGTTTGTAAGATATCAAGTCACCTCCACTTCCTCCTCCAGTCCTTGTTATTGTACGTGTTCAAGTAAACCACAGAGCATTAATAAAGGCATATAAAAAGTACCATACAATTCAATACAGTGCTATTTTAGTTTTATCATGAGCGTAACAATTCAAAGAAACATCAATTCCAAAAATTGTTAATGGTTTGTCGGTCTTCCAGTCGGATCTCTGTTGTCATCTTCTGGGGGAAGTGAGCTAGTTCAGAGGTTCTTGAAAGAGGTTTATTGGAGGTAGCTAAGCCAGGAAATGTGTCAAGTAACTGATCAATTTTATGATAGCACGTTCAATTTAAATATTGAGTTTCAAACATTACCTACTGCTGCGTCATTACCTCTGTGCGTTTTAGTTAGCAAAAGTTCTATTTATTTTTATTTTTTTATTTTATTAAGAGGGAGAGAGTTTCTTAGAAATAGGCCTATTACCATGATTTCATCTGCTAGTGGCAATAAAGTTGTTTAGCTTCTGTACTTGTTAACTCTAATACTTGAAATTGCTGAATTTTACAGAATCGTAAAAAAAATATGTAAGTTAAGAAGTTATTTTGCCATTGTTTTATTAATTTCTCGGCAGAATAAATACAGGCAGTGCATTTATTTATTTATGTATTTATTTACTTATTTATTGCTAGTTGCTATACTATCAGTGTAGAACCCTTAATTGAGAGAATAATTCATTCGCTGTGGTATCGAGTAAACTAAGAGTTTTTACTGTTTGTTGCTATAAATACCGCTGTAACGCGAAATAAATAAATAAATAAAGGAAAAACAAAACAATGTCATGTCTGCTGTGAAGATGTCACGTCATTGTATTAGCAGGCGTTAACATGTCATGTCTGTTGTGATATCAAGTCATTTTACTAGCAGGCGCTGATAAAATTGCATCTCCATATTTTCCTCTTCAGATTAAATATTTTACCTATTTGAACTGATGACGCTAGCGAATATTCTGAACAGCAGTATCGCTGCCGACTTTCCAAATTAATGTTTCTGACGTTTACGTGTATGGAAATACATTTCCCTATAGAATTTACCTCGCATGTGAAATATATAACGTTCGTTTTCACTTTCGCTTGCGGCTGCATGCAGAGAGCTTCTTGGATCTGTTTCTGACATACTAATCTAGAATAGATCGGCAATTCATTTGGACGTCTAAATATATAACTCCACTCCACGGAGCGGTACGAAAGTAAACAACTTAGTTCTTACTGGACTTCGTGGTGACCTTTAAACACATCTGATCATGTAGTCCCGAAATAAAATAGGTCATGGTGTGTACGAGGCCTGCATATTCGATTTATTTTTTAGAGATGACTTAATTAAATGCCGCTGAGTTTTTTTCTTCTGGCTTACTAGCTACTACGATGCATTAAAAACCGTCATATGCTAGCACAACATTAATCTTGATTATCATTATCTAGCTACAGCATTTAGAAAGAAAGTATAATTTTTTTTTTTACGATGAAGGTGACTCGCTAGAATGGAGTCTTATTAAAATTACGATATTCTTTATGAAGGCATCCCAAGTTTGCAGCACTATTTTTTTCTAATCAGAACTGGAATACAATTTTAAGAAGAATCACGTAAACAAGGTTAATGAAGCCAACTTAATTATAATTTTCATTGTGAAAACAAGAATGGAAATTGTGTATGGAACTAGGTTAGAACATTGTATTACCGCAGAACTCTTTTTAGGCTAAGATCATGTTGGCTTCAACGCCATGGAGGCCCATAGGAGTATTTTTCGTAGTATTAGGCGATCAAAAATCGTAATATTATTATGAGAAGTGACATATTTCAGATATACATGTACCATTAACTAATTTCTTTTAATTGCCCTGTTACTATAAATGAGCTCTATTTCTTTCTTTCAACTTAACGTATAGTAGAACCTTTGTTAACCGATACGGGGGGAGGGCAATTCGGATAAACAAAATTTCTGATAAAATTTAAAATGATTATCTATTATTATTATTATTATTATTATTATTATTATTATTATTATTATTATTATTATTATTATTAGTAAATTAAAACAAGTTCACTTTCTAGTGAAAGTAAATTAAGATAATATGTTAAAGTGTAAACACGAACGCCAAAATCAGCTGCAACAAGTATCCGAATTTTCACAAATTGTTTTCGGTTTATCGACATGATGCACAATTAAAACGATAGAACGCCAGAAAAATTGTATTATCTACGCACGAACAAGTACTAGCATATGACCGATGTGAGCAAGTAAAAGAAAGAAATGGAGTTGACATGTGCCTTTACAATATATAAAGGATGGAGGCAGACAAGGTCAGAGTCCTCGCATTCCGTTACTCGTTTTTAGGTAATTTCTTTCCTCATTTGCTTTATATTCGTAGAGGTTGACGATGGAGATAGGGATATTTTCCTTTCTCGTCAAAGAAATCCTTGTTTAAAACACAGTATATCATAAACATTAATCTGTTAAAATGTTTCGGATAACAGAAGTTCTACTGTACTTATTTGCTAACTAAATTCCTTTTTTCTCTCCCTAACTACCCCTCAGTCACAGCCACATGCTTAGTCTAATATAGCGTTTCTCAACCTATGGTCCGCGGACCACTATTTAAAAATATCACAAAGCAAGTGGAAAGTAAAGAAGTAACATTTTTTTCACATATTTCGATATAATGACCTATAATTAATACCCCAATTATTAAGAATATAGGCCTTCTTTTTAAAATGGGATGTAAAATTAGGGGTCCTTGAAAGTTTTTACACATTTTAGAGGTCCTCGGGTTCAAAAAGGTTGAGAAAAGCTGGTCTAATAGAACGTTTGATAGAGATGTTTGACTATGATTTCAGAGATCACTGTCCTGATTACCTAGAATACCCATTGTGATTCCCATACCTCTACTAAGCAATTGCTCTTCCGTGTAGTAGTGTGGGTTCGATTCTGTTGTGAATAATTGAACCAGTTAATTGTTGTGGTCAACACTACGAGAATCGTCTGCAGCAGAGGTTTCGAACACGCGGCCCGCGAACAGCATGCAGCTCACGAGATACTGTTTTCCGGCCTGCCATGTGTTATCCCCTATCGTAATCAAAAGTGAACATGAAATAAAACAGTACATTTTTAATTATTAAAAAAAAGGTACCGGTACTTGGCAAGATTTAATACTAGAAAGCATGTCTTTTACACTTCGAAATTATATTGTTGGCGTACAATTTGTGGGATAGCAGAGAGAAATAGAAACTGTAAATTTACTTGTGTCAGAATGCAATGACATGGACCAGGTGGGATGCTGGAAGTTTCACGCCCTGTGAACTTGTGTGTCTAACATATGTCTCTGATCTGATAACTCCGAGAATGTCGTAACATATTGCTGTGGAATTCGCTTTATTTTCTGGACTGACGACCACGAAACAAACGATTAAAATCCCGCAACTCTTCGGTAGACATGAATTATATTGTCCGATTCAATGCAGATAATATTTGTGCTGATTTAAAGAAATGCACTTAGAGATAACCCTGAGGGTATATCGCAGGATATTTAGTCGAAAGAATACATAGTATTTACAAAATATTACATGTTGTCTGAGTTAGTGTTCTATGGAATTACATAAACTAATAATTTTAAATTTTTGAGGTAGTGTCTTGTAGATTTCATATATATACTTGATTGTTCGTGGAGATGAGATCACTTTTTGCAGAACTATGTTGGAAACTTTCATATAAGGTGGTCTATGTTTATCCTGGGAGTAGAAGATGTATGGCTGTTTGGTTGTCTTCAGAACATGGGCACTTCGGTGATGGTGTTTTCCCATTCCTACAGTACCTGCATAGGATTGGGAAAACACTATCACCGAAGTGCCCATGTTCTGAAGACAACCAAACAGCCATACATCTTCTACTCCACTGCAAACTACAGGATAAACATAGACCACCTTATATGAAAGTTTCCAACATAGTTCTGCAAAAAGTGATCTCTTCTCCACGAACAATCAAGTATATATATGAAATCTACAAGACACTACCTTAAAAATTTAAAATGATTAGTTTATGTAATTCCATAGAACACTAACTCAGACAACATGTAATATTTTGTAAATACTATGTATTCTTTTGACTAAATATCCTGCGATATACCTTCAGGGTAAAACGCAGGTTGTAAATATGTAGCTAAATAAAAAAAATAAAAAAAAAAAAATAGTGTATTTCAGGTAACTCATTAATCTTCACAATATTGCGCTGAGCACACTGGAGTCTTAACTATACCGTTTATACTGCTAGCAGGGCGATATTTATTATCAGTGCATTTCTTTTGGAGGCAGTTTTCATAAAGAAGACTTGATAAACGGGTTTGATGCAAAAATATTTTAAATTAAATTAGTAAGGGGTTCAAGCTTTCCGGGTTATGAAGCCATGGGTGTAATTACCGTACTCAAAGCTTCAACCTTAAGGACACAGCCCGTACATAATTTTAAAATAGAATACTTTGTTTCGCTTCATCAGTTCGAACCATTCTATGTATACCCGTACCAATTAATTTCCATCACCATA
Organism: Ectobius pallidus; assembly: GCA_964059195.1. Taxonomy (NCBI): domain Eukaryota; kingdom Metazoa; phylum Arthropoda; class Insecta; order Blattodea; family Ectobiidae; genus Ectobius; species Ectobius pallidus. The sequence continues at coordinate 184,857,275 of CAXKWD010000001.1, forward strand.
GGCCTTATCTACATTACAAAACTATTTTATTCAAATCATTAGTTCAGATTATTGGTTTGTATGATTTTTCTGCAGAATTTTCATACATTTCCTCATCATTGTGGCGATCCTGGAAGTAGTGATCATTATCATTTAGCACTGCAGAATTCGAAATGCATTTCTTGTTTTCATATTTTAGGCTATGACCGACATACTGCATATTGATAAAATGAGAACGAGTGTGATTCAGAATTTTCTTACATTTTCTCATCATTGTGGCGATCCTGGAAGTAGTGATCATTATCATTTAGCATTGTAGAATTCGAAGTGCATTTCTTGTTTTCATATTTTAGGCTATGACTGACATACTGCATATTGATAAAATGAGAACGAGTGTGATTCGTTAAAATTGCTTCGGCGTGGAAAATAAGTTATAAATGTGTATTCAGGGATAACATGTCTCTTCCGATCATTACAGATAGAATTATTGAGATTAGTATGGGACATGTGGATTATGGGAACTAGAAGGAGATTCTTTAACATCTGGTGGTTATGTATATTCGAAATATTTCCAACTAGCTTGCGATGAATTTTGACTTGGTTGATGAAATTTCAGGCCTCCACCAGTTTGGAAGAATCAATACTGTGACAACTCTCCCCCCGTTTCTCTCTGATTGAAAATTCACTGCCTTAAGCGCTCATGACTTACCCATTCATGAATAATTTCCTGCTACGCGCTTGTATTAAGGGAGGAAACCATTTCCTGTTATTCTTCTTTAGGGAGCGTGATTAGTTCTTCTTTGGGTCTCTTGTTATTTTTAATTTCAAATTATCGGTGGTTTAGTCCTCTATTTCAGTGTTTCACGATTCCTCTTCACTTGGATCACTATTACACCATTGGTATATACATTATGTATTTGTATTCCATCCGCCATAACTGGAGCGTAGTCAATGTACATAGAAAAATTATCATTTCATGATAATGCTTGCTTCCTATCACTTTCTGAACATATTGAAAGGGTTTTACATCCTTGCAAGTTGCAAATTGATAAGGGTATATAATTTGAGGAAAAAATACACCAGCAATTTCACTACCATCGATTACGAGAAAATCAGAACTTAACTTGAACCAAGTCAGGGGAGCGACATCCCGAGACTTCGCTGATAGTTGGCGGGACTGAAGAACATGCCATAGAGCGGATTCCAACGCCCTTAGTGATTGCGTTCCTATATACAGTATTCCTTTGTCGAAGTCTGCGAGATTTAGTTCACCCTTCAAGACCTCAGAAAAATCGTGAAAGTTCCTAGAAAAGAGCCAAATCAGAGTTGTCAGCAGCAGCCGTTACACGATAGAAACCGTCTGTTGTTAAATTAGGCCTGCCGTTTTTAGTGTTGAAACTTTATTAATAAAGTTACTAGTTTATGCTATTTAATTGAGCGAAGTAACTTCTCTCACATCTGTTAGTGACAAGAACTGAAGCAATCATAAAGAGTTGAAATGGAATATTCAGCTTTTATTCGTTATTAAAAATAAATTGGAAAAATTGTGCAGAAGTTCTCCAGAAAAATTAAATACATGGAAAAATTGCAGCAGGCAGTCGCTTGAATTATACAAATCTCACATTTTCTCTTGGCTATAGGCCTATAGCCTACGTTGGGTAGTCTGTTTTCACTGTTCAATCTGAAATATTTAAGGATAATAATTTATTTAATGTGAAATCTGGGTAATTCGAAATGCCCGTAAAAAGTAAAAACTCTAAAATTAATCTATTTTGTGTTTCTCGGTCTTGTTACTTGAATATAATAATTATTGTAAGTATTCTTAACGAGTGCTTTATTTATTATTTATTTACCCTAGGCCTTTCTGATTCGTATAACCATCTTCAGGGAATCTTATTTTATAGAATTATTTATAAATAAGAGCAAGTCTGTTTTGATGAAAACGTAACTGTTGATTAATATAACTAAAAAAAGTTCTTAAAAATGAGTAAATTTCACTTCTTCTTTGTTCTTGTGTGAACACATCTTAGAAGGGGGGAAAAAAAAAAAACTAATTTTGCTCATTTTTAAAATAACTTTTAAGTATTAGTGACTTAATCAACAATGGCGCCTTTATTAAAACAGCTTTACTTGCTTTCTCAATGACAATAGACAATTCCTCAGCAAGCTAAAAGAATATTATCTATTTTATGGAACCCGAAGGTTCATTGCAAAACTTACCTAAGCCCGCCATTCAACACTATTCTGTGCTAACTCCATCCAGTCATCCCTCGCGAATCCTACTTCCCTTAAATTTATCCTAATATTGTCCTCCCACCTACGTGTAGGCCTTCCACAGCTTTACTCGTTTTACATGTAATTCTACAAAATAAGATGGCCTGGAGATGGTTGTTTGAAACCGAAAGGCCTAGGCTAAATAAAAAAGGTTGATATTAAGGCTTTTATATAATTATTTTATTGGTCGAGGTTATGGGTACAACCAACATGATTTTTAAAATTCTTAACGAGACCCATCTATTGACATAATAACCAGTGTTCCTCACTTCAGCTTCATATGTTCTGAAATCACTGTCACACAGTTGTGTTGTAGTTATCGATTGTAATCCTTTCAGGGATTGGTATCTCTTTTGGCGCCTAACATCGATAGTAGTAGGTTAGGCCTTGGGATTGGTCCTTTGACAGCTTCCTAATTTATATGCGCAGTGTATGTTTATGTGCTATGAGGTACATTGATTCCCATCGTAATTGAATAGCACAGAGCAGTTGTATACCTCTGATTGATTGGCAGCGGTGGACATGATTCAGCATTTCCATAATCGTGCATTAATTAGCTGTCATAATAAAAACAATATGTTAATCGCTTTGCTACATTGGAACCGACACATTTCACAATTATTTTCACATGTACGCTATGTTCTAAATATGTTCTCTATTGATCATTGTTTAATCTTCCAGCTTCCATTTCATTTGACTTCACTGACACACACTTTTTCTCGTACTCTTTCCCACCCACAAACGTGCTCACATACGAAAATCAGGCTCACAAACATTGTGTAGCAACCAGGATAGGGAGGCTTTGATTAAAACTGGTCTAAGAATATTTTGTACGACGTAACTAATTAGTGGTACTTACGAATATTGTTGCCGTGGATCGTACCTTGACATTCCCGCACGCAATCTGGTTGCTATGAAGACAAAAGAAATCTCCGTGCGGTAAAAATTACAAAAAGCACAAGTGCCATAAGTAAAACCATCATAATACAAGCCTTTATGAAAGACCGGAACCAAGGCCCCCCAGTTTGTGGCGACTTTAACAGGACAATTATTCGGTTCCCATAACAACCAACATATGCGAATCACTTTCTGAAATATAACATCCATCTTCAATAGTGTATAAACATAATATTTTCAGCTAATATCTCAAACTCTTTCCTCGATGCGTATGGACCGCTTACGGCATTTGTATCGCAATATACTGTACTAGCATGTGCCCGCGGCTTCGCCCGCGATAATTATTTCAAAAATTAAAAATTAAGAGCATAATAGTAAAATAATAATATTTATTAACTCCTAAATCACGTGGACTACATACCACGATTAGATAGCATCGTCTGGTAAAAGCGACCTCAGATTCGAGTTTCTTGGTCCAGAAAACCTCTGTATAGTGAGATTCGTCCAAATAAAACAACGTTTGACCATATTTAGGGCTTTCAACATTCAAGCGATCGCGAAAGTTTTATTTTCAAGGTGTGACAAAAATAGACAAAGCCAACTGTAATTGATTTGACATTGAAATGTATAACTGAAAACGCAAAAAATGCACGTTTTTTGCCCGTTTTTCACTCATAACTCACGAACGAAAACTAAAATTAAAATTCCGGCTTCGCGGTGCATTTTCCGACCCTTCAGCCCACCTATGTTTCAAATTTCAGATCTCTGCGTTCAGTAGATTTCCCTGGACATCGAGGACAATTCCTTTTATTAATATAGATAATATGAATTATAATGATACGTTCTCTAATTTGTCAAACATCCATTTAATTTAATCCAAACCCACCTGTACCATTGGCAACAATATGTTCTGTGAATTTGTTTCGATAATTCTATGCAAAAAGGGATTAAGTATTTTCAAAAACATTTAATTTTTGGCATTTAGAATCAGAATTTTTCAAAATCCCTTCTTAGTGAGCACCAACATTATGAAACGAAGGTACTGTCAAAATTCCAAGTCTCTACCTGTTATAGTTTAGGCTCTACGTTGATTCCTGTCAGTCAGGACAAAGCCTTTTATATATAGAGAGATTATGTGTGATTTAATGCATCATAATGTTTTCATTTCTAAACTGATTTTCATTATAACATCGGTCTGGTATAGAATTATCGAACACGGAAGTATCTTGAAATCTTGAGAGTATCAACTGAAAACTGCTTAATAAACAACCTGCATTTAAAAAGTTCTGTTCGTGTTAATTTTAACATCATACTAAAATGAATTAATTTCGTGTTGTCAAAACAGCTGGTTTCAAGAAAACGACCAAAACGAAGCTTCCATTTTACCGGCCACAAATGGCAAAAATTAGGAGAACTAGCTGTGCGAAGGACAGAATGGCCGTTTGAGTGAATCCAAAATCTCAAAACTTAACATTTGAACTAATTATGGTGAAAAACAGTCATGTGTAACTTGCCTAGAATGGTAATTTAAGATTCTCTTATGAAAATTATTAAAATTCGCTTTGCTCGTTTCATAAACGTACTCGTATCTTAATATGCTAAATGCCATTATAGGCTTGTTGCATAATTTTCTATTATCCTATATAACTTACTAGAATATGTATGTTACATCATCTCACATAGTCTAATGTACGTTTTAATATGACTATGCAGTATTTGTCCGTCCCTCTTACTCTGAAGTTAAGGTCTAAGAAATTTAATTTTCTTAGACCCTTTTGCATTTTTGAAAATACTGACAACTTTAAGTCCAGGTATGCTTAGGCTACATTACCACATTAATTATAATATGTAATCATGTCACACTGGCTGTATTCCAAAGAACGTTGAATTTTATAAAGTACGACTATTTCTTATTTGTATCTATTTTTCTATTTCTTCATTTGGTGGGGCGTAGGGCCTCGGCCTCCAAGTGGAGGTTTCTGTTACCTTGTGCATTTTGCTACGCTTATTTTCCGAGAGAGGGCAGAGTGACAGGATTATTAATTCTTAGTGGCAGAGTTTAGGCCCATACAAACTGTCAGGTAGCTTAGTTTAATTTTTTTTTTTTAATAAAAAATAAAAAAAAAAACTTACATCACCTACGTTATGTAGATAAACGTTTTCGTTTCATTAGGCCTATAGTTAACAGTTTTCACGAGCCCAAACATGTGTAACTCCTTTGCATGTTTAAGAAAGAGACACTTAAAGTATAATTTACACACAGTATTTGGCGCGCACACACACACACACACACACACACACACACACACACACACACACACACACTTGGTGTTAAGTTGTTGCATGAAAGTCATTCGATCTTACTTTTGAATATAATTAGTTCTCTACAGAAATCATACAGGTTATAGATTCACTTTGTGGTAAATTCAGAATCCTATTGCAAGTGATCGTCCTCGAAATCATATGCCTGTTGAATATAACATGTTTTTAGGGTGATTCTTTGACCAGTCCAGGTAGCCTATAGGGTGTAGGGGGCTGGAAAATACCTGGAACTAAGACTTGTTCATTTCACGTAGGCCAAGTGGAACTGATGTCTTAATAAAGAGAGGATGTTCTGCTAGCAAGAGGTGTGAAGTAGGTGTAATGAGCAGACGTCTCCGTTTGTTATCCTACTACAAAGACTTACTTCGAGAGCACTAGTATAGCTTTCAAATGGGAATTATTTGGTAAATATTACTGTTACTCATTTGAAGTACAAAATGGGGTCGGGTAGATTTCCTTCTCCACACTTCCCTTGCTTTACCATTTGTCATTCCACTGTTGCTCCATTCGTCATAATATCGCCATTGGTTGCAATAAAGGAATTATTTGGACTGCTCTGTACATCCGTTATTTAAATAATAATAATAATAACAATAACAACAGTATCAGTCCCAGACCAAAGAGCATTATTGGCAATAAATAGCAACAATTAAAAATGAAATAGGAACTTTTCTTGGAGTTACAGGGAGCTTACCGTAAAACACACCACCGAGGGAGTTGGCTGAGACATTCTCGTAGCCAGGGTCAAGTTTTCGAAGGGGGAAATCAAATTTTACCACCCCAAAACAAATTAACTGAATTGTAAGTTAAGGAGATAATCGTCGCAATCTACCGAAAAATACAATATGAAAAATAAAAGCTGATATACTGTACATTTCAAAAGCCACTTAAGACTTCCATTTAACAGTTATTTATGCCTCCCTGCTATGCCAGAAAACCTTAACTCCAGCAGACACAGTTTTGAGTAAATCATCTAATTGCATTTTGACCTAGGCCACAACTTGTAAAATTTATGTGAGAGCTTTAAAATATTCAAAAAGGTGTTCAATTATGGAATATGTGGAGTTAGGGTATATTTCCTTAACATTTAATAACTTCATATGAAAGAAAAATACCGCAGGCTGTTACTTGTTACTAGTAGGAAGGAAATTGATCTTAAACCCGCTTTGAGAAGGAGAAAAGGTATTTTCTTTTATCATAATGGACATAAAGCTGATTCCCTTCTTAATGCAGCCCTCTTTGGAGGTGAGGCATTTTTAATGGGCCTTAAAAGGGCTTAGGGAAGTAAAATTTGGGATTTCATTATTTCAGGAGATGCAGAACAACATGTACATGGTAGATATGCATGTAACTCATTTTCGGCAAAAATTGGAGTTAATGCTTTTTTCCTAGCACGCGGCAGTATGTACAGGATACCAGTTAGTTCCGTTATTTCTCCTATCTCTCATACCAAGCATTTGGCTTGGCAGCGGAATATGTCACGAAAGGAAGCTTAGACTAGAGAGAGCTTCGAATGGCTAGTCTATGAATTTACTATTTGAAGACAGGCTCGCTGCAGCTTGAGAAAGCATTAGCTTGTTGAAGTGGTGTGAATTAGTAGCGGTTTTCACGTGCTTGTGAAGTTGATGCATTGCAACCTTTACGCTGTTTAGTCCCAGAGTCACGGCCGGACGCTTGGCGGCTGTTTGGTCTGCTTAAAGGTGGCACTCACACTGAACTTTCGCATTCCTATTTTCGTCTTTGCAATAGAAGTCCAAACTTAAATGTTCTGACCGGTCAAATTTGTCGTAGATCACGCATAAATCTGAACATGAGAAGACACATTCTGAAAAGCCAGGGAAATTTAAATCAGTCAGGGAAATTTAAATCAGTCAGGGAAAGTAATGGAATTTTGTAAAGCAAATAAAAAGTCAGGGAAATTTGTAAAAAAAAATAGAGAGAGAGAGAAATGAAAATAGTCAGGGAAAATAACCAGCCCCAATGAGCGAAATATGAGAGGTACGTATATGTTTGCTCTAGACTGCTGTAACCCTGACTGTGTACGCAATTTCTTTTTCGTTACATGAGCCAACGATTTCTTATTTTTTATGGGAATGGAGGAGGCTGGATTTTTCTTTGTTTGTTTTTGTTTTCATACATTTCACCTTGAAAACATTGATTCTTGTGGTCAGGGAAATTTATTTTGAAATTTCTGTGGACACCTTGTTAGTAACTGGCATTGAAAAACACATATTGAATGCATAGTGTCATATTCTTTAGTTTGTGCATTTTATTTATTTGTTTATTGGTTATTTATTCATTAATTCCATTTGGACATAATTGCAACTAACAAATTGAGTCTTCTAACGTGTTCATATAAATACAGTACAAATAAGAAATTATAGGATCTTTGAGAAACTTATTTGATGCAAGATATACGTATAAATTTGTGTTTAATTAATTTTTTTCTATGCTAGCAATATAGCGGAAAATAAAAATGTTATTTACATGAAAATAAGTAATTATTTAGAACATCTGTTATCAAGACAGAAAATTATCAATTTTGAAACAGTAGTATTTTAATCTTGATAGCAATGGATGCATCGATCACTTGAACGCACGATCACATAGTTGCGTCATGGAATGTCGAAGATGCCTGTTGAATTATCGTAAATCAATATTAAGATATAAAAGGAAACTAAAGACAGGTAAGAGTTTGGTACTGGGCGAAGGAATTTCGAGTTTCCATCATGATAATCTGAACGGGAAACTCATTCGTAGAAAAATATATTACTTCAAGTATGTTATGCAGTGCCCTCTTTCGGAGAAAATTAGAAAACATTTACGCATTTTTAATTAAACATTGAGACATTCCGAACAATCCACTGTTCCCATATTCCAGTCAGCTTTTAGTCTGTATCTTATTAACCAGAGAGAATAAAATGACTTTATTATTTTTTTTGTTGGTTATAATCTAGGGATCGAGCAATCTATTTCAATTTTAAACTGAAAATCTTTTTAGCCGACTTATTTTCTTTGAGGGTATATTCATGTATGATAGGTCAAGTCGTATATTTTACCTATAGAATGGTATATTCTTAAGTGGAAATGAAAACACAGTCCTGAGCTTCTAGGCGGTTATTTCCACCGAATTTAATAAATTGTAAATTGCACGTACTTTTATTTAAGCTAGGGCGTTATTAAGATTCCAACTGACCCGTGTCTGGGATTAAGACCAGAAAATGAGCTCCGTCACGCATGCCGCTCTTTCCAATAATTTCTTGGCGCAACAGCCATTGCATTACTCTTTTGTGCATTCTTCTGCTCTTGGCTGTATCAGAGTATAACTTGCCCGGGGCTTTGATAGTGTTGTATAGGCATTATTTTATTATTTGAACTGTTAAACCGGGAAGTTCGTCCACCTCTGTGGCTCAGGGGATGCGCTCGCTCCTCTCACGCAGCGGGCCCGGGTTCGATTCGTGGTCGGGACAAGTTACCACCTAGGTGGGGTTTTTTCCGGGGGTTTTCCTCACCTGTGAGACAAATGTCAGGTAACTTTAGACCCTTGTGGTCCCCGGATATCATCCTCGCCGTGTTCGGAGTGTGTTGTGTGTGAATGGTGTGTTTCGTCCCATGTGTTCGTATTCGGTATTGGGCTGATCACTCATCCGTGGAGACCCTTCATGTCCTTGTCTGGTCAAACAAGTATGTCTCTCTGTGTTGTGATCCATAGTTCATTCCTCTTCCGACAGGTCGCGGCCCGGTAAGGCCCGGGCGGCGCGGGCCACATAAAGGTCTCTATAAGGGAGAGGTAAAACTACGAAATAGAAAGAAAAAACCGGGAAGTTCAGCTAATGCCCCAAATACGACTAGGGCTAATAATATAAAGTAGGGTGGGTTACTTAAGACAGCCTTTAGGCCAAGTCTATCCCGAAGGTGATACGAAGGAATCGGAAAGATAATAAGAATCTGAGATTACTTAATTTAGGGTTGTAGTTCCGTGATATTTTAAGTATTCTAAATCTACATCGAGAGTAGAATATTGTATAGATGGCCACAATGGTAGGAGTCCCCTCCGTATTTTCGAGAGAGAGGGAAAAATAAAAGCAATTAGTCTAAGTAACCTGCGTATGACATAAAATAAATTAGTTTGTCTTGTCAATACAGAGTATATTTTTTGTTGTTTCATTTTTGCTCATAGACATCAATCAGAATTCATTAAAATGCAACTTAGGCCTAATACCTATAATCTGGGTTGATTTCACAATCTGGTACTGTGTATGCTTACTTATTTTAGAAAACTTAAGCTGTATGGTAGTCTATCCTTCAGCGAACAAGTTCTGCGTCATCATCCTTTATCTCCCGACTTCAGGTGGATGGCAAATTGGGGGTGAATGTTGTTAGCATAATAGGATTATAATTGGTTGATTATCTAACTCGGTAGGTGGATATTTATTCATCTCTGGAATTATGAGGACCAATCTAGGAGTTACATTAGATCATTCAAAATACGGAATCAGAAAAAATCTTATCGGATTGAACATCAACAAGGATAGAACCATGGGCATCAGATTGCAAGACTTGAACGTTACGCTGTCCTCTGGAACTTCATTATTCTTTTAATGATGAAGTGATGCGTCCTAAATATTCTGTTCCCTTTCGTTTTGGAAGAATATTCCATAATTCATCAAGAGTGCAAACGGGTTCTCATCGACTCCGAGATTACCACGGCCATTGGAGGCTATAAAAACATATGCCATAATAAAAAGTGCTCTAGCTTCATTACTATTCCAGCTGAATGGCGAACTAATTCTAATGGATTTCCAATTACCGAATTAAAAGGCGCTGTAATTCACCTCAATTACCGAAGAAGTTTGCTCGCTTGTGTGAACAAAGTTTGATTGCTTTGTTTGCTGCTTGATTAGAACCACATTCTGTAAACTGCTAAACATGCCCGATTTGTCTTTCACTGCATAAATTAATCTAAACACTCAGGCTTTGGGAAGTGTATCTGACGTATGGCAGCGGTTTGTTGGCTGACTTGTAATTTGTGAAGGGAGTATAATGCATTGAACGCTTTCACTTGTGTGGATTTAGGGGCTTGTTTTAATATTAAGAGCTGAGGGCCGTTGATACAACAGTGTAGTCTAGCTTTCTGTAAGATAAGTCTTACAAACCATGGCGATTGCATTCGTACCGCAAAGTTACTTATCGCGATTTTTGTTTGGCTCAGTAATTACACCATCACAGCAAATGGCAAGAGTGACTTTAAAATCCCCTATAAATTCCCTGGAATTTATCTGGAGGCAGTTTCAAGTCACGAGTTGCATTTACAGTAGAGTCCCGCTATTCCGAACTAATTGGGACCGAACACTGTTCGGTTTAGCGGGAATTCGGAATAGGCGGATTTCATGAATAATATCAATGCATTGACTTGTTAAGGCGTAAATTAAGTGCCAGCTTTCATTCCAATTTAGTTTCAGGCATTTTCATCAAGCTTAGGCTCTATGTATATATTTATTTAACTTCTTTGTATAACAATAAATGTACGTTTTTTCACGAACGTCTTTTTAATTTCTCCTGTTTTTAAGTTTAAAAAATCGTTATTTTTTCGGAATTCTGTTCGGATTAGGCGGATTTTCGGAATAGCGGGGTTCGGGATAGCGGGACTGTACTGTATAATGACTAAGTTATTTAACGAATTATTTGTAGTACATAATTAATTAAATAGTTCATTCATTTTTATTGCCGTGATCAACATATACAGTTGTAACAGACATTGTCCAAACAATACATAGAACTAAATGGCATATTAGATTGACAAGGTAATATTTAAAGGCATTCATGACAAATAATCAGTATGGCTTTTTCTGTGAAAAGGACGTGAGTTCGTTGATTTATTCAAGTATTGTTTGTTAAAATTTAATATTAAAGACATCTTTCGTAAAGCATACTTATATTATTGATATAGCATACTACCTAGCGATGCATACTGGTAAGTATTGTTTCCTGAAAGATGTTAGGCACGTGTAGGAATATAATTTATGTAAGATGGTCATCTGCCTGGATGAGTGAATTATCGAAAGGGGCGAAAAGATAGCTGTGAATTCATCTCCCACCTCTGAATATCTTTCCCTTCCCTCTCAAGTCATCAGTGTACATTCATGTTGTCGCATCCATGTGTTTATAATGTTTACAGAAGGTGGTTGCAGTTATTAAATGAAACGTAGGCCTACATGCTGCTTAATTATGGACTAATTTCCCGTAAAATGTTATAGCGCTGATTCCTGAACAGGTGTAAGCGTAATATTAACTTTATTTCCAGAAAAATTGTAACGTACCGCGACATTGGTGACGTATACATAAGTTTCTGTATATAGAGTATCTGACCTGATTAGAATATTAAGAAAAGAGGACGTGCCTTTATTACTTTTGTAGTATATGACAAAGAAAATGATTAAGTAAACCAAGTCAGTGATTGGCTGAGTCAGACTCACATATTCTGTGAACGTATGAATTAAATAGTACTAATGGGAACTACAGGAAACTAATGTAAATTGAGATTTGTGTTATTTAATTATATTTTCAAGTTAGCGGCATTCTTGGTGATGGAATGCGTATGGAAAAGCAAAGAAGCTTTTTAAAAGATTCATTCATCAGGTGCGTTTCTTTTAGTCAGAGTAATGTCAATATTTAGTTTCCCCCGGAATGGATTCTTGGCAAGATTGTGAATGTAGCAGAGGATGCTCTGCGGTATCGATACACTTTGGCATACCACTCACATCTGGTTGATGTAAGCTTTTGGTTAACATTGTAATATGCTCTTATGGATGTAATCATTGCGTGGATAAGAAGAACGGAAACATTATAAAAGTTTGTCACTCATGAATGTATTTTATAATATAGCCCAGCGGTTCCCAAACTTTTTTGTCCTGGGACCCACCTTCATCTAGAAATTTTTTCGCGACCCACTACATAACGATAACCAATATAGGCTATATAAAATACAGCACATATTTTTCAAATGCCTTTTAATTGTTTTATTGTGTTCATTGAGTTTATTGTGTTTATTGAGAAAACACAGTTGAAATAAAAATGGCAAAGTTTATTTCAATAAAGAACCTTGTCCAACGAGTACATTTTATATTAAAAAAATTAATGATATTTGTGAAACTGTTGTTTTTTATTTACAAATTAAATTAAATTAAACACTTTCCTTATATTGATAACACGTTTAATTTTTCTCGCCCTTTTCGCGACCCACCGAAATTGTTCCCACTGGTGGGTCGCGACCCATAGTTTGGGAACCACTGGTATAGCCTATTTAAGGTTACTGAAGGAATTCATCTTCTTACGACCCTTGACATCTTGAGTCACTTATTAAAATCTAGAATATAGAAATGCATCCCGAATTCATTTAAAAGAGTGTGAAACATCTGTTCGTTTCAAGCATTTGTATAGGTAGGGGTACGCCGTGGCGTAGTATTTGAAGCAGTGCGCTAGAATTCGGAAGGTCGCGGGTTCGATCGCTGATGAGGCAGTTGCAGTTTTTCATTTGGCCTAATCGTTCTGGTCGCATTATGGTCCTGGAATCGAAACAGACTCTATCAGAAATAAGTACCAGAAGCAATACTGGGAATAAAGGCAGCCGGTGTGTAACCTTTCCGTCTTCGCGTTCCGAATTTCTAAAATCTGGGAGCCTCTGTTTCCTGGAACCCTCGGGGCCTCCAAGGCCTCTGAATAGGAAACCTGTAATATAACTTACTAGTCCCGATAGCATAACTGCTCAGTGAACCTTGGTGGATTCCAGAAATTGAAACTACAGTATCACTGTTTCAGCGTTAAAGTCTATAATAGCTACTGTTAATGCAGAAGGTCGTATGTAGAAATGAAGTTTCAATTTTAAACTGCAAAAAATCTTACAGGAACATGACAGTTTGAAATTGGAACTTCATTTCTACATACGACCTTTTGCACTAACAGTAGCGATGTTCTACTTAATTCACTGCTAGAAGGCAAGGGAATCTTATTCTTAACCAATTAAGGTAGCCCTTTATGAATCGGGATATTAGCATTTCGCCAAATACCCAATAAGCAACTATATTTTATTAAATTGGTATTGTAGCAAATAATTTACTAGTTATTGACCATGATGAAGGAAATATAAATGTAAGGCAATTCTGCTTACTGGCGAGGTTAACGTACTGCATTATAACTTAAACAAATGATGTGTATTGTCAGGTAGTTGTCTGCACCCCTCCTATCGCCCTAAAGAATTGAAAACCACTTTCGTTACCAGTTGGGGTGCACGTGGGCCAATGAGGGCTCGAGATTACCAAGCGATGGGGTTAGTAAGCTGTCTGGCATAATTTAGTGTTGTGTCGGACTGCAGAGGCGCGGGTTCTGTTCTATGTCGCATCCAGTAGCGTTGTGTGACAAATCAGTGGTCGATGTTTCGTCCATCTTCGTTAAGTGTTCAAAGGTAGACAGTGAAAAAATAATGAAGATTGATTTAATTTTTGTGTGCTAAAATTGCATTCTATAATAGTGTTTACTTTAAGGGTAGGCTACCCATATGAGAGCTTATATTAAAATAGGCCTACAGTGCATCTGAATTTATATGATTGTGGAATCCACAAAGTTAAACAAAATAGTAAGAAGTTTACAAATATGAGGTAGGCTTTGAATACGAACTTGTATACATACCACAGCTGATCTTACTTTGCATTACTTGTTCAGTCAGATTCTGCTCTTTTTGCATAACTTCTTGCTAGAAAAATGGATGGAAGAGGAGGTAAATCTGTTCTTATTCGAGATATTTGTCGCTGAATTGTATTTTCCATGCAAATTAAATGTTCCCTTTGAGTACCGTAGTCTCGTCTCAATTAAGGCGATTTACTGATTACTTGAGTGACAGTGTTTGAAATTATTGTAGTCATAATTATATTCCCCAGTTTATGTAATTAATTATGGAACGAACGCTAACAGTTATTGAGGCTTTAAACGTTCAAGAGCTCTCGTTGGGTGTTCGCGGACGTTTCATGTAAATTCATTGTACCGTATAGTGACGTCTAAGAAGTGGTTTTTATACAGCAAATAGCAACGAAGTGGAAGATGTCAAGACTTTGCGTGTGGTACTTCCTGACAGCTGAGAATGTATTGTTCAGTTACAAGCCACGAGATTTGTCCCTTGCCGTTTCCAAAGAACTGCATGCGTGTCTTACTGCTGCTTGTCCGTCGCCGTGGGTGAGTCGGTAGCGCGCCTGCCTTCCACTCCGGCGGCCCGGGTTCGATTTCCGGCCGGGTCGGGGATTTTTCAGTAGTGGAAAATCCCTTTCGCGTGTTCAGGACTGGGTGTTTGTCAGTAGGTTAAGATAATGCACATTGTGCACGATTCCTTAATTATATTCGATTCTCTTATTTTCTGTCTTAATTTTTCTCTCATACAAAGAAATGGCAATTAGTGCGAGCTCAGAAAGTTGGAATCACCTCATTAAACCACAGATTTTGACTTTCTTTGGTTAATGCTACTACTGTATTATATTTCTCGGTGCCTTCTCTTTAGACAACTGGTCTGTGAGTCAAAGATTGCTAAAATTCTTGGAATAAATTTGCTTGTATTTCTCACTACCGCTTTACTCCTGAAGGGGTACGCCGTAGCGTAGTGGTCGAGGCGCTGCGCTACAAACCGGATGGTCGCGGGTTCGATTCCCGATGAGGTCGTTGGAGGTTTCCAATTGGCCTACCGCCTAATCCTTCTGGTGGCACCATGACCCTGGGGCCGACTCAGCTTCTAGCAGAAATGAGTACCTGAAGGTAAAAGCGGCCGATGCGTAGGGCTGACAACCTTACCACCTTCCGGGCCGAATGTCTAAAATCTGGGGGCCTCATCGTCCTGGAACCCTCTGGGCCTCCTTGGCTTGTATAGGGACCACTTTACCTTTTTACTTTACTCCTGAAAGAATTATAGATTGTAGTCTAGCTCTTATGCAGGATTGGAGCTTTCATTTTCGACCTCTGAATAGGTAAGTAGTCCATAACGTTCCTAGTAGGCGCCCTCCATTATAATTATTTTTAAAACTGGCTGAATTTGACAGAATTTGAGATAGTCTGGATGTATTGCAGGTCTGCAATGAAGATTATTCACACATTGATACAGGATCTTCAGTGTGGATATTTGAAGTAGAACAGTAGACACGTGTTATCTTTTCATGTATGAGGTAGTAGTTCTACCTGTCTGGTAGGACATTGTGGTGTGAAATATAAATACGGTGTGAAATATAAATACTAGTTGTAAAGAGGACTTGCAAGTTTGATGTGACTTCTCAGAAACCGTGATTTCCCCAAACACTGCTTCATTATTATTGTATAGTATTTCTTTGTATAGCTACTCGTAGCTTGGGGCGATTCCATCTCTCTCTAGCTGGGTTCTCTGGATTAATTGAGGAAATTTTAAACTTCGTCAGCCGTGAAGGGATCCCTAACGAAGCAGGGAATCAAGGGAACTCTGGGACTTTCCCACACACACTCTAATTTGCTCTTGTCGTATTCATGAAGTTTGGTATCGAGGAAAATATCGCACAGGTACTTCTCCAGCCTATTAGTTCATGTAGATAAAAATGTTAGTGTATGCATTTTGACTTAAAACTTCTTTGCCTTAAACATCTAAATTATCATGAGTTTTGTTTATCAGGAAATATTTGGTGCATTGTGGTTTAGTTTTAATTTAGGATTAATATAATTAATTTTAAAGTTGATGATTGGGGAGGGATTTTCTGATTCTATTACAGCTATATCTGGGTTTTACCTATATCTGGGTTAGTACTTGCAGAGGTAGGCCTATTGAATTTTTAAAATTCCAACAAGAATAGGGGGAATTCAATATTATTATAGAAATGACACAGCTCGGCATCGAAACAGCACAAGGGTCTTAATAACACTATCTGAAAACAACACACCTGATTTTCCTAGGTCTGAACTATTACATGTATTACCATGAAACCGCATACGCATAGCGTAGACATTTCAGGAGGTTGCCTGTATGAAATATTTACAATATTTAATACAACATTGCTACCTAAAAACATTTCAATTATCTGTTGTTACAGAAGATACGAACGAAATGAATTAATTAATATATATTATAACTAGGGGGCGGATTTTTATGACATGTCATATTTTTCCCCTTTGCATTATTTCAGGTTTCCGACTAATTTAAACCAGATTCCAAGCATCCTGGTGAAAATGGAACGGCTTTTATTGTGCATGTAACTGCATATTTAGGAAATTTTCAACTATTGTAGCATATTTAGTATGAAAATGCATATTTAAGTCATATTTTTGCATATTTGTGTGCATATTTAAAAATTTTTGAAGTTTCATGTCACATTTTTTAAATTTTGCTTTATACTGATACTTTTTGAGAATTTACAGATATTTTAAATAATTCACACTATATCTTAATAAAATGTATCGTAATGAAACTTAAAAAAATATACACAATGTGTAAGTGGTAAAGTCATATTTTAAAAAAATATCTGGGCATATTTTAATGTTTTTTAGGTCATAAATGCATGCATATATCCTATTTTTTAGGTCATAGAAATCCGCCCCCTAATTATAACCATTATAAAACGTACTAGCAGATGCCTATTCTTGACTGGCCATAAAATACTATTTAAATACATATCGCAAACGTCAATCTCACAATCAGTCGTAGTCATTTATTGCCTCTTTATATGTTGCAACAAATTGCTGCATACGTATATGACTTTTTTTTTAATTATTTGGTTTGTTCGGCCTATTTTTCTGGCGATCTCTTTATGAAGAATGGTCATTTCATTTAAACCTTGAACATATTAATGCTCTTTTTCCTTCTTCTCTTTGAGATTTTTTTGAAAGCAAAAGCTTGAAACAGACGAATAATAACTCCCCATTCATTCAACCTCTTGAACGGACAACAGTGTTATTTGTTTATTGAATGAGTAGAGAGTTACAATAAATCAGTACGTGATTACTGCATTGTACTGAAATTAGGATCTCTTTTGTTTATACAGCTATCACTTGTTGCGTTGCTCGTCTGTATTTGTTCATTTTCATTCTTCATCCCCACTTCAAACGTTCAACGTAGTTAGTAAGTCTGACGGGTAATAAATTTTGAGTATTTTAGTTTCTAAGCTTCTTCCTTCCATGTTCCTTCCGTCTCTTGTTTTTAAACATATTTTCCAACTTTTTACTTTTCCATTTATAGTCTACATCTGCTGTTTTCTTTTTGAGAATTTCCGAGAAGAAAACAAGTGATGGCGTTACAAGGAACAAACCACTTAAGATGTAAAACAGTAATAAATAATAAAATAATAGAACAAGTAAATAATTTTAATTATCTGGGATTTAATGTGTCCTACTGCCAAAGGAACGACATCAATATAAAAAAATCCCTTTAGGCAGGCCTACAGGCGGAGGTAGATTTCGAAGTGCTTTTGGTTTAATTTATTGTCGCTGCATAGCACTCTTTTTCTTTAGCCTTGGCATGGTAAACCTGCAGTAATAAGAACTGAATTCGGTAAAGAGGAAAAGCCTACAATCATTTGTTTTGACAACAAGAATAGGATATAATATTCTGGGAGGCCGTGCGCAAGATCAGCAATGAATAAAATTAGCAAAGCCGCTAAACAAGACAAAATTATGATATTATAATAATTCTTTTAAGTGTTATTATTTTCAAACATTAAAATCTCGCGTCATATGAGAGCTATCAAGAAACTATTTATTGATTTGTAGAGTACTCATCAAGAGCTTTTCAACGATACCCCACAAGACGTGGTTTCAAAAGTTTCGAATTTTCATCCCCCACCCCCACCCCCACCCTCACTCGAACCCCCGAATTGTTGGTGTCACTGTGAACTCCATAGGGAGTACTCTAATTTATTCAAACAAAGTTTCCCTCTATACTTCATAGGGGCCGAGATATAAATGTTTTAAAATTTCAACCCCCTCCCCCGACCACCCCCTTGGGCCAATTTTGCCCATTAACGAACTTGTCCGAACTATTGGGCCTAGAAATAACATAATAAAATTTGGTTCAAATATCTTCAAAATTACGGCCGCTATCGTGTAAAGATATATATAAATATATATATATATAAATATCACAAAATTTTTTTTTGAACGGGCGGTGGTTTCGTACTTAGGGGAGCATGAAACGTAAAGATATGAAAGAATTTTTCGAAAATCATAAAGTGGTATCCATTGCAATAGGTAGATTTTTCTTCGAAAATCTACCTAAAAGTGGTATCCATTGCAATAGGTAGATTTTTCTTCGAAAATCTACCTAATTAAACAGATTCTATAGTATGTGCGGAACAATAAGAAGAACACTGAAAAATAAAACATTAAGAACAACTCAAATAACATTTTATAAAACAATGGCAGTACCCATGTTAACTTATGCCTGTGAGAATTGGACACTTACTAGATCAGATAGAAGAAAGAAAGAGTAAGCCGAAATGAAATTCTTACGTTCAGTAGCGGGCTACACACTTTTAGACAAAAAATATAATGAAACAATCAAATCAGAGTTAAAAACATACAATGTAAAATACAGAATAAATCATATAAGAAATAACTGGCTAGAGCATATAGAAAGAATGCCACCAGATAGATTTCCACGGATTTTACTCCATTATCAACCAAAAAGCAAAAGAAGAGTGGGACGCCCAATTACTAGATGGAGAGACTCGATCTCTTGATGTGGAAACAGGCCTAAGGCCTAAATCCATGAAGTAGAAGAAGAAGAAGATCTGTAGTAAATCGTTACTCTCCTGTTCTGGAAAGGCTCAAGGTTTCTGCAGGTTGAACTGTTGAATTCTCTACTGCTGGGTATGAGGAGGTACGCCATGTCGCAGTTAGTTCCGACATTGGGCTACAAACCGGGAGGTCATGGGTTCGATCCCCGATGAGTAGTTGGGAGTTCTCTTTTGGCATGGTACTATGGCCCTGGATCGACCCAGCATAACAAAAATGGGAACCAAAGGTGGCCAGCATAGGTGTAACCAGGCCGACCATATGGGGGGCTTATAACATCTGGAGAGGGGTCCTCCCCCGGAAAATTTTAAAAAATTAAGATGCACAATAAACGAATTTTAAGCTTCCCACGCTTTAAACTCATATTAAATATTTTATAAGCAGATTTTTAAAAAAGGTGATATATCACAATAATGAAATAAATAGTACAATTTTCCCTTTTTTAATCAATGGGGGAGGGTTCAAACCCCCAACCCCCCCCCCAGTTACGCCTCTGGTGGCCAGTGCCTAGGGTTGACTACCTTACCAATTTCATGTACCGAATTTCTAAAAATTTGGAAACCTCAATCTTCCGGTATCCTAAGGGCCTTCACTGCCTTTATGATGGCCACTGTACCTTTTAACGCCGGGGATGAAGGTGTGTTGTCGGCAGAAAATTATCAATGGCCATAGGCCTATCAGAAATCGTATCAGAAGACTGTAGTTCATTGAGCCGTACCTTGTCTAGCAAATTCGTAGAACAATGTTTCATCCAGCCTACTTGTGCTGCTGTTTATCCATACATCTTTACTAAATTTTTTTATCACTCGTAACTTATATGTTTGTGTTCTACCTATCGTGGTAGTAATTTCTTATTTAATTTGTTTCTCCGGTAATTTGTTTGTTTCTCATGTAATCCCCCGCTTTTATAGGTTTCTATAATTACTTATGACCAGTAATTATATTGCATTGAATTTATTTGCTTATTCAATTTATTTTATACTTTTTTTGCTTTTCCTTTATTCCCTATTATTTCGACTAATTACACAGCTTTTCTCTTGGTTGGTATTTTTATTTAGCAGGAAATGCACACGGAGTATTAAATAGGGGATTTAAGTTCATGAGAATGCAGACTCTTTCCTGGTTCGGGGCTTATCTTCTTTTAAATTTATCCTATTTATTTTCGTAGTTTCTAGAAAACACGCTTAGTTATTCAAAATTCTGGCAATTATACCTGTAAGCTTGTAACGTGGGAGATAGGATCCATGTTACCTAGTACGCTTTACCATTTCAGCGTAGTGTAACTGGCACGCAGGCACGCTTCGGAAACATAATGGTTTCTTTCCACGAAGTTATCCCAGCCATTTTAGAGAAACTAATTTTTACGTACTGGTATGATATATTATGTAGACTCTAGTTATTTTACTTTCTGCACAGGCTGTCTTTAAGGAATGAACCGAAAGTTGGACACCTGATCGTAGTCCTGATCTCTTTGATTCATTGTATATTTTATTAGTCCTGTACATAATATATGCAAAAGTAAACAAGAGATACCGTAGTTTCCAAATAGGCATATTCCTAGTCCAGCACATATAATAATACAATTAATAAGCAGATGATATAGGGTTTCAGATAGGTGCATGTAAAATTTTATCTTTGAAGAGTAAACTTGCTAATACAGTAAATAGTAGTTAATATGCATATCTTCTTTATAATGATGTCCAAGCTATGATTTTACAGGTAGTTGGTAGGCTACATACTGTAGGTCTACTAATAAACAGCATAAAACACATGTATTACGCTGTAGGTTTTACTCGACCGTTCAAAGAATAGTGATAAACTTCCGAATCATTTAAGCAGATGCTAAACTCAGTTTGCCACATTGGAATGCGTGCTTCGAAGTATAAAAATGTATTATTAGCTTTTGCGAAGATTCGACATCTTACGCTCACTTGTATGCTTCCATAAATGACGTGTTAAATATTAAAAAAAAAATATTTGCTATGATTATGTAACACTTAATGACCACATTCACCTGCATTCGTGTAATGACAGTCATTGTAGCAAATCCGAAAACTCATAGCCAGTGGGTAGAAACACAGCTTATTATTATTGCTTTAATAACGTGTACAATTCAAGAGTAGAAATTATCTCCATTTCATATTGCCCTGTGTGATTAACACATTCTGGCAGAAGGGGCTGAAGGCAGTGACATTGCGGGCCGCACATGGCTCGAGGGCTGTACGTTGTATAGATCTGACGTAGAATGTGCTTAACCGGGTTCCTTCTTTGTTGCGAATCTGCCTTTTGACCGTATCGGAAATTCGTGCTGATTCTTTGACGTTTGAGAGGTTTCTATATTAGAAAAAAAGACGTATGGTGACTTCGCAATATTGAAGTGGTCTTGGAGACCTTCAGTGAGGTCCTTTACATCAGCAGCGAAACAAAGAACAAAGCATAAGGAGCTCTTACTCTTCTATTATCGTACCACATGCGGCCTGAATTATTGTTTTGCTTTATGTTGGAAACGGATAAAAAATATTACTTTTACCACTGGTTATTCATTGAGATCCATTTAACATGTGTTCTTTGTTTAATCCATGACAAATAAAAATATCAGTTGCCGTGCATAGAGTAATTCCAGTAAAGATTACAAAGAATACCTATAAGCATTTTATAAAATAATGTCTATAATTAAGGTGTTTAATAGTAAATAGATTTTGAAATTTCGAATAAACATTGCTTATATTATTTTATAGGTTACTTACCCGTTGGGAAGTTTATAGTTGGACCATTCATACATTAGCTGTAATAATAATTAATTATACGTTGCTTAATATCCACTTTTTTTTTTTAAATTTAAATTTCCGTTTTCATACAGACTTCCGAAGGAGGAAATTGCTATTTTCAGGAAATATTAATGCATTATTAGTGAAAGGCTGTTAAATTTAATTTCCAGATAATTATAACGATGTATTGTTTAGAGCCGAGACGCAAAAAAAGGTTCTACGCTCGGTAATGAAAACCTTGGCCATTTTAAAACGTCGCGAAAAGTACCAACTCGACGATTCGAAATTCCAGTGATAATTAATTTAATAAAAGTCTAATTAATTATAATAATCGTTATTAAATTATTATTTACTCGTGTAAGGATTCTAAAATTATTACTACATTGGAAACTACATTCCAGGAAAATTTCTAGTTGATTGGGATTCTGGATACGTAGATCACCCACGCGTGAAGATAAGATCTTGGGATCGGTGCTAAGAAGATTTTCCTGTTCGAAATCTGTAATGTGAAAGGGTGTGTATAGCCCAATATAATTATGTATTAATAAGGTCGTGAGTTTGACTGCAACTAAATAAGCAGATATATTACTTCCTCAATCAATACTGGCTTTAATCGGTTGCAAGTGAAGATGTTAAAAGAGGAAGAAATCTATTAACCTTTGTGAGTGTGAAGAACTCAATTTGTAGCCATTAATCAATACTTCACTCTCTAGAGAATAAACTAAAGTCTCAAGTTACCTATGCAGGTTTTTCTTTCTAGAACACTTTATCAGTGTTTTCATCTGCTATAGATTCACCCACTTCACTTCACTTTTTTTTTTTTCCCCCCCGCCTTCCACCCCCGGATTACCTTAGCCATAGGCTGTATCTCCGGACCAACAACCGATTTCGCATTTGTTCTAAGATCGTTGCGTCACCTTCTCTTGATCATAGAACACAGGGAAAATGTTTGATGAATTTACTTTGGCATTTTATTCAGTTAACTTTGCTCTTGTTCATCTGTCTATTGTCTATTGTCGCGGGGGTTGTGTCCCCGATCTGGTATTCACCTTATCACATAGTTTATTACATATTCGTAAATATTTTGTTTTATCTCACGAAAACTTAGCTCGATATCTAGCAAGTACCGAATGCTTAATGGGTACCAGTGGCGCCAACTTTTGAAAAACATTGGGTGGGCTCAAAGACATTAAACATTGATCACACTTGCCCTCTACTTTATTCGTGGAATTAACTTATAAAATATTGAAAAGACTACAGATAAATTCAGACTGGTAAAAGAAATATTGCGGTTTTCTCCTATAGTATTCTCAAATCATATCTTAGTGTCGGTAATGTTAAAAGGCACATACAGATGCTGACGGATGCACATCCAATAAAGATAACGTCGGATGTAGGTGTTTCTTTTGTTGCTTTATATTTGTATGTAGCGTGCATGCAAATTTGCAATAAAGTTTTTTCTTCATAAAAAAACTAATAACAGACCTACTTAGCGTACTTGAATACTGCTTTTACTAACACTGCTGATGATATCCAAAGCATGTGCGTACGAATAGAATTTGCGTTACTGTGACGACATGTTACTTATTTTTAAAGAACAGTAATGCCATATAAAAAAGAAAACGCACTCGTAATGTAATTTGTAAAATTACAATAATAAGTTACGTAAGTGCTGCATACCTAACCTTAACAGATTTAAGCCCATTCCAGTAATCACTGCCGGTAGACGCGACAAAAGAGCTGCCATCCATCATCCTAACACCTCGATTTTCAATTGAGGCGTTAAATTAATGGGACCACCTGCAAAATGAATATTTTGCATACTGTACGTGGCATATCCATCATCCAGCCGATTCACACGCCCCTGAGATCCATGTCTGTCCTGAAAACTCATGCCTGTACAGCATCACACAATTTACAGACAAAATATTTACAAATTAATACGTATTAGTCACCCAGGATGAATTTGCGAAAAATTTACATTTCCCACTTTGTCACAATGTTTCACATTTCTTAACCCGACATGAAAAGCATCAATGAAAGGAGACTCGTGAAACCGCCGTACTCTTAGTTTAGTATCTACTGTAGTTGTGTAAAATTTCGAGTCAAGGAATTTTTTCTTAATTTCTTATGGTGAATATACTTACGAGTGAATTAATTTCAGTAACGAGCGCACACTATGGAATAACGTCCCCCGGGGTGTCCTTACTCACATGAAAATGTCGGATTGGAATTAATAATATTCTTGCTCTTAGAATAACATTAGGACATTAAACGTTATGACTAATTTCCAGTTAAGATATCACTATTGAAAGATATCTCAACGTTAAGACATAAGCTCTCTCTTCGTTATTTTGTGCATGCATACATACCTCGTATGCTTCTCTATTCTGCCATTCAGTTTATTCAGATTAATATCTTGTTTATTAGGCATATCAACTTGCATTTTGTTATAATATCACTTCTCAGATCTTTAAATATATTATATTTTTGTTATAGAAAGTCTAGATGTATGTAACAATTTTAGCTTGGAAAAAAACATTTTGTTGTTTGCATTGCCGGTTCGATCACAGGTATCACCTCTAATATTTCAAAGGGAGGTCTAGAGTAGAGTGCACCTCAAACTTGGGAGGATACTGAGGTACTTCTTGAATGAAGAACTTCTCCTTCAAATAGGACCTGTAATGGTTTGGAGGTGTATAGCACCGGAAATCATGCTTAAGATGGAACACCCTAAAACAGCAGGTAGAAAAATTAGACGTTGATAAATTATTTCTTCATCGACCAAAAAGATGGAGACAAAAATGTGTTTCGTGTAATGAAATTTATAAACTACAGTATTTTGTTGAAGAAAGAAAGAAAGAAAGAAGGAGAGACCGGAGGAAAATCGCAGAAGTGGCAGGAAAATTCGCGAATGGGATATGTCTAAACGTAGAAGTGCGTCCAAAGGACAGAAATTCCACAAATGCCAATAAAATTAGGTTACGACCTAACAGTTGAAGACTTCCTTCGCTTGATGTAACGAACAATCCTAAAACCTCTGGAGGATATGGGAAAAAATTGCGTCATTTAGTTGTGTTTAGTTACACATTTCCGTTTCTCTGTGATATATAGCCTTATATACAGATATACAGTAACAAAAAAGATGAATATTATTGAAATATCTTATCATCATTCTCAGGTAATCCTAAGTTGACTTATTGAGGGAATAAGGTGGCGATTTTGAACTTGATTACATGTTTTTAATCGTTTCAGAACTTTTTTGTCTACCTTTCCTATTAACAAACAGATTAAGTACACGCTTCAATCAAGAAATGGATGGTTATGATTCCATATTATTAGAATACAATGAGAATATCTCATCCTTCTATTAAAAAAAAAGACAACGCTTAAAGATATTCTTCTGACAGCGTCTGACGTGTCTGTACTTGTTAGTTGTTTGTATGCGACATCGAGAAGGATCTCGTGAGTTTCTTTGTGCCATGGAATTCCAGATATGTTGTTAAAGACCTTGTGTTCGAGCAGCCGAAATGTTGAGTTGTGAAGGACATCAGATCACCAGCTTGCCCCGAGGTTGCCCTCTGCTCGTATTGCAAATTCCCTGTTGTTACATGAAAGCGTCGTACGCTACGCAGGTTTTCAAATTATATTGCCTCGCCTCATATTTTCATTCACTCTTTGTTGTCTGACGCTTCCAAGGATCCTTTTGTGCGTGTATCTTGGTTAACTTAAAGTTAAATATTCTGGTTATTAACAGTCGGAACACGCACGAGTTCAGGTACACGTTAAACAAGACGTGTGTGGAGTGCCGTACATACTGCATGGTTTCCTATCTCACCTTTGTTTTTCCAGACTCGCGCTCAACGCACTTAATTCAACGACACCTATTCTTCATCTATTAAATAAAGTAAACGGAGAGAGGGAATTGCAATAAAAATTAAAATTACTGCGGGTGCAATAGTTCAAGCGATTTCAATTAGTTGTCCTTCGAGTAGAAATCGATCAGTCTAATTATTGTTGAAAAGTATAATTATTATATAAGATACGATTGCTAAAATTATAATAATGATTATTAAAGCATGATCGTGAAAATAGATTAGCTGTTCTATGATTGGGGAAGCTCTATCTTGTAAATTTATATTGGCACATGTTGTCATTAAGAATTCTAATAAAAGTTGAAACTTTATATACGGGGCTTAAATCCATTGCACTTCTCTGCCATATTGGATAGTTTACAATTGTCGGTAATTCAGAATGACTATGTTCAGCTGGAGGGATATTTTGGAATAATTCAATCTTCTGTACGGGCGTCTGTATTCATTCTGGAAATCATCAGATTTTTTTCTTATTGGCATTTTATAGTGCAAATGAGGAAATCCAATTCTCATTGTTCTTTATCAGCCTGAGATGGTAACTATATTGACTTAGGCCTATATCATATCATGGATTTAATGGTAGGGATCCGAGGCCAGTGTCTGCCAAAAATTTAACCTTCCTAAATACTTTCTGGCCGGTCATGGAAACCACCATTCTGACCATGCCTATGGTAGATGACGCAGCGGTCTGGTGGTAGGCCTTGTCCCTTCAGGAATGTAGCGCCACGGAACTACTTTCTGGAAGATATTGCACTGGGAGCATTGAAAGGATCTCTGGCCATATTTCGATACCATGCAAATGGGTAAAATATTTAATTTTTATGATTGTGTTCTTTGTGCGTGTGTGCAAGTGAAACTATTATATAGACTGATTCATTAGTCTTAAGTTGATATATTTTGTTGGTTTACTTATATTTGTTAGGTATGGTCTAGAGATGAATATTTATTTTTACTTACTTTGTAACTATCGCAAGTATGGAACGATAACAACCTGTTACAAATAATAAAAAATAACAAGCCACCGAAGTTTCTGCCTATGTTATGTTTTATCGCTTCATCGACACTGACTTTATATAAGCATGGGGAAGAGCCGAAATAATATGAGGAAATAGTAATTTTAATGGATGAGAGAAATAAAGTTGTGCGAGTGTTCCACGACCCGAAATCAGACACAAGAAAATATTAAATTTAATGATGGAGGTGCAGAAGCAGAACCCAAGCTTGAGGTTGTGAAAGCAGTGTTTGTAAATTTAATACATTCTGATTTAGCAGTGAACAGTTAAATACATTAAAATCATTCCTGTTACTTTCTCGCTTATACGTAGTATAGAGAAAGTATTGTGATCGTGACAAAAATTCGAAGTTGAGATAACACCGGGAGAGCACGTTTCATGAAGCCTAGAAACAGAAAAAAATATTTTTGGAATGACGTCTGTCCGTCTGTCCGTCTGTCCGTGGACAAGCACAGCGGGTAAACGGTTCATTGTATTTACTTCTTCTTCTTTCGTTTCACCCTCTTTGGGGTACGTTGAATCAGTCATTTCTTTGTGTGTTGTTCCTTCCTAAGTGCCCAGTATTTCTTCATTCTTTCTGATCTTCTCTTCCTCTCTTCTTCAGAGATAATAGGTTTGGACTTCAATGACGACCTGTCTTGGAACCTTGTATTTTCGTCTTTAGTTATTATTTTAGCCGTTCGATCTAATAGTGATTTTTCTGTAATTTTTAACTCGACTAGGTCTTTTTCAATTTCTTTAAACCAGTTGGGTTTTGTTTTGCGGTTGCGGAAGAAGTCAAAGATTTGTTTGGTTAATCTAACAGAGTCCATTCTAAGAAGATGACCATAGAAATTTATCCTCCTTTTTCGCATAGTGTCTGAAAGTTTTTCAATTTTCTTGTAGAGGGTTTCATTCTTGATGTATATCATCTTATTATCCTGATATTTAGGTCCTATGATTTTTCTTAAAATCTTCCTTTCCTTTAGTTCAAGTTTCTCCATCTGACCTTTGAAATTCATGTTTAGCGTTTCTGCCGCGTACAGTGCTTCTGGTTTAATTACTGATCTGTAATGTTTAATTTTTGACCCCCATGAAAGGGATTTCTTGTTGTATGTATCTTTTGTTAGTTGAAAGGCCATTTCAAGTTTGTTTTTTCTGGATTCCATTGTTTTGCATTCCACCGCATTCCAACCGATCCATTCTCCGAGATACTTGAATTCTTTTACTATTTCTATTTTTTGTTCTTGGATTTTGAGGTATTGACGTGGGTGTTTGTTGTTTGTCATGATTTTGGTTTTTTCAAAGGAAATGTGAAGACCTATTTTAGCTGCTTGTTTAGCTAGTTCAAGTATTTGTTCTCTTGCTTCCTCCATCGTTTCAGCAACTAAGGCCATATCATCCGCAAAGGCAATACAATTTATTTTAAGGTTCTTCTTTTTGCAACCCAGTCTTATTCCACTCTTTATATTTTTGTTCCATTCTCTTACTACTTTGTCAAGTGCACAATTGAACAACAACGGTGACAGCCCATCTCCCTGTCGCACTCCTGTTCTTATTTCGAATGGATCTGATAGTTCACCCATGAATTTAACTTTTGAAAACGTCTTTGTGATAGTCGCTTTTATAATATTAGTTGTTTTCTTATCCAAACCCATTTCCTCCAGGACTGATAGAAGGGATTCTCTATCAATGGAATCATATGCTTTTTTGAAATCAATGAAGGAGATTACGTACTATTTACTTCATTTTTTGAATTAAGGACTTTTTCGAAATTTTGTCGAACCGCCCAGAAATTTAGTTTTACAACTGAAATATTAAGGGGACTTTTCATGAAAACTTTTTTAAAAAAATTGTTTTTTGAAAAAATGGCTCTAACGATTTTAATAAAAATTTAAAATTGTAAAGTCTTATCTATGACTAATAAAATGGCTATATCCGTATTTCCGCAAAAATGACTTAAGGGGCACTTTACTCGTATCCATTTTCAATTTTT
Source organism: Ectobius pallidus (assembly GCA_964059195.1). Classification (NCBI taxonomy): domain Eukaryota; kingdom Metazoa; phylum Arthropoda; class Insecta; order Blattodea; family Ectobiidae; genus Ectobius; species Ectobius pallidus. Next base: position 184,886,160 of record CAXKWD010000001.1, read on the forward strand.
CTAGATTATATCCATTACAGTAGGCGATACATGAAAACCTATCACAGTAAAGTTGTAGAAAAATTTAAAATGAACATTTTTTGTTTAACACATTTCTTTGTACATTTAATAGATATCAAGATAAAAACAAAATAAGGACAGCTTAAATGCGAATTTCAGAACATAAATGTCAATTAAAATATGAATGACATTTTGTTGCCCCTAGTAACAAGAAAACTATAGGCCTAATGTACTTATTGTTGTGAAATGCAATCAGTTTAGCTCAGTCGCAATGAACACACTAAAACCAATTACAGCGAGGTGGTAGGCCTATGGGCTAACAGGGAAGAGGCCCTGAGTTCAAATCAAACCTCGTGGCCGTCCAAATTGACTTGGGGTTTTCATGGTTCCGTCGTTCTCAAAGGCAAACGCCGGGTTTGTAGGACTTGCTTATTTTCCATAACTCATTGCCGCTATGTCACTGGATATTATAATCGCTTAAACTGAATATCACATAAGAAGACATCACTAAACAATAGAAACATGACGCGAATGAGTTGTTAATATAGACCAGCGTTTCCCAACCTATGGTCCCGCGTACCACTGGTGGTTCGCGAACACGGTGAAGATGGTCCGCAGACATAATTGATTTTAAAATATCATAAAGCAAGTGGGAAGTAAAGAAGTAGAAATTTTTCACATAAAATGGACACTAGATGTCCATTTTAAAGGTTTAAAATTCTAGAGGTTTAAAATCTTCGAAAATACAGGTCATATCGACTAAATTTGACTAATATTGAGCAAAAAAAACAGGAACTCTGCAAGAGGCGTCAAGCTCAACTGTCTCATTAAAAGTGAGTAATAACATAATTCCTAATTATATTATCAAATTGGTAATATATATTAAAGTCTGTTAAAAAAAATATAATTTTACTGTCAATAGTTTCATTCCAATTCAATAACTGTGTTTCCGTCGGATTAAAAAAATGTATTTCGTTATAACGACCTTTAATTTAATACCCCAAATATTAAGAATATAGGCCTACATATAGCCTACTTTTAAAAATTGGATGTAAAATTTGGGGCCCGTAAAGTTTTTTACTCATTTTAGAGGTCCTCGGGTTCAAAAAGGTTAAGAAACGCTGATATAGACTAATGTTTCACGCAAACATACTAAACACGTGGTATGACCTACATGCAGTTAAAGCGTGCAATATAACCTAAGTAGTAGTAGTAGTAGTGGCGAAATTCAAATATAAGTCGCCCCTAAAGCTTCACCATTCGATATTCACATTTGCACAGACTGTGTGATGTATTTTGTTTCTGAGCGAAGCAGAGTGACCAACTGCCCTTGTATACTGTTGCTTATAGCTAAATAATGCATAACACTAACCACATAGTTAAGTGCGCGAAGCGGAGGCGGCAGCCGTAGCGAAGCGCCCTTGCATTTTCGAATAATGTACGATACACTGTTTGTAGGTTTCGAAAATGTGGCATATTATATCTCCCGCAAGGTTTGTCAGCCTGCCACCTCTCGTCTAGCGGTAAGACGTCACACCTCCAACGTCCAATCGCGAGTTTCTTCATAATACTAGGACAGAAGAATTCGTTAGATCGTGGTATAAAAGAAGCTGCATCGGTGAAGATAGGTTGGGTGGGACCGATTTATCCCAAGGTGCGACTTATATTTGAATTTTCCCGTAGTAGTAGTAGTAGTACTAATAATATGCAGTTTTACTGTCATTGATTATTATTATTATTGTTATTATTCTTATTATTATTTCACGGTAAAAGCATTGAACATAAAGATCGACCCTGATGCTTTCCGTTCTAGATACTTCTTAGTTTTATGAAAATGTAATAAGTAGCCTAAAATTTAATTGTCTCTTTAATGTAATTTTTTCTGTGCTAGCCTTTAACACGTATATGCGAGAAAGTTTGTGCAACGTATTTTTGCACCATTTATTTTGTCTGGTAGTGCATGGAAACTGTAGTGAGATGCAGCAGTGTGAGAGACACACTATTATATTCAAAGACTACCCACGTCGTAACTCAGCTTGTAGCTGTTACGGCTAGCAATAAACAAGTAAATGAATAAAATGGATTACAGAAAATGACGCTATTTCTGCGGAACGATTTTTGTTTTATGTTATATTCAATCTTACACACCATGAAAATATAAAACACATGTTTGTTTTATAATGCATGTTGTTAATCTTTTCTTGTACGTAATTATGTCTTCTATTTCAAAGTGGGCTGCATAATTCGTATCTATTCCCTACGTTTTTTATTCTTTTATATATGTGTGTATGTCATAATTAAAATACTAAGAAATTGCTAAGATTTAACACGCAGAAGCTCTAAAAAAAAGTCATGCTTGGTGTATGGTCTATGAATTATGTAACAGTTTGCATAACTGGTGATCATTGACACCGTTTCCTATTTTCCAAGAATTTTATTTGTATTCGTTGTAAATTTCAATACTTATACAGTCTTGCTTCTTTTCAGATCGCACCCTCTGCCAAGAAACTATGGGGAGTGGAGGAACAGAAAGATGACACGAAAGGGATTCTGAATTTGAACGACCAGATGTGGAGGGATTCCACTTGGAGCACATCCGGTGAGTTACTTTTCATTCTTAAAAACCGTGGACCACGCTATCATCCAGTGTCGTTAAGACATTGGTCTAAGCGTCTGCGATATTTCGAAGGTAAATATACATCGAAGAAATAAGTCTTAAGTGCGCCTGTTAAAGCGAATGGCAATAGTATGTTCTGAAGAACTAGGTTAATTTTTTCTTGAAACTGTGATTTGCACTTAGTTGTTAGTCCACACAACCCTCAGTTGACCATGCACGGATTAAAATACTGTAAGATCTATCTATTCGTGAGCGTCTTAGATCTAGCAAATGATGTAAGTCCTGTTTTGTTAGGAATAGGCCTATTATGATACAGATTTTTTGCAATATAGCACATCATTTTGTCGATAACTTCGATTTTGCTAACCCGCTTTACATGATTCATTTGTTTATAACATTACGACCCGCAAATGTTTTTTTATTATTATACGTAGGTGGACAGAAGGGGATCATGAAAGCTCACCTAAATGGTAGGACATTAAATGATTTAGACGAAGTCACTATGAGGGGATTTTTTTGGGCTAGGGAACTCGGATCTAAGGTATTTTTGAATTCGAAGCCAGGTTTATATTTTTAATTATAGTTTTAATTGTTTACGTATGATTTGGATAAGGTTCATTAATCTGTGGTCCGTTTTAATCGTTTCATTTCGAATCTGTATGCCCAAATGGCAGCACAAAATTAATTTTATTCGTTTAATTATTCATGTTTACTACATAGGCCTAAAACAATAGAATTATGAATTCAATTATGTAATTCATGCAGTTTATGTAAAAATGATGCCAGTATTAAAAGATAATGTTTTAATTATTTTTCTGTTAAATAAATAATCGAGGGAGAAGTCGCGTGCACCTGCTAGTAGAAGTACAATATCATCAGTTCTTTATCGCCCTTATTGTAACATACTTATAAGAAGTATGTGTGGTACCGTCTCACGAACTCTGGCTAGCTCAATTGGTAGACGGTCATCTCTGACAACTGAAGGGTTCCAGGTTCGAGTCCTGAAGTGAGAAGGATTTTCTCCAAACTGTTCTAATATGCACTGGATGTTAAAACTACCGTTGATTGTTTACATTACCCTGTTTCCTTATGTGCACCTGGCCATTAAATAAAATGACATCGGTGTTTTCGCGAAGTCGGTAATACGGACGTTGAACTCTAATGAAATGGAGGCGTTATCACCTGGTAAAAGCGCTTATCTGTAGGCACAAAAAATGCAAATGCTTCTCCTCAGTTTGCTAACTTTGCTGTTGCCTCCAATAGCTGTTGTTAAGTGATTGGTTTTGTAACGAGCTCTAATGCAAATAATTTATAATTGGCTTGGCTTGTCGATAGCGCTCCGGTTCATTACAGCCTCGCTATTGTTCTGCAAAAAATCACGCTGATGAATATGTCCGCAGTATGTTATTTATGTCTGCACAACTTCCACATTATATGTTTGTGCACTAAATATTGTTTTTCCCTTTTTCACTGTTCGCTATTATTGTTTGAATGCGTTTGTTTACAGTCCTATTTACTCCCCTCCCATCTGGCTCCTTGCTATATAACCTACTAGCATGTGCCCGCGGCTTCGCCCGCGATAATTATTTCAAAAATTAAAAATTAAGAGCATAATAGTTAAATCATTATATTTATTAACACCTAAATCACGTGGACTACATACGATTAGATAGCATCGTCTGGTAAAAGCGACATCAGATTCGAGTTCCTTGGTCCAGAAAACCCCTGTATAGTGAGTTTCGTCCAAATAAAACAATGTTTGACCATATTAGGGCTTACAACATTCAAGCGATCGCGAAAGAATATTTCCAAGGTATGACAAAAATAGACAAAGCCAACTGTAATTGTCAAACTTCCATTTAATTTAATTCCAAACCCATCTGAAACCGACGGGCAACAATATGTTTTAATGTCAAATGTGATTCGGATTCGATAATTCTGTGTAAGAAGGGATTAAGTATTCTCAAAAACATATTATTTTTGGCATTTAAAATCAGAATTTTTCAAAATCCTTTCTTAGTGAGCACCTACATTATGAAACGAAGGTACTGTCAAAATTCCAAGTCTCTACCTGTTATAGTTTAGGCTCTATGTTGATTCCTGTCAGTCAGTCAGTCAGAACAAAGCCTTTTATATATTTACAGTCTTACTAATAATCCAGTTGTAACATTTATACCAGGAATATACACAGCTGAGGAAAGAAAGAGTACTAATAATCGTTGCGTAATGCTGAATGTGTGCAACCTTTACACAGCCTAGCCCCCTTGTTTAAACTTGACGTAAATAATCAAGATGGCCGATCTGCGTAACAGCCGGTCGCTTCGTAGATGTCTGAGATTGAATTTTGAGGTTATGCATCCATTCTTAAGGTAACTTGTTATGAAACATTCTGGGCTACTTTTGCGGAATTATAAACATTGTTCCTTGTTTGCGGGACATATTTCCATACTTGTACCCATGATTACAGCTTTCTGAAAACAATATAATGAAATACTGAAACTACAATATTAGTCTGCAGACGATCCACCGTTGTTTGCCGCTGCACCGATAGATGGCGTCCAGCAGTCCCTTCATAGCCAGGAGCTAGTAACGTCACAAATAGAGTGACGTATTTGATGACGTTGGACGTACAAACCCGATGTAAACTCGGCAGTTACACACTCGTTATTGGTAATGCGGCTTATGCAGAACTTACACGGGGAACAACCAAACAACCGTTCAACGCAGATACGAGGGTTGTGCAAAAAGTAAGTTTCCCTTATCTTTAGAATAAAAACCACAGGAAATATCGAAAAAATTCTTTTATTTTTCGATTCTTCGACTCAAGAACTATTTTTCTACATAGTCACCGTTTTTCTCAATGCATTTTTATGACCGTGGTACAAGCATTTTCAGTCCAGCCTCATGCTCCGCTTGCGCCACCTCCTTCAAAATTGGTTGACTTCCATCTTGAGTTTGTGATTGTTGTGGAAATGCTGTCCACCCAGGTGAACTTTCAACTTCGGAAACAGGTAGTATTCACTTGGGGTAAGGTCTGGGGAGTAGGGTGGATGTGGTAGAATGTCCCAATTCAACTTTTCAAGCAGCTCAACTGTCTTTCTCGCTGGGGACCGAACGTGCACACACTTTTGCCATTCCCAAATTCTTTTTTAAGATGTTAGCCACTGACCTTCGACTGATTTCAATGTGGGGAGGTAAGGTAGCAACAATATCGTTGAGGGTGAGGTGCCCATCACGTTCAACAATCTCTGAACCGCACTGCACAGCGTCCCCCTCAGTGGCGGTCAAAGGACGACCGGAGTACGGTTCATCACAGACATTCTGACAGCCCTCTGCGAAAGCAGAACACCATTTTCGCACCATTTGGATGCTCATCGCACCCATGCCATACACAGAAACAATTTCTCGGTGGATTTCAGTCGGATTTTTGCTTTTAGCATGGAGAGAACGGATCACAGAACACAATTCAACGGCGGAGTGAGAGAGTAATGGTGTCTCGATGGTTAAGAAGCTACTGACACCAAACCGATTGTTGTAAAGAAATGGTAACAGGTTCAGTGTTGCCACTACGTATGTAATAAAAATCCCTCAAAATATGAGAGTCCCACAAAAATTTTCCTCTGTTTAACAAAACAGGGAAACTTACTTTTTGCACGACCCTCGTATAAGCAGCTTTTATTAGTAAGGCTGATAGAGATATAACCCTATCCCCTCTCTTCTATCACTTAGTCTATCTCTTTCATTCCCTATATTCTTCTTCTTTATCTCTCCTCTTCTCTCTCTGTCTCGCTCTATTCTTCCGGGCAAGCTGGCTGCTGATAAACAGTACTATAGTCTATGAAACTTACAATTTTCCATTTTGAACTTTTTATCTCTCGCACTTTCCTGCTTCTATTCCGAAAAAAATGAGTTCTTCTAAAAACTTAAAAAAATACTTGTTTTTAAACAGTCAAAGGGAAAAAATGCACCCTTAACGTTTTTATCCAATTAGGAGTAAGTTACTAACCATGATATGAATGTTTGTGTCTTATATGTTAAGAGACATTTTAAAACAAATTTACAAAAGTTTAATTAAAACTTAGCTGTAGGTCTACAACTCGTATTTCCTTAAATCTGAATTCAAGTAACTCAGAAGTATAACTTTGCTAAAATTTAAATTAGTTAATAATTTCAATAAACTTTCCTGTAATTTAAGATAATTTCCATTATACAACCAAAAAAAGTCATGAGTGCTAGATTTAATTTTTAATCATTGCATAGTGTTTTATTGCAATTGTAATTATTATTGTAATTTTGATTATAATAATTATTATAATTAATTCATATTTTAACATTAGTGTCAGTGCTATTTTATTTTCCTTATTGTTTTCTTCTAATTTTTGTGTCGGAATTTAGTTTTTTTGGAATCCTCGTAGAAGGGAAGAAAATACCTAATTGTCTTATCTCTGCCAGACTGAACAATTAAATTAAATTTCAAGAAAGAGATCTGCCGAACATTGGTGGCAAACCGTCCTTACTTACTAGGCGACTTTTTTTTAAATTTTTGATAAATATAATACTTTTAGCATTGTGTTCTTTAAGTAGGTATGTTTTAGCTTTGATTTATTTGTCTCTCATTTAACCCGCCATGTAGTAACTTTTCAGTTGAATAGATTGGAACGAATTGGCAACACTAGTCCAGCATTTCTAGTAGGCCTATGAGTTGATGATCACCGTGATCTTGCCGTTATAGGATAATGTGGATTTTGACTGCTCACGTCTTTGCAGTCAATGGGGATAGTGGTGGTGGTGGACGTGCCGGGCTGAAAATGTTTTAGGGGGACAGGAAATCCATAACGTGGGGCTTTGCGAGGGTAGGATGGGGTGGAGCGAGGGTGGCTTTGTAATTATAATAAATGCCGCATTGTTGCGGGCCTGGAAAATGGCGCACTCTCTCGAGTGGTATTGTTGTAGCCGCACAAATGTTTAATCTGTGCGTTATTAACAATACCTTCATTTCCATTGTATTTGAATCCCGCACCCCTAACATTGGAGTTAGTGCAGTTGTACAGTATAGATCGCAGGCTAATTTAAACCTGGCTTATGCACCGTCAAGTCACAGATTTAGCGATATTTTCGGATAGTTATTAGGAACATCTTCCTTTTACTGGTAGATTTAGCTTTTAGCGGTAATGGATCGTGAGGTTTTAGGAGATATTCATTTTCGTAAAGGACCAAATAAGGTAGTTTTTGTTGGTATTTTACAGCCCTTTATTATTATTATTGAATCTCCGAATCTTCTAAATCCTACTTTACCGGGTATGTTAGGGTTATATTTAATTACAAAGTATGTATAATTGTATTATATGATTCACTGTTGGCCTAGCCTAATGTCTTTCATGATCTATGAAATATATGTAGGATAAATTTTGTAAATGTGCTATAACAGCAGCTGCTTGTAAATGTATCTGTTTTGACTTGCCTATTAGGTACTGTAAAGCAGATGTGTGGCTATTAAATTGCTTGCTTATGGCTGTTGAAAATGTACCCTCACATAAACGTGAAAAGTTCGAAGTCTCTCTAGCCAGCTAACTATCTGGAAAATCTGCAGTATAAGTATTTTTTTTTTAAATATTTTTCTTAGATTTTCTTTTTCATTAAAATATACATATTTAAAAAATAAAGTATCAATGTTAAATGAACGATTGTACATAGTGTTGTACATATGACATTAACAAATACACAAAACATAATCACTCAAAAATTTTGATATTTTCGGAAGTTATCAAGGAAACGGCATTTCAGTTCATGAAACGTGACTGTCATTTTGTAATGATAACTACCCGTAACTGTAATAGTTCGATTAATTTTGAAAATAGTATGCAATTCTAGAAGTATTCAATAAGGAGTATGTCAGATTGCAAGACTGTAGAGCAATTCATTGCTGGGGGGGGGGGGTGAATTTCACATAGGGCCTATTTCTCACCTATGAATTACACCCAAAACTTGTTTTAATAACACCAATATCGAGTCTGAGATAATGACTGAAGGATTATAATCTTACTAATTTTCATTGCACGTTATGTCCTTTTACTGTTCTAAAATTGAAATTTACTGTGGCTCTGTTTTTCTTGTAGCATGATGTGTGCTGCGACTCATGTCACGTATATTTTGTATGAAATTGAATGTAAACACAGAAACCATTATTGCTTTGCCGACTTTTTTATATTTTCTATTATTTCAGCTGTGTTTATACTCCTTTTAGCTTCGAGGCTATATCAGCAGTTCAGGATCTTTGTCTGTACAGTAGGGTAGGCCATGGAACTATTGCTTGTCAATTGTTAACTTACTATTGTTTTAATGGATTAAATTTCAATTGAGATTAATTTAAATGGATATGATGTGGGATGGTAAGGATTTCTCATGGTATGTAAATATCCAATTCGGATTTGCCTTTGGGGAAACCATGAAAAAACCCATGTCAAATTTCCCGGCCACGGGATTTGAACCTGGGACCTCCCGAATGCGAGTCCAAGATGTTACTAACTCGGTAGCCGACGTCTTAGTAGGCCTTTTCCTCTACACATCCCCATAAAAAATAATTTTTTTATCAGGCCTCTGTAATGCGATTAAAATGGTTTATAACTAGAGACAGAAAGAAAGAGAGCATGTTTGTATTAAGAAGAGATGAAGATCCTTTGTAAATTAGGGGTGGGAGAAAATTCATACGCGTCATTGTTGAAGTTTATTTCAATAACAACATCGCGGTGAAGTTTATAGCTTGTAACATAATCGTAAATGTTCCTAGACAGCTGTTTTCATTTTTATATAATTTCTCCATTTTATGCACAGGATGCGTTCACACTTTATATTCTAATATGTGAAACACTAAAAGTGTTCAAACATACACCGGAAATTAAATATAATGCTGCAACTTTAACCATTAGAATTCGCTATACCTGCTGAATATTCAGTTCCATTAACGCCAACTGCTGTTTGACTTCACAACTGTATTCGCAAGGTTCTATGGGGCAGAAATGGCAGTTGGTGAACGTGTCAAAAGAATAGTAGTAAAACTGCCCCTTTATAATGTACCAGCATATTTGCAAATTCATTTCATACACCAATAAAAACATTGCAAGTATTGAGCTTACAGTAATGGCTGCGACTCTGATGGGTTTGTGTCATTGTACTGTTGTCAATATACGGAGTAGTGTTTTAACTTTCTATACCTCCCTGTTTTATCTGTCGGAATACTATCTGTAAGGAATGAGCTTGACAGTGACTCATGATTGCAAAGGGAGGACATCCCCTCTATTAATTCTGAAAAATTAGCAGGTATATATATATATATATAAATTTCATTACTGACATCGGGAATTTTATGTAAAAAAAGAAGCTATTCACACATAATTGTGGTCATTGTATAGACTTGTAAAACATAGTCCTATTTACTAGGTTATTCCCTCCCTATTTTGTAGTTTTATCTGTATTTGATTTGTAACAGTCAAATGTCAGTATGGACTGATTTTCTTACTAACTTTTCGCTGGTACTGACATAATGGTCACTTCAAAAGTTCATAAAATCGATTATATAAATGTAAGATTAATCGATTAGTGTCGTAATAAGTAATGTATTTCGTTACAACTGGCATTGAAGGAAACCAGATATTCTAGAAGAATTTTCCTTATTGATTTCAATTTTAATGCTCACTGACGATTACTTATATTGGTATATAAATGCAGCCATGTAGTCTAAAGATTAAAAAGCATTGTGAATTTCCTTTCACATACAATTTAAATTATACTGTGTTATTACAATAAAATGCTACTGTAACATTTATTTAACATTATTCAGCACGTTCTAAGTATGTTGAAAATCTACTCAGTACGTAGATTAGTATAAATAGAAAATATCTGTAATCCAGTTCAAAACATTAGGCACTAAAATGTTTTTAGCGAAATATTGCTGTTGCAGTTAGAAAACAGCTGTTCTCTTTATACTGATTGATTAGCCCAAAAACTTATATTTTGTTTTCATAGCGATGAACATAAATGTTCTCAAACATACGCTTGAGTTCAGGAGTACAAGAAGAAAGTAACAAGGCTTGTCTTCTAAAACTATTATTTCTGGTAATTAAAGCGTAATTCCTATAAATTCTTCTTATACATAGATAACATATCCATGAACTCTGTATTCGGTTAGTTAATTAGATTTATTACTAATTACACAACCAGTAGGTCTTAAAATACTGTACCTGATCGTAAATAAGAAAGGCTTTATGCGGTACCGTTGTGTTGTATCGAACCGTTTCCTGCAATCAGAACTTTGAATCTATGCATTCTCATTACATCTCTAGGTTCCCGCTTCCATACATGTAATCTCATACATCAGCTATTTTGTCAGTTTAATCTGCAGAATCCTTGATTGGTTCTCCTCTTCATAGAATGGATATTACTGTTCGGTTATCGTATCATGCATCGTTTGATTCCATTTACTGTAATCCCTAGCTGAAGTTAGTTTTCTCTCCACTTTTATTGTTTTTACATATATGAACTAAACATTTCCATTTATATTTTTCTGCTTTTATAACGAATTTAATATTTTATCAAAGCTAGGCACGATTTATCTTTGGATATTTTTTCCCCTAAGAAGTGTGACACTGACCTGCAAGATCTGGTAGTCACAAGATCCACATTTTAAGAAATAGTCTTACTTACTTACTTACTTACTTACTTACTTACTTACTTACTTACTTACTTACTTACTTACTTACTCACTTACTTACTCACTTACTTACTCACTTACTTACTCACTCACTCAATGGCAAGCTAAAGGAATACTATCTATTTTATGGAACCCGAAGGTTCATATCCGCGCTTACATGAGCCAGCCATTCAACCCTATTCTGTGCTAACTCCATTCAATCATCCCTCGCAAATCCTACTTCCCTTAAATTTATCCTAATATTGTCCTCCCGCCTACGTCTAGGTCTTCCAGGTGATCTTTTCCCTTCGGGTCTCCCAGTCAATACTTTTGAGATTTCTTACACGCTTTAATTTTTTTATAAGAATACTTAGATACGATCTGCTTTCAAAGCACTAGAATTATTATTCTTTGGTAATCAATTACCATTATATTTTATGCTCTGTAAATACTGTAAACCGGGTTTCTTTATCACTTTGGCAAGCTCTGGATATGTAAGAAGATCGTTGTTCAAATAAAATAAAATAAAATAAAATAAAATATATTCCTGCTATACAGTAAATTTCATTCTGTTTAAAGAATCTTAAGAATTTATTTTTATTGTATTAATAAGACCTGTTGCTTGAACAGTTGAAGATGCATTTAGGCTATGTCTTTTCTTGATAGTCCAATAGTTTACCTCTATTTCTCCATGTATTGTTATTGATTTTAAAAATGATATTAGGACTGTATCTTCATTCCGGTTTTTTAAAAGAGTTGGTTTGCCTTTGTTTGAAAAAAAATATATATGTCTAGGGGCATTAATACCTTTTGGCTTCAGATAGTAACATCGATGGAGTTATATACAAATCTTTATGGTGTGTGTTTAAAACTGTAAAAACTTTGCGTCTATGTGGTTGTGTGTTTATGGCGGGGGTGATTAAATTAGAGTTACATTTTAGAATTTTCCTTTTGTTAAATATTTTACAATATTTTTACTATACTTTTTTGTTACTTCTCTCTTTCTCTCACTCGACCGTTTAGAAATGGCTAGCCATGCTAAACTTGAAATGCGGTTTGATGCTAGTACCACATTAAGGCTTCTTACCCCGTTTAATACAAATTCTTGCTTGTTTTCCCAGGGGTTTTTTTTTTCTGCACGCGGATAATAATTACGTGTAATCTTAAAGCCTTAAATCCTTTAATATCTCATATACAGCACATTTGTGGAAGTAATTAAAGTATCATGATGTAAGTAAAAGTTGCATCATTCTTCTATGAAATCTGCCTAATTTTTACCGTACATATGACAGGTGGACCGTAGTACTACTTAACAGAACGATTTGTAGAATGGGAATTGTTTTCGGGACTGTTGGCGTATTGGAATTGTATGGTTTGCTCTTATTGACTGTCGGAGTATCGGAAATTCCTGAACTAGCTGACAGCCAGCAGACATTGGCCTTGTATTTCGTATTTGCATGTTGTGAATTATCTCGCATTGGAAGCTGAATGACCAGATCTGCAGACGACAACAGATGCTGTGCTGGACCGGTTATGGCAGACAGGCGAGCAGGCTTCCTCTCCCCTTCTCATCTGAACGGAAGTCTTGTTAGTTTTTGCCTGAGCATTAACTCTAACTTGTCTCCTTCACTGCCTGTGCTCTCTTACACGGAGGGGAAAAAAGAGGACTTTGCTATGCGTATTCTAACCGACGTTTGGCGGGGAGAGGGTAAGTTAGTCTTTATTTTATTCTCATAACTTATGCTTTATGACCGTTAAGGTTTTATGACCTTATGCTCTCAGTCGCAGTAGTTTCGATAATGGCAGAATACTGTCTTTGTAAGATGAAGAATATTATTCTTATCCGATCATTTTTCCGGCCGATGGTCCAGTTCTAAAATGTTATTTACTCCTATAGAATTAATTACCTTGTAACAATAAGTACAATTCGCCAAGTAGTTAAAAATCTTCTAAACTCTTATTTACTCCTATAGAAATGAATTTCAACAAAAGACTAATTCGACACGTTATTCCTACAGAATCGACAGGTAGTTAGAAAACTTCTAAACTCTTATTTACTTCTACAGAATTGAATTGCAACAGTAAGACCAATTCGACAAGTAATTATAAATCTTCTAAACTCTTATTTACTCCTACGGAATCGCATTGCAACAATAATACTAATTAGATAGGTAGTTAGAAAACTTTTACTTCTACAAAATTTCATTGCAACAATAAGACCAGCTAATTAAATACGTTATAATCTTTCATCTAATTGGTGGATAATGTTTTTGCCTTCTGTAGATGTAATGATGTATGATTCATTACAATTTAATTGAGCTATGCATTTCAGTTTTATAATTATAACTTTTAACACCATGTCATCTGAATAGCTTTTATAGGAACTTCTTATTTTAATTGCAGTAATTTCTTGTTCATTACTCACACCTCGGCTGTGTGAAATGGGAAATAAATGAAACGATATTTTGAAAATATCTATGAAAATAGAGAAGTAAATATATTTAATATATTTAGCCGCCTAATTTTAATACTTTCTTGTTGCTCGGTTTTCTTACGAGAACTTATGCTAAATATGAATAATAAAATCTCGTGAAACCAGTAAATCTGGAAGAAAATTTTGGGTTTGTTTAAAATATCGAAATTGAGTGTATATTGAAAAATGATGACATTATACTAAACTGATTACTAGTAAGCTTTGTATGCATCTGTTGTATAAATCATGGCTGTCCAACATGAAATGCGGCCCGCGACCTCACTTTTCGCTGCCCGCAGAGCGGGCCTCTAAATGTATAAATTACCCTCAAATACGAAATATGCACAATTCTTACATTAACGATAAAATACAAATAAAATAACGTGTGACGCCACTGGCGACGGATGTCGTTTATCAACAACAAAATATATTAAAGTTAATAGTCGTTTATCAACAACAAAATACATTAAAGTTAATATTGATGCATTAATTATTGAAAACCAACATCCTCAAATTTCCTACTATTTTTTTTAATCGATATTTTTTTAATAAATTAAAATAATAATACAAACGCGTTCTTTCTTTGTATATCATACCTATTAAAACTCACTGATAAATTTGCATACGAAGTATTTTATAATGCGGCCCTCCAAACAGCAGTTTTTTTAAAGCGGCACTTGCAGTTGGACAGCCCTGGTATAAATTACTAAAGCAAGAAAATATTATTACAGCATATTGGTAGTAGAACGTTTAGTGAACTGTATATATTTTTTATTTAGTAACTTATATAGTCGAATCTGTTCAGATTTTAGAATTTACTAACACAGACGTAGATTTTGTTAATCCTTGTCGGCAAGATTGGTGGTGGTGAAGTTGAAACAATAAGTTGATTTGAAGTTGTAAAAAGTATTTCGTTGACACTATGAGATAAGGTCGTACATAACCCGAAGCTACATAGGAGGAGAATATTTCCCAGCTGGGGGCAAAGTCGTAACCGCACGCCATAATAACTCATGTGGAATACTTTTTTTTTTTTTTTAAAGAGGCTGGGTTTTATGGCTGTGGGATTTCATATCTTTCCCTCGCTGTCACAGAGTTGACCCCGGCTATCAGTTTTCCAGTGGATATGCGACACTTGAAGAAGCCTTATCAAGGCAGGGTAAGGAGTGGGATACTTCCTGGCATAATTGCTCACCTCCTTCAGTTGCGATTAGCATGTCTGGGCTTACTCGTGTCGGTCATTTAAATGCAAGGATACCTCAGTACTTCACTGATTAATAATTAATCACATACGAAATTACACAGCAAGTAAACGAATATACTATAGAGACAGGTATCCCGGCGTGTTACCCTTCGTTTCTACATCTGTTTTCATTAGGGAATGATTATTCGAATTCTCCTAAGAGGTCTGATTTTTATATTGGGTATTCCATTTAAGGTAGGCTATACGTAATGAATGCTGCTTTTCTATCAGCATTATCAGCACACAAAGGGACTTTAGTAGTACATCCAATTTTTAGAGATCGAATAAGTTATCCACATTATTTTTTACTTGAGTACTCAGAGTACATCATTGAAATTTCTGGGGGAATTGACGATTTTTTTCCTTCTTCTTCTTCTTCTTCGCAGAATTAGCAATTATATGTTAACAAATAAAGCGCTCAAGTTTTATAACTTCAAAATGCATTAAGAACTCTTCTAATTCTGTAGAAGTGAATAAAATACACTGTACAACTAGTATCAGTTATGCATATATCATGCAAAAGCAGCCCCATTGAACATACTTTTGCAGTTTACTATATTTTTTGTTACATATACAGCAATAACTTTCCCTTGGGAAGAAGTTTTAGAGTAGGCCTACAGTTGGGGGGTTACTTTTCATTATGATAAGGTGATAAGTTGCAGTCGTTACTTTTCATGAAACGTGGGGGGGATGTGAGTTATGAAGCTAAGGTAGGGTGGGCAATAGTAATATATTAATAATAATATATAATGTGGGCTGTATGTTATATTATAGGTTATACATTATATATAATGATTTATTATTATTATTATTATTATTATTATTATTACTACTACTACTAGCTTAAAAAGTCCGGCGTTGCCCGGGTTTTTATTTGTAATTTGAAATTAACTTATGAAGGACTTTCGATTATCAAACTCTAGGGCCTTGTATAATATGTAGGCCTATATAGAACTTGCGAAAGAACGACTTATCACACTTAAACTATTCCCTCAGAAAACGCTACATATAGCTTTTTATGGGTCACAGAGGATGTCGAATGTTGCATTCCGTTGCTTCTACACACCATGTCTGGGATGGGTTGAATAAGAAGAAACGTCATGTTGAGGGTAGAGAAAGTTATGTGACTGCATCACATTGTGCTTTATTTTCGTGGATTTCATTTTTCATTAATTTTTTTCACCAATGTATTACATCGATAGCATCCGAATCTGTTAAAGCCTAGTATTATTATAGTTCCCAAAGCTCTATGTGAACACTATAAACAGTACACTGTTGTCATGATAACTGAATTGCATTTCACTTTTCAGTACAATATTTTCAGAAATTACATAAATTTTCAAGGGAAGGAGTGCTTTGTTTGAATTTTAGTGTTCACCGCGTTACTTCCCGGGCTTAACTGGGTATGTGTGCAAACTTTCGTGCAAATTGGTCAAGAAATGTGGATTTGTATAGGAACATACATACCAACATACATACATACACACTTTCGATTTGACTTGGTTGCAAGACTCAAACTTTTTTGTTTGTTTGTTTGTTATGAAAACATGTGACAGCGGAACTCTCAAACTGTGAATATGTCACACTTCTTTTGACACACTCCGTTTTTTTTTATTTTTTTTGTGTAAACAATTGACAGCAGAACTCTCCTATTGTGCCTCATTTCGCATTTCCGACTCTTTCCGTGGATTTTCCAAAATTTTTCTTTCATACAAAGCTTGTCCTGACAATTACGAATACAACAAAAAAGAAATGAGCCAAATTGGTCGAGCCGTTCTCAAGTGATGCGGCAACATAAATTTTTGGAAATAATATATATATATATATTATAAATATATATAATAATATATATTATTATATAAATATATATAATATAATAAATATAAATATAAATAAATATAAATATAAATAAATAATATAATTATATATATATTTGTGCGTGTGTTTGTCGTGTAGATTTAATAATAAGCTGAACCCTCAGGGTATTCCTTTTAATTGGGGCTGCTATCCCTTGTGGATTTTATCTCTAAACTAAATTCAGGTCAAATTGCAATAATTGAATAGGCCTACTAACTGAACCATTTTTAACTCCAGAATAACTTCAATAAAATACAAAAAGAAATTGTATTATTTCACATACAACTTACAGCACTGAATGTGGTAAATAACGCCGTGCGGATTGTGTTTAGATAACACGCAGTACACGGCTGTCGGAGAAGAGGCCTATATCATCATTGCAGGGGACACAGTGAATGCAAAAATCTCAATAGTACTGAATATGATAAATAGCGCCTTGCGGATTGTGTTTAGATAACACGCAGTACACGGCTGTCGGAGAAGTAGCCTGGTAACGTCATCGCAGGGGACACAGCGAATGGATGGATGAAAGGCATCCTGTTATTCTCGACGAGGAGTATGAGGCTTGCAAGTGGAGGTTTGACTACCGAAGAGTGTTTTGGTAAAGTTTATTTTCCTGCAGAGGATAGCTCATCGCTTCGACTCCGAGCTAGAGGAAACTGAGGTATTTCATGTAAGAATATATAAACTAATTCAATCATATATTAAAAGAAATTTAACCAAAGCTTAACATTTTCTGTACAGAGATGAGATTTATTCTTGTTTCACACACACACACACACACACACACATATATATATATATATATATATATGTGTTATATTTATATATATAACGTCATAAGTTATCGTCATAAGTTAATATCAATAAATGTACATCACCCGTACATAACCTGCGCTCATAACGTTTTCCGTGTTCATACAAACAGACTGAAGATGGTATTTTAATTGCCGAAATGTATTTCAAGAACTACAGAAGAAGATCATAACAGAGCTAATCAATATTTTATAATTTTATCTAGTTTTTTTTAGGTAGATTTCGATGAAATATCTACCTATTGCAATCGATACCATGTCATGAGTTTCTAAAAATTATTTCATATCTTTACGTTTTATGCTTCCCTAAGTAAGAAGCCACCGCCCGTTAAAAAAAAAAAAAAAAAAAAAAAAAAAAAAAAAAAAAAAAGTATCTTTTCATGCTAGCGGCCGTAATCTTGAAGATATTTGAACCAAATTTTATTATGTTATTTCTAGACCCAATAGTTCGGACAAGTTCGTTAATGAGCAATCTTGGCCCAAGGGTGGGGGTCAGAAGAGGGGGTTGAAATGTTGAAAAAGTCATATCTCGGCCCCTATGAAGTAAGTTATAGAGGGATCCTTTGTTTGAATAAATTAGAGTACTCCTTATGGAGTTCACAGTGACACCAACGATTCGGGGGTTTTGGGGGTACGGGTGGGAGTGGGGGATGGTAATTCGAAATTTTTTAAACCACGTCTTGTGGGGTATCGTTGAAAAGCTCTTGATGAGTACTCTACAGATCAATAACTAGTTTCTCGATAGTCTTAGTCTTTTGAGAATTATAAAGAACTAGTCTTCCTCTACTTGCTCTTTATAAAATACTAGCTTAAAAGGCCCGGCGTCGCCCGGGTTTTTATTTTGTAATGTGAAATTAAATTGATGAAGGGCTTTCGATTTTCAAACTCTATGGCCTTGTATAATATGTACGTAGAACTTGAAATGAGGAAGAACGACTTATCACACTCAAACTATTCCCTCAGAAAACGCTAGATATAGCTTTTTATGGCTCATAGAGGATGTCGAATGTTGCATTCCGTTGCTTCTACACACCATGCCTGGGAGGGGTTGAAATAAGAAGAAACATAAATTCCTACTACATAAGATTGTATTGCCTTTACGGAACATTTTATTTCTCTCTCTCATGTTACCATACAACCGTTTCGGAGCTGAAAAAAAAATCAATATCTCTTTCATACCTTCCTCCCCCAAAACAAGGCATAATATACTGCGGGTATAGAACTGAAAATGTTCCACCCTGTTTTGTATTCTCGTAGTGTGTAGGGTCTATGATAAACATCCTACAGCTATGAGTGACGTATCAGTAGATAGGATTTTTTACAGACTTCTGATATAGCATACTGACTGGCACACACTTCAGCTGTCCCTGCAATACGACCGCTTATCCTGCATCAAAATATGAAGTGAGAAAATGATATTTTTCATGTCGAGAGTAGAGAAAGTTATTTGACGGCTTCATATTGTGCTTTATTTTCTTGGATTTCATTCTTCAAGAATTATTTCCACAAATGTATTAATTACATGGATAGCATCCGAATTCATTAAAGCCCAGTATCACGTAGTTCCCAAAGTCCTATGTGAACACTGTAAAGAATACACTGTTGTCGTGATAGCTGAATTGCATTTCATTTTTCAGTAAAATATTTTAAGAAATTATATACATTTTCTAGGGAAGGAGTGGTTTGTTTGAATTTTAGTTTTGACCGCGTTCCTTCCCGGGCTTAATTGGGTATATGTGCAAAATTTCGTGCAAATTGGTCAAGAAATGTAGATTTGTATAGGGGACATACATACCCACATACATAAATACACACTTTCGATTTGGCTTGGTTGCAAGACTTTTGCACGAAATTCAGCCTCTTTTCTGATATTACGTATGCTATGTGGAATATTTTATAGTTTATAGAACTTTCGTAGTAAAAGTGCCTTTACAATTAATGCTACCTCTTTTTATGGGGTAGCCTTTACGAGATAAACTGCATATGACAACGAAACATACCATTTTTTATTAATAATAAATCATTGAACCTTCAATAACTGACTCTATTTTCTTCTAGCTAATACTATATTGTAAGTAGGCTAGGTATTTAAGGATCCCTCGTGCATTTGTAATAACAGACCTTGTGGATAAGAATTAAAAAAAAAAGGAATTATTTGCATGAGTGCGTGATGAAATGCATTGCTCCATACGTTTGCTATGCATTCGTTCTCAGCCAGTTGTATTTGATCGAGGATTAATAATGTGGGCTGGACAGGTCAACTGTGACAGAGGCTTCAGCACCAGCTGTTTGGGGAACCCTGTCAGGTTATTTTGGTCTTATCCCGTGACGTCAACGGTAGGTGTGAATGAGCCTCCTATCTAGCCAACAAGTTCTCAGATGGCTCTCCGAAACATTCACACAGAAGCTTGACTCTTAGAGGAATAAAAATAAACCGGTAATAAGTGGGTTATTTTTGCTTGTCCCTGTCGTAAGTGACCGGTTCTGTTGACAGTCCCTTTCTCGCCAAGTTAGGACACCAGGGTTGCAGTTTTGAATACGGGTGTATTTTGTTTATTGCGGATTTTACAGTAAGTTGGGTTGTAAAAATTTTTTTCATTAGTATGGAGCACAAGTCATCTACGTAGTAACTTGCTGCATCCACATTTTTCGTTTAAATAGCATGATTTTGAATATTGCCTTACCGTTACCTGAACAAATGTGTTCCATATACTGTATTGTTCCCTGTACCTCGGATTTTTCTGAGTTTAGAACGAGGAACACAGCAACCCTTCCAAGAAAACGATCATTAAGAAAGATCAGGGTCTGCACGCGGACCACAATTTTTTCCAATCTTAACATATTTTGTGCAGCTTGATAGAATTTACATACTGGCAATCTTGATTATCCGTATTTTAGTGGTTTAGTAAACCATCCCACATCTACAATAAATACAATAATCGTAAATTCTCTTTAAAACAATTCTGATTCTTTATAGAGGGCAACGAAATTTTAAAATCTTTTTGAGTTAAATGATACACATACAGGGTACTTACTTTTATACATGTGGACCTCAAATACCGTGCTTTTTGTTTAGGTGGCTAAACGACACAAACATGCAACATTTCATAACAGTTTCCTGACTTTTGGCGTCAACACTGTAAAATGCAAGATAGGAAAAGTAAGCGACAAATTTGCCAGAGGATTGTTCGAGTGGTTGACGCCCGGATTTTGTTGACGTCATATTTTAACTGGTACATCATGCATGTAGCCCACTAGAGCAAATCAATTTTTAGGGCCACTTTGGCCACTTTCCCTACTTTTTATTTATTTTTTATTTTTAAGTCATAATTAGACCAGTGAGTATAAAGTCATTATATTCTCATTTTATTTCTTGCATTAGGCCTATATAGAGTTTTTGTGCATTTATTTACATTGGAACTCTAAATAATCGTAATTAAATAAACCTTGTTTTAATTTGAATACAGAAAGACGGTGTTTGCTGTTGCATTTAACCGTATATACCAATTAACTAAATTACAAGCCTATAATTGGGTGAACAAAATTAATGTAGAGTAGACACAGATGAGATGAATAAACTAATTTTTTCATACATTTTGTACTTTTGCAGTCATTTTGTAGCTCATTTTTAAGTATTTTAGTCCATCAAAATCCGGGCCCTGGCCCTAATTCAGAATATGTAGGTAGGATATTTATTTCGCCAAGTTACAGAGGAAAGCATACGTATATAGGCCTACGGTAGTAGAAAAAAGAAAATAATAAAATAGCATTTTTTAACCTCAAAGGTGTGCCTTCTCTTAACGCTACGGTATTTTAAGAAGAGGAAAAACCAAACATATAGGCCCTATGCAGTAGTTATATTTTTTCTTGATGGTACATGTAAGGACATTTCTTGTGATATGTTATATCTTGTGTATATACACGCGGAAGATGTAACGATTTTGTTTTGAGTAAGAGGCGGGTTGTTATTTTTGCAGGAGCTTGGGGCACTGTAGCAATTTCATTAACAGCTGGAATGTATCTCATTGAGTGCTACTGGAATAGTTAATTTCACCTCGGGCTTTTCCTTCCAAGGCTACTCGTTACTCCTTGATTATAATGCATACTCTTCTCGGGGGTTTTACTTCCATTATCTTAGCCTACTGATTCCTCTCGGCAGTATTTTTACTTTCCCCGAAAATATATCTCTATATATATAAAAGGCTTTGTCCTGACTGACTGACTGAATGAATGACTGACTGATTGACTGAATGACAGGAATCAACGTAGGGGAGGCCAGGGCAAAATGATCCCTCTAAGGGATATTTAGCAATATCAAGCTTGAATAGAACTGTACTCTCAAATAATTTTGTTCTCGTGTTTCGTGAGGATAATAGGCATTACTGAGATTTTTCTGGTAACGCAGAATAAAAAATGGAATGCAAAAAATATTGATTTAAAAATACCATACAAAGGATCATTTTGCCCCAGGGTGTGGGGTAATATGATCCCCCATTTTGTACGCGATCCATTCTGTTTCTTTTGGTTCGTTGGACATATCACAACATGTTTCAGACGTTTAAACAAGTGATTTATATAAGAAATAATATAAAAACATCAATTAATCAATTTAATCCAGAAAACTATCACTTCCAAAAGGTAACAAGAAGATGTTTATTTACTGGTGATGTTAGACAAAAGACAATATTAACAAAAACCCTTCATACATTCAGCTTTCTACGAGTTAGGCCTAAAGATAATTTATTTCTGTTGCAAATGTCACAAGTGAACTCGTCATCATCATCGTCTACTCCTGCACATTTTTCATGTGCCCAGCGTTTACAGATTTGGCACATAATCCACCCTTCACCACTTAAAGAACGTAGAAAGTTATCTTCACAATAAATACACTCTGCATCATCATCATCATCGCTGTCAGAACTTTCATCCACAGGCAATCTCTTCCGTTTCTTGCTGTTCCCTTTCGGAAGAGACGCATCGGTTTTGTTTCCTCTTCCTTGTTTTCTTTCAGCCTGTTTCCCCTGTTTTCTTTCAGCCTGTTTCTGCTCTTTCTCGTCCTTCTTCCTTTTTTCCTCAATTAAGGCATTCTTATAGGGGGTACTAGTGAGGACTGCAGCAGCACCTTTCTTCCTTTTTGTTACGCACCGTGGTCCCGTAATTTTAGGTAGTGGCCTGATCTCCTCAGGTGACACCGTACCAAATGTCGTTTTGCCAGATGCAGATACTCCACTAGGTCCAGGTTGGGAAGAGACTTGATCCACCACTTCAGAAACTCCAACTGAAGTGGTTTCCACAGCGCCATTGCCACATGGTACGGCAGGACTTGCAGAAGCTTCAGGCTGACCATTAGATGCATCCTGAGTTTCACTTACTTGCACGTTGTTCTCAGGTTGATCAGTTGTTTCTGCTGCTGCAAAGTCTGCATCCGTAAATATATCGGAATCATATGGGGATATTCCGCATTTTCTAAAGCCATTGATGGCATTCATGGGTGTACAAGCCTTGAGATAAGCCTCTCCAAAAATCTGGCTAATTTGGAACAGTGAAACGACCCTGCCTGGATGATTATTAAGCCATTTTTCCAGAGCAGAATCATAGAATGTGCTCAGGGGGAACATTATCGACACATCTAAGGGCTGAAGCTTGTGGGTGCAATGGGGAGGCAGACAAACTATGGTAACACAGTTTTCTCTTGCTGCCTCAATGACGTTCAAATTTTTTGTATGGCTTAGATGTCCATCCATTATCAGCAGTGCTGGGTCATCCTTCGAGGGCTTCACATGTTGTATGAAGTGCTGAAACCAATTCTCGAATATTTCAAGCCGCATCCATCCACTTGAGTTGCAAGCAAATATGGTTCCAGGGGGTGCTCCATCAGTTAACTCAGCCTTCATCCTCTGACGAGGAAATATAAGCATGGGTGGAACGAAAGTTCCTCCAGCAGACATGCATATGACAGCTGTGGACGACTCTCCGCGCTCGCCTGATACAATTCGTCCCACTTGTCGTCGCCCTTTTTTGGCCAAAACCGCTGAATTTCTAGTCGAAACTGTCCCGATTGAAGTCTCGTCCACATTAAAAATTCTATGGGGAGGGTATGGATGACTGGAATTCACGGCTTTCAGAATGTTGAAAAATCTATCGACCACAGGTCGATTGAAGGCACGAGCTCTTGCGGCTGATGTCGATTCCGGAACTCTGAGCGAGAGCTCTGGATGTCTGCGACGAAATCCATGCAACCAGTCTTCCCCTGCCATACCCAATTCGACGTTGAAGGGATGGGGTATTCCGTTTTTCTCTGCCAATTGAAATGCTAGACAGCGCACATCTTTAGTTGTCAGGCCATAGAACCTAGTTTCCATATCTAAAATATGGCTGCACAATTCTTCCTCCTGAGCACTCGTGAATACAGGTTTGTAATGTCCCAGTATTTTTTTGTCCAACACAGCAACAGAATTTTTCCCTTTAACCCTTCTTTTCAGAGCCATTCTAGGTACACCGAAATTTCTACTTGCCGTTTTTACAGGCATTCCATTTTCTACTGCCTTAATGGCATTGCTCATACTTTCAGTGCTCCAGTTCTGTCTGTCCGTTTTACGTTCGTATGTTCGTACCATTGTTCAATCTGTAAAAGAACGAAAACGATGAAACCCCATGTAGACTGAATAAATAGTAAATTATATTAATTATTAATTACTTAAGAGATAAAATAATTTAAAATGTGGCAAATAAATAAACAATGTTAATAATGCAGTAAACGCCAATAATAAATAAAGATAATTTAATAAAAAAATACGTATTATTTTGACCTGCACCCGAGCACGAGCAGTCTTTCCATTCGGGTGCATTCCTAAATTGAATATTTTTTTATTATATAATATAACATAATGTATTTTGTAATTTGTAATAAATAAATATTCATTATATAATAAGGTATTAATATTATTATTATTGTTATTATTATTATTATTATTATTATTATTATTATTATTATTGGGGCATTACGATCCCCGCGGGGTAAAATGATCCTTTTGAAGGATCGTTTTGCCCCATCTTTTGCCATCACAAAGAATTCATTACAAGGACAACATGCCATCTTGGCTGAATGGAACGAAGCGTACGAAAGCATCCTTATTTAATACTTAAAACATCTGAATACTCATAAAAAGCTGCACTGATATAGTTTGGGAGATAACATATTACATAACAATCACTTACCTTAGATCAAGGCGGCTTCAAACGATGATTTTACAATAAAATTTAAACAGAAAAATGTAGGAGAAACTAGCACACACATAACGACTGAAGCTCAACTGGAGACGTAGTCCGTGAATTCGCCGCAAGATAGCACCACAAATCAAGAAAAAATTAAGAGGGATCGTTTTGCCCTGGGGGATCGTTTTTCCCCGGCCTCCCCTACAGCCTAAACTATAACAGGTAGAGACTTGGAATTTTGACAGTACCTTCGTTTCATAATGTAGGTGCTCACTAAGAAAGGATTTTGAAAAATTCTGATTCTAAATGCCAAAAATTAAATGTTTTTGAAAATACTTAATCCCTTTTTACATAGAATTATCAATTCCAAATCACAGAATATATTGTTGCCAAATGGTATCAGATGGGCTTGGAAAAAACAAATGAAATGCACTTTTGACAAATAAGAGAAGTTATCAAAATAATTCATGTTATAAATACATATTACAGAATGAAATCCACTAAAATAATGGAATCACATAACTTTCTCTACCCTGGACATAGAGAAAACAAAACGAGGTATGGTAATGTGTATATTATTATATTATATCACAGGTTTTTTGAGAGAAAAGTATGAAAGCGATAATGCTTTCTGTTTAATTTCATCCCCAAAACTGTTTTATGGTAACATAAGAGTGGGAAATTTCCCGCCTCGATATTACAATTTTATGTTACAGGAATTTCTGTTTCTTCTTATTTAAACCTCTACCAGGCTTGCTGTGCACTGTACAAGCGATGGGATGCAAAATTCTAGATCCTCAATGAGCCATAAAAAATATATCAAGCGTTTTCTGAGGGAATAGTTTGAGTGTAATAAGTCGTTCTTCCTATTTCAGTTTATAAATATCTGTATAAGGACCTAGAATTTAAAAATAGAAAATCCTTCATAAGTTCATTTCCAATTACAAATTAAAAAAACCCGGGCAACGCCGGGTCTTTTAAGCTAGTATATATATATATCGCCTTCCTCATACATCCAATCGAAAAACTTCGTTGCGCTGCATGCTTGAATGGACTAGGCAGATTATTGCGTTATCTACCATAGACAGATGGCAGGATTGTAGGGCAAGTGGTCAACTTGCCGACAACTAAGGCCGTTAATGGTTTCCGTGACCGGAGCCGCTACTTCTTATAATTGATCCCATTCTAGTTTGATCCTAGTCAAAACAAAGGGGAGGAGAACTTACAGAGAGTTCGCGGAAAATTCGCATCATGTGACAAAACGTGATTGGTTAATGTCATTAGCATGTGCCATTACCAGGGTGTGGCTAACGCGTGTTCGTAAGTTCATGCAACAATATCAACATATACACGTGAAATAACAAACTCTCACTGGCATCGTCATCATTATAGTATATCAATTAGCAAACAAAACAAAGGATTCATTGTCACGACGACCCAGCGGGTGAGTTGTACTGAGAATAAACAAACTATCAATAACACGGTGATGACATGCGTTCTCACGTACGGACTATGACAGCCACGCCTCTTTGTTTTGAACAGAATCGTTCTTAAATGGGATAGAGAATAATCAAGTGCCGGTAGTTCCTTAGATTGACCTGAGTGCACCCCGTTCTCTTCCTCAGAAAAATCCATTGAGGTACCGGAATCGAACCAGGGTCTGCTAACCATGAGACCACGCAGGTGGTCAGTTTCCGTGAATTTCGGCAACGCAATTCTGTTATATTCTATTCTCTCTTCTGACTGGCTCATTCGGTTATCTGTACCCCGACATCCCGTCGGAATTTCTCTGTTTTATATATTTATTAATTCAAGGCTGGTTGCTCACTTTCTTCTTATATTGTACAAAATATTGGCTTGTGCCTTATTAGTTGTTACTTATTACATAAGTTTAATTTCACTATATTAGACTTACTATGTAAGTGTAGGCCTACCTTAAAAATATATTGAGGGTATAAAGCGGAAATGAATATTTGTACATAACTTTACCCCCGATGAGAATGAAATAGTAAATAACTATTCTTGTAAGCCCCAAAAGAGTTCAATATATCACTAGTACCGGTAACATTAATTGGTTCTCTTCCTACGAAATTATTTATCTTTCTGTTCCTCAATCGTTGCAGGCATTATGGAGTAACGTACTGTAATGTACATCTAGTAGATAGTGTGAGATCTTTCTGTTAGATATTTTCTTGAAATTTATATTTGAAATGGTTTGTATTTGTTGAAAATAATTTTCGGTTCTATTTTCTAACAAACTAAAATGTTATTATTGATATTAGGTTTCCAATTAAAGTTTGGTGCAAGAACTGGATATTATTCTCAAAGAAAAGAGTGTACGAAATCTATATAGCTCTATAGCTCGTTATCAGCAAATGAAGATAAGTTGAGCGTTATAAAAAGTTTTTCTCTATCTCTTTCCCTACAGTCTGACCCACACAGATACTTGTGTCTGTGTATATATGCGGTGTGTGTGTGTGTGTGTGTGTGAGAGAGAGAGAGGGAGAGGGAGGGAGGGAGAGGGTATATTAAGAGATTTTGTTTGCGACCTATTAGTATTGAACAGTTTAGCAATTTCTGGGCTAACAGAGATGGAGCGCGCCGAGGAGGCGAAGAAGTAGTTGAAAAAAGGCTGACGGCAGAGTTATTAGATAGGGCAAAAATCTCGATTGATTTATGAAGTTCAAACTCCCAGGCGGTTCCTGTCAGTTCGCTGTATCCCTCCTACAGTTTACTCATATTAAACTTTCGTTAACCTGTTAGCGATTACCGATTAGAATTCATAAGCTCATCATTTGGATATTAGGCCTACTAAATAATGACTTTAATTCAGTGTTTTCAGTTGACTGAAGAATATGTTTAATTCTTCTTGACACCCAACGGCTGGTTGGAAAATACAAATTCCTAAGACCTCAGGAGTGTTCGGGTAAAATAAATTCTGAATAACTAATTATTATTATTATTATTATTATTATTATTATTATTATTATTATTATTACTACTACTACTACTACACATGTTTGCCATTAAGACAGTGTTTGAACTTGAATGTTACATGATTATACGCTTCCTTCTTGTTTCTTCTTCCTTTTTTCTTCCCAAAATCTCTTCATTCTTTGACTGTGTTCCTCTTTCCTTTGTTCGGTCCATATTTTACCTGTTTTCTTGCTTTCTTTTACTTCAAATTTTGCGTTCATAATTTTGTTTCTGAATTTGTTTCTTTCATTTATCGTTTCCCTATTATTATTATTATTTTAATTTAATTTTTTATTGTTTATTTATTTATTATTATTTATTTATTTTTTATATTTTGTATTTTATTTATATTATTATTTTTATTTTTTTGTTTTATTTTATTTATTTTTTTTTTTTATTTTTTTTGCGGGCTATCAGCTGACTCGAGGTTTTGAAGGATTCCGAGTTCTCTGAGTCCGGGATCCCGGAAGATGGACTGAAAGCTGGAGTCCGGAAGCTCGGAAGCCTTTAAAACTTCAAATTCTGAACAACTTTATAGTTTGCAACTTTGCAATTGGAATCTATCGTACGATCATACTTCAGGAAATTGTAGTGTATTAAAACGTTACGTTTAAGCGGTGGTAATTGAATACCTGATTATCATAATTCTTTGCAAAGTTAATATGTTTAGGAAAGTGATATGGCGACCACAATGTATTGCTTATTTAGCCTTCTTCCTTGCACAATTCTTCAGAATGTTTTAAGTGAATTTCTGGCTTCTGTTTTGCAAGCGCTGCTGGAGATATGCATAACGAATCTGATAGCTGGCCTGGTTTAATGATGAACGGCCTGACGCATCTGTGTTGTGCGGGCTTGCTTCGTGATACGGAACAGGGGCACCATGTGCTGGTTCTGTCATATTATGCTCCATATTTATACCATTGGCGTTAAGGCCACCGCGGAGAAGGCAGTTTCGCAATTACGATGCAAGATTTTCTTCCAGCCATTCTTTGGTTTTGTGGTTTCAGATATATCGTGTGGACTTGAATATATCTAGTTTCTCACGAATCTTGGGTACTGCCTATCTCAATTCTCCGCAAGCTGTTTTATTCCCCTTTTAGGATGATTACTGCAGCCTCTTTGCACCGTGAATTGTTGTTCTTCATGCATGTGCCCTTATAGGGCTGATTTCATATTTTCAAAGGAAATATGTTGCATACTCTTCAGACCGTAAAGTTGCTGTTAGTTTTGTAAAACCTACCGTTAGTTTTACGGCCCTGAGGTCGACTCAGCCTCTAACAGAAATGAGTACCAGGAGCAATCCTGGTGATAAAGGCGGCCGGTGCATAAGGCTGACAATCTTTCCACCTTCACGTGCCGAATGTCTTACTCTGGGAGCCTCAACCTCCTGGAACCCTCATGGGCCTCCATGGCCTGTATAGGGAACACTTTACTTTTACCGTTAGTTTTAATTAAGTTCATTTCCATAGAGGCAGTACTATTAAAATGTATTGCAATTTACAACCTTGTATCTTCTGCAAAGTATTACATAAATAAGATGTTAAAATACCTTACATTACATCATGTTACATTATTAGGGCCTATACAGAGTATACAGTCAGTGATTTAAAAATTGTGAACTGAGCATACAAAGTCAATACAATAAAACAAAATTAAGTTAATTGTCAAAGAAACAATAAAAGATTCTTGCTGTTTTAAAGAAATGCTGAACTTTCTTCTTTGTAGGCCTATCTAGTTTTGGGGGTGCATTTCGGAGTAGATTACGCCATCCTCAGCCCTTTGAAACTCTTGCATAGCTGCACCATTGACTATATACAATGTATAATGATGTAATATAACGTAAGGTATATTAACATCTTATTTATCCAAGATAATACTTAGTATAAGGTTGTAAATTCCCATAAATTTTAGGCCTAATACTACCGTTAGTAGCCTAAGTCAGCAATATGTGTTAAATACGCAGGAGCGTTTTTCCTTTCTGTTATTTTCACTTGGTGACATACCTATTTCTTTCTTTCTCTGTAGTTCCCCGTAAGTTAATACATATCTGGTATTTTTCTCTATTTATTTCATTCTTCTTTCACTTTTCTCTTTTTCGGATATCAGCAGCAGGTCGCGGTATCAACAGTTAGGGGGCAGGGTACGAAGAGGGGGGGCCTAGGTTATATTTGGCTCCTCGCAAACCAACACACTCCAGCGACGTAGAGCAAGGACGCTCAAGCGTCAATATTTCACTTGAAGTAGGGCGTCGAAATTTATTATGCTCGTTTTATCGTTCGACGTGAAGGGGTAAAGCACGGCACATCGCACACTGCATTGATCTACACGGGGCTCTTTTCAGGCGTAAAGGTGTTGGGTTTAATCTACTGCAGTAGCGTGGAGTGGAATGTAGTCTTACAGATCTCGTTGCACTTTAGTTCTCGTGGGTTGAACCGTTGGAGGATCACGTTTTCATATCTTTAATACTACCAAACAATACCCCGTTACTTTTATTCCTACAAGAAAATTTTTTCCTGGTTTCGAAATTCATCTTAGGCTACTACAGGCAGAAATAAACATAGGCTATTCTGTGATAGTCGGCTGTTAAGCTTGAAACACGTTGTGATGTTATGATCGGAGGTGGAAGGTAGCGAGTTTATTATTGGCCGGATGCGAGAACTAATTGCTGACTAATTGGATTAAATGTCATCGTTATAGTACAATGAGCAGCACGAGGTATCTTTCCTCTTCTGTACAAACAATTTCCTATATACGATTATTCATAAATTTCTGCTTGAACTAGGTTCGCTAAAGCCCAGCTCGGGAAACCAAATATGTTTATCCATTATATATTGTGTACAAATTCAGAGGTATATTACTAGGGCAAGGCATTTAATGACCATAAAATAGTGAAAAAATGCAAAATAAAAAAAATGTATTTATGACCAAAAAATAGTGAAAAAAATGACACAATTTTTTTTTTTAAAATGACCAATAAATTTTCCATCTATACTTATATATATATATATATATATATATATATATATTTATATATATATTAAGTAATGAATTGCTAAAAGCAATATAAGATATGAGAAACACTTATTTCATTACTAAATAAATAAGTAAATCTATACTACTTGGGCACCCTTAGCGAAAAAAAAAATTCTTTCTGAAGTGGCAAGCCCATCAAATTACCCTTAGGAAATATGAGCCATTTAAAAATAAAGAAAAAAACCTTTATTGCTACAAGACAAACTGCTATGGTGTTTACAATAAACTTGAGTTAAAATGAACTGTGAACACTTGGCGGAGATTCTCAAATAAAAACGATTGTCTGTTGTCTGAAAATAACAATTTGTACATGGAAAAGCTCCTCTCTACCTCCACTGAAACATGACCTAAAATGCTGAAAAATACCTAAAAATGCTGAAAATGACCTAAAAATTCAGAAAATGACCTAAAAATTGCCAAAAAATGACCTATCTCTGGAAAAACGACGAAATATGCAAAATAAACCAAAAAATGCAAAAACAAATTGCTCTTATTTAATCAATTATTTCATGATACACATTTATATATATTCGAGCTATCTTTTAACCTTCATATAAAAAAGATGCAAAATCATCAAATGCCTTGCCCTATATATTACAAATCTTCTGCTTACCTTTCCACATAACCATTTTTTTTTTGCAAACATTTTTATGCATAATTGTGACAAGACCACATCTGTATACTTACAGCCACGTAATAGAACTACTGCGGGACAAAATTTCAGCACACCGGCGACGATCACAGGCCTAAGTTGCCGTAAATCTCCGTCGTTAAATAACCGTAAAATCAACAAACCAAATATATTATGTTTAGGAATACAGTTTATTGGACAGCAATAAAATTTCTGTCACATGGCTCGCCTTGGACATGTCTTCAAGCTGCTTTTTATTAATTATTTATTTATCCATTATTGTTATGAAATAACAAAATAAAAACGGAACGTGTTAAATACATAAAATTGAGCTGCAACCGTTAAGATTTGACCAGACTTGGAGGGTGGTGGCTGCTCCAGTTGTTGATCTTGGGAGCCGAATCGTGTAAATTGGCCCCGATTCTTGTAATTTGTGAAATGAGTGCACGTAATAATAATTACTGGAAAGTCATTTGTCCCGTACTTTTAATTTGTGGAAGCCTGAGCTATAGTAGCCGTGACCTGATTGAGGCGGTGCTCCTCACACAATGTAAAGCATTGTGTCGCGACATTGACATGCTGACTGGCTATAAGACTGTGTCAAGGCGAAACGATTGCTCCGGCTTGCATATTGATATGCACCCACCTACTACAAGAAATGCACCCGATAAGACCTATATTGTGTGGTCGAACAAGACTGTGTTATAATAATTACTCATGCTGTGCTAAAGCTAAGATTTTTTGGCGTTTTAGGGGGGGGGGGCACACAGGTGACAGCACTAAAATCTTAGTGAAGTTAATATTTCCCCTCAAGAACTACCGAGCCATTCGCCCTGTAATGTTATATAAATATACAGAGTATTAATGAATAAGACCGAAATATTTTACCTGTGTATAGAGGGGACATAGACAAGCAACTTTTATTAGGAGATTTTTTGCTCTATAGATTCAATTTTCCCTGTTACAGCATAAGATCTCCCAGGGCATGGCCGCCACTGGCTTCTAACATTAGAAAAAAA
This sequence comes from Ectobius pallidus, assembly GCA_964059195.1. Classification (NCBI taxonomy): domain Eukaryota; kingdom Metazoa; phylum Arthropoda; class Insecta; order Blattodea; family Ectobiidae; genus Ectobius; species Ectobius pallidus. The sequence continues at coordinate 184,918,725 of CAXKWD010000001.1, forward strand.
TGCAAAACAAAGGAACTTCGTTGTTAACACTGTAGTCAGTAGTTATGAATAAAAGAAGACTAATGCAGTGGTGGCCAGTCATGTGATTAGTTTGTAAATTTTGCAGATATGAAATCTCTAAATTATGATAAAGCTATTGATGAATGATCAATAACCAGGTTTGCGTCGATCACTGAGAAGGCATGAAGTCAATTTAATGAAAATTTAACCCTATTTCGTTTAATTATTGACTTATGCGCACCAAATTGCAATGACTTGAATGCCCTGTAGCGTACACATTTTACGTCATAGAGCAAAAATCTCCTAATAAAAGTTTCTTGTCTATGTTCCCTCTATACACAGGTAAAATATTTCGGTGTTATTCATTAACACTCTGTAGGCTATATACTATATCTACGATTATTGATTATTTCCCTATTTTCTAAAAATATGACCATTACCCTGTGGTTAACCATAGTCTCCAATTGTCATCGTAACAAATAAACGAGTGGCTGTTTTTGTGCACCGATGTGCTGTTTCCCTTGCTAATGTAAATATTTTATTGAAAATTTGAATGTTTAGATATTGTTAGGTAAATTTTCTTAAAATACTGCATGAACTATAAATGTTAGAGCAGTTCACCTTGCTTCTTTCTTGGTTAATTTACGATTTTTCTGATCTTGTGAATGAAAGAGACGAATTAAAAAGTTACTTACGTAGACAATTTTATATCGACAATTCTGTAGCTTCGGAAAAATATATATAGTATCCTTAAAATTCCTCGCTCGTTAATTAGGATTTTGAGATCAGCTTGAAAATATCTGAGTTGTATGGCGTAGTCATAAGACACTTCATACGAAGGGATTTTCCCATTAGGCTTTGAAAGCAAGTAGGTGGAGTAGCGGTGCCGTGAAAACTCGAAGAGGAATCTTTATTATGATTAGTTTTAATAATAATATTGTTTTACGGTAGATCGTAAAAAGGTTTTTATTAGCTGTCTGGTCGGCTTGAACTCGAAATCCTTATAAGCTGGAACGAACGAAACTGGCCTTGGTTTAGCCATAAAGGCCAGTGCCAACGTGATTCATCTGTCTGTCAACTTCTACAGCCGCTCTCTTTTCTTTTGACTTTCTTTTGTTTTTATTATCACACGTCTTCGTGTCGCCTGTTTCTACACAAGGCTCCGTTCCTGATTTGATCTGAGTAACAGTCCTTGCAGAGATTCATGTTTAAGAACTTTTCAAATTTGTGTTGTCTGAACATCTAATTTATTGGTATTTATTATTGAATTTCTGTATTCTTTTTACATCTTCGAAAATCTCTGGCAATAATCTCTTTTGGTCGTTTCATTCCCACTTCGTCATTATAGTAATCATCATCATCATCTCAATAGCATCAAATTCCTTACTTAAATAAATAAGTAAATAAACAATTAAATTATTTCCTTTCTGATTTATCACTGGCTCTATCAATGTTAAGCCTCTTTGTACCATGTACCATACAAATTTCGTCTGTCTAAAATGATGCGTGTTCCCATATTTTAAGTTTTTACTGTATTTGATATAAACTAAGGTCACCTGTTAGCAATATTTACAACATGGTTAATATAATAATTAATTAATTAATTAATTATACAACCTATAAACCCACAGAGCTGAGGAAACGATTCTATTATCAAGCAGAAAAAAGGCTGTCCCCTAATAACAAACCCTACCCCATAAATAATTGATCTAACGTTTCGAAAGTTGATGCTTTTATAGAACTGGTAAAACCTTTTGTAAGTTTTAGCCATCAAGTTTCTAAATCCAGAGTAGTTTGAACATCTATTGTTGTGATGAAGAAACGGACAATGATATCGAGATATCTTCGCCGTTTAGAGATGTATTGTCCGTTACGTGCGAGATGTTTATTGTGAAGTGAAAGTTATCCGCTTTAGTGTGGAATTGGCGGGACTTGAAAGCATTGGTGTGGATTTAAACGGCTAATAGGAACCTGAGTTGGAGCTCTATGAGTGTAGAGATTGTGTCTGCGGCCTCAGCCCCAATAACAAGGAAATTGATTGGTATAGGTAGAGATGTGGCGCGCTCTGGTTGTCATGGAAACCCTTCCTCGTACTGCCTGCCTCGACAGGCGCGGTTCACACTTGTACGCAAGCTGTTTTCCTAGATATGTATAGTTGTGCTCATGGAGAATTTTAATTACACGGGCTTTATAGATTTCCTTTGTTTGTGTTCTTATTACTAACATGTAAATAGAGTATGCCAGTGCAGTTATACTCCTTCAGAGAGCTTTCATTATTTAATCAGATATTATTGTACTTACCTTAAGATAATTAGTGGAGGTATTGTTTCAATTATCGATATTAATGTTTAATTACATGAATATTCTTACAAATGAGTTGAGATCAAAAAAGGATTACTTAAAATTACACACAGGGTAATGGAGATCCTTGGGGTTATATTATATTCGGGAAATGGAGATAGTGGATGCACACAAAACAAATTGCGTTATCGCTGCATTTCTTGCTATTGTTGCTGTTCAAATAATTGATAGTTGTTACTGTGTAAAATATGCTCCGGAACCAATAGAGTATGGTATATCATTTATGTAATTTTAAGATGTTGTGCTCTGTTCCTAGCTGGATCTCATTAATTACAAAAAATAGTAGACGTACACATGACAATACAAAACTTGAAGAAAAGAAAGTCAATGCAACAAATGCTAGTAAATTGAAAACTAATGAAGTGAAACGCCGCTTTAATTTTATTAAATCTATTTATGTAATAATAAGTTCATTTCTATATAATCTTTAATATTATAAAATCAATTCCGAAAACATTAGGCTATGTACCAGTACTGTCAATTATTGTGCAGACGGTTCTCAAAACAATTAGCAAAATATGCTGGTAAATATTTTATTTAACAGAGATATGTAAAATATTCAAAACCTGTGACACTAGCATACAAAAGAGCACATTATTTAAAATATGCTTTTTCGTAAACTCCGAGCCCTAGTTATTGTCATGTTGACCCCTTGTTTTACATTACACTTATTGTCATTATAAACACAGTCTTGATATTACATATCTGTATAGTCAGAATCCCCCCCCCCGATATGTTATATTTTCTGCCTAACGCTTTAACTCATAAATTGGTCAGGCAGACGTACAGGCGGAATAGGGTTAAATATAGACTATATTATAAAATTTGAGAAGCACCATTACTTCTCGGCCTGTTGTGCGTTGGGTTCACACTGCACTGATGCGCATAACAAGGAAATCTTATGCTGTAGTTGTGTAGTAAGAGGGTTGCCAGAGGGTTGTGTAGTAAGAGGAACTCTTCCTCGTGCCTGCATTGTCACGTTGTTGGAGCGACGAACGCTTCACACATCGCACTTCGTAACCATGGAAACCTGCAGTCTACGCTTCTGAGCTTACTGTTCTTTTTCTCTCAATTATTATCATGGCATTGGCTTGATTTTTTATATATTTTTTTCTGTGCTCTTTCTTTCGCTGTTGATCGGAGCGAAGGAAACAAAAAAAGCGAGCCTTATTGTAAAACGCTATAGAAAATAATCTCCTTACTCTTGGGTAGGTTAATCTGTCTTTTCTCTTCTTTCCTGGTTTCTATAGGATTGAGTCTTCCATGATTTTCTTAAATATTTTCAGTTCCTCTGAAGTCTAGGACAATACTGTTTGACATTTACGAATTAGCAACTCTCGGATTTAAAATAGGGACTTATCTCCCATACTGACAATATAGTTACTTTCTGTTCTGATGTTTGATATAAAATAATACTTTTTAAGTGCCGGAATTTTTGTTGTTGTATATTTTATAATGTACATCGCCAGAGGCGTAACGAGGGGGGGGGGTTGGGGAGTTTGGACCCCCCCCCCCCATTGATTAAAAAAAGGAAAATTATACAATTTTTTAAAGTCTGATTATAAATTACTTGATACGAGTATAAAGCGTGGGAAGCTTAAAACTCGTTATTGTGCATCTTAATTTTTAAAATTTTCCGGGGGACGACCCCCATACCCCCCAGATGTTATAACCCCCCCATATGGTCGGCCTGGTTACGCCTATGCACATCGCTGAACATGTTAATATCGATATTGTCTAGTGCATCAAGTGCGTGACTCCAGTACTCTTACTAGATGTGTAGGATTCAAATCCCAGTCAGTTTCGTTATTTCCATTCTACCAGACTTCTCCGTTTGTTGTACAAAATAATAGGCTAGTAGTAGGCTACTTCTACTTTCAATATAGTTGTCATTGACTCTGATGGTATTCCATAGTACTCTGTATGATCATTCGTTCAATGTTAGTTTGGTGAATTGAAGATGCATATGAATTTTTACTCATCCTGTAAAGTTGATGGAAGTGTTTTTAACGTTCTACGCTTTGACATACTCGAATAAAGTAATATGTTACGTTTATTTGCTGTGTAGTGTTAAACATAGTTTCCTGCCTGTGAAAGTCCAGTTGTACTGTCATGCTGTAACCTCGATTGGGTATTAGGTAATTTGAGTCGAAACTAAGTTAAGCTCGGCTTTGAAGAGCGATGTATAAGTCCGATCAGTTTTATCTCATTCATTAATGCATGTGGGAAGTGGGAACGAGATGGGAAACAAATCTGGCGGCTTCATCACATTATCCACAACGCTGTGTATTGGCTCAAGCACGTGAATCTCTTTGCAGATTACTTTCCACTGATGTGTGTAAATTGAAGCATTTAGGTTATACCCGATGCGACTGGATTTTACCTTCATCAAATAAGCCAGTCAGATCTTTCCCGGTGGAGCGCACATTACCTGATTATGCTATTTATACGTAATCGAAAAGTTCGATCAATTCTTGCTTATTTATTTGTTTCTTTATTCTGTCAGGGCTTAGACCTTTGGCCTTCTCTACTGCTCCACCACTTCAGCAATTTATTTATTATAAAACTTGTTCCATGTATGGGGTTTGCAAAGTTACACACAATTCAGGTGCAAATTACTATTACATCTATAAAATGAAAAACACTTGCTTTGGAGTGCAGCTAACGAAAAGTTATTTTATACTTTCGACCCGTCTCAAATAATAATTAAATATAACTAGTGGATAGCATCTCAGTTAACGTACATTAGTGTATCACAAATGCAATATGTAAGTTTTTTCTCCAGTAATCAGTGGTGCTGCATTTCCGTTGTTAAGTAATTACTTACTATTACTTTTTACTTAATTGATGTAAATTCTTGTTTAAGTCGATGGTTTACTCAAGTATATTGTCTATGTTCTTTATGGAATTTAGGCGCTTTATAATATTGAATTCAATTCATCTGTAGTTGATACCTGTAGATTTAATATTTGAAAATTTCTAGCGAGAGCTCAGCACATATGGGGAAAATATAGCTAGGGGAAAAAACACTAAGAATATTGATGAAAATCGGTATTACATTGGTTAGTGTTATATAATTTTCACAACTATATTTCGCTATTGTATTTCAGTTGTCAAATCAATTGCAGGTGTTTTTTTTTCTCCTTCTCTATGACTTGGAAATAAGAGCATCGCGATTTTTATTTCTCACTTTTTATTTCTCTTTAGTTAATTTATCACTTTTTCTCACTATATGGAAAGCCACTTACCGACTGACATTGCATCGTGTGAGTGAATAAGGGAAACTGCAGTTGTATCTTTTATGTCAGTTTTCCCTTAGTTCTAGAAATCCGCGTGAACTCTGTTCTTGGATGATGGAACGTAGTCTTGGATTTAATTATGTATTTTGTTTAAAGGGTATTGCTGCAAGTGCGATGACGGAAGGAGATAGAATCAAATACTGTGGAAAATTTTGTTTCTGTTGCCGAGACATGAATTGCGCGTGCGCACTGAGGCAGCAGGTGGTCGTTAGTTGCCTTAAAAGGTGCGTCGGTTGACATCCGTTGTCATGGTGATCGTCAGGTGGGCGAGACAGTTTCTTCTCCCTCCAGAGCCTTGATTCATATCTAGGCGAGGTCCTGTGGCTTGTTTCACAGGAGTGCGAAGTTTAACAGACATAAAACGTGGAAATTCAATACTTATATCGGGCTAGTCTCTGGGGCTTCGAGCGACCATTTACATGCCTCATATTACGACTTATTATCCGAATAACTAATTTAGGAACATCGTTTCAATATATATAGTTTCTATATATATATATCCTAGTTCGTCATCTTACAGAGTAGCCTAATCAAAAGACTCGGAATTCGTTGCCCAGGCAACGCAAAAAAATGGTATCGCGAATGAACAATAAAATGTTGCAGATGTACAAGATACCTAAGCGAGGAACATCAATGGTCTTGCTAATTTATACCAGGAATATGCACAGCCGAGGGGAAAAAAATATTGATAATCCCTGCATAAGAGACTGAATTCGTGCAGTACTTTATACATCCTATCACCCTTGTATAAACTTCACGTAATTAATAGAGATGGCTGATATCTGTAACAACCTGCCGTTTGATAGATGTTTGAGATTGAATTTTGAGGTTATGTATTCATTCATAAGGTAATTTATTATGCATCTTTCTCAGCTGCTTTTGCGGAATTATTACAGTAACATTATTCCTTTTTTTGGGGGGTAATATTTTCGTAATTTTACCCATGATTATGACTTTCTGAAATCAATTGAAGGAAATGGTGACACAACTTGATTTTCTCACGGGAGACGACATACTGCTGTTTGTTTACTGCAAGGATAGATGGCGTCACTGGCGAAATGCAGCCACATGCTTCCTTTACTGCCGCGGACGAGAAACGTCATCCCCAGAATGACGTGTTTGATGGCTTTTCACATTCAAACACAGTGTAACTCCTAGCAGTTATACAGATATTATTACTGACACGGCTTATGTAGAATTTGGTGATCAACCAAACAACCGTTCAAGTGCACACATGAGCAGCTTATATTAGTAAGGCCAAAATGGATACCTATGTATAGCAGTATGTGAAATGGATAGAATAATGCTAGCAGTGCTAGTCAAGCTCTTGTACATGTTGCACTAACCAGTTTATCATATATTTTGTACATGTAGAATAGTAAATTGTAATATAAGTGAACTGTGCTGTGTTGTGAGTTTCAGTTTTAATTAGATTTTAATTCTAATTGATGCTCGCACACGATTTATAAATTGATCTAGTTTTCTGTGTGTATTATGCTTTGTTTGAATATGCATCCGAATCATTGCGCGGTATCGCTTTATGGGCTCGCGGCTAGCAACATGTACTGCCAGAACCCCCGAGGGATCGCAGAAACATTAGCATATCATAATACTACCATGGTTTCTGTTCTGTTGCGTAATTATCTGATTCGTATACAGCCCTTCTGCATAATCATATTTTAAGTTCCAGATTAAATTGGTAGCCTCTTACAAATGTTACTGGTTCGACCTAATGTGGGTTATTGATGTTCTTTCTGAGACTCCCCAACTTAAATAATTTAGTAGTTTATGTGTTTACCTACGTTTCCCTGATCGATTCCTACTCGAAGGACAATTAATCGAAGTTGCTTGAACTATTTTGGGTTTAGGCATTATGTTTTATTAAATTCCAAAAGTCATATTTAACTCTCGTGTTTAGGACGTAATCCATGACTATTTTTGGGGCTTACTTCTTGTTTCTTGTAATGTTGCCTGCCATTCATTCATAGTGAAAGTTTGCTCAATATTTCTGCTTCTTTATGACCGGAAAACAGTATTTTATCTAATACTATATTCAAAGATAATATTCTTCTGATCTGAAGTAAAACATTACGCAGGGTTGATAAGAACAGAATTTCCCTTTTAATACACAATGAAACACACACAAACACACTGGTAAAATAGTATATTGCGACCACTGCCTTCTAAACTGTATTAATCGTGTAATTCTCGAGACGGCGGTGATTGCGACACAAGGGCGGAAAGGCACGTTTACGGGTCGAGGAAACAGATTGAAAACCCGAGGCGCAGCCGAGGGTTTTTAAGTTTTCGAGACCCGTAAATGCCTTTACGGTCCGTGTGTTGCATGCTATTTTTTGCACGACGGTTACTTATATCAATTTAATTATATTAATTGTGATATTACCTGAAAATATTATGTAAATACAGACTTGAAGAATGGTGCTTATTTCAGAAAGGGATTCGCATTTGTTATTGTTTATGGCAACCGAATATTTATAAAGCAGGGAGGCCTTGGTCATTTCTGCTCGCAAATAAGCATTTGCGGGCGGTAAAGTAACTTTCCGCCCGTCGCCCCTAGCAACAATTCACTTTCCGCCCGTCGCCCCTAGCAACAAGATTGCGTGTGGTAATGTCAAGCTACGAGCCATGTAAACAACTGTCGTAAGAAACACTTACTAGCTAAGGAGTGCAAAAAGGTATTTTAAATGGCAAAATAATATGAGGAATGCGATGTAATGATAACAAAAATGTTACAAGATATCACAAGCGAAGTGTTCACTATTGTGTACAATGATAGTTGATAACTGACCGACGACGGCGGGTCGTGCGAGCGTATCCTAGGATTACATTATTGCCAGGCTTTAGAATAAATATTGAGTTTTATAAGCTGGTGAATCTAGGTTAACAGTTTGTTGTGGGTCTCTCTTCGAATGCCAATTTATTCTTAGACGAACCGGAGTAGAGACGGCAAACCTTATCTTGTATCTTGTAGATATTGCTTCACCTTACAGACGCTCGTAAACTCTGTGCTGCAGCTAAATTCTCTTCTGCAGTTATGCCAGTCGGAAAGAAAATACAGCATCATTGCAATTCATAATACACATACAGGATGTTTATGTGTTTGTTAGCAACATGACGTGTATATATTTGTTGTTGATTTCGTTTTGTGATGCTGTGTATAGAGCGGAGCAGTATTAACTTTTTGTAGTATTCGGCGAAACATTTTTGCTCTCAGCTGGCTGTTTCCTTCTTTCTTGCAAATATTAAAGTCCATGCTTATTGAAAAGCACTGGCAAAATCTGCCATACCTTAATCGCTGGACTCTAACCGGAGCATGGGCTTCCGTTCCCTTTCACAATCCCAACATGGTATCGAAAAATTTCTTAGGCTTTTACAGCATGTTGGTGAAGCGTCTCTTCGTTCGGAATTTTATTAAAATAAACTGCGGATTCTAGGTACCGTACCTCCACAGAGAAGAACTCAACGAGTTGAGATCGGGCGATCGTGCAGGCCAGTGTATCTTATCCCCATATCCAACTTTTCACGAAAACGTAGAAGAAAGCAGAATATAATTTAAGTATCTAATATTGAGTCTAACAATTCACATGTTATGATCGATATGTTAATGTAAATGTATTTCCTCAAACATTTGGGTGTGAATAACGTGTATATACGACCCTTGTGTTTTTTTGGCATCCTCATAGTTTATCTCAGTATTTTCTATTCTTTGTTTATACAAATAATGATTGCCTTTTTAAAAAATAGTTTCAAATAATGATGCATTTTTTTATATGGATAAAAAATTCTTCTGACAACTGGAACTACCATCGTTGCTTAAAAAATCACAGCATACTTGGATAATACCAATGCCTCTCAGGCCTGTAATAGATTAATACGTATTTTTAAAAATTATTGTTTTATCCAGAAGTACGTTAAAACCTTTTCTGTTTTTCGTAGCAGAATATGTTATTGCCAATAATTTTTCTTAAGATTTTTAATGCAAGTATTCGTGTTCAATAAATAAAAAATAAATTAAAAAAATATTACAAATTATGGGCGGATGAAGTCTTACATATCCAGTGTAGTTATTTCGTTACTGCCTCAATAAAGGTTACAGACAGTGTATTTTTGTTCTTCATGCAAGTGCAAATACTTATCTCTTAACGGCAGATGCTGTTTCTGGACCAGAGCTCTTGAAATTTGACGTCATTCACTACCGAGAAATCTCGTGTACATGCGTACCACCATAGTGCATTACTTTCTTGACCTTTAAGAAAAAAAAAAACACGATTAACCCTTACTTATTACTTCTGACTTGAGAGCTTTTGATTATTTAACATATTGTTACATGTGAGAATTACATTATAAACCAAACTGGCGTTACTTAACTCTCGTTCTGTGGCTCAGGAATAAAATTACTTTACGCCAAAAAAACATACATTGTGTTGACATTTCATGCAAATATGTCATAGGCTTATAGCGACATAATATAGGTTAATATTGTGCAGCGATGTCCGGTTGGTCAGCATTGGGCTCCTGTTTTATCTTGTTCTGCCCATTATAGTTTCGCATTTCGGTGATATCGTTGCGTACTGGTTGAACAAAGGGCTTCCGAATGGATTGCATTACGTTTCTGCAGATAAGATTACGTTTTGCACCCCTCTCCCTCTTCCTGGAGCGTTTTACGGTGTCATATTCACAATGGGTCAAATCCACAGTGTCTTTGTTTTGTGCAAAATAATCTATGTAGCTTTCTTCGCATATAAAAAATTACACAAATATATTATTCTGGGAACATTGAACCTGTTTTTAAATTCGCACCTAGATTTGTTCATCTTTGACGATTCTTCATAGGTAGAACATTAGGATAGGCACTGACTTTCTCTTTCTTAGTTCGCTGTTCGATCCCGGCCTAGGTCGATATTCATGCATGCGTAAATCAATTATTTATTTATTTATTTAACCTGGTAGAGATAAGATTCCATTAACGGCATCAAGGGAAGGCTATCCATTATCGTATGCTTCCAAGCAGTGTTTAGGCGAATAACTTGTTTAAAGAAAACATTACATAAAATCATTACCCTTCAAGATAGATGGCTAAGTTCTATTGATCTGGGTAGAAGGTGAAATATCAAAGTTATACCTGGATTAAGAAAGTTCAACGTACCACACATGACGTAGGGAATGACGTAGCCTGACAACCAGTTCAAGAGTCACGATAATCCTTGTGTTATCGCAGGTCGAGACTTCTCCCCTGTGTTGTTCACACATTCCTGCGACACAAGACAAGAATTCTGCATTGTGGAAAACATGTGTTAGCAGCGGAATTTCCAGTATATTTTAAAGTACATTTCTTGAACTTTTAAGATTTCTGTTAAATATTTTGACCGAGAATAAATGAATTAACAAGGTTCAACGTTATTAATCAACAGAATAGAAGACTGGTTAAAATCATACTGCTATTTAATAATACTTGAAAACACTTACAAATAAAAACGCACGCACAATGGGGGAGTATCGGATACTGTAAAAGTAAAGTGGTCCCTATACAGGCCACAGAGGCCCAGGGGGTTTCAGGAGGTTGAGGCTCCCAGATTTTGGACATTCGGAACATGAAGGTGGTGAGGTTGTGAGCCTTACGCACCGGCCGCCTTTATCCCTAGGATTGCTCCTGGTACTCACTTCTGTTAGAGGCTGAGTCGACCCCAGGGCCTTAGTGCCACCAGAAGGATTAGGCCAATTGAAAAATCTCAACGACCTCATCGGGAATCGAACCCGCGACCTTCCGGTTTGTAGCGCAGCGCCTCAACCACTACGCTACGGCGTACCCCATCGGATACTGTATTATGACAAAACAAAATTATACAAGAGAGGCAAAAAGTAAATTATGCCTCAACTATTTAAAAATTAAAAGGCATAGAACTTGTCTTTCCATATCCCAAATTGAATAGTGTAACAAATATTTTTTTGAAAGTCCAAACCTTTAGTTTCACCTCATGTTTATTGCATTTATACTATTTGCTTCATTGCACAACTTTATGATGACGCACAATGACAATATTGTGAAGACCAATGAGATTACTAATTGTTATCTTGTTCTTGAACACTTATCTTTCCTCAGAATGCAACTGCCTTGCTCACTTATTCTACTTTTGTTTCTTTAGGGACTTTCCCCGTATAGTTACACATTTATCCGTTATGAAACACACCACAAATTGACAGAATTCTTCCTACACCTAGCATTGGCCAAGTCATCAGTATAATTCACTTTCAGGGTAACCATCATGACAAAAAAAAAGCTGGGGACCATAGTTATAGTTTGCAGCACTCATGAATATGTGCAAAATACGGTTTGCAACAACAGCCACTTCTTTCATGTCATTTATACCAGGACAAACTGTGATTTAACACGAACAGAGTTCACAGCATGAAGAGCATGCTAGCCACTAGGCGAATTCATGTAAAGGTCGATTTTGTCCGGGGGTACATAATACGGTTTGCAATAATAATCCTCATTATGCATGTACCGAGAAAATAATCCAATCTTCTTGTTAAGCTACTTCCTTCTTCGAATTACAATGTCACAAATATGGGGTAACTTTAGGCCCATGTGGTCCCCAGGTATCATCTGGCCGTCATTATAATCTTCATACCATCCTCCCATTCAGAGTGAATGCGTGTGTGAATGTGTGGCTCGTCCTTTATGTTTTTGTTGTCTCGGAGGTGGCCCCGGCATTAGGCTAATCACTCATCCAGAGGGGCCCTCCATGTCCTTGTCTGGTCAAAAAGGTGTATGTCCATAGATATCCCTCTCCCGACAAGTCGCGGCGTGGGTCGCTCAAATATCTCTAATAGGGAGAGGTAAAGAAAGAAAGAAAAAAGAAAATAAATTAAACGCACACTTCAATAAATTAACATTTACAAACGAACTACACATGAATCAATATAGGAATTACCTTGTATTGCAAAGCTACCTTACTACCCGGGCTATTTTTTTTTATTCCTCAAAATTATGTACGAAATTCCCTCAGCATGGAATTCTAACCGTCAAATTTTTAATATACCAAAGATCTGCCGCCAAAATTGATAATCATTATGGAAGTAGAATTCAGATGAAGATACTCGAAGTGACTGCACGCCGTTATTAATATCTGGGCTGCCGTCTTTTTTGCAGACGGAGACCGTTAAAATTTAACGAGAAATGGCATAGCTACTTCCATTACGTTAAATATAATTCAGTTCTTCTCACCTGCTTTCAGGAGTGCTTCGCCTAAAAAGTCTCCACATTGCACTCTAATTGCCAGTTTTCTTACGTGTCTTGTTTAGCAATTAGATTATTCTGCATTATAAATTTATGTACATAATCATTGCCTTGTTATTGTATTGAGTACCGACTTCGTAACACATTTGTAAGAAAATTCCACTGTAATAATTCAGATTCCAAAATTTTTAGTTTGTCATTACGTTTGTATTATAGGATCCAACAAATGTACCCTAGTCTGGTCTAATCTCCTCTTATATTGTCCGTCATCCGCCCCGGTTCCGTAAAGTAAATGTTTTCATATATTTTCTAGGAACCTTTTGTCTTCAAGATAAATTCATTTTCGTTGTGTTCTTTTATATTTTTATAATTTTTTTCATTGTGTACTACTTTTTCTGATAATTAATTAGGGAAGCGATGGACTTGATCATTTTACTGCACAGTTATGGGAATTGCCTTTTTTTATTTTTAGAACAGTATTTTTTAATCATACGAGCCTGTTTGAATCTTTTCAATTAAAAGTTGATAAATGGTTTTAAAAAAGTGATGTGAAACATACCTTTTTTTCTGCGAAAAATAAATTATTTGCTTCTGAGTATAATATATTATGTATGATATTCTCTTAACGTAAATCGGTTGTAAAAATGAAAGGAAAGTCCTTGCCGCATCGCATCCGCGAAAGTTACAATACTCAAATAATACCGGATTAATGCACTCACGTAATTTTCTGGTGTAAGCATGGGCATTACAACTTTCATACTTCACATTCTGGTATAGAATAAGAAGCCGTATTGCAAAGACTCATATTCAATAATTGTTTCAACCTTATTGTTCACTATACAAAACTGAGTTTGTACGAACAGTGGGTGGTTTATAAGTAACCTTCGGGGAATGTTCGCGAAAAAATCAAATAAAAGTGTTTTAGCTCTTAGTATAAGCCCCTCATGTACAAAATGTAAACAACACCGTTAGAGCCATTTTCGAGAATTTTCTTAATGTAAAGCGGCATTAAAAGTAAGAGAAATACTTCACTAATCTTTGTGTTAGATCCCCAAAAGGTACCTAGCACAAGAAAAAATATAATAATAATAATAATAATAATAATAATAATAATAAAATTAAATAAAAAAAAAACATGTTTTCATACTATTTTTCATTCAGAAACTAGGTTGTTTACAGACACACATGCAGATGTTTCTAAAAATAGTATTATTGGATTCAGGGGACCCCAAAACGCGTGTCTGTGTTGGGAAAAAAAACCTACCGGTATGGTACGGGGAGAGGAAGTAAACTTGTGGGCAAGTACTCACGCAACTTTTAGTTAATTCCATGAGAATTGTTTTCCTTACTACTTTCTGTTGGAATGAAATTCTTAGATCGGTTAAAGACAGAGCTAGTGGTGTTTTATTTGCTATCTAGCACTTCAGTTGGAAATTCTTTAATAGGACTGTTTACCCACCAAAATAATATATCTTTTTCTCTCTGCATTGTTTTCCTTGTTACCAAACTTGAAATTCGATGATCACTTTTATAAAGTGTTAATTATCGTGATAAAGCACATCAACTCGAAATTCATAATAGCATTGGTAGTGTTTCTTACCTCTCTGGAGTTCACAGTTTATACAGGAATCTAGTTCTAGGTCTTTAACTTGTTTATTTTGTGCGCCTGCGACCTGTGTATAGACTACCGTTGACACAGTCCTGTCGGAGAAATTGTCTTAACGCAGGTAGTAAGGCGCTTGCTTATACTCAGGAATTTTTGCAATAAACATGTAAAAGAATAGGAACAAATGAAAGAAAATATTATGTATGGAAATATAATTATCCATTTATGAAGTGGAATGCAATATTCTTCATGCACACACTGTACATTTATCCTTCCCATTGTGCTGGTTATCATTATTGGAATTTATTACTTATTTATCTTTCCCAGACTCTGTCATAATTAAATAAGAGTAATGATGTCATGGCGAGGAAATGATTGTACTGTATTTTCAAAGTGCAGCAAGTATTCTTTCTTTCCTCTTTACTTTGTGGTGGTTTTAGATGGAAGGGGTAGGGATTAAGTGATTGCAGACGAGATGAGAACTGATATGCGAACTGTGAATCGATTCAAAATATTGATTAATGGGACTAGAACTTACCTTTCAGAAGACTTGTCTTTTAGCCTACATATACCTATTTTAGTAAAGTGTTACATTGTTAAGATGTCTATCAGAAAAGTGATTAATATCAGAGGCAGTAGATTTCTGATGAAAATTTTTTGGTACAAAAAACATACCGTATTTTACGGACTATAAGACGCTCCGGACCATAAGACACACCTTGATTTTAGAATGGAAATTTAAAGGAAAATAAATCGAATGTGGTTCTAAACGAAAAAGAAAAAATGTTAAAGTGAATAATATACTTTATTGCATAAATAAATAATAACCTTGTACAATGGAATCAGTGTAAATCAGTTCTAACTTAAAACCTGCGTTGTACGAAAATCTCTTCTGTACAGGTGGCATCGCCTAAATTCTAACAACTGAACTGATTTCTCATGGAAAACTTAAAATACTTTTACACCCTCTAACCCTCAAAATTCAGCATTATGGTAAGTGTAACGGGACAAGAATGTTTAGAGGTGTTTGCCTTCATTTAAACCACCCGGCGGAGACAATTCCTTTCGTATAAAATAACTCAACATTCCTTTCTTTTTGCATTATATACCTGGCTTCCAGCTACCGTTATTTTACGATTGTGACAAGTGCACTGATGTACAGTCTGTGAATTTGTACATATCTTATCGTTGTTTATACCTGTAATATTCCGGCAATATTTACCATAATTTAATTTTTTTAGTGTACTTCGGGCCATTAGACGCATCCTACTTTCAAAGCTCTGTTTTAAAGGTAAAAAAGTGCGTCTTATAGTCCGTAAAATACGGTACATACATAAAAATTTATCCATGTAATAATGAGCAAAAATTGCTTAATATTTTGCGTTGGGTACTGTACTGTTTTTCCCTTTAGTGAAATTTTCCCCAATGTGGGTGTAGCTTCTAGCTTTCATCTATAAAGGGTTGAAGTGCACGTGCACATAGTTTGGAAATAAAATAACCGATGCTTTTGTTTTGTGGGGGAAAGAAGCACACGCGCTGGAACATTTTAAATATAGTCTTGACTCTGGAGAAACGGTTGCAGTCGCAGCTGCTGTAAACGTTCTAACTTGTGCACCACAGCTGTGGGGGACCGAATTCCAGATGATTACTCCAAGTACAGTGTAATTGGTTTCTCTTAGCTTTTTTCACACCTCACACAATTTGTTGGAAATTGTCTCAAAACTTATCTTTTTCTCTAACTTTTACCTCATTCGCGAGTCATTGATGACCCTCCTTTCGAGACCTTGTAAGAATATTGATACTTTTTATTTGAAGCATACAGAAGATGACGTTAAATATACCAGTGATCAGAAATAATTTAATAGTGAGGTTTGATGCTTTCTGACCAGTAACCAATGGGAGGTGTTGCTGTTTCTTAAACTCAGTTCAGATTTTCAGATTTAAGTGTAGATGTATTCGCCATATTTTACTATAGAACTGTTAAATCGAAGTTTACCTCAAGTATAATCATGTAATCAGCGGAATTATTATCTAAAAAATATCCCACATTGCAGGTGAAATAAAATTTCTGTATTTCTTACCACATGAAATAGGAAATATTCTAAACAGATTTTAATTTTGAAACTTCTTCCTGTACGACTGTTGCAGTAAGGGGGAAAAATCAATAACTTTATTCATTTAACCAATCCCTTTTGTTGCTGGATATAATAAGAAGACTCAGATATAGTTAATTATACAAATAGCCTTTAATGGCATTTATTAAGATACGAGAATCTTAATTAGGCCTGCCATTATAGGCAAGTTGCATAAGACTGTTATTGTTCGACCATGATTAAATGGTTAAGTTTTGAGATACGGATTTTTACAGTACGAAATGAACCCAGTTTAGTATAGGCTAATATTAAAATTAACACGAACAGAATTGACCGGTATATTGCCACGGTAGCTCAATGGTAGAGCAGCGGCACGGATAGCCGAAGCTCCTGGTTCAAATCCCGGCTGTGGCATTGCATTTTTCCGTCTGACTTTACCTTTCCATTTTAGCCTACACACGGCCAGTGTGAAACAATTATCATTCCATAATTGATTTTATTTTAAATGCAGGTTGTTTATTCTCAGGTTTTCAACATCTTTCCGTGTTCTATAGTAATCGATACCACAGATGTGTTGTAATGAAAATCTGTATCGTAATGGTTATAATTATGATGCCATTACGTCGCATGTGATAAGCATTTATACTATGGTGGAACTAAATATTTTTTTGTATTTAAATTATTTTTTTTCCGTTTGTTAAAATGTGGGATAATACCATTCCAATATATTTTCTTTACCAAGTAGTTTTCGATATTGAATTTTTAAAAATTCAGAATAGAGTTCAGGAAATGGCAAACCTCATCGTGTATCGTATGTTGTAGCTCATAATGATAAAAAAACGAACCTTGAGTCTGATTATTACTAACCTAAATTTGCCATTGGCTTGTCTAGGCAGCACTTGCTGTGGACAAAGGAGCAAGGTGCTGTTGGAGTGGATTTTTATGGTGTCGACCTTGAGACTGGCATACACATGGGTGTGGGACAGAGATGGCGCATCTGTCAATGAACCGGCGTGGGTATGCGCCGCTGCCACATTTCTCGCTTTGCATTGGACGTTCGTATGTTTACAAATGCTCCTGAGATCAAACCTCTCTGCGGGACCACATTTCACCAGTTGTCTTAAGTAGCGTGGATGAATGTTCTAACCTAACACGTTTCTTGCGTCTATTCATGCCATTCTTGGTTAAAAATACTAAGCGTAAGAGGGAAAATCAATAGTTAATCCAAACCTTATGTTGCAATGCTTCCCCTACATCATCTGTCCGTTATCATTAATATTTAGGGGAAGACCCTGCATCATGCTGAACCTTCATCAGTTGAATCCCTAAGTGTCCTTATTTGCATGTTCATGATCTAAAGACTGTTCATCCTCTCTTGGGTATTGGTGTTTAGCCTGCGTCTTACGGAAGTACAAGGAAAAATAGATTTAACCCTTACCGAAATATAATTTTTAAACACACCTGGTGGCGTCACATGATAACTTCTGATCCCGAGCTTCTCTTTATGTGTCAGTGTGGACATAGGCGTACCGAGGGGGGGGGGGTTTGGGGGTTTGAACCCCCCCCCCCCCATTGATTGAAAAAAGGAAAATAAATTGTATAATTTTTTATGTCTGTCCATAAATTACTTAATACAAGTATAAAGCGTGGAAAGCTTAAAACTCGTTATTTTCCGTCTTAATTTTTAAAATTTTCCGGGGAAGGACCCCCGGAAGCTTAAAACTCGTTATTTTGCGTCTTACTTTTTAAAATTTCCGGGGGAGGACCCCCGGAAGGCCAAAACTCGTTATTTTGTGTCTTAATTTTCAGAATTTTCCTGGGGAGGACCCCCGGACCCCCTCTCCCTGGGGGGTATTCCATACCCCCCAGACGTTATAACCCCCCCCATATGGTCGGCCTGGTTACGCCTATGAGTGTGGAAGCCAAGTCTCAAACTCAGCAAAATCTTAGGTATCTAACAATCTACGGTACAATACTATACATTATTTGCGAAGTGAATGAAGTTAACTTGATGGTGAAACAACTAAGATGATATTCCTGGCTTAAAAATACAAACAAACTTACTTACTTACTTACTTCTTAGAAATATTGATAGATAGTAAAAGATGTTACAGTAATTTTTCGAGACGTTTATTCAAAAGGGGTATTATTCACACCTGTTCTTATTGTATAGACAGAATGACTACGATTGAAGAGTAATATTTTAATGGATTGAAAGTTTAACTCACTATATGTTGTAATATAAATATATTTGAATGATGGTCTGTGGGACTACGATATTTCAAATTAAGCGTTTGGCAGACCATAAAGCCGACATGTAATATCAAAATATAACATTACAGTTTTCATACACTCTTGTTATTTGTAGCCTAATAGTAGATCTCAATTCTGTCTTCCATTTTTATTATGTGTAAAGTAAATTATATATATACACACACACAAACCATATGTTTAGTATGTATTTACATATTCACAAACACCATCTTATCATAGTATCACCCTGTCAACTTAGTTCCTATTTTTCGTCGATCTGATACCGATAGACTCAAATAATGTGACTTGGTTCTAAAAGGGCCAATGTCATAAAACTTGTTTTTGAGATAACTGACTTGGAAGCCTTTATAGAAGTATATATATAACATTTTTTGCTGAGAACTTCAGACATTAGCGTCTAAGGTTTCTGCATTGTGTCTATTAATAGCAAAATACATTGGCACTTTTATTATACGAGAGATAAAGACTAGCCGAGCTCAATAATGCATAGATCTCATTTTTAGCCACAGATATATGCGCTGAAAATTAATTTTGCCCACGTTCGCTTTTTGCCAGAAGCTGAAATGATATGAGTCGAGCCACCAAAGGAAACCAATTAACACTCAAGGCGAAGGCAGTTACTGGATATGTATTTAGGAATTACTGTACATTAGATAGACCAGCAACCTGCTCTGTGGGTAATGTGGTCAAGTGGCTGGGAGAACAATAGCCAACAGTGGTACAGGCAGCTTCACGCGTCTAGACACGCGAGTTGCTATGGAGACGATATCCCGGAAGTACACAAAGCTATCGATACCCTCGCAGGTCGATATCGCCCACTTTCGTTTCTACCTGGCACTTGAGTTACACGAAAACCAGGCCAAACACATTTATTTTGCTTAATCGTCTAAAGATGTCCTATGTGTGAAAGTGCTTTCCTTCATAACAAACAAACACTTGTATGTAATCAAATGTAAACAATAATCTTTTAAAATTCAGCACTTATAGAGATAGGGCCGTCCATTCTATCTATTATCAATCTTTCAAAAGGTAAGCGTTCGAAACAAAACTATAGTTAAAAGTTCATCGATACAGGCTTACCAGCCAGGAGGTCGATCCATGTGTCGATGATCGAATGTTATGTAATCCATCACATGAATGCTTTGGTATTTCCGTAAACATGAATGATCATTCTTAAAAACTCAGGTCATAGATAAATGATTAATTAATTTTAAATCAACATAAAAATTAAAATTACTTATATTTCATGGAAATGTTCTAATAGAGGAAAGTAAATGAATCGGGTAAACTGATAAAACAAAGGCCAAATTGCAAAGTTGATCGGCCATATTTTAGAAGCTATTGAGTTTTAGACTACGATTTCTTGAGAAAGTTTGATCACCATAATACGTGAAGGAATAAGTGGGATGAGTAGAATAAACAGTATGAATTTACATGAAATTCCTCAGTCATATTCCTCTGTTTTTGCCAAAACATCTGAAGACGTACATATAGGCAGTCATTTGTCTTAAGTTCCATACAGGATATTCAGTTCTATCGATTGATTCAAGTTTTCTGTGACCGTTAATTGGTCAATACTGCAATAACGGTCAACCGATTTGATCCAAAATCAGTAGGGTTCTTATGGACTTCAAGTGCGTATTGAGTTCATTTAAATCTGATAAAGCATATTCGAATAATCGCGCGTACATACACTTGGACAAACAGATACACAAATATTCTCCCCGTTCAAGTAATCTTAGCTTCCCAAAATCGACTTTAACGCCTAGTAAGAAGCTGGTTACTTTTTAATGTCATAAACGAGAACGAAAGGGAGTATTCTGATAAGTGACTTATTGTGAATGACAACCAGGAAACCATAGATCTGGGGGAGATAGGCTGTCAAGTGCAGGATTGGATGAGCAGTAGCTTACAGTAGTTGCACGTGCGTTGAAAAATGTATTTAATTATGAATGCTGCTCGGACAATGTGAAACTGGACCTAGACAGATTAAGGGTTTAAGGCTATCTTTCTTTATAAATATTTTAATCTGTGTAACACCAATACTATTAAAAAAAACATAAACACTGAAAGTAGTTAGAGTTTATGGTACTTAATCAATATGTGTAAAGCTGCGATGTCTTAGTTATATCAAGTATTCTTAAATTTAGGGACCTTCTATATTAATTTATATTGATGTTATTGCCACACAGTATACAATAGTACACAGCCCAACAGCCATTTTGGTGTCTTAGAAATTATACATATTCTTGTGTATATTTCTGTCGCTGATGCCAAATATGCCACCAATTTTGCTCTGATCTGTAGTATCTGAGATATATTAGCACTATGCATATTGTCCCATTTTACTTTAGATATAAAAAAGCAGAGGCTATTTTTATCTTCTAAGCACATGAAGACGATAAAAAGCAACACACTAACTTTACATTAACGCTATAATAACAGTATAACATGTAGTCTTCAAAAATATCGATATTATGAAGTATCGCTGGGTTGTTTATGAGGGTCATCAAATAGTCCAGCTTTTAGTTTTTCTGTACTTCACGGGAAATTGTCGTTCTGTATATGCAAAGCATGGTAAAGGATCTTCAGAAGCCATTAGTCGCTGATGATTGGTCGCACGATTTTGCTTCGCTTGACTAAGAGTTCACGAAAAGCGTATTGTCCCCCAACAACCATGTTTTCTCTCAGAGGCCATTCTATTCTAAACCAGTGATCTATTTACCATCTGCTGTCCCAGAAGCTCAAGAATCAAGTATACTTTATGTAGCCACTTTGCTAACCAAGGAGAAGATTGACTATTAAGTCCACAGAAAAATCCATCGATGTTAATGGCATTTTATTTGTTCTTTTATTTTATGGTACGTTGCCATTGTGGAAAACATTCTGAACTTCTTAGAACAATCAATAAACATACACCAATGGTTTGGATAGCATTCAAGATGGCCCATTTTTCTTAAAAGGGCTGTAACTTCGTGACAGAACACAAGATCGTTTTCCTGGGAAAAGAAGGGTAGCAAATCTTTCCCCTTTGCACGGTAGAGCGTTAATTAGCTAGGCAACTAGATTTATACCGGTAATACAGATTTGAGACAGTGAATTGCTTAGTAATAATATCATCAGGGTACAAGAATCATACAAAAATAAGCGAACATATTTTCAATTAGCACACCAAGTATAGCCCAAATCCTGTAAAACATTTGGGGCACCAAACAAAATTATTTTCGTTTTTTTTCGGTATCGTGGACTATGTGTTTATATATCAAAACCATTTTAAAAAATTATACTTTTGCTGTTGACAGAACAACTTTTATCGACACGATGGTTTATTATTGCGGAATTGGAGGGTGGGTACAGACATGTGTCGTGTAGGCGCGCAGGCGCTATGACCCTGAGAAGAATATTGAAGGTCGGAGCATGGCAGGCAGGCGGAAGTGGGCCTAGTTCTGGTACCTGTGCGGGTCCAAGCCTAGCTAGGGCACTGACATCAAACCCACTGATCGATACTACCCGCACAACTCTGACACATTCCGCACTCATTAAATATAACAAATCCACTCCGTTTTTTCATCAACATGCTGTCCTTACATTCTTGAAGGTTACATGAGAAAGTATGAAATTAACCGATTAATCGTAATAAAAAATCGTAATAAAAAAATAAAAAATAAATCCCTTTAGGCAGGCCTACAGACTGAGGTAGAATTCGAAGTGCTAAATCTCGCCTTATGTGAGTGCTATTGAGAAACCAGTTATTGATTTGTAGAGTATTCATCAAGAGCTTTACAGCGATACCCCACAAGACGTGGTTTCAAAAATTTCGAATTATCATCCCCACCCCCACTCGTACCCCCAAAACCTCCGAATCGTTGGTGTCACTGTGAACTCCATAGGGAATACTCTAATTTATTCAAACAAAGTTTCCCTCTATAACGTACTTCATAGGGGCCGAGATGAATTTTTCAAAATTTCAACCCCCAATTTTGCTCATTAACGAACTTGTCCGAACTATTGGGTCTAGAAATAACATAATAAAATTTGGTTCAAATATCTTCAAATTTACGGCCGCTAGCGTGTAAAGATACATATATATATATATAGATATATATATATATATATATATATATATCTATGTGTATGTGTGTGTGTGTGTGTGTATGTATGTGTATGTATGTATGTATGTATGTATGTATGTATGTATGTGTATGTCGTGTAGATTTAATAGTAAGCTGTACCCTCAGGGTTTTCCTTATAATTGGGGCTGCTATCCCTTGTGGATTTTCTCTCTAAACTAAATTCAGGCCAAATTGCAATAATTGAGTAGGCCTACTAACTAAACCATTTTTAACTCCAGAATTTAGCTTCAATAAAATACAAAAAGAAATTATATTATTTCACATACAACTTACGTCTCAACAACACTGAATATGGTAAATAGCGCCGTGCGGATTGTGTTTAGATAACACGCAGTACACGGCTGTCGGAGAAGAAGCCTGTCATTGCATTACAGGGGACACAGTGAATGCTTACATCTCAATAGCACCGAATATGATAATTAGCGCCTTGCGGATTGTGTATAGATAACACGCAGTACACGGCTGTCGGAGAAGCAGCCTGGTATCGCCATTGCAGGGGACACAGCGAATTGATGGATGAAAGGCGTCCTGTTATCCCCGACAAGGAGTATAAGGTTTACAGGTGGAGGTTTCCATACCGAAGAGTGTTTTGGTAAAGTTTATTTTCCTGTAGAGGATAGCTCATCGCTTCGACTCCGAGCTGGAGGAAACTGAGGTATTTCATGTAAGAATATATAAACTAATTCAATCATATATTAAAAGAAGTCTAACCAAAGCTTAACATTTTCTGTACAGAGATGAGATTTATTCTTGTTTCACTCACGCACAAACACACACACATATATGTTATATATAACTAGGCTTGCCAGATTTCTGAAATGTTTTACCGGGACACAGAAATGCCCCCCAGCGTCACGGGTATTCAAGGGCACACACCCTTGGCGGGTTTTTAGAGTGTTTTAGATGGTAGTTTATTCTCAATGCTATGAATAAATGGTTACTGATTAGGAACCTAAACCAGCGGTAATAATAAATGACATAAGCGTATCAATTTAAACATTTTATTTCTAACATGTTAATGTTTAAAAGTTACTTACGTAAGAAGAAACACTTTGAATAAGGAATAAAAGTTTGAACAATATTTACATGTACTTTTCATTGGCTAGGTCATTTTTTTAGACTATTCTGGTCAACTAGAAAATCAAATTCAATTATTACCGGGACGTGACGAAAACCGGCCGGGACACCGGGATTTTGTCTGAAAACCGGGACGTCTGGCAAGCGTATATATAACATATATATATCGTCATAAGTTAATATCAGTAAATGTACAACACCCGTACATAACCTGCGCTCAAAGGAACAGGACGTTTTCCGTCTTCATATAAACAGACTGAAGATGGTATTTTAATTGCAGAAATGTATTTAAAGAACTATAGAAGAAGAACGTAACCAAGCTAATCAATATTTTATTATTTTAACTAGTTTTTTTTAGGTAGATTTCCATGAAAATCTACCTATTGCAATCGGGCAACGCCAGGCCTTTTAAGCTAGTATGTTACTAATCAGTGTTACATCAGTTGAAACTTTCTGTAAAATACTGAAATAAACAGATTTTGTTTTGTTTTGAACACAGAAGAAAGAAATTATATAATCATTTTGTAAAATCGTAAACTTGATAGTTTCTGATGGTGGAGCTGAAATTCTTGAAACTTCTGAAATACTAGGAATAAAATAATAATAATATCTTCGAGTATATATTGCCTGTGGGTCAATCCATTAGAAATGAACCAAATTTAATAAAATTTGTTGCTCGACATTTTTGATTTTCCTAATTTTTTTACCAGTTATTTCCCAACTAAAGGTGAGTTCAAAACTATGGTAA
Organism: Ectobius pallidus; assembly: GCA_964059195.1. NCBI lineage: Eukaryota > Metazoa > Arthropoda > Insecta > Blattodea > Ectobiidae > Ectobius > Ectobius pallidus. The sequence goes on from CAXKWD010000001.1 coordinate 184,943,577, forward strand.
AAACATTTTTGGGCTCATACGTTTTTTTTGGCGGCCATTTTAAGTTTGCCTTTTAACCATATTTCAGTCGAAAACATGTTTTGTACAACTGTATGTAACTCTGTTAATTTTATAGATAATAAGACAAAATAAACACCAAAATTATCAGAATGAAATGCTCTACATTTTTGTTTTAACACAATATTACCTAAGTAGTGAGGAAAGTGAAGAAAAAAAATTCAAAACTACAAATTGAAAATTGACTTAAAACGGGAGTTTTAGTGCCGCAAAATTATTAGAAGGAAGAAAGACTCGCACTTAATTTTTTTTTCTGGTGTAGATCTACTATAGGACTACTCGCTGTAGAAGTTTAAAGCTTGAGAACTTTGCTGTTTTTTTTATACAATTTTTCAAAAATGCCCAAAACCGTATTTTGGCAATATTTGAAGTAGAATATCTCAAAAGGGACTGAGTGAAAAATTATGAAATTCATACAGATAACACCTCTTTATGATATAAAGACGAGATATAAATTTGGTGACTGAGACTCAACTGGTTCCCGAGTTATAGTGCATCGAAGTTGGCCATAACTCCAAACTATGCACCGAAATTTCAACACTCTTCCAAGTTTTGAGGAAACCAAAAATTTGTCATGCTAACTGATGAAATGTAGCCTACATATACAATTCTTTTGTGTAACAAACTTAGGCTCACAAAAATTTTATATTTAAAATTACAAAGTGAATATTTACTATTAAATTACCTTTAAATTTCGTGTGCCTATAACGCAATTTTTGGCCAAATTCAAAGCACTGTTACTCTGGAACAGGTTGAGTCTCAGCCACCAAATTTATATCACATCATTATATCGTAAAGAGGTGTTATCTGTATAAATTTCATAATTTTTCACTCAGTCCCTTTTGAGATAATCTACTTCAAATATTGCCCAAATACGATTTCGGGCATCTTTGAAAAATTGTATAAAAAAAAGGGCAAAGTTCTCAACCTTGAAACTTCTACAGCGAGTAGTCCTATAGTAGATCTACACCAGAAAAAAAAATTAAGGGCGAGTCTTTCTTCCTTCTAATAATTTTGCGGCACCAAAACTCCCGTTTTAAGTCAATTTTCAATTTGTAATTTTGAATTTTTTTCTTCACTTTCCTCACTACTTAGGTAATATTGTGTTAAAACAAAAATGTAGAGCATTTCATTCTGATAATTTTGGTGTTTATTTTGTCTTGTTATCTATAAAATTGACAGAGTTACATACATTTGTGCAAAACAAGTCTCCGGCCGAAAAAATGATACAAAGAAAACTTAAAATGGCCGCTAAGAAAAAAGTATGAGCCTAAAAAATGTTTTACTCTAGTTTTGAACTCACCTAATATTGGGGAGTAACTGGTAAAAAAATTTAAGAAAATAAAAAATGTTGAGCAAAAATTTTTATTTAATTTGGTTCATTTCTAATGGATTGACCCTATTTTGGCATTATTTGAAGTAGAATATCTAAGAAGGGCCTGAGTGAAAATTATGAAATTTATACACATAACACCTCCTTACAATATAAAGATGTTATAATAATTTGGTGACTGAGACTGAACTGGTTCCAGAGTTACAATGCATCGAAGTTGGCCAAAAATTGCAAACTATGCACCGAAATTTCAACGCTCTTCAAAGCTTTGAGGAAATTATAAATTTGTCATGCTAACTGATGAAATGTAGCCTACATGTACAACTCTTTTGTGTAACATACTTAGGTTCACTAAAATTTAGCATTTAAAATTACAATGTGGATTTTTACTATTAAATTACCGTTAAAATTCGTGTGCGTATAATGGAATTTTTGGCCAAATTCGATGCACTATAACTCGGGAACCAGTTGAGTCTCAGTCACCAAATTTATATCACATCTTTATATCATAAAGAGGTGTTATCTGTATAAATTTCATAATTTTTCACTCAGTCCCTTTTGAGATATTCTACTTCAAATATTGCCAAAATACGGTTTTGGGCATTTTTGAAAAATTGTATAAAAAAAACCGCAAAGTTCTCAAGCTTTAAACTTCTACAGCGAGTAGTCCTATAGTAGATCTACACCAGAAAAAAAAAATTAAGGGCGAGTCTTTCATCCTTCTAATAATTTTGCGGCACTAAAACTCCCGTTTTAAGTCAATTTTCAATTTGTAGTTTTGAATCTTTTTCTTCACTTTCCTCACTACTTAGGTAATATTGTGTTAAAACAACAATGTAGAGCATTTCATTCTGATAACTTTGGTGTTTATTTCGTCTTATTATCTATAAAATTAACAGAGTTACATACATTTGTGCAAAACATGTTTTCGACTGAAATATGGTTAAAAGGCAAACTTAAAATGGCCGCCAAAAAAAAAGTATGAGCCCAAAAATGTTTTTACCATAGTTTTGAACTCACCTTTAGTTGGGAAATAACTGGTAAAAAAATTAGGAAAATCAAAAATGTCGAGCAACTTGGCCTGGTTCATTTCTAATGGATTGACCCCTGTATGAGTTTTTGAAGAACATTAAATTCCACATCTTGCACCCAATACCTCTTGCAATGAATTATTGTCATAATTTTAATGTACACTCTCAATAATACAATTACTTAAATCCAAACCTGTCTAAACCTGAACAGTTAATTTATTTTCTTGGTCACGCCTTAATAGCCTAATTTCGGCAATTGTTTACCACATAGTAATACTTATTAGCAATAAATACACAGTCGATTTTTACTTGAACCACAATTAATCGAAGTTACCTGAAACTATTGCACCAGCAGTAGGCCTACTGTAAACGTTATTACAGTATCGTCTCTTCGCGGGGAATGTTTCGTGTGGTGTGTCAATTGAAGTTCATAACTTGTACCATGCATTGCTTCGATATAGGCATGGGCACTGTTAGTCTATCCGACTGCGGATTTCTCTGTTGCCTGCGATGATTATATGCATGGTCATTTATCATTAAATGGTTATTATAATATATCTGATGCCCGGTTTCTACAAACTAGTGAATTACCTATGGGTAAATTATCCATGGACAAATTTGTTCCATTTAACCTACAATGATATAATGAGCAAGGCCTTGGAGTTGTACAGTTAATTTAATTCAGAAGGCTTTGGTTCTCATTGTTTAAATATTACTATTGATCCTATGAAAGGTTAAATTTTATCCAGCCATCCATGAAAGGATAAAGTAACCCGAAGATTTACCCTTGGAAAGATCTAGCCCGAGTTTGTAGGAACATTTTTTCTGTCATTTTCATATTTACCCAGAGGACATTTATCTAGAAACTCGCCACAAGTGTATGTGATTGCTATCTTTAAATTATTTGTGTTTGTGTGGTGTTATTTTTATGTAAATTCTGTCCATTGGATAATTTACCCATAGGTAATTCGCGAGTTTATAGAAACCTGCCATCAGTCACTGAAAAGTAGACGTCCATGAACAGTGTTAAATTTTCCGCGGATTATACGAAGACTTAGTGCACATTTGACATTACAATAGGAAGGAAACAATCTTTGAAGATAAAGAAGAAGAAGAAGAAGAAGAAGAAGAAGAAGAAGAAGAAGAAGAAAGGTACATCTCTGATGTGAATGTGTATAGGCCTTGAGTCGCTTATTCTTTCTTGTACGCCAGTTATCTTTCGTATGCGTTTATCTGCTAGCTCTCCATTCTTTTCCACGGTGGAAAAAAAAAAATGGTTTGATTCTATTTAATGTCTTTATAATAACTTAAGTACTCTCATATTTGGGAGGCTATCTGGACTACACAAAAATGTTGTGCTATCTCAGGATAACCTACTGAAATCGGCGAAGTCTCTCACAAGCAAATACAGAATAATGAACACAAATCCAAATATGTAATAAAAGTCCTCGCGAAGGTATATAATCTAGTAATTATAGAGCCGTGAAATTGACTTCGTGGTAGATTATATTTTGCGAATAATATATCCGAGACACATTTAATTTATATTGGTTTAATTGATTATATAAAAAAAATATTTGTAATTAACACGAATAATGACGCAACACCTCTTTTTGCAGTAGCGTATTTATTACGAATTTAATTTACTGAACCCACATAAGCTTGATTTAATGTTGACAATTTCATTATATGGTAAATGAAAATTAATGTGAAAAATACTAGTGACGGCTTTCTCTGTAATGTTTATTAATGGAGCTGTCTATCCTCATCACATTTTCGTTACCATGGCTACATAATAGTATAATATTGTTTTTTTTTTCGTAATGTTGGTGGAGTAATGTAGTCTATTAATATTAATGCTGTACACATTATTTTATGCAGGTTAGAGAAAAAAAATGGGTGCATTCGCATGTTCAGACCTTAGAATGTGTTTTCTCAGGCCGATTGCTTGCTTTGCTGAGCTTTTTTTACGCAGATTCCCGCAATTTGAAAAGTTTAATTTTGTGCGTAAGTAGTGTAGGCTACTGTTTGATGTTTTTATAATAATAATAATAATAATAATAATAATAATAATAACCATAATATCAATAATACTATAATAATAATAATAACCATAACCATAATGATATCAATAATACTATAATAATAATAATAATAAAAATAACCATAATGATATCAATAATACTATAATAATATTAATAATAATAACCATAACCATAATGATATCAATAATACTATAATAATACCAAGCGAGGTGGCTGAGATTGTAGCTTCTTGGTCTCGCATTCGGGAGACTCCGGGTTTAAACCCCGTGGCCGACCAATTTGATTGGTCTTAAAATGGACAAATACCGAATTGGATTTTTTACATACCACGACTCATGCCCGCTGTTTTATCGTGTCATCAGATTCATTAAAGTTGAATAACAGCAACAATAGAAAACAGTTGCACGTTAATAGTTACATAACCTACTGGTATAGACACACAACCTGAACTACTGATATAGCCTCGATGTTCAAAGGAGTATAAATTTTATTATTATTTATTACAAATTAGAAAATACAAATTAATACAAAATTATTACAAATACAAATATAAATAATATAAATACAATTATTACAATTACAAAAGAGTATTTACCCCGCATGAGCATAGCTCGTGTTCGGGGTCAGTTCAGTTATACTAAAATTATATTTTGAACATTATATAAAAAACATACATATTATAGTTTTAGGCAAAAAATAATAATAAAAATAAATAAGATTGCTTATATGAAATAAAATACACGAACAAAGATACGAAAAAATAAATTACAATAACATAACAAAGTTACAAACAAAATGCCCTATGTTAAAAATTAAAAATTTACAGTTAAGAATGAATAACTGAAAAAAAGTGGGTAAAAGTACAATTACAAGTTAGATTTAATTAAAAGCTGAATTAAAAATGATATGATTTTTGTTTTAATAAAACGTCTAACAATACACATTATTATTATTATTGCACTGGTCAACAAAGTAAACTCATTTTAATCACCCGAGACTTAATTATACTTTTCTAGACCAACTTTTCACGTAGATTATGGGTATGCCTTTCGTTTTTTCACAGATTTTCACGTGCAGATTTTAAATTATTCAATACATTAACTTGATAGAAATAAATTTACATTTAAGTAAGTTGTAGGCGTTCTCGAGTCCCCATGCCTTGCACGATTCCCCCTATTGCTGTGCGTTAGAAATATGCTGTGCGGGTTTTCTAGTCGTGAGTTGCAGGCGCAAATCGATTCCCCATGCTATGCTTGATTTCACCTATCGCTTTACCCCTACAAATATGTTATGCGGGTTTTCTAGTCGTAAGTTGCAGGCGTCATCTGGGCTGGACGACGAAACGCTAAGATTCGCCGTACGAGATAGTGTTGCAGATTGGTCCCGGATTTAAATTCTATTGCTGGCCATTTATACTTTGCAGTTTGCGTGATCTACCGAGTTGGAAATAGAAATAGGCTAGTGCAGCGTTTCTCAACCTATGGTCCGCGGACCACTGGTGGTCCGTGAAGATGGCGCAGATGGTCTGCAGACATAATTAAAAAATATCATAAAATGTAAACATTTTTCACATAAAATGGACACTAGATTTCAAAGTTTTTAAAATCTTCGAAAATACAGGTCCTATTGGAAGTTTCCTTACTTTTGCAGTTACAAACCACAGTTTGAACCCCTGATGCTCTGACGTCTATGGTTCCCTCTTTCATTCAAAACCCTGAAAAATAAGACTTTGTCGGAATTTGTTATTAGAGGCGCTCTCGTAACAAGGGTTTTATGTATTTAGATTTATTTGTTACAATGACCTATAATTAATACCCTAAATATTAAGAATATAGGCCTACATATAACATACTTTTAAAAATGGGATATAAAATTGGGGGTCCATAAAACTTTTTAGACATTTTAGAGGTCCTCGGGTTCAAAAAGATTGAGAAACGCTGGGCTAGTGTATTGGAAGTTTACTTACCAATGTTCAACGTCACTAGCTGTTTAACTAATATTGTACTTAATTTTTAAAATGGTAAGTGGACATAACAGGACAATAAAAATAGTTCACAGCCTACTGATATACCCAAGACACTGCACACACGATGAGCTATATAAATAAATAATACCAGATTATCTTAACTATATTGTGTTGGAAGTTAGACTGAACATCCTGTTTTATTGTGTTTGTTTCAGACCACTCGGTATCACAACCCATCACGATGGTACCGAGAAGGTCGGGGAGTTTCCCAGGCAGTGAAGCAGCCAACATCCTATCCCCGCGTTCCTCGGAAACCGGCGGACTGGGAGTCAAAATGGTGGAATATGTTTTGGGCACATCGCCTACGGGGAAGGACCTCGAGCCCAGAATGAGAGGACTTGTACTGGTGAGTACTAAACTTTAGTTAATTAAAAACTAACAAGGGAATATATGCTAACATTTTTAACAGATTTTCATTAAATATTGTGCATGCATTTACGTAATATAATTATAAGTAGGGAGCGGATTTCTATGACCTTAGAAATAGGATATATGCATGCATTTATGACCTAAAAAACATTAAAATATAACCATTAAAATTTAAAATATGACTTTACCACATGCATTTATGACCTAAAAACATTAAAATATGACCAATAAAATTTAAAATATGACTTTACCACTTACACATTGTGTAAACTTTTTTAAAGTTTATTTACAGTACATTTTATTAAAATATAGTGTTGATTATTTAAAATATCTGTAAATTCTCAAAAAGTATCATTATAATGCAAAAGTTACAAAATATGATATTAAACTTCAAAATTTCTTTACTAGGCTATGCACACAAATATGCCAAAAATATGACCTAAATATGCATATTCATTCTAAATATGCTACAATAGTTGAAAATTTCCTAAATATGCAGTTATATGCACAATAAAAGCCGTTCCATTTTCACCAGGATGCTTGGAATCGGGTTTAAATTAGTCGGAAACCTGAAATAATGCAAACTGGAAAAATATGACATGTCATAGAAATCCGCTCCCTAATTATAAGTTACTATAAATAAAGTAATCTAACCTAATTCTAGAGGTATGGAACTGCACGTTACATTATTAATTATGCCGTCAGTAATCCCCGCGGAAAGTTCTTTGCCTATTTTTTCCTACTAACAACAGTATTGACTGCACTCTTGAAATTGCTTTTGGTTTTATGGGTTAATGGATGGCGTTAAGAATTCAGATGTTTTCGAAAGTAATTAATTAGATTTGGAGCGAATTATGAAATACTTTGCGCTGTTGTAAGTTACAGTTGGGACTTATTAGGAACATCATTTTAAACTTTTAGAAAACGTATGCTTTTTCTAGCCTTAATCTTCCATGGACATGATTCCTGTATTAAAATGTTTGACAGGACATTGTACAGGTAGAGAAGAAAAAAGCGGACGGGCTCTTGTAGCTGATTTCAGAGCCTTGTGATACGTAAATAAATTTAAGAGATGTAACGGAAACGTTTGTTTTCACAAGCAATGCAAATTACTTGAAATTATTTCTCAATTGCTTGTCTATATTGTCTAGAACAAATTTCATTACATTCCCTGCTGTCCTGTGAAAGCCTTTAAGCATGCGCAGTGGCTCATATCGGCAACTTAGATATTTTAATCTGCCCGATATTTTCCCCCTACCTGTACATTGAGGGAAACTCCCATTACCAGCAAACGCAACAGCCAAGCCATTGCAAAATAAATGTACAATATGTCTATATTGTCTAGAACAAATTTCATTACATTCCCTGCTATCCTGTGAATGCCACTAAGCATGCGCAGTGGCTCATATCGGCAACTTAGATATTTTAGTCGGTCCTATTTTTCCCCCTACCTGTACATTGAGGGAAACTCCCATTACCAGCAAACACAACAGCCAAGCCATTGCAAAATAAATGTACAGAAAGAATAATATGAATGACGCCGTAGCAACCCTATGACAAAATAAGTATTGTTTTATATAGATACCATTTTCAGACTTCGAAACGACAGGAAAAGCAGCCACTGCAGTACTTAAATAATTTGCAATTTATATTTACTGACGTTCAAGTTACATATGCCATTACGTAGATCTATTTTGAGACCTACTCTCAAAAGAGTACAAACGTTAGCTGCAAGACTACTTGATACAGTGAATAATTTTTATTACTAAATTGGACAGAGATGATTACTCACACCAACATTTTGTTTTGAAATTTTAAAAATGTAGTCTGTTAAACAAATTATAAGTTCAAAAGTTTGAAAAAATCACATGGACTACCGAAACCATATTGGGCCCATTACTTATCAAGATTATTCTGGCGATCCATTTCGATTAAAATTAAAACAATAATAATAATAATAATAAAAGATTGCTAATATAATTTTATATGTTATGCGCCAACAAATGCAAAAGGAAACTGCCCCGAGAATAAATCCTCTGCAATCTCCATGTGTAAATATTTCGTGTGTGGGTTTAAAACGAATCCCTTGTATCTTCGTTTTCCTGATACAGCTTTTGGCAAGATACCAAGTTCTGGTTAGAACACATCTTTAGTTTTGTGGGAGATACATTCAGGATTTTGCGAAAGTAATCAGTATAGTATTTCCTCATTTTAAACTTCTTGCACTAATAGTGAAGGATCGGAGAAAGAAAGCGGATATGTCCACTTCAGCATTGCAAAGCATTTGAAACCTACTACTTATTCTGCTTGGCTCATTTCTTTTTCTTTAGTTTTCATATGGACTTAACCTTATTATTTCCCATCTGATAAGTATTTTATAATAACATTTTTTTAAAACCTGAAAATGGACTCATCCCCTTTATTTCTCCTACCCTTCATTTTAAGGTTGTACATACCGTATTTTGAAAATATTTAATACATTGGTAGCGAAATTTGTTTTCATCAAGCTAACAATATAGCCTATTCTATTCATAAAGTAAAATTTATAAATACTGTTTTCGTGTGTGGAATTTACAAAACATTCTGAGTAGAAGTTACATTTATTGCGAAATGTCAACTTATGCCTCCTACTGGTATTCCACTGTGCCTCCAAACAGATAAAACGAAACTGCATGTGGGACTGTTGCCAGATATTACACATTTTACTGACTGGCCTAGTTGCCAAATGTAAATATTAAGCGTGTTTTATAAAGAGGGAAACATAATTACTTGTTTCTAGTAGCTTCTACCTAATGCATGCTTAATTATTACGTCGTAAAGTTTATGAAGCTTAAGTAAGGCGGATGTGTTTCCGCTAGAGATCCCCAATGCGATAGTCTCTGCCTCCTTTTTTTATTAGGGATACATAGCTTGATCATGCTAATATAATTATTACTAGCCTATATATAACTGGGTTTTCATCTACTGGCTGCATACTGTTTATTATGTATATTTTTCTGCTTTCTTCCATATATAACAGAGTTTAGCACCAATTTTTATTATTATAGCGGTTTTTTGCCTTTTACGAGTATTAATGAGGCCTTGAAATGTTATTATTTAGATTTAATATAGGACAATATAAATGTACTCCTACACTTTTCTTGTATCCAGGAGATGCAAAATGAATTGTTAAAATTATTGCTCGCTTAAAGGCACGATATTTTGGATTAACAGATGGCTTATGATGCTGCAAAACACAAATTTTCCTGTACCAGTTTGACTTTAATGCTTTTCTCGCAATCTGCAATTTATTATGAAATGTTGAGTTCGATTCCCGGTGCGGGCACGGGAATTTTATCTGTCACAGTTTTCCATAGCCGACTTGACCTGTTTGGTTAGTAAAGATTTGGTTTTAAGGACCTCTCTCTTCCAACCATAACATTCGTACGGTCACCCTCTTATACCTCAGTCTGATCGGGGTAATTTAGCCCTTCCCAATAGGTATTCCATCTGGGGAAATGGGGCTAAACTTCCGCCAAGCCAGGAAGCCATACCACAAAACGTAACAGGAAAGCGACCAAAAAATATGTAAACCATTTTCATGATTAAATATCCAAATAAGGAATAACGCAAGACACATCAGTGCATCACAAAATAGTTTAATTTTGGAATTTTTGTTGAATTATTAAATCTTGAAGTTAACAATTTAGCACTTTATTGCTAATAAAATAAATTTATTCACTAAGTTGGAATTATATTTTAAAGAAAATAATCTCCAACAGTAGGCTACTTGTTTCCCTCGTTCATAATTCTGTCATGATATTTATTACGTTAATGAGGGTATACATATGCCATGCTGCTTTGAAGTAGTAGAGAAAAGAATAATGAAAACGCTACAACAGAATACAATAATCCAGACATAACCCGAATGAGTTAGCTGACTAATGAACTAATAATGTTAGTGAACAGATTTATGAGCACTATTCATAATTGAACCACATTCTGCAGAAAGGAACCTATCCACATGATTTTCAAACTGTGAAAAAAGCATTTAAAGTTAAACAAGAGCCACCTGGATCTTTTCAGTGTGTTTTTGTTTGCTCCATAGATGGCATACAAATGTAAGATGAAGGTTGGTTAGTTTGAACAACATAGAAATATAGTTAAGGAGCAATAATTTAACATCTACTCTTTTTTTTAAATTTTTTTTAAATAATTAATTTGAGGGTTGGTTCCTTTTTGCAGAATCTGGTCCAGTTATCTCTACGAAACAAGATTTTTTTAACTAATAAATAATATCTTGAGATCTAATATTATTAGCAAGTTATATGAAACAGGCCCTGTATCATTGAAAGCATATTATTAAAATTTACCTTTATAATATTTATTGGCCCTTCTACCTAATGTATCGAATGAAAGTGTAAAGACGTGAACAAATATTCGACTTTTGTACTCAGAATGCCACAAATTAGATTCCTTATTTGATAACCTTTTGTGGTGGGAAATACAGGATGTGTGTTGGGATATTTGCCAGACGGGGTGACCTTACGAAGAATACAGTTTAGCATATGATAATTGTGGTCAGTGTTGCGTGCGCACGGACTTAACGCCAGAGCGAGCTTCACTTTGATGTCTAAATGTGGGTGTCTGGCTCTCGTGTCGATCGGTTTATCTCCATGTAAGCAACTCATGTAAAGAATGTGTGTCCGTCCTTTACCCCATCAGAGATTTGCATATTGACTTCAAATTCAAAGTTGTTGATAAATATGTCAGGTGTTGTTTGTTATTTAAAAATCCCTTTAGGCAAGCCTACAGGCTGAGGTAGATTTCAAAGTGCTTTTGGTTTAATTTATTGTCGCTGCGTAGCACTCTTCTTCTTTAGTCTTGGCATGACAAACCCGCAATAATAACCGCAAAATAGAGGAAAGAGCACTTTTTCAAACATTCAAATCTCGCCTTATATGAGAACTATCAAATATAAATATAAATATATATATATATATATATCACAAATGGTTTCGTACTTAGGGAGGCATGTAACGTAAAGATATGAAAGAATTTTTCGAAAGTCATGACATGGTATCGATTGCAATAGGTAGATTTTTAAAAATAGGAGCCACTAAGAAATAATCACTATCCAGATTTATATTTTTGATAGGTAAGCCTGTGAGATTGAATGATGTGATCACTGATCAGTCTTGTCTTATGTTAAGCAAGTCTCACAGAAATTTGAGCTTAATTTAATGGGTCCCTACAGAGTCGTTCGCATTGCATTTCCAAAGATTAATTATTATTATTAATGCAAATAATAAAGGCGAATGAAAAAATCATTTCAGTAGCCCTGACGTGATATTGATATATAAATTTAACGGTATAAAAATACATTTCAGTAGTAAGTTAGCATGACAAATTTAGTGTTGATGTAAGTATTTCACAGATTTCTCTTCTGGATAAAGTTTTTTAAATTTAATTTCAACTTAATAAATTTGCATTGACTGGTAGGCCTACAATTTATTATTTCTTACATATTCTGCCCCCCCTCCCTCCGTTTCACTCTCGCTATCTCTTATAATAAATAATTTCTGATGATAGAAATATGTTTGAAACGAAGTTGTAAATCTCTTAAACTTGTTAAGGAAATTAATTGACTTATTCAGGTCCTTTCGTACCATAACACGTTTCTGTTAACATTGATGAGAACTTAGACTGTTCTAGGCCTTCACAGATTCTTTCTGTTAACATTGATGAGCATATTTAGGACGAAAATTCCTCTCGCGCCAAGATTCGAACCCGGGACCTTCGTATTTTTATTCCAACACTCAGCCAACTGAGCTAATCTGAGTTTGAGAAACAGAACCAGATGGAATCTTCTTCGCACACTGACCTGGTTCCCATGTTATTGATAGACTGGTCGTTGAAGTCTTTCGTCTATTATTTGTAATAGAGACTTCTTAGTTTGGCAATCTCGCATGTCCGTTATCCTAAGGCATTAAGTTTTCCCTTCCCGTCTGCCAATAAAAGAGTAGAATTTAGTGGAATAACAGCAGACATTAAGTTCCCATAAGAAGGTATCTAAACATCTGGACGTGGTGCAAAGAACTGGAAATGCGTGCGCAGTCTCAGACAAACAAAACAAGTGCCTGCTGCTGTATAATTGAATTGATCAAGATTAGTTGAAGAAGCTTGTTACAACGGCAGACATTGGTCGATACAAGCTAATTACGCCTCGGTTTCTCCCTTTTACTGTGGCCATGTGTCCGCTGAGAAAGGGTATAAAACTCGAGATCCTCCCATTAAAACGTAGTAAAGTAGAATATGAACAAAATTATGTAAGGCTTCCATTAGAAGTCCAATTAAGTTATATATTGCTATCGAAGAAAAAAGAAATTCCGTGATTAGTAATTTTTTATTATTTTAGAATTGCACTTGGTGGATGGTCATAGGACGTGGACAAAAATGTTGATTACTTCAATCAGGCTATCATATAGCTTATAATGATGCACTGTAATCTACAATTTAACTACTAATGCCTTGATAGAGTAAATGTAGCAAACTTTTGTTACAGATTTTCTTTATTTTTTTATTTTTTATTTATTTATTTTTAAATTCATTTGTACTCAAACCATATAAAAATGGCTCATAAAGTACCGTATTTGTTTGTAAATATAATCAAACACTTTCAGCTTACATACTTCTTATAAATATAGCATTTATGGAAATACTGATCTATAGTATTTCATACCAAAGCAGAAAAGAAACTCTTACGCTTGAAAGGCGAGACAAAAATACAGACTTTACTAAGTAGAAATTGGGAATAAAGTGGTTCCGAATTTCATTATTTTGTGGTTTTAAAAAATATAATCCTACAAAGATGGATGACAAATATTCGAACCTAAGACTGATGAAAACGGGGATTGGATAAAATTGCATAATGACAAGCTTCTTAACCTGTACTCTTCACCGAATATAAGAATAGTAGTTAAATCCACGGAGGATAAAATGGGCTGGACATGTTGTGCGCATGAGGGCGGACATATCTCAAAATTATTGACTGGAGACCCGAAGAGAAGATACCACTTGGAAAACCTAGACGTAAATGGGAGGACAATATCAGAATACATTAAGGGAAGTAGGATTTGTGAGGGATAGTTAGATGGAGTTAGCACAGAATAGGGTTGAATGGCGGGTTCATGTAAGCGCGACAATGATCCTCCGGGTTCCATAAAATATATAACATTCCTTAAGCTTGCTTAGGAATTGCCTATTGCCATTGAGTAAGTAATTAAGTATTTCTTAATTTTTGCTTCATTTAGCCCTTTTTGGCCCATATCTATTATTTAGCCTTTTTTCTTCAATAAGGTTCATGTATTTTACGGCAAGATGCATGAAACGAACAATTAAAAAAATATATTCGAGATACTTTATAGAGAAAAAACAAATTGTAAATCCTTAGAATTCTAACCCAGATTATAATATTTTTAGTTTTCTTCTGAGCTGTTACAGACTAGACACTAGAGAGTTTGTGTTCTCAGTAACGCATTCTGATGGAAATGGAAGAGTAAAGGCGAAACGGATTGAGTGCTTGTAGAATATCTCATACCTGTAGTGACTGCAGATTATAAAGTACTTGAGTTTATAGTAACAATAGATTGAATGGAGGCTTGTCGAGTTAAGCTTGTAGTTTGCATGCTACTTTTTTCTTTTTCTTCTCCTCCTCCTCTGGCCCTTCTTATAATGGAGCAAGCGTTCCCCTATTCATTATGCCGCCCCGCAATGCTTTGTGTCTAAAGTTTGTGCTACATAGTTAACATATTGATCCTTCCAACTTCGTGTCAGTCATTCATAAAAGTTAACTATCAAAATAAATAACCTGACACTCGAAGTGGTATAATGTATTGAAATAAATTATATGGATTGTATTTCTTGAGCAGAAATGAAGGTTTTTTAGTTTATTGAAATGCCCTTATTAAGTGGGCATTAAAATTTCATCTATCACATCACGTTTTTCTATAGTAAAAAAAAAAAAAAAAACATAAGTTCGTATCATTTAATAGCCTATATTAACCGGGATAGTATAACTTAGATGCTTTCTGTTATTGAATCCAGCATAAAATCTCAATCGAAATATTTTAATATTAAAAAAAAAACCAATGCTTCTAATGTTTTCTTGTAAGAGTTTTGAAAAAAACGGTTAAAATAAACAACTGAGAATCACGCCATTTCTTGCAGGCCTATCGTAATTACTTAAAGCAATAATGGCGTGGTAGCGTGGTTACAAAACATATGTATAAAAACATAAAACTATTTGAAATACTGCACATTTCAATCCATATTTCAAGGAAATATTTTTTTCGCCTAAAACTTTTAGCTCTGGTAATAACATTCCAGAGTAATGTAGGGTTTCGTGAGACACGTATATAAAATGCACTTGACCAAGGCTATTCTTTTATGTCTTGGTACTCTATACTTATGCTGTTAGGTTTTTTAAGGAACTACTGCACTTATTTTTCTAGTTATCATAAGTTTATGTTTGAAGAAAGGTACACAGAATAGAATGGGAATATGAGATTTCTGTTAGAGGATGAGTATGGAGTGGTGTAATTAGCTAACAGCCCCAGTCCAGTTTCTGAATTATTTATGAACTATCTTCCTCTTGCCCCAGCTACCCATGAGGGTCCAAACTTTCCCTCATTACACCCGCCTAGCCACAACGCACAGTATGGGTATTCCTGCACACCTTGCGGAGGAAGTAAGTGAAATAGGGGAGAACTTGGATTACGTTGTATTAGCCTCGGGGAGAGAGTTTCCTTAATAATGCGAAATTATGCAGCTGGAAATAGCATAGAACATGAATACTACAAGTGTGTGTATAGCATATATATTTGTGACCAAGGCAGTAGCCACTAGGAAGGGATATTTTACCATAAGAATCTGTTTAAATAAATAAATATATATGTTTGAAGAAAGGTACACAGTTTATAATGGGAATATGAGATTTCTGTTAGAGGATATTGCATAGTGGCTTGTGATATATATACATCCTTGTTCTCTAATTCCGAAAAAAACTTATTCTGAATTTACAGTGAAGAATAAAGTGATATCATTATGACTTTTTCATTATAAATTTATTTATTATAGTCTCTATTGAAATTGATTAATGAATATTGGGCGAACTGTCACAATGTAACTGACATATTTTCAGTTTTAACTCACTGAAGAGAACTGTGTTATATTCTCTAGCCGAGGGTTTGACCCGAATGGGAATCGAATCCGGATGTGGAAGATTATTAGGTATACGACTGAATACGTTCTTTAGGAGACGAATGACATCATCATTTCCTTAAATGTTGATAAAACTACGCTAGTTCCTTTAGCTTTAACAGCTACCGGTATGCAACAATTAAAAGTAAGTAAAAATTTAAGCTTAAAAATACACAATTCAGGTTGCTGTATTAATAGCTGCACTTGTCCCTCCTTAAGTGAATCAAACCAAGTGAAATATCTAGGCATCATAATTGATCGACATTTAAGATGGGACAAGTACATCGAATATTTATGCAATAGGCTACGTAAAGTCATTTATAAATTCGTTATTCTCCGTTCATGTTTACCAGCTCATGTTTTACGTACGATTTATTTAGCACTAATTCATTCTATTATTCAATATGGCATAATTGGTTGGGGAGGAGTTGCAAAAACGATCCTCAGCCCTTTGCTTTGTCTTCAAAAACGCATTATAAAGATTTGTTTATCTAAGCCTCCTGACTATTCTTCCAAATTATTATTTTCTGAATTTAACGTTTTCACCATAGACCAAATTTACAAGTACGTCATACTGGATTATTTTCATAAACATCGTGACAATTACAAGTCAGAATCTCACGTAGGCTATATAACACGCGAAGGAATCAATTTAATTTATTACTTGAACCAAAAAATGTTACAACTGCTGGAGCTAAGCACTGTTCAAGTTTTGGCCCAAGACTATTCAATTCATTTATTACCAACCATCCTGATCTAAATAGCTTAAACAACAAACAATTTAGGTCTAAAATTAGAAAATTTATATAATTATTACTTCTGTTATCTACTAATACTGTTATAACATTTTTCATATCAAACTTTAAAATTTGAATAGAACTTAATTTCTTTGTTTTTTACTAAAATTGAACAAATAAATTGTTATGTATTATTATTGTATTACCTCGTACCTTTGTATTGTAAATAGAACATGTTCTAACCTATTATACATCATTTTTGTCATACTTCTCCAAATTATGTATTGCTTAAGTAATTGTTTAGTATAAGTTTTTTTTTTCTTCTATATATTGAACTGAACCACCCCCGAACACAAGCTCTGCTTCTTCGGGTGGTGTATCAACTTTTGTATTTTTCGTGTAATTTGGAAAAAAAATAAATTGTAATTGTAATCAGCGAATCAGGCTGAAATCCTGGTTCCATTGTTGCCCAGGGCCATTGGTTTGTAGAATATACTACGCCATTGTGTCTTGCTGAGTGGCTTGTGATAGTCTCCATTTAATTGACTGGTTGGGATTTACTCTGTAGAAGACTTACAAAGTCTTTAGGTTTCAAACTTTTCTTCCTTTTCCCGAGCTCCTCATAAGAGGAAACTATGAGACGATGCACTTGTCCCTTGACACGGAAAGAGTGCTGGATCAGTCAGTGTGTTTAAGAGATTTAATGAGCATTGGTTTCCGGGGGATCCAAGCCTAAAATTAGAGCCTCTGGACAAAATTCCTCGGCCCTTTCACGTCCAAGACGTAATACCTTAGTTCCCAAAGGGGGATTGAGAGGCGATGGGCTTACCATCTGTCCCTCTGCCCTCTCGCGGAAATTGACCGTAACAAACTTCACTTAGGTAACAGAAACCTCCAATTGGAAGCCCTAAGCCCCAACATAGGGGATATAGGAAACTGGAGAGTCTCTAGGGGAGGTAGTTGAAGTTGGATTATCCTGTTCTTTCACTTATTCCGTTCATACATTACCCACATCAGGGCCGTATTATTTATGAGACTTGTCAAGTTTAAGCCTCTTGTAACGTATTGAGCCTGTGTTATGTCTTTTTGTGGGAAATTAACTGTATTGCCTTATCGTGTGTTTCAGAATCCGAACGATTCCGACAAATCAGATAAAGACAAAGCGCCCTCACCATTCGATGCAAGCAAGAAAGATGTAGAGAACGGAAACGCCGGGCAGTCCAACGGCATCGTACAGAATGGACTTGTGGATGACGATAAAGGATTCAAGTAAGTATTTGTTGTATGTTTTATTCACATATATTTCGTTAAGTGTGTGGATTAGACTTATTTATTTATTTATTATATCTTACCTATATTATAGTCATTGTAGATCACCATATTGTATTATTTAAGCTTTAAGCATTAATGCTGTAACTGTATTAGGTTTCTTGTGAAGTTCCAGCCCAGCTCCATTCTTTTAAGGAGGTTACCATTTTTAAGGGGATGAGGAACGTTAAAATGCTAATCTCCACAACAGTTACTATTCATTTAAGCGTGATAGAAATGCATTTTGGTTTCTGAGAAGAATAGTTGGAAGAAAAAGAAATAATATGTCTTAAGAAAATAAATTAAATTTTGTCCGCTGCCTTATGGAATATGCTTTGTTAAATAATTATTTCACTAAAAAAATACCGGTAGTGCATATTATTATTGCTAATAATGTACTGTATATTCATAAAGGCTCATATTTGCGGCATCAAAACTGTATAACATTTTGGAACCCGTTAAAATTCGCAATTCATAACAGAAGGAACAGAAGTTATTTTTGATACTTTATACCTGATATAGTGTTGACATTTTAAGAGCACCGTTGCATCTTGAAACTTCCACACAAAGGTATTTTGTGTTATCTTCCCATGACAGGAATTTCTGAGAAGGGATCAAAAGTTTCATTTATTTATTACAGCGTTTCTCAACCTATGGTCCGCGGACCAATTTTCACATAAAATGGAGACTATATGTCATAGTTTTTAAAATTTTCGAAAATACAGGTCCTATTGCAAGTTTCCTTACTTTTGCAGTTACGAACCACAGTTTGAAACCCCTGATGCACTGACGTCTATGGTTCCCCCTTTCATTCAAAACCCTGAAAAATAAGACTTGTTATTAGAGGCGCTCTCTTACCAAGGGTTTTATTGTTGGAGGTGCCCGAGGGTCTGATACCGATAAACCTGTGTTATAATTCCTAATTATATTATCAAATTGGTAATAAATATTAAAGTCTTCAAAATATAATTTTACTGCCAATAGTTTACGTGCAATTCAATAACTGTGTTTTCGTCGAATTAAAAAGTGTATTTAGCTTTATTTCGTTATAATGACCTATAATTAATACCCAAAATATTAAGAATATAGGCCTAAATATAGCCTACTTTTAAAAATGGGATGTAAAATTAGGGGTCCGTAATTTTTTTGTAGACATTTTAGAGGTCCTTGAGTTCAAAAAGGTTGAGAATCGCTGATTATTAGGATCTGATAATTGGTTTTGCACTGAATTCAAATCAGGCCTACCTTAGGCTGTTTTTGTGTAAAGTTTATAATTAGAAAAGTTTCTTTAGAACATTTCCTGATGCCTGAAATACGTGTTAACATAATTTAAAATTCTGACTGTTCTGGTAACCGTTTGTAAAATCAGTCTGCAAAAGACAGGTACATGCTTTTCATTCCTTCGAATTGGTATGAATAGTTAAAACGTCATTCATGCGAACTGCGGGGAGCATGGGTCGGTGACCAAATGATGACTCCGCGATTACGCTAATGGTTGTGAAGGCCATTGCTATTGTTATGAAAGAAAGGGAACCCAGAATACAGACAAAAACTCCAGCACCTTGGGTTATCTTTAACCTTTGTCTGCAGTTCATGGTAATGTTACATATGTTTCGTTTTAATATAACCATAGGCTGAATCTTGTCTGATTTTGATGTTCAAGACATAGGCTTATATTTCTTCCAAAATTTTGTGTAACTTATTATTCTCAGACAGCAACATTCTGCTAATCCATGCCATTTGAATATTATAGAACCCACATTAAACGTAACGCCGTTCGCTTGATCAGACTTAAGTACTGGATAATTTCGCTTGTATATATGCCTATTATAATGTCCCGTGCTTCTCATAATACTGGACTTAATTGATGAGAAAATCGCCCTCATTTTCCTGTGATCTATATTGAAATTAATTTCGTTGTCAGCTTTTATATTTATGTTCTTGCGAAATTTGCCGTATATTTTAAAAAATGAAGGTAATTTAGTTCAGTTTATAAAGTAAACGGATTTACTATTAATAAAGTATAACATTTCAGACGAATCGTCCTGGTTTATAAACCATTACACAAGATTTGGGATTGATTACTGCCCATTATATTTCGTTACAGGATTTTAATATGGGGACTGGTAAAAAGGGATGAAATTACGAAATAGAAGGGGGAACTAACAAATTTTTATTCCAGACCAAAAACCTTCTGACAATTATCGTTCATGGGATATTTCTATATATTGAGAAACTTAATCGTCCTTATCCGCGATTTTAAACACAGTAAGTTTAGTTTTATATACTTCGATACTTGAAGGAAGAATTATTGTCAAAACTTTTCAAATCGTTTTTCCTTATTCAAATTCCTTTTTACCCAATTTTTGCCATATTGTCTTACAGTTTGTACTCCTTGACAATGTCTGGAGATATTCACTGTTTGTTCATTCATTTTTCATTTTCATAAGATACTTGTTTACCTAAACAGGAAAAATCAACTATCTTCGGAACTATTAAATAATAGCAAAATTTGTACAGTGTTTTGTACATAGAGGCTATGGGTATGGAAAGGTTTAACCTTCTAACTAAACAATTAGGCTATAGATTTTAGTATTTTCAACAGATTGAAACCTTAAATAGTCCTTTTGCTAAACTATTCATTTCACAGTAATCTAAAAGGCTAATAATAAGTAAGTACTGATTGCGTATGTAATGTACTTGAAATAAGGGGTTGGATATTTTTGTGAACCTTGTGTGTAACAGGGTATATATTTCTTAATTTATTATTTGCTGCCGATCGCCAAACCAACCTCATTACTAGGGCCCGGATTCTGTTGACCTAAAATTGTTTGAAAAATGACCCTAAATTTTAAAGAAAATGACTTAATAATTACAAAGAATGACCAAAAAACTTATATTTTATTTATAAAAATGATTACTGTGCACAGAAAGGTATAGACTAATTTGTACATATTTGTAAAAACTGTAAATGTAGGAAGGATGTTGTAGGTCTAAAAACTTTGTTCTTGATTGGAACATTTGAGAAGAAAAGTAAGAAAATTGTTGTTGAAGTAGGTTCTACAAAAATGCTGCATTATAGTAACTTGTTTATTTAAAGTAAAAGCATGAAATTGACAAAATAAGGAAGTAAAATGACACGAAAATGACAAAATAGTGAGGTAAAATTGAAATAAATGCCTTAAAAATATAAAATCGCATAAAATGACAAAAAATGACCTAATAAAAATGCATTTATAGAATCTAGAGGCCATAATTTGGATTTATCTACAAGTTGGCAATGTCTAGGCAGCATCAATAAAAAGATGACATGTCATTAGAATCGGGCCCTGCTCATTACGTTTCTCTAAGTTTAAAGAGAAACGTGGTTCCTCCATGTTCTTTATTTGATTTATTTTTTACTGGCTATTCCAATCTAGATAAAGAAGGCATGGGGGACATATATCTACGTTACATAGCTAAGTTGATTGCTATTTAGGAATACGGTATGAATGCAATAAATATCCTTTCGAAGACAAAAATAACGGCACAAGCGTGAGAGTATCTGTAAAGCTGTTTCTTTGGGCGTGACCTCACGCAGGGGAAAGTGAATTATTTGTGTTTAATTTGTAAATGGGAAGCATGGCTTTCCATCCTGCTCTTCCTCTATCCCAACTGAAATGGCGTTCGCTACATTTACATCCATCGAATCCTTGTAGTTTGGTTGTAGGCGAAATAATGTTGACTTTGCAGTTTAGTTTAATCGAGCTGATGATATCCCTACGTAAATACTGATAAAGACAGAATGAAGTAATTGCTTTAGACAGTAGCAGTTCACGAAATCCTTCAATATATAGGCTGCATTCCCAAATAAATTTAATGAAAGAGCTAGAACGGCATTTAAATGGCTTTGTTATTTATTCAAATTAGAACCCTATTTTTATAATAACATTTTTAGTTAGGTAATATTTCTATGTAACACACGTATATTAGCGATTTTCGAATTTATAATTGAGTGCCATTATGGAGTTAGTGCTCCACGTTCCTAACGTTATAAGAATAGTGATAACTAGAGACGAGACTTTCATGCACTATAAAATTGCGAAATATGCATGCATTCATGCATTATCAAACCATGAAACATGCACTAACAAGGGAGAAATACACTAAAATATGCACTAACATTTATGGCCCAATTTCCTTACTTTACTTAACTTTTTTGGCACAGTTGACAACCAACAGCATTTCTAAATTGCTTTCTGTAAGGTTCCTGCGCTTGTCAGTCAATATGTTTAGAGAATGATCGTTCTACATCACACGATGTTATGGGTGCAAACTTCAGTGAAAACATTTGTGAAAGTGTCAGGTCAAATTCTTCATCCACGTTTTCATCACAAAGAACCTTCTTTAATGAGCAAAGGAATCCGTAGTCCGGGTTCGCATTTATGACCCTGGTTTTTAGTATTGTTTTACAAAACAAAAAAACTGCCATAGAAAATATTCGGAAACCGAATAAAACTGCTTACCTCTTTACTGCAACAGTAGCAGAAGAAAACTTTCCCATCTGATCTAATAAAAACCATACCCTTAATCCACTGTGCAAGGAGTTCGCTTTTTGAACATTTAATTGGAGGCATAGTAAAATCACAGAACAGACAACCACATTAACCACTGCACACACTGTAAAGACACTGCAGGTTTCCCGAGCTCTGACAAAGTACAATGCACCCCAAGTGCGGGCCGGAAATAGCTAAGGGTGGACAAAGTCAAGGTCAAATTCCTTCCTCCTTTTCGCACATCTTAGCGCCACTTCACAAACGACTTTAAAAATGGCTAGTAAAAATCGAAGATAGGGAAACTTTGCCACGATGTCACTTTCTTGAAATCACATTAAAACATGCATTTAAACTGAATATAATGTATATTATATGCATGATTTAGCCAAAAATACCCTAAATATGCTTTATGCATGTTTTTTCCTCCAAAAAGGTCAAAACATGCAAACATGCACGGAAAAAGTATGCATATTTGGAACCGGAAAGTAATGACATGGGTAAGTACTCAGTTTGAGCTATGTCCTAAGTTATCTTAAAAACATGCATTTGCATGAAAGTCTCGTCTCTAGTGATAACTATTAGGCCTAGTAGGGACGTAGACAGATTTTTGGTTCGGGAGGAGCCACGCGGAAGTCTGAGGATACTCCCCCGATTTTTTTATCTGTTTGTAAAATTAAGCCTTCAAATTTAATTTTAACTTTTTAGTTACAAACATAGTTTTTTAAAAGAGGTGTCTAACTTTTTACTATTCCAAACAAATATTAAAAAAAAAGTGTTAAATTATATTTGAAGGCTTAATTTTAGAACTTTTAATGTGTAATACTTACTCAATGGCCATATACATTTCCTAAGCAAGTAAAAGGAATATTATGTATTTTATGAAACCCGGAAGTTCGTTGCCGCGTTTACATGAACCAGCCATTCAACCCTATTCTGAGCTAACTACAACCATCTCTCGCAAATCCTACTTCCCGTAAACCTATTCTAATATTGTCCTCTCACCTACGTCTGGGTCTTCCAAGTGTACTGTTAGTCTAATATAAAATGCCATAAGGGTAATAAAACAGTTAATTTTAGATTACTAAATGAGTAATTTTAATTTAGTAAAATTTTCGTAATTTCTTTAAAATTTCATTTCAAGGGGGCGTTGCGATTAGTTAGTTAACGTTTTATAGGCATAATGCTAGAATAATCGCTCATTGAAAAATCATTAACCGAGATCTTCCCACTTTCATATATTATCTGTTCTTTTATCAGTCCTGTAGTGATTAGTTCTTTTAGATGATCATTTTGCCCACACAGTGTTTTACTGTAATGTTCAACAGACAATATTTTGGGGTATTAAGTCATGTATTAAAATTTCTGGCAATTCTAAACAAAGGTTAATACTTGCCTGGCATTCTGACATTTTTGTCCCAAGCATGCCGGCATTAGTACCGGTGACAGCCACTCATGCAATGTAGTTTCCTGATTCATATGCTTCTGCCATCTAGCGGAGGAACGGCAAACTACATGCTTGCTGTGAAGAGATGGCAGCACACTGCAGAAATAAAATTTATGGCGGGATCGTCGTGGAATGCTAATTCGCCAGGGCTATTAAAAAAGGAAAATACCGGGAATTATGATGACCCCAGCGTTTTGGAAACTTAAAAAAAAATCGTAAAACGAATTGAGTAATATATGACTGAATGCGTCCTGAATTTTGAATGGATGGGATAAATATATCATTGAAGAGCATAATAAGAGAGCATTTCTTTTTTCTCTCTTTCATCATTACAGCAAGTTGGTAAATGATTCACGATTCCTTTTTGGAACTGTTTTGCATGGATTTACTAGTATTGCATATAAATATAAATATATATATGCAAACACTAGAAATTATATTAGATCATATGGTATTCATAGTCTTGGTTTTTATTGTCATTCAATGTTTGACTACACAAATGATGATCCTCTGTTGATAGGAATTGCCGGCTGATCGATAAATGAAGCCATTCACTACTCTGAATGTGTAAAATATTTTCTAACTTGACCACCTAAATTCTGAATTGTATTAAGACAGAAAAGTAACATGAATCAAATTTTGTATTGCAGTCGAACTCCAGGCAGCAGACAGCCTTCACCGGCCGAAGAAGACATTAACAAGAACAGTGGAAGTGGAAGCAATGTAGTAGTAATGGGCGGAGGTGGAAAGCAACAATCTTCAGATGGTGTAGAAAACCACCATCACCATCCACACCACCATCCACATATTAACCACCATTCCATCCCTCACCATCCGAACCATCCCCAGCACCATCTGCAACAACAACAACAGCAGCAGCAACAGCAACAGAACACCCACCATATACCTAACCACCACCTCAATTTGGACTCTGTTAATCAGCACTTTGAACATGTAATGGCAATGGACCCTAACGGAAGTGCCATGGCACAGTTTGAACAGGCCACTGCTGTCGCGGCAGGATATGCAGGAGGAGCAGGTGTACCCGGAGGACCAGGAATGCTGCCCCCTCAGCAACAACAGCAAGCCGGAGCTGGAGTTGGTGGTGGAATGGACTCGCCAGGAATATTACCTCCCAGCTTTGATGTACAGGTAGGGATCTACTCTTGGATAATTATCTATTTTCTCTAAGTTGTAAAATAATTCAGAAGCCTCTAGTCATGTGTTTATGTTTGCGTGCTCATCTGTTTTGAGTTGGCTAGGGCAGCGTTTCTCAACCACCAGTGGTCCGCGGAGATGCTGCAGATGGCCTGCAGACATAATTTAAAAATATCATAAAGCAAGTGGAAAAGTAAAGAAGTGAAATTTTTCCACATATTTCGTTATAATGACCTATAATTAATATCCCAAATTTTTGGGTTTACATGGAATTGAGTTCGAGAGGTCGAGCTGTAGCCTTGCTCATTGATGTCAGGAGAGAAGTGACATAGCCGAAAATAATTATTTCATGAGAGTACAACAAATATTTTATTAACATTCAAACCCCATTGTACAGCCGACTATATTTCTTTTCCTCTACTTTCAATAGGTTTCACTCAATAATGTTTAAAGAAATGGACCTATGAAAATATTAAAATAGCACTCAGGAATATTACATTCATTTCAATTTCAGGACTACCCACATTAAGAATGCAATGTAAAATGTAGTAAGGCCATTATCATTTAAATAGAGACTTGTTCTTGGGCTTCAGTGAAAGCATATAAACTCCACAGCACATCTGTGAGTTGAAATGTTGGTGTTTCAGTTGTGATATTTGAAAAAATCTTTGTTTTCCTTTTTAATTTTAAATTTAAATATAAACATATAGAGATACTTAAAAACACGTGATTTCTAAAATTTAAATTTGAAGAAGGAATCTGGTAAATTTTTCACTAGTACATCCTATAATTTCAAGTTGCTACATTATTATTTTAAAAATGCTTTGAGGTATTTCCCCCTAAAAACTTAAAGACGTAAAAATTCGCCATTGTGAGAACTGGAGAAAGAAAATCCAACTGTAACTTAATTTTCCATATGCACAACTATTTTCAAATTGACTGCCAATCAGCTTCTCAGCATCCTATTTTGATTCGATCTTTAACAGTTAAATCCACATAGTATAAATAAATTCCATTTTTGGTCCCTGTTCTTACCGATCTCATAGGCCCCTTGTCTCCTAGGTTGTTAAATAAAATGACTGTTTTTTATTCTTAAAGATATCTACAGAATTTCTTAATATGAGTTCATATATTAGTATTAGGACTATTTACTTCAGATTTAATTTTCCTTATTTATTGTCTATTTGCATGAAAATGTCCATTATTATCTATTACCTGATTTAAAACAAAATTGTAGTATGTGCACAGTAAATGATATCTTATAAATGCGTTGTACCGTCATTCCATTTCGTAAGTCAAGGAAATAGAAACGTTTGATATGAGCGCGCTCATATTTTTCAACCGTTTCAGGAGTTCGGTAAGAGGTGGCAGCAGTAGCTGCTTGCACATCACACTCTGGCGGCAGTACATTGCACTGCTTGCAGAATGATAAATGAATGATGTGGGTGAACGTTAACACTCCACAGTAACTTTTTTTTTTTATCCCATCTTCTTTTTAGCTCTAATTTTAGACAATCTATACACGTGGAAGACAAAGTGAAGCGTGAAATTTAGAAATGTCGTGAAGTTATTAGTCTTCCGCGCGATGGAAATAGAAGGCGGCGATCTTGTTGGCAGGATTGCGAACGTTAATTCTGACATAGCCACACAAAATGAGACGTTTTGTACGTGTCAGGTTAGCGAGGACAGAATTCCTGCCAGAATTAGTTCATTTCGCTGTGTCGGAAGTTGTTTCGCGAGTCTAAACTGAGCTGCAGTTACGTTGATTCTCCTTTATCACAATTTTTACAACCACAGATTTATAAATATAAAATTAATAAAATATACTATTATTGAGAACTCCCTTTGTCGTTCATTGCATAGCACTAACTTTATATATATATTTTTTACGCTAGCTTAATTTGTCGCAGCATGATGTATAATGAACAATATAACACGTTTCTCGACCTGGGTTGACATTTTGAAAGTAAAAGTTCGCCTAGTTTCAATTATTTTTATCGTATAAATATATAATCGTCTGCCACATATAAATTAGTAATTTATTTCGCCTATGCAGTATTCCGAAAGGGTTCGGCAAATCCCCGGTAAAAGGCAATCATTTCTGTACGCCAGAACCCTTAGAAAATATCGGTATTTAAAGCTTTCTCTATCCTTCGTCAATTTTATGGCACGTTTGAATCCAACACACTGAAAAGAGCATTCAAACAAAAAAATTGCGCCTTTTCGTGGTCTATGATCATCCCGTAGATTCTTTTTAGATGATCACGCACTGACTTCCTGTTCTCGAGCTCATAGGAACGTCGTGCAGGATCGATGTCATTTATGTGTGCGTAAATGCGACTGTCCCATGTCTGCAAATTTAAAGGCATAGAAAAATCCTTCGTGACAAAATTCGGGCCCACTTTCGACTACCACAGGCAGTAAATGCCGTTAAATAACCGTAACATATCAACCCTTTTTTAAATTAAATTTAAACTAGCAGCTTCGCGATAATTAATTCAATCGCTATGTTTTTTTAAATAATTTATTTAAGAGCAAAATAATTAAACATATCTATTACCATTTAATGCTAATCATTATTGAAATGATTAATAATTATAATTAAGAACTAAAAGTACGGCTTTGGAGTGCATTCCATAAATTCCCCTCCCTCCAAGAAACCTGCATAACGAGATCCGTCAAAATCGTTCGATGTTTTCCTATTTAGACCTACGTTCATTATCCATTTTCCGTCCTCCTGTGTAAAAAATCAGATTTCTGCGTCCTATAACAAATTAATCCATCAGAGCGGGCTTACAAAATCGAAACGATCGACAATTCCTTACGTTATGTTGAAAAAAAATCTCAATGCTCTTATTTCCAAGTTAGACAAAAAAAAAAAAAAATGCTACCTGCAATTAATTTCATAATTGACATGTAATAGCGAAAACTGATGCTTCGATAGCGCAAAAATTTCATGTCTTCTGCGAGTTTTTCACTCATAACTCGCAAACGAAAGCGAACATTAAAAATCCGGCATGGAGGTGCATTCGGGCAAACTTCAGTCCATGTATGTTTTAAAAATTCAGATCTCTGTGTGCTGTAGATTTGGCTAGGTATCACACACAGATAGACAGACAAACCTTCCTCTTATTATATAGATACATCTAACCTTTCTTTAGAATTAAAAAGAAAATAGTTTCGGACAGTGGCGGACGCAGAAATTATTTTCGGGGGGGATTTGAATAGGTAGAAAGAATACTAAAAAAAATTAATCAACTCACATATATAATTAGTTTATAAAACTGGCCACTTAGAGTACATTTTTTCAAATTTCGGGGGGGGGGGGGGTGTAACCCCCCTATCCCCCCCTGCGTCCGCCACTGGTTTCGGAAGCAGTCAATACTTAAGTCCCGGTCAGAGAAATGCTATTTATCAATTGACTTGAGGCTATTTGATATATTTTTAATATATCCTTTATTATTGCAATTCTTTGAATTGCTAATAAAATTTGGTGTAGGTTACAAAAGAGTAGATTGTTTAATTATTCTTATCATGTGAAGTTATTAATCGAGACGGAGTGAAGCTCTTTTTATCTTGGCCGGAACCAAGATGGTGGAGTGATGGAATGGGTACACCAGCTCTGTTTCATTTCGTGTATTTTAGGTAGGTACACTACAGCTGCAACTGAAATATCCCGCTGGTTATGAACTAATTAATTCTGCCTCGAGCCGTCGAGTAAGCACTTTTCTTTTCTCTGAGCTTGAAGCTTTGTGTTTCTTTTTCAGTATCTGGATTTTGTTCCTTTTGTCCCGGCATATCCAACCCGCAAGAAATGGTTTCATATGTCTTGCGTTACTATTGTCTCCATGTCTTCTGGCACTTTTTTTTTCGGTCTACTCGTGGAATAAGTCGCTGTTAAGAACAAAGAAAGAACATCCCGTTTGTTTTTTTTTTTTAATAATATTTGACGTACCGTGTAATAACAATTTTTTTAGATTTAATTAATATTGTATCCTTTAGGCATATATGGAGATTCATATATCATTGAAGAGGGATTTCGGTAATTGAATTAAATTGTTAATATCGTTCTTGTTCTGTGTAAGTGCAAAAAATGCAGAGTGCTGATTTTATTTGTTGTTTCTTTCACGTTGCGTTTTATATGAACTGGTTTCTTTGAAACGTAAGTTGATTTTTGTTCATTGCATTTTGTATTTGAATATTTATTGCTGTTTTTGGACTGCTCAAATTTATTTTTCTTCTTGATTGCCAGAAGCGATTAAAATCATTACAAATCCCAACAACTACAGAAATAAAATTTTAACATCCTCTAATTAATAATCACCCTTAAATCCGTAATATTTCCGATAAATAAATAAAGAACAATAAAAACTTGCATCGGTACAAATAAATAGTCCTAAATAAATATGCATTTTAATAAAATATAATGGTCACTTATTTCGTTGTAATTCTGATTTCTTGGCAAATTTTCCATGAAGAAAGTTATTTCCAGTTTAAATCGAAGTATTTAGTACTTTCGAGTTTATTTGGTATGATTTTGTGCACGAGATTTAAGCGCTTTGAACATTTTAAGATTCCGGTCATTGTAGAATATGTCCCGTGATAGGGGTCGAGTGGGAGTTAGTTTGAATACTAGTTTCTGCTGTTTTTGAACTTCATTTGAATAATATGAGTAAATCTTCTCATAGTTATAGAATTCTAGTTCTGTTTAAGTGCAATTTTCCACAGTGCTGATTTTATTTGTTTTACGTAAACCATAGAAACAACTCCGAATTTAGACGTAGTAAAATTTGGTTTATTTGAATATTCTGAAATTTCACTGTAACCCCCTGTATGACATAAGACTGGAAGTTGTATTATGGAGCTAGCATACAAATATTACCGGTGTTAATTTGGTTAAAGAATTCCATTCTGTGATTTTTTTTAAATTAATATTTTTTCTAGAATCGCTCGTTCCAGTTGACCGAGAGATTCTTTGTTTTTAGTTTATGCGTTGGTGGTGGTTGTGTAATATTGTGGATGCAGCATACTGATACATTGTTCCAGTCTGCTGTTTTTGTATCAGCACTTTATATTGTTCGACACGTGTCTCCCGGCATTCGATATGTCTGTGCAACTGTTACAAGAGAATAATATTTCACTCTGACTCATTACCTCTGCATGCTGTCTATGTTTCTGTTTTTTTTTTTTTTTTTTTTTTTTTCCTATCTCTGCCTCCTGAAATGTTTTATAGCTGCTATTTTTCTTGCTACTCCAAGCAAGTGGCAGAAAATTCACACCGGTGGAAAATTTGAGGATGTTGCATTTAGCGGGCTTGATATTTCTTTTCCATTAAGTTCGCAACTTACAAACTAATCTGAATAATGTTTCTATGCTATTAGGTTAGTACCCTGAAAGTTTAATATGTTTCAACAAGCAATCAAGGGCAGCAGTAAGGAATTTTAATATGTATCCTAGATTTAAAAGAGGTTTTCATTATGGCTCTTCACGTCCACGTTTCCCTTAACGTAAGCATTGCTCATGTCCTGTTTATCGGGAGCAGAGTTGCCAACCTCAAAGAAATTTCTGTAGATTTAGAGAAATCTTGCTTCCTGCAAAGAATCAAAGAATTTTGTCCCAAATCTACAGAAAAAAATAATTTATTATTTTCCATAATAATTAATTGAGATAAAGCGGAAATTCGGAAAAATAATAGAATAGAGAGCGAGAGAGCTGTTTACAACTATTTAAATGTATACCCCTGAGTTAAAAACGACGCCTCAGCACAAAATTTCTCTCTTCTCTCAGCGCATTTATTTCTTGGTGAATTGCATGCAGTTAAATTGAGGTAAGATTCATATTAATAAAATTATTATTAATTATTATTATTATCGGTAAAATATATAATTAAAGATTTTGTTAATGCGTCAAAGAAATTTAAAGAAATTGTATGGAGTTGTCAAAGAGATTTTTGCTTTTGTGGTTGGCAACACTGATCGGGAGGGACCTGCAAATAAATCCGGTCTACAGACGGTCAAGCAGTTCGTGCTAGCTGGTGTATGTAGAGTAAAATTTAAAGGATTATTTATCCACCTTATACCCTCAAAAACTTATTTAACCTACACCAACCAACTAATGTTTTTGGGAACTAATGTTTTTGGGAAGCAATCCCAAAAACATTAGATGGTTGGTGTAGGTTAAATAAGTTTTTGAGGGTATAAGGTGGATAACAATCCTTTAAATTTTACTCTATAATACTCACCCTCAAAAGGAAAAAAAATGAAATTTAATAATGGTGTATGTAGTTGCTTCTACATACGCACTGCAACTCGTTGTGCAGATTTTGGTTTGCAGAAGTGAGTGATGTGGCGCGTATGGCTATGATACAGTAGTATTCGCTATTTGCATTTCGTTCTATTTTTCCCCTTTTCAACAATTGTTTCATGCATTGCGTTTTTTGAGTTTTTTTATCTTGTAGTTACCACTCCTGACCTTCCAGAACGATGGTCAAGTTTTGTGTAGGTATTAAATAGGAAAGAAATAAACAAGGAAGGGGGGACGTAAGAAAAGTTGATGCCACCGCACCTTCGGATGAACTGAAGTGTTATACAAACATTACCACACACTTCCAAACAGGCTGCACTACTTGGCGATTGTAAATAATAATAATAATAATAATAATGATAATAACTCCAACTTGTCAGATTTTCTACTACAGTTTGTACAGTCGCTCAGTCACCAACACAGACGGTAATAACAATTGCACAATGCAGCTTTTTTGTGTTCGTCTGTATATTCTATAGCTTAGGCCTAAGTGTAAACAATAGGCAATACTTAGCAAGTACGGTCCAATGATGTAATGAGGCTGAATACGCTAAGTAACATCTTCCACGATAAGACATGCAAGAAAAAATAGTTTAAAATGTTCATATTACTGTTCTTTTAACAGCTTATTGTTTTAATTTTTAATGACCCTCGAGGGTAACAGGAAGGTCGATATATATCTGGTTGTATATAATATTACAAACTGACAAGACAGAGTTTCCGTGTTTTAATACTTTGTCTTTCTTATTGTGTCCTTTTAACTTATCGACCTAGTTCTTAAATACTGTTCTCATTCTTTAATATGTTTCTCGTGTATATGAAAATATAATTTCGATTTCCAATCTTTTTTAACCCCTTCATTTTTACTCTAACCAGAACAATGCAACTACTGTAAATACAAAATTCTGACATTGTATTAAATTTTTTGTTTTTGTTTTTTGCTTTTATTGAGTAATTAATGTTGTTGTTTAAGGTTTTCTTAAATACTTGAATGACTTCGGAGTCATCGCAGTTATAATTCTTGACCAGGGTGTCCACTGGTCGGCAAAATCCGGGAAAATGCCGGGAATTTCGTATGGTCAGGAAAATCCGGGAAAATTCAATGAATTTGTTAAAATATCCGGGAAAATTCTAAAAATTGCAAAGTGTGATAAAAAAGACTTCTAGACAATAATAGGCCTATATGAAAGTATATTTAATTTATTTTATCATTCCTAATTTTTGTATCTGTTATAGCCTAAGTAATTATTGTTTGCAATTACTTTTGTTACTAAAAGTTTTTCTTATTTAAAGTATGTATAATCCTATAATTTTTCTTACACAGTTATTAGAAAGTGCTTCATATTTTGGTCGGGAATTTCTGAAATGATCAATGAAAATCAGGGAATTTCTTCAGTATTACTTGGTGGACGCCCTGAGAGAGTTATGCGAATGAAGGAAGTAACATGTGAACTGAGAGCCGTACCTTATCTGATGGCACGACTTGCAAGAATTATCACCAAATTACCTTACTTCACCCTATTATGCTTTTTCAATATTTAAATATGATTGCCATGGAAACGGAAAATATGGAGAGCGAGCGTAGGAAAGTTAGCGCCTGAATACTAGCGACTAGACTACACGCAATACTCGGATGCAGGAGAAGTGCTCGCACCTGCAAGGGGCTGTTCAGTGATGTAGAGATGGCAGTGGTTCGCTGAGCCTAAGTGTCTGTTATCCCATCTCCTGCAATACACTAGGACGTATCTTCTCTCCTTTTCATCTGCTATAGCCACTGTTCTAACAGATATATTTGAACTCGTTTTTTCGTGCGCATCCAACGCCGCCTATTAATAAGAGTATTGAATTGTGAAATTAATTGAAGGCGGCCTCGCTCGGTTGCTGTCTTGATTCATTTGTTTACGATTCGCAGGGATCTGAATTCTTTTACATAGGTGGACAGAAGGGAATGATGAAATCGTGCCTAAATGGGAAAACATTGAATGATTTGGACGAAATTCAATATGCAGATTATTTTTGGGCTAGAGGACTCGAATCTGAGATCTTGTTTGTCTGTTTGGCGGTGCACTTTAATCGAAGCCGGCCGTCCTTAGCGTTCCTAGCATTTTTGTTTCCTCTCCCTTATGTAGAGTAGATATTAGACCTTGAATTTCATTAACTAGTTTCTATCATTAATAGCCTATACGTTTTGAGGTTCCCTGTGACAGCTTAGTTCGAAAGGGAAAAATCATTTGAAAACATTTTTCTTTTTCAGTTAACTGTTCAGTTCATAATGTATCCTACAAAAAATAGTATTTGTCTTAAATTTGTAATAAATGGATGGATTTGTATTAATTTTGAATATTTTATTATTGTTTTCTGGTAAGGTTCATGCATCTGTAGTACGTATTAATAGCTTAATTTCGAATTTGTATGTGGATATGGGAGCAAGTGATTCATTTTATTCGTTTAATTATTTATTTTTTAACGTTAAACAATATAAATAAGAAAAAATTATGTATCCCATGCTATTTATATGAAAACATAATATTAAATAAATAACATCAGTGTTATTAACAGAGATCAGGGTGTCCACTGGTCGGATCTTTTATAGCCTAAGTAATTATAGCTTAAGCAATTACTTCTCTTACTAAAAGTTTTTCTTGGGTCTATTGCCATATTTCGCAATCATACCTATGGACCATGACTTCTAATTTTAAGTAGTTATATATGTACTAATTGTTAAAGCTTCATTATTAATTTAATCTGTTTTCTTTTACTGTTTGAATGTATATTTGTTGTTGGTACTCTTTGTC
This sequence comes from Ectobius pallidus, assembly GCA_964059195.1. Lineage (NCBI taxonomy): Eukaryota > Metazoa > Arthropoda > Insecta > Blattodea > Ectobiidae > Ectobius > Ectobius pallidus. Next base: position 184,977,958 of record CAXKWD010000001.1, read on the forward strand.
AATGGCAACCTGCAGATGTTGCAGGAAGAAATAAAATAATAAAATAAAAAAAATATTCCTGTAATTTTTCTCACACAGTTATTAGAAAGTGCTTTATATTTTGGTCGGGAATTTCTGAAATGATCAATGAAAATCAGGGAATAAGCCGGGAATTTCTTCAGCATTACTTGGTGGACACCCTGTTGACGTTTCAGAAGAAACTAACTTCTGTAAGGCAAGACTTATACCTCAAACTGTAGATACTGGGTCACTTTAGAGATAATCCCGTCTCGTATTCGTGTAGGTCGTTTCTAAGGCGAGCATTCTGTGTATATGACGGCTTTAATCAAGGTTGTGTTGGAAGCTGTAAAATTTACTAGCGCAGTCCGTAGACAATCAAACGCGCAAATGAAACTGTTACCTGCCTTAATGAAACCTGGGACGTAAGCCAGAGCGGAGCATCACATTCAAGTCCTGATGACCAGTTAACAAGGTCCAGCACAGCATGTGGGCATTAAAAAAGCTTGTTTTGTAGTTGATTCAAATGTACGTTCAAGGCAGATAGAGAACGGAGAGATAACATAGATATTCTATTGCACTGTCCTTTGGAAATTAGCAATTTTAACTTATTACTAGAATGGTTTTGTTCTAGTAATGTCGATTTTGCGAGTACTTTTTGATTTGTTAATATGCTGCATTGTCATAAATCATAATTTACCTTCGGTGCGATTAAATTACATAGACTTCGAAAATATTTAGTATGTGTATTTCTACTTTAGGCGTCCCTTCAAGGGTAAAATATCCACCTTAATAATAAAATGATAATAATAAGAAAACACTTTATTGTGAGAACATTATACGGCGTACCGCCGTGCCAGAAGGAATTAACAGACAAAAACAAAACGAGTAAATCAGGCCATTCATGAATATTATCCCAGATTAGAGAACATAATTCTATACAGTATAATATGTCTTGGTTTTTCTTCCACGAGCTACTAGGAGCAGCATTAATTCTGTTGAATTAGCTGGTAAGTAAATTTCCATCCGCTACCGTTAGTTCAAAATATTGTACGTAAAATTTAAGTTCTAATTTAAAACTGCAAAAAAGTCGTATGTTCCTGTAATACTTTAATTTATGAATTTAATGCTAAAAGTTGCGTTATACTTTAGTTACCATGGAAACAGCAGAGGGAAAAAAATTAGGAATACTGTACTATTAAAACATTATGCTTTCTAAAAATACGAGCTTTTGCACTAACAGTAGCGATATGCCGTTGGGAAAAATCCATCTCAAATGCAACTCGTTCTACAGCTCCCAAATATGGTCTAATCTCGTAAGAGAAATAATTCTATATGCTGTAGTTCTAGAAGGGCTGGACTCTCGAAATTATGTATCGATGCCTTTCATACCGTCGTTTGAAAACTTCTTCTGACCCATATTTTTTATTATGCAGATAATTTAATTATTTTGGGATTTTGCATTAGTAGATTAAAAGCCTTGTTTAATATTCCAAGCTTAACAGACTGTGCATATCTGTATAACTACACTGTTATTATACATGTGTGTAGGCATCCCACGCGAAATAAGGGCGAGTCCATTTCATTAAATTTAAATAATGACGAGGAGGTGCCACGCACGAACCCCGCCCTGAATATTCTGCACACAAACACGTCAATATTACATAAACACATCCTACATGGACATAGAAAACCTAACTGTCTTGTCTTCTGCATTAGTTTGGGTGGGAAAACCGGAATACCTACGCTCGCTGAAACTGAAAGTATAATCTTCACTAGACTAGGGTATCCCTAATGTGGGCTTGATAAATTGCATAAGCAAACCCTCTCTGTAATAAAGGCGAAATTTATTTCATCGTTGTGCTGCCAAAACAGTTTAACGCATATAAGCTTATCTCTTCTCAAGTGAAGCCACGTAATCAAGGGTTTGTAGGCTAGAAGTCATATTTCGGACTGATGTAATTACTTGACAAAGTAGAGAATATTAGTATACACATTGTTATTAATTTGAGGATAATATAACGTTATTGTAAGTTGAAATCGTAATTGTCAAATACCGTTTTCCAGCTTTTTTTTTTTCAAATGGTAATACATGTTTTGAGAATCTTGATTCCTAGAAAATATCACTATATTATTGTCTGTCTAATCTAAGAGCCGACCCCAAAGTAAACAACCAATATGTGTGCCTCACTCATTGGTTCTAGAGTGAGGCAGACATACTGATTCTTGGTTTGATTCTTAGAGCGGACGGATTATAGGAACTCTCTATCTATTGGTGAAGTTAGCAGGCCAAGCATGGGGCATTTATCATAATATTTAAGGAGAAGGCTGAATATGTATTAGAAATCATCTTCTTTAATCTCCAATCCTTGGATTGGTTTGCAGCGATTCTCCATTCTGATCTTCTTTCTTCCTTCCTTTTTAATTCTTTGTATGTCTTACAGTTCATGTCATCCTTAATTTGTTCCATGTACTGTAGTCTTGCTCTTCCTTTGCTATTCTTGCCTTCAATAATGATTTTTAAAAGACTTTGATGCCTTAGTAAATGCCCTATGAGTTTTATTCTCCTTTTTCTTATTTGGTTCCAAATTTCTTTTTCTGCTTTTGCTCTCTCATAAATTTCCTCATTGGTAATTTTATCGATCCAGCTAATTTTCTGTAGTACCATGTTTCAAATGCTTCTATTCTTCTTCTTAGAAATATAAATCCATAAAAAGAACTTATTTAATTTTTTTCTTTCTTTAATTTTCTTTCCATCTTCGGAATTTTATAAAACTTTGGTCTCAGCTGGTATTCCTTGGAGAAATCATGAATTAGTATTAGCCAAGAAAAATCAAATCATTCTACACAACTATTAGTTTTAACCGGGATTCGAACTGGCACTCCACGCGAGTGCAAGGCAGATAAGCTAGCGCGGTTAACCTGTGAAATGTCTGAAAGCAGTAAATGTTTGCAGCTCGTGAGTTGTTTTAACTGAGCAAGATTATATTTAGTGGTGGTTGAAAATTCTGTTTTCGTGCCTGAAATAGATTAATAGCTGTGATAAAACTTTACATAGCGCAAGTGTGTGTGGTTTCCCACAGACATGTTATGTTCATCACATTTTATCTGGTTCTGTCGCGAAGAATGTAAAGGTCACTCACAACACAGTAGCAGCTTTGTGCGCGACTTGAGGTTCCTAGAACTCGATGCGTATGTTTATATTAATATTCTCAAACCTGTTTGCGCTGTGCGAAACCCATGTATCACTCTGCAGTGAAGGCCTACTTACCCACTTCCAGCCTCCTTCAGGCCCGGGGGTGATATCGCGAAGCCATGACCTTCTTATTGTGTTGAGGGAGTCCAGCGAGATGGAAATTTATACAAATACGCCCTTCTTTCAGCTCCAGTTATTTTAAAGAACCTCTTAGAATGTACTACTTATCCTTTGACCTAATGTTAAGGGAAAAGAAGTATTTTCTCGCTCTGAGAAGCTGTGTTTTATATTCTGTTTTAAAAGGGGTGTTGTTTTCTGCTTCCATACTTATTTCCATACTTGGCTATCGACAATTCATTGCTAGAGCTAGGACATAAATACATTTTTAATTACAGTATACGATTTGCTATTGAAATGTGCATTGCGTTTTTGAAACCTTGGGGTTTATAGTGATTATTATATTTTGGTGGTGTGTAGTTGACCTTATTTCTTCAAACTCATAAAGCCCATTCTGGCACTTAATAACACTACCCACATATTCCTTCACATACGCTTATCAAACTAGACCTTTCTTCCTCCGTAAGCTCTGCTTAATGAATCGATCTGGAGTTTAACTAGGAAATCGATTAAAGGATAACTTACTTTCTCCATATCATAATTGTAATTATCACTGATTAAAGAAAAGCATTCTGGCACCTTGTTTCATCAGTTTACCTGATTTTATTTCCCATTGTTTCGTTACAAATTTGAGCCAAATATTTATACTTCTGAATATTTTGTAAGATAGGCTACTTTAACAGTAAGGTTGTTTTTCCTGCTGCTTAGATTTATGAACAAGACTCTGCCATTTCTGCCACATTGTCCTTTTTTAAGTGGGGGGGGGCATTTCCTTTCTTACATAGTATCTGCATCGCGTCTGGACGATAAACTGTTGGAACTGCTTATTGCAGCATTGGTATGTTTGCTGTATCTATTTTTACGTGGTTTTTGCAACCCCAGCATGGTTTATCAGGAACACAACAAAGCAGGAAGGCATGCGTGGTGACCTGGAAAATGCCAGCAAAGTATGGGAAAGTCTCACACGTTTCCCAGGATCTTATAACATCTCCTCCTGAAATTTTTTGTTTGTTCAGTCGGAGTTGTACGTCGGCGTCACTTGTATAATGGTTTGTAAACATTCCCGCCTAGGATCCGCTTATAGGATCTTGCGGCGAGACCCAGTATTACATTAACCTCATCATATACGATTACTGTTTAAGGAATTCGCAGTAATAGGTTTGTTCGCAAAGTAAATCCCTAACTGTCATGGACTATGACGCATACGCACATTGTCTGTCTCGCTGCGCAACGTATGCGCACAACGTCATATATCAGCATATTCAAAATGTGCGCATGCGTCGCGCTACTTGACAGTACAAGATTTAGCTTTGCGAACAGACCTAATAACTTTGAAATTTAACGTTCCTCAAGTATAGTTCAGATTACTTTTTCAGTAACTTTGAAGACATAGGTGAAACTATTCGTTCCTTCAGTAATGAGGGGTCATAGTTTCTGGGAAATTGGCTGGTACTTAAATTCGCAAAAGTGTCGATAATAGCGCATAACTTAAGAGACTTGTTTTTACCTATGTATGAAGTTGAGAATGATGGTATTATATCATTATTTTTTTATCGAGTTCAACGGTACAACACAACAAGGCTTAAAACATTCAAAATATCAGTATTATTACTTATTAGAGAGAGTGATAATTTATCTCCTTTTGTTGTAAGTTGTTGACAAAAAATATTTAGAATTTGAGTGACATTGAACTTGTAGGCCTGCGTCTTAAGAGTATCCGTACAGACGGATGGCGGGAGGATGTTCCGTATCCTCTTCAGGAGATGTAACTTTGTTTCCAGGCAATTTCCCCTCCTGTTGCTAACACCCACAGAAGCAATTTTGCTGCATTGTCAGCACTTGGAGACGAATTAGAAAAGAATGACACTTGAATCTCGAGAGAAGAGCTTGCTGATGAAAATCTCGCTTGGGTCGTATCGAGTTAATTTCCTCCTCGTCTGTAAGAGTGCGCCTTTGTAGTGCTTGTTTGAGGCCAAGGTTGCAAACAGTAAGCGATCTTCTTGTTCCAATCTCCTGTTCACAAATTTGCGAAAATTCTGAAAATCTACCTATTCATATTCTCGTCAGTTGTGGAGAGTTCAGCATCCTGTTCCTGCAATCAATTGACTGTGACTGACATACTTCTGCAGTTTAAAATTAGGTATCAATAATATTTTCAATTTGACTCATTAATCTCCGTCATGTTGTTTTTTTGTAATTTTTAATATACCATGCTTTCTAGTGTTGGTATTTTATTTCTCACTGCACAGTCATTTCCATAATTCATTGCAGTAAGTACTAAGGTTAAAAATTTACCAAGAACTCTATTTTAGACCGCGAATGCTAAATATAATCAATCCTATTATTTTGTCTTTAGTAGTAGTCCTATCTAACAAAGTGTAGACATGCAAAATAACACAGAACAGATACATACATTTGCAAGCATACATTTCAAAGCTGAGAGTTAAGTATTTTTGGAAATGCTGTCAGAGCTATTATGTCAAGTAAACTTTTCTAATTTTATTTATTTCTCTCCTACATACACCTTTAGTCCAAACATTTTCCCTCAAGGTATCTGTACTTATAAAAAGTCGGTAGCACAAACTTTATTCCTCAAAGTCGAAATTAATGGTCTCTACTGTATAATTAATTATGTTCCTTCGATATTATTCCGTGCAACTTGCCTTTTCTTCTAAGGAATTACAATCTTCGGATAGCTTGTTACTGGCAATATTTTTGATGGATAGAGGCAGTGACTTATGAAGTGATTGGATTCATTCATTATAACACTTTGTTGCTGTCATGTCTGCTCATTTATAACCCTGACAAGCCCTGCTGCCTGCAAGCATAGAAAAATACAAAATTGTTTACAAACTTGCTCTCCAGATTAATAGCTCTGGTTTCCTCCAGTTTCTAATTTCCGCCACAGAAGATGTTTTGTTTCCTTGTATATTTTGACATGCTGTCGCAGAGTGTTGTGTTCCACAACGCAGTTGTGTAGAGGAGTTAATCCGTACAATATCCGCAGATTATGTAATGCAAGAACTTTTGACAGGTTATCACTTACAGTATAGCGTAATACTATGACGAGGTCTCATATTTGTAAAAGGAGTTTGTTTTTAGTGTTTTATCGGTTTACTTGTGTATAACTTCATCGTAAGCAGGAGCGCATTCAGAACTTAATAAAGGGGCGACATAAAGTAAAGTTTGCAATTACTGGGGATGTGGGGTTATGAAATATCCCCGAAAAAGAGTGGACTCAGGGGGTTCATCCCCGGAAATTTTCAAAAAATAAGTACAAAATAATGATTTTTTAGGTCCTCTGTGTCATTTCTCAAGATTCACAGCAAATTAAAACCACACTAAAACTCTTTTTGCCCAGGGTTTTAAATCCTTTTAGGACTTTGTTAGATTTACATACCGATGTTACATTCCATTTAAAATCGTTGATGAAATATCTTTTTACCTTAAACTTTAGGTAAGTTCTGGTCTGCAGTAGTTTACAAGAAGTCAATATCAGATCTGAATTTATATTTCAATATAATCATTTATCAACTAAAGTCGCTAGAGGGTTATAAGTTTGAATCATTATGCCAATGTGCTTGTTTCTAGCCCTTTGGGATTTTTGCGTCAGTAGCAGTGAAAAAGGTTAGTCATTTATAATAATACTTATTAAAAGATAAGGCACTCGAACAACTGCTCTCTTATGGGTTGACACAAGGCGTCTGGAATATAAATACTATTCAACTTGCATTTTACATTCTTCAGGTAGAAATTGGGAGAGTAAATGAAGGTTTTTGATATCTGTTTGTATTGTATTGTTTTGTATGTAAAGAAGTTTGAATGTTTGGAAATTATAAATAAACTCGTGCGTTTATATTATTTTAAACTTTTACGGGCGTGTCTTCCAATTATTTTCAGAGTATTCTTTGAATTTTGTATAATAATAATAATAATAATAATAATAATAATAATAATAATAATAATAATAATAATAATAATAATAATAATAATCACTTCATCACATCTATGCTGCTTGAAATAGCAAATTTACAAGGTGCCACATGACATAGCCTGCAGAAAGGCCTTTTTTTGCACAATGGAGAATTTAAACTTTTTGGGAAAGTGTCTTCCAACTATTTTTAGATGGTTCTTTGAATTTTGTATAATAATAGGTTAATAATAACAATAAAATACGATGTAATATTTAATACAACATTCATTGTTTAATACATTCGCTTTGTAACAGACAAATTTAAATTTCTGCATTAAGTATTCTTATTGTTACCTCTGCAGGTCGGTGCGCTAGAATGATACTTCTGGGTTCACTGCAATTCGGGGATGTTAAAAATGTAATAAATAGTGGAAATAAGTGGAAGTCTGCGTGAACAATACCGTGGTTTCTGTATATTTCAACCGGAGGTTACGCCTGTGTGCTTTGTTTAGGCATCACGTTAAACATAGCTGGCGGTAATGCTGCATGGTATTCAGGCGTACTCATTCAATGGAACATATCAAGTGACAATAATTACAGTACAGTACAGTACTTTCCCTCGGTACTCACTGTTGCTTGGTGTCAAATTAGAGCGAAAAGGCGCTCGCGTGCTGGGGAGCCGCCCATCGGGGATCTTTGTGAATGGGTTGCGTGACCTCTGGCATCCGGGGCGTCTCCGCGCTACCAACTTGTCGATAAATAATTTACCTTATCGCCATGGACAGATATGGCCTGCAAGAGATGCTTCTGCAACTGCAGTTTATTGAAGTTCCTCTCCTTTTTTTATATAAGTATACGGTACATACGATGCTTCTTTCCGTTCCTCTATCATATTTTGCCTATTCCATCAAACTGGCTGTATTCCGCGGATTTAGTTTCACAACGTAAGCATAACAATATTATGCAAGATAACATGATTTTTATAGTTAGAAAATATAAGATCAAAACCACATTTTGTTTACCATATAACGACAAATAAAATAATAGTAGAATCGATTGTTCATTTCAGTAATATCTTGTAAGACGTAGTCTCTTGTTATTATCATTATTATTTTCACATCAGTAATATCTTCTAAACGTAGTGTATTATTATTACTATTATTATTTATTAAGTGCCAGTATGGTACTTTATGAGATTGTGTGGGGGACGAAAAATGTCTGTCCGTCTGTCTGTCTGTCCGTCCGTCCGTGTGTCTGTACGCGCTCTAACTCAAATACGCTTTTTCGGATTTTCATGAAACTTGGAAAACACATTTATAATGTCAATGGGAAGAACCCTATTGATATTGAACCAAATCGGTTCACCGGTACCGGAGTAATGCCCAATTTAGTGCCTATTTTAATAGATTATGGCGCCTTTCTAATAGAAAGGCGCCATAATTCAAATACGCTGTATCGGATTTCCATTAAACTTGGTATACCCATTTATGACATCCATGAAAAGTACTCTGTTAAATTTGAACCTAATCTGTTGACCGGTACGGGAGTAAAACCCAATTTAGTGTACCGGAATAATGCCCAATTTATTGCCTTTTATGTTAATATATGAGAAGTCGCGATAACTCAAATATGCTTTATTGGATTTTCCTGAAACTTTGTATACCCATTTATAATGTACATGGGAAGACGTCTACCGATATTGGACCAAATCGGTAGACCAGTACCGGAGTAAAACCCAATTTAGTGTCTATTTTAAAAACGCGGTAACTCAAATACGCTTTACCGGATTTTTATGGAATTTGGTATACACATTTATAGTGTTCATGGGAAGAGGTCTACTGATACTGGATGAAATCGGTTCACCTGTTTCGGAGTAATGCTCAATTCGGTGCCTATTTTATGATAATATACGTATTCGAAAGAATTTATATATAAAAAAAGCAAATCATTTATCATGACAACATAGTCAATTGTTTTACTGTGATATTTTACGGCTTTGGAAATTAAAATAGAGATAGCTATGACCAAAAACACTATTGTTTTACATGCGTTTATAACTTACAACTAGACCGTTAAACTGACCCAGGTGACCGAGATGGTAACGTTTTGGCCTCACGTTATGGAGTTCCATGGTTCAAATCCCGAAACCAGCCAATTTCACTTTCTTTTTCGTATTTTTATGTGAGTGTGCGATTGTCAAGATATCAAAAATCTGTACAGTTCAGCTGATGCTGGAAGATTTTAATCTGATTAAAAAGAAAACTAGACCTTTGTTCTTCCCTAAGCCCTGCTTAATGAATAAATCTGGAGCTTAACTTGTAAATCAATTAAAAAAACATATTCTGCTTATCATAATTGCAGTCATAACTGATTAAAAAAAACATACTGGCACTTTTTTACATCAGTTTACCTGATTTTCTTTTTTTTCTTTTTACATATGTAATGTTGATGTATTGACTACAGTTTTCTTTCATTTTCTGTAATATATCTTTTTGTTATATTACTAGCCCAGCCGTTGCCATTTCGTTTGTTAATTTTACCTAATTATTATCGTTCTTATTTATCAATGTTTTTCATATTTTATTAACTACAATCTGGTTTCTAAGATTAACTTGTTCCCAAATTTATTTCAAGTTTACCTCAGTGTTCAATCGTCCATTCAGCCATATTTTATTTGAGAGCATGTCAGTACAGCGTATTATCGCCATATTTATAATTAAACTGAGTATCTGGTAAGGATTTTGATCGTTTAAACTAATTCCTAATTCCAGCCTGCTTCTTATGTATGTACATTGGTAAGTACGTGAGCTTTACGGTAAGCAGGGAAGCAGGTAATGTGTTGAGAGTTCGTTGTTATATTGTTATTCTGTAGGAAGTGGTGCGGTTATTTTAGACGCGTTGCTAGATAATTTTCTTGTCACCCTGACTTTCTAAATCCAGATCTGTCACCCGTGCAACGCCAGCGACACGCACAACAATGACAAGGAAAATTGGCAATGAACTCGGAACGCAAAAATAAACTTTTGTGTTCTTTGGCGTCGGCCTTCTCAACACAATTGTGGAAACTCGACATTATGGAAATATATTAGTTTATCTGACCTCTTTGTAGGTAGCAATCCAGTTTTTTTTAGTCCCACCCTTCCATATTTACTTTGAGTATCCCACTTAGTCGCTTTTAGACAATACAAACATTTACGTAGCGACGCTATGTAGCCTAGTTATGAAGTGCTCAATTTCTGTCTACATCATAGAGAGCCTCCACCTTCATAAGACAAATAAAGAATTGTTATGGAGGGCACAAATGAACATGAATTCGCGTGCTGCGGTTGTTCTTCAAAAGTATTTTTCATTTAATACGTTGCTTTTTTACCTCCTCCGCCCTTACCATAGGTAGAGGAAGTGTTGTGTTGACTGTGAAATTCTAAGTAGAGTTTTTAACATAAATACACGTTTTGGGGTCCCGAATCCAATAATACATATTTTGGAAACATGTTCGTGTCTGTGAATAGCCTAGCCCGAGAACGAAAAATCGTATAAAAGGAAAATTTTATATTTGCGTAGATATCTTCTGAGGATACTACACGAAGATTGGCGACTCCTTTCTGTTATTTCTAATGTTACTTTCGTATGAAGCGAATATCGTTTTTAGTTGTTTTTGAAAAGGGATCTAACGATTTTGTTTAAATGTTGAACGTGAGATACTTACACAAAGTGCTAAAACTGTTATTTAGAACTTTTTTTGGTAAAAATTCTCTGATGGGTAGTTATAAGCCAGGTACCGTTCGTACCAAGCCAGTCTTGACCAGAGAACAGCAAGTCTTTTCTGAAACTACTGAATACGTATTCCTACTAGGGCTGTACCGATTAATCGATTAAACATTTAATCGTCGATCAATTACATTTTCCGATTAATCGGTTTAGTCGAATTCTGAAAAACGTTTTTCGAGAAATGGGTCAAGTGACCAAACTCCTTTCTCATTGCCGAGTGAGAGAGTTTTTAATGCTGCCGGTATTATTGTAAACAAGCTACGATCGTCTCTTGAACATTCAAATATGAATAAACTCGTGTGAAAAACTAACCGGAAATGTAAGTTTTGTATATATTTTTTCACTAGTGAACTAATAATGGTATTCATTAATTAAAATTTCTTCTGATTATCTTTAGTGTAGTAGTTAGGCCTATTAAACGTGTAAAACATTATTAAATGTACACTTTGGTTTCGTTTAAAATACCGACCTGTTTGTCGATTAATCAGTCGATTAATCGATTAAAGTCAAGCGTTAACTAGATTAGAAATTTTAATCGATTTTCAGCCCTAATTCCTACTCGTTGCAATATTAAGTATTATCGCTTCCCTTTTGTGACCACCATGAAGCCCGGTTTGAACATGTTTGGCAACAGCTCAATTTGAGTTTCCTACCCATGATTTTATAAGGAATCGCGGTTAGTTTCTCTCTTTATCATCCCTAGAATTTCGGGCATTTAATTTTTTAACATCCTGTATAACTCGAAATCCTGATGCAAGTAGAAAATGTACATTGTTATCATGGGCGTCGGCATGGGGGGGCACTAATTATAACTATAATATGTATTTATAATAATATCTCGCCAATGCCATTGCTCAAAAGAGCGTATTCTGCTAACTTAAAAAATTTTGTAGCCTCGTCGAATTCAGCTTGGGTTCAAAATAACGATCCGGTTAACCAAGTGAATATTAATGTGTTTAGCCTAATCATTTGAAATTGAGGCCCGAAATTGATTTTGCCCCCCCCCCCTTTAATAAAATTCCTGGCGACGCTGATTGTTATTATGAAGTAAACAAGAAAAGACATTACTGGTTAAATCCTGTCGTTGTAATATGCAAGACACCTCCAGCAGCACATAGGCCTATATCCTCTTCAAATATCGGATCCTTTTGCTTCATTGAACTCTTTCTATTAGTATCTTTTGTTTCTTTTCCCTTGTCAATTGTGGACATTTCCGTTTGTCACACTGAAAGCAATTCAATGTGACCATAGTTTTTTTTTTGTGCATGCGGTCTCCGTTGTTTTCCTTCGGAAGTGTCGATAAGAGCGGGAAAAGGAGGCCATCGCGAAAGTGAAGTGTTGGTAGTTAAGAGCTGTGTTCGAGAGTAATAGAATTGTATCGAACGTCCATTACCACGGATATAAACTACACTCACCCGTCTATGAAAGCGATGCTAGCGACACTGCCAGATGTGCGGGTGCTTGCTCATTGTTTTAAAAAGTTTTTAATGACTTCGCCAGTCTTCACTTTGCTTTACGCGTGGGAATTGTTGAAACACTGACAGATGTAACTCATCATATGAGATAATCTGCATTAAATTTATTTTGTAGCTATAGTTGAAGCAATACAGAAAATGCAATTCTCCTATTCTTAACAATATAGTTTGAATCAGTGTACTTGGTATTCAGTTTCTTTACGTTGTAATTTATCTTTATCATATGATAATTGGTTTTCATAGGTTTTAATTTCCTTCTTTTGTCACCCTCTACTGCTCTCTCGTTCTTAATAATCTTTCCTTCCTCCTGTTTCCTTTCCCTGACTGTCGCTCCCTTCCTATTCCTCTTTCTCTACTGTCATTAATTTCCTATATCTTACCTTGACTGTTCCTTTCATCTACTTTTCTCCTTGTGTATTCTGTAAACACCTTCTTATGTGATAGCTAAAGTGCTCTCAGAATAGATACTAGAGAGCTTAAGTCTGATATCCTGCTAATAATATGCAAAAGGCAAGCGGCATTTTAAAAATGGCAATTTTTGTAAAAAGTTTTTCCAAGGTTGGGGAGAGCTTAATAATCGTAGGCAGTTTTGTCATACAGTATTTTTCCCTGAAAGATTAGACGAAATCTAGGTAGTGTGATGTATTTATGCCATTTTTATTCTGGCCATTTCTTATTAAACAACTGTTCTTGTCTAGCTGTCATATTTTCATCACTGGTCAAAATCTGTCCATGAATATTCTTTTTGGCTGTTGATGCTTTCCTTTTGAAAATACATGAAAAATTCGGCAAGATTCTTAAGTCTATTTTGTCTGCAGGTTATATATTAATTTTTGAATAGTACATTCTGGTAACCACAGTAATACAATTCTTAAGAATTTTCCCCTGAAAGATTAGACGAAATCTAGCTAGTGTGATGTATTTATGCTATTTTTTTCTGGCCATTTCTTTCAAAATCTGTCTATGAATATTCTTTTTGGCTGTTGATACTTTCCTTTTGAAAATACATGAAAAATTCGGCAAGATTCTTAAATTTATTTTGTCTGCAGGTTATATATTAATTTTTGAATGGTACATTCTGGTAACCTTCGTAATACAATTCTTAACATGTATAAGTGAGAAAGTTTGTACAACATATATTGCACCGATTATTTACAATAATAAAAGAGTTTCATTCTCCCTCTCTCCCCCATCGCTATGTATTATTAATTACTTAATTACGTAGTTTTCTCTGTGTATAAAAATACTGTAATGCTGATTTTTTTCCTCCTTTTAACTGAAAATAAAATCGGATTATGCCTCAGTTCTGATATACCTGCATTTAACCATACAATGATTGTTCAAAATTGTATGTTCGCGTACTTTCAGTTTGATAAGCAAATAACGTGTCAGTGAAGAGTGGAGGGAGCGTAGCAAGTATATAGACCGCGATAAAATTTTCATACATTTAGTGTTCCATAATAGACACCGCTTGCAAAAATTGTATATTCACTGCGCTGGAAGAACTGAGCTACATAAAACTGGAGATAATTCTGTTACGGGGAACTGAATTGCAGAATATGTGACGCTGTACTTCAGCCCTAGACATATTCGCCTGTTCACTAGCGATAATTGCGTCAAATCATGGATCAACCAGTTAATCACGCAGGCCAGGCTCGAAGCCGGAACGCTGCGGTTGCAATCCTATAATCCCTTCACGTTACCGAAACAGCGGCGAATTTATCATTCCGCCAATTCCATTTTCATTACATTATCTCTACGCTCTTTTTTGTTTGCAGGAAATTTGCCGATAGATGGTATGATTACATAAGCAGTTTGGGAATTATTCATAGAATAATAGAGGATTACATAGTAGTAATTGTTAGGATGCTCACGGACGTGCACAAATATTTGTCGACTAATGTTTATATTGGATATCCTGAATAATAGTGTTTTACCAGCGAAAAATTGGAGCTAGCTAATGTTAGTATTATTTATGTAGCCTGTTTATTCGGGAAAGCTATAGCGTGCATTCATTATTAATGATTTGTTTTTGCAGGAAGAAGAGACATTTTTAATTATGTCCATAAATCACCCATGAATTGAAACGGTGGAGAGAATTTGCTGCGAGTTAGGCGGTGAAAAAACAGCACATGTGTATTTTAATGTAATTACTGTTAATGTATTTCTGATGGCATGCCTATGATTAAATTCGTCCCTATCGTTAAGTTGTGCATGTAAACCGTAAACCATGTTGGGTTATAAAATTTAAATCGGACTGTGTGTTTGCTGACTTTTTAAAATGTTAATTATTATTTATTTTTATGTAGGTCACCCGGTTTACGTGTGTCGTATTGTCGATATAATCCTTCCTGGAGGATTCTGTGTCCAGAATTTTTATGTCCTAAAAATCCATCTTCCCCTGCCGGGTTTAAAACCGCGATCTTTAGATGTCTTCTCTGCACCACCGAAAGGAATAGCCTATTGTACTAGTATGTAATTTACATGTTTATTTCGTAGACAGTAAGTTTTACTGTGGGATATTGATGGAATAAATATATTAAAATGAAACCTGACATTTGTGAGTTGCATACTGTAACATATTTTAAAAATCTTGTAAGTTTGTGTGTGCGTATTGTATTTGCTTAATACTAATACTACTAATAAGTACTAATAGTACTTAGTAGTATTAACCAGTTTTTAACAGATTCTGTAAATATGTTATAATTAGTAAACATTTCATTCATAGAGCCACAAACTTAGGCTATAGGATTAACTTATAGGATTCCATCGATAAAAAAAAAAAATAGAAATTAAGAATGCATTAAGGGAAACGTGTAAGTTGAGCCACGCTTTTCGTTGCAATCGGCAACAACGTGTTCGTATTTTACCAGTCATGAATGCCTGTAAAGGGCGTAATTTTTATTTCGTTTTGCGTGTGTTAACTTTCTAGTTCCGTGCAATCGTTAATTTGTTGAAGCGTGAACAATGATTGTGTAGTTGTTGTATTCAGGATACATTTTGATTGACGTGAAAACACCGTGAAAGCAGGTCTCTCCTAAGGGCTTTATTTCATTCGGGAAGTGTAAAATCGTTCGTTGGGTTCGCACTGATTTCATCGGCACACTGCCTTGGGCGACACATTGTGTATGACAACACACGCCCAGGTGCATTATTTATTTAAGGGGGTAGCGTGCGCAACTGATTAAATTTCCTGGAAACCTGGAGTTGTCTTCTTTAAAATGCATTAGTACACAGAGAAAATTAATTAGATGTATCGTCATTTGCCTGCCAATTGAACTGGAATTCAAGGCTTGACGAATAAGTTAAAGCGATTGGGGATTGATAGCTACTTCTATCGAAACATCTTCCAGTGTTTGTGTGAGTGTTACTGTCTTCTTTCTCAATATCGTAACAAATTAATTATTTATGGATAAAGTAAAGTGATCTCAACCTTAGAAGTGACCTCTTGTACTAAGTTTAATAAGTAGGACCGTATTTTATGGTGACTAGTGATAAGTGCGAATTTTTACAGAACAGCTCCTCTTAGCTATTTTTAGCCATATATTTCAGGCATTAGTAAGGAATAATTATGTATACGAGACAATAATGCAAAAAAAAAACTGTTAGGCAAGAAGCAATTTGTATATGAAAAAAGTTAGAAGTTCTGGAAATAATCCTAAAGTTTCAAAGTACTGGTACTTACATCGTGCTTTAAAAATCGCATAAGTTACTACCCAGTAGGACCACCAAACGTCAAAGATACTCGTACCGTGACAAATGTTAGGAGGTTCTCAATCTTTTTGTTATATATACCGGTATACTGTAATATATCATTTAGCCTACCCTATTTCTCACCAGACCATTTGTTTAAGAAAGTCCGAGGTGCCAGGGGAAACTTGTGTGTACTTCCCTGTTTAAGAGAGTTGTCATTACGTCGTATAGTACCATTTCAATGTAACATTATAATGGGAAGTAGAATAAAAACTGACAGCCACAGTTATTTTCCGACTTTCACTCACATCTATTTGTTGCAGATATTATGCTTTTTGCCAGCTTGTTCTTTAGAACTCCATATATCATATGTGAATTGATGCTAATTATCGAAAAGTTTCTTGGTTCAGTAGTTCATAAGCTTACTCTCGTGTACAACAAATTACTGCGATTCGGTTTCGCTGCGAGGTATGCTTTACTGTGCTGCATTGTTGAATAAGAAAGTTACGGAGTACAATGAGCGAGAAGACAAGACTCATTGTGCAGAGGTTTCCGCCCATGAGGAGGCCACTGGACGGGTCACGACCCGGTTATCCCAAGCGGTGAAAGGCAGCAGGGACTCCACTGTGAGAAAACACGAGCATTTCTCTCCTTTATATGGCCTTATATTAAAAACTGCGTAGTTATAATACGTGCTGACCTAGTGAGAGATTTATTTGCTATCCTTCATAATTACTGACAGTAATGTGTGACCTGATGGATAGAGTCGTGCAGGTTATTTGTTGTAATACATCACGCCATTTTTAAACGAGGGAGAATCATATGAAAACCGCAATTAATTTTTCCCACTATTTTACTGCAGGAAGAATGCTTGCTTTGTGAATTATTTTTCCACATAGTCCCCTCCCAGTTCAATGCACTTACGCCATCTGGTAGGAAGTGCTTCCATACCGTGTGAGAAAGATTATTTTGGTTGACACTGTAGCCACTCGTGCACTGCCCATTGGACGATCTTCATCAGACTTCAGCTTATGCCCTCCAAGGTGCTCCTTTAATGGACCAAAGATTTGGAAGTCTGGTGGTGCCAAAGCGAAGGGGATGGCTGAGTGCAGATGTTTTGCTTCAACATGATAACGCCCGTCCTCATGCTGCTCGTGCAACCATGAAAACCATCGATGACATTCGCTTCAAGTGCCTCCCACATCCGCCATACTCGCCAGATTTGTCACCCTCAGATTTCCACATCTTCGGTCCATTAAAGGAGCACCGTGGAGGGCAGAAGTTCAAGTCTGATGAAGACGTCCAATAGGCGGTGCACAAATGGCTACATCGTCAACCAAACTAATTTTTCTCACGTGGTATCAAAGCACTTCCTATCCGATGAGGCAAGTGAATTGAACTGGGAGGGGACTATGTCGAAAAATAATGCACAAGCATTAAAATAGTGGGAAAAAAATTAATTGCTTTTTTAATTTGATACTCCCTTGTACTTCTGGAAATGAAAAACCTAGCAGGTATAATCTAAACATACTACGAACGTAGCCTATACTCTGCTAAATGGAATATCGATTCTCTGGATTAACTGGGACTAGGGCTGATCCGAACTATTAAAAATCCGAATCCGTATTATATAAAAATAATGGGAAAGTTGCCAATTTTTTAGACTTACCATATCAAACAGTGTCATATCACACATAATGAATACTGTAAACAGATAGCATAGTAGGACTATTCAAAATAATGCGCACAGTACTCTATGTGAATAACTTAATGATCACTTGAAGACAAAATTTAAAATACGATATTTCTTAACATTATTGCTGAATTTGATGCCAACTATTGAGGAATTATTTACGATTTCCGCTTTTAAATAGCATTTACTGCTCAGAACTTCAAGGAATCGTAGTTTGCTGCGTACTACTGCAAAATATTTCTTCTGGTTATAGCTTGTTTTCTTGGTTTATAGCCTTTTAGTAGCATCTTTCCGCATTTATCGGCCATAAGGATAAAGAGAGTTGGCATTGTGGGGAGATGCATTTTAGATTGGAAGTTTTATCTCTGCGGCATTGCACCTCGGGGAAGGGTTATGGTAGAGCAGCATTATCGTTATACAAGCCCAGGTACCATGACCTCGCACTTATCACGACCTCACATCTGAAACAGTGAAAGTTATACCATTGTTATCATCTGAGCCCAGATTGGCAGGCGTGTGCAAGGCCAAGCGCTGAAGTTTAGGGAGGAGTACCGTCAAAGTTCAAGCCCAAACTTGGTATAGGGATTATGACACAAGATAATATATTGGCAGATTTTCTGAGGTCTTAACACAGTCTGTTACTTTAATGCAATTTTCCTTTCTATGTGAGTAATTTTTTATTAAATACGAAGGTAATTTCAAAAGTTCTGCACACTGTAAGATAGAATGGAAGAAAGTAATTTATTTTGCAAAATACCTTTACAGGCCTTCAATATAAACTTCATTCTTGCTTATGAGTGCTTCCCAACGTTTTGGCAATTTTTTTTTATTCTGGATAGGGCACCTTCATTGTTGAGCTGTCTGATTACTCAGGTCACCTCACTGTAGTGATGGGTCGAACCAGTTCATTTATGTGAACTACTTCACTATCTCTCACTCTTCTCTGTGAACGCTTCAAATGAAGTAGTTCGTTCGTAAAGTACATTTTTCCTCCTGGCCGGCCTCACCCATAAGCTATTTTTTCTGTGACACTCTTCTATATGAACACTTCATTTTTGAAGTGTTCTTTGAAGTGTTCTTTCTCATAACATCGTTCACAAAGCTCACGCTCTCTCTTTCACACACATTTACCTGGGGAGAAATACTTGGGGTATCCAACGCGGTTTGCAAGCACGGTTGTTTTCAGACCGGAGGGGGACATAAAGATACGTGACTTGACATAAAACACATGACTTATTTGGTATGTAAAAAGGAAACATCGCTGTTTCCAACTTCGTGAATCAAAAATTTCTTATGGTTTTAAAAAATATATATCTATTTTTTTAATAATACGTTACTGCAATAAAATGATTTAATTTGCAGTATATCTTAATCGGCAATTTATTAATTTTCATTTTCGTTTTAGTTTTGATAGAATCACGTACATACTGATTTGGTTATCTTCTTAAAAAAAAGTGTGCGTGGAACGCCACGCGACAGAAGTGAAGCTCATTTTAATTTTTTAATTTTTCAAATTTGATTATTTGAATTTTGGATTTTTGGACTTTTTAATATTGGGTTTTTGGACATTTTTAATATTGGATTTTTTAATTTCCTACTTTTTTAATTTTGGATTTTTATTTTTTAATTGTTTTATTTTTGAATTTTGAATTTTTTGATTATTGAATTTAGGATATTTGGATCTTTTAATTTTTAAATTTTGGATTTTTGGACTTTTGAAATTTGGATCTTTCAATTTTTTAATTTTGGATCTTTTAATTTTGGATTTTTTAAAATTTTGGATATTTTAATTTTTTTAGGTTTTATTTTGGATCTTTTAATTTTGGAATTTTGGATGTTTTAAAATTTGGGTCTTTGAATTCTTTATTTTGGATTTTCGATTTTTTAATTTTGGATTTTTTAAATGTTTTATTTTTTATTTTTTAAACTTTGGATAAGCCTAATCATTGAGTTATTGTTTTCTGTGCAGTCACACCTCACAAATTTCGTGACGATTTTGAGCGTTACATTAATTTCGTGACGATTTTTGAGCGTTGCACAAGCTCTCGATTTACCCCTTCCGCGGCTAAAGAAGCTTCACTTCAAAAATTAAATGTGTTTTTCAGCTGTACTGGTATTGCCTGAAAGCTCCACGGTAATCCGAAGTAAAGAATTTGAAAGTGAAGTAGAGTGGCAAACAAACGAGATCGGAATGAGTAAAGCATTCACTGAAGTGTTGAAGTATACGAATGAGTGAAGTAGAAAATAAACGAACTACAATTGGAACTTCTTGAGTTGGATAACCTCGTGAACTGTTTGAACTACTAGTTCACTAAAAGTGAGTAACTCATTCACACTTCAAACGAGTGAAGCGTTCATTTTGAACTACTCACTCACAAGTTACCCATCACTACCTCACTGGAAGCTTCATCAATTGTAACAAAACATTTTCCAAGTCTATGGATGGGAAAGACTTCCCCACCCCATCATACAGTCCTGATTTGAGCCCACCAGACTTTGATTTGTTTCCCAAATTGAACGAACCACTCCGTGGAAAGCGTTTTGTTACAATTGATGAAGCTTCCAGTGAGGTGACCTGAGTAATCTGACAGCTCAACAATGAAGGTGCCCTGTCCGGAATACAGAATTTTCCAAAACATTGGGAAGCTGTCATAAGCAAGAATGAAGATTATATTGAAGGCCTGTAGAGATATTCTGTAAAATAAAATCATTTTCTTTAATTTTATCTTACAGTGTGCAGAACTTTTGAAATCACCCTCGTAATATAGGCTAAAGTAGTCTTTCTGGTTTAATGGAAGTCACGTGCATGATTACGTACAAGATATACTGCCACGATTTCTCACTTTGTGAATACATTTGACACACATCAACTTGAACTTCATTGTTTACCCCTGTTTGCCCTTCGTGTCGTCGTATTAACCTTCATTAATCTTTCTTTCTTTCTTTTTCGCAGTTTCACCTCCCCCTTTTAGGATTTAAGCGACCCAAGCCTCCCGGGCCTTACAGGGCCGCGACTAACCTTCATTAATAGCATTGTAAATTGAAGAAAATACAGAGTGCTTAAGAAAAATATGTATACACACTTTGAAGTGTCATAGAAAATCTGTTTTCTGTTCTACAGGGTTAAAGTTCTGGAAATGGAAAGCTTAAAGTCCAATTTGAAAAATAAGTGACTTCCTGATGAAAATATTATTAATGTTCAAAATGGTGGCCTTCAGCATCAATACATCATCGTACTCAAGTGCCCAATGAGATTTCTGCGCACACTGCTTGAATCTCATTCCAAAGTGTGTCTAGGTTACGTGGTTTTCGTTTCTACACATATTTTTGCCCCAACTGTTAAACGATTGTGGAAATCATTGTTGGATGATTGTTGAAACTATTCTGCTGCCACCTGTTAAAGAAATATAACATTACATTCTCCCAGAAATTTAACCTTATAGAATGGGAAATAAATGTTCTATGACAGTTCAAAGTGTGTATACATTTTTTGGAGCACTCTGTATATGTCTAGTGCAAGTCATGACAAATATATATCAGAACTACATGACTTCGAGGAAGAATCTCTTTAATCCATTAACCGAATCTGAAAATTTTAGGATTAAGCAAGGTTCACTTTCATTCCAAACCTCTTGGGTTCCATCATTAGCAATCACGCCGAATTTAAAACAGTCTCAATTATAATTTTTTTCAGTGATACTCCTACAGTCGCTCTGTTCTCTCTTACGTTTTATGATTGATATGATAACGTTTATGTAAATATTTTAGAATTATCGTATATTGTACTGAAGCTTTGCCTTGGTCGGTAGCGTTGATATTTAAATTTGTATTAATTTGTCAGTTGTAATAATTTATTTTAAAATCTAAATGGCTTGTTTTGCCTGTTTACTTTTCTCTCATTTCGTTTATTCCTTCCTCTACGTAGTTTTTCAATCAAACTATTATTTCTGTATTGGCATAAAGCGAGAGGTGTAGCAAAGGTTAGTTTCATGATCCATCTTCTCCGTACACGTACATGTCTTACTCGCCTGAACATTTTGTAATGAAATACCTTCAGGGAAGTATGAGGTGCATTGGCCATAACTTCAAAGTGGTTTCTTTGAGAGAAGTTGAGGGCAGTAATTGCGTTGCTAGCACCTGAGCACCCGTCAGAGAGTTTCGCTCGATTACATCGAATCTGCTGAGGAGCCAGGGGCCATATTATACCTGTCATATGCTTCCCCAAACCTGTAATTGCCGCAGATGTAATCTGTTTACCGTAAGGTTCAGAGCATATGTACAGTTATGTTCATGATCCAAGGTTGAAATTAATCTCCTAGCTTGAATTGAAAACCCGATACAAGCTTCGAAAGTGTGGAGTTTCTACTTGATTAAGAACCTTGTGTTGTTTTCACGAAAACTTTCCTTTAGGTCCAATCTTTTAAAGGTGAAATTATCTCCTGGGCCCTGTTTCATAGAACTTGCTAATAATATTGGTTAATAATATTAGAACTCATATTATTTACTAGTTAACAAAATCTTGTTTCCATGGATATATGAACACTACTCATAAAATCTGTTCACTAATATTATTAGTTCATTAGTCAGCTGATTGATTTGGAGGTTATGTCTGGATTGTTGTTTGTGCTTTTTCCCTTCTTAGTCTTTTTGTCAATACTATTTCGAAGCAGCACAGCCTACATATATCTTCATAAATGCAACAAATAATAACTATCTCTAAAAAATTAATAAATCTGCCAGGCACTTATTGACGATAGCAGTAGGCTTATGTAATAAAATCTAACCTCAAATCCTAAAATCTTGTTATAACAAAAATTCCTTTTTTTAAATTGATAATTAAATCAGAGTGATTCATTTTCCGCAATTTTAAGATCACGAAATCTGAATTACATGGGTTTGAGAATAAGTTATTGATCCAAAACACCTAATATTATCAGTAAATTTTATTAGTTCTGCAGTTTATGAAACATTTTACTAATGATGTTAGCAATATTTACCAACAATTTAGACCCACGAACTTATAACTAACTTTACTAGAAAATATTTTTATGAAACAGAAAACTAATAATAATAACTAATATTATTATGTATTTCCTAATAATATGAGTGTAAAAGTTTTATGAAACAGGGCCCTGGAATTTGATTGAATGAATTTGGTTCACTGTCTTGACGGTAGATGAGAATTGAGAGCAAGTCGGTGCGAGCTGTAGAGTGAGTGGTTTGCATTCGTGAAACTACTCGATCTTCTGCGTCGTTTATCTTTATTCTTATATTATATTGATTTCAGTTATCTGGAACTGTTATTAGGACTGCCGTGATTAATTTTTTTTTTTCCCACGCCTGCGTCCTGTGATTTATGACCTACACCACGATATTTCATTATTTTCACCTGGGATTCGGATTTATGATAATGTTAGAGAGCTTTGGGTCCAGACATTTCGTTAAGAGACGTGCTGATCTTATACTTAAAGTAAAACCTATGTTCAGGTCGAATATGCTTTCACTTAGCTCTGTACTCAGGCTGCGGAGACACGCACGTTTCCAATATTGTACAACAGCTGTACATCTTTGTATTAACATTATCTGTACTGGGTGAAAATTGGTTCTGGGATAATTTTCTGGGGCCAAAGAATTCGAGGAGGGAATTCTGTTAATCCTTTTTGTACTTTTTAAAATGACTATTCCACTCATACGCCGCATATTTAGCAGTTCCTCGGATATAGACCATTCACCATTTAAGTTAACTATGTCTTATATACGCCCATTGGCAGCACTGGTCACAACATGGAAATGGTAACTCGAATCGTAGCACTGGTCACAACAAGGACATGGTAACACGAATCGATTCATGGATGGTGGATTCATAGTATGCCGTGAACTCGCTTCTATTAGTTTTTTTATTTAACAAAGCATGAAAGTAATTATAATTTTATAATCCTTTACATTTTTATTCATGAAATAATCTTAATAAATCCAACTCGAGTTGACGAGTTTCACCAGATAAATTCGCTCCTGCTGCGCAGTCGCGAATCTATCGATAAACTCATAAGCTCTCGTGGGATTATCTATGACAGATAGTTTCTTTTAGCATTAAGAATTGTGCATAATTGTTTAATTTTTATCGAAGTTTGTAAACATTGCTTTAATATGTCCATTTAGCCATTAGCCATTATGTACACAGTTTTATTTTTGTTTATTATTTTATTATTCGCTTTAACCCATCAAATTACTTCCTCTCACAGAGATTGAATGAGAGTTTGTTTAGCGTATTGTTATTAAAAATCGTGCTTTTATTCTCTCTGGGGAAAAATAATTTCGATACGGACATTTATTTGTAACATTTTCACTCCAAGTGCTTCGCTTTTGTTCATTCCGATACACCAGCCGTGCAGTGTGTTTGAGTGATGTTATTTCATTGTGATAAACACAGACCGCAATAAAAAATTGTGTTTATTCCTGCATAAACCATGTCATTCAAACTGAGGAATGGATATCCACATTATTGTCATGAAAACATGTCATAAAACTGTTACAGCGTCTTCTCTAAATGTCAGTCTTAGTGAGTGTATTTTAACATTGGATAATGCCATTAAATTGGAATTCACTAGGTTGAATCTGTTCCTAGTTAACAGTTATGTAGGTCTATAAAATTGTGTATTTGTGCGCGTGTGTGGATTCGTGAGGACTTTTCTCTCTTAACTATGAATATTATATATTTTAAGATCAACATTTTCAAACTGTGGACATTAAAAAAAGAATAGTCTCTCGTATTTTTCTCCCTTCGTTTTTATACACCTACAGTGAAAATTTGTTTGCATCCAATGAGTCTGTTCACAGGTAATGATTAAAGAGTTAAAATATTAACATATTGGACGTCCAACTTTTCTTACTCAAAAGTTCATTTTTATTTTTTTCCAAATTACAAAGTGTATCAGATGAAGCTATTTTGCATCTATTCCAATAACATTTCTAGTAGACTCATGTAAAATTATTTTATATTTGAAGCACTACATTGTACACAAATTGTAGGATTTTTTAATTAAGGGATTTTGACTCAATGAAAATTAAATCCTATTTTTAGACTACGTGTTAGCACAAGGGAAAGCATAACAATATAAATAGGTATTTCTTACCGAGACATTTTTTAAATAATTGTAATATTTTTTGTGTGTAATGTGTAGTTCAGAGGATCAACTTCAATGAAACCTAGCAAGAAATTGATTTGCGAGAAAATTAAGTTTAATGAAACAGTTGTCAATAATTTATTATTGTACAGTCATAAACACAACCATTTGAAAAGTATCAAAACCACACGACGGCCAGTATATGGCTGAATGATAAAATAAAGTTGTATTTGAACCATGTTTTAACAATAATTAAATTTTAAAAATCACGTTAGATACTATTTTCATCACCATTAGGTTTTCTTAGTAAGATGCTTTATGCAAACTTTTCAGCTATATCCTCTCACTTTAATCACTACTTTAATTAAAATAATTTTTCTCAAAAGTGATTATTGCTTTTCTTGCAAGTATTGACTTTAATACTTGAGACTTTTATGTTTTGTTATTAATGAAAACATGTTAAGGAATGTTGGGAGAAACTTTGAAGACGCTGTATGGGTACATCACATAGGCATTTTTCTCCTAAACGATTAAGGCTCAGATTTTCGGATTAGGGAACAATGTAAAACGATGGTATGGGAAGTTGTCTTAACCTGGAATCCACTCTACTACTGTATTTTACTGTTCAAGTTCGTACAGATTTTATAATGTTAGGTCTTTGTGGTGATGTAGGCCGATCTTCACTGATTTAACCGTGTTTTTCAGATTGGTCATTCTTTAGTAGTAGCCTTGTGGTTATGTGCATTTTTACTTCCCTTGTCCTACCTATCTTCTTGACAGCTTGACGTACCGATTTAATGCCTACTCTTCACTACTCCCATGAGGGCACTAGTCTGCTTGATGTTGAAGTGAACTCGATAGCTATGTGTCATTTAGGTAGAGAAGAAAGAAAGCCGTGTGACAACGTAATGACTTTGAGAAGTGCAGAGAATAGGTTTGGAATGCTAACAACACGGGTTCGTGTCCAGGATACGTGACAGCGTTATTTCTAACCTCAGTTTGATTGATGAGCAAGTCCTTCGGGAACGATTGTTTGCGGGTCTCTTCATTCACCTCTCGCACAACTTGCTTCACTACACCAAATACAATCTAGACCAATACAGGACACTTTGCGATATATCGGGGGACAATATTTTGAACACCATCTAGCGGCCCAACCTGCTACTACTGAATACAATTGCAGTATCTAGATACATATATGTTAAACAGTTTTTAATAGAAGAGCCGAAATAGCCAGACTCGGCATGTTATGTATAAGGGGTATCTACCTAATGGCTCAGAACAGCATATTACAGTTTATATATGTTTTGAATATATTAATTTTGCCCCAAGTTTCTAGGTTGTGCCACCAGGAGTGCTGCAAAATCTGTCCCCCATTTCTCTACCGGTAAGTGTCGTATTGTCTCTATAGTATTTGACTACACTCTTCAAGGAATCACGTTGAAATATTCGGTCATTCCGTGAATTTGATTTCAGTTCTCTTCTTTTTTTTCTTTTACTTGGCATTCGCCTTCTTTTTTTAGGAAATACACCTACGATCCCCATTCTCCCTTGTAAGGCAGGTTCCTATCAAATCATATTAAAGGCTCCATAAGATCCGTTTACGTTGAATTAAATAAGTTGGTATTATAGGGAAAGGTACTGTATTCGACCCAGAAATTCGAAGTTGAGTTTTTAAAAAATACACGTCTTGAGGGCCCGTGAATAAATAAATTTAAAAAATACTATTTTCAGAAACATGTCTGTGTATGTGAACGGAACGAAAAATCGTAGGAAAGCAAAATTCTGTATGTGGGTTAGGTATTTTGTGACATGAAGATGGTGACGACTTTCTTTTACTTTTAATGACACGTTACATTTAAAAAAAAACTCCGTTTTTCGCGATTTTCTCGAAAATGACTAACGATTTTCTTTATTTTGTGCTTGGAATGATTATACCAAGAGTTAAAACTTTTGTTTAATTTTTTTCGCAAAAATTCTCTAAAGGGTTGTTATATGCCACCCACTGTTTAGGCTATGGAAACTGAGTTTTTCCTGGTGAACAATCAAGCTTTGCATCAGGTTGAAACAGCTGAATATGGTATCTTTTCAATACGGCCTCTTAGTCTGTATCAGATTATGAATGATTGTGAAAGATGTATTGCCCATGCTTTTGTTAAAGAAAGGTACGTGATAATAAAAGGTTTATTTGGTAAAACATGAGCTGTACAGACTTTCCATTCTTAGTAATATGATTGTACAGGTATAGAAATGTGTACGTAATATGATTGTATGATTGTATAGCTATAGAAATGAGTATGCGTGCTCTTTCTGTCCCATATAACGTAGAGATGTTGGATTTTTGTTGTTCCATACGCTATCTTGCGATTGGAAAGGGGCACATCTGGAATAACATGTTGGATTGAGGGCGCAATGATTATGTGAGCTACATGGTCACCGGGATGTTGGCTCGTGGCCAGATTGTGACATCTGCTGTAACGAGAAGAGATCTCCTCTATTGTTTACGTGAGCGAATTCTGCATAACAACTTTGTTTTCCGCAACGGTTTCTTTTCCAAACTCAGCTTCTCCTGTATATTCCTTCTTTGGCAAACTTTTCTCAGTCTCTGCTAACATTCTTGTGATAAACGAAAAAATATACGAGCTGTCTAAATCATCGATGTGCTTGTAAAATTTTTTTTCCATATTTCTGTTTAAACAAACTGCAGAGATGACCTAAAGGTTGAAAATCGTGACTGTAAAACCGTTGTAACTCCCCATTTACCACATGCAATTTCTACTATGTGCGCAAACAGTGTAATGCCGTTAAGTGAGTTCTTCGTATAGACTATAAAAAGCTACAAACCATAAAAAATAATGTATTGAATAAAATGAGATTCTTGTTTTTCACGAGTTGTCTGAAACGCTGTATACCGTTCAATCAATAATGGCAATAACATAAATGGCAGAAAAATGAATTAGTAAGTAAACCCGCCTATTCTTTTAATGATATAATATGGGTCTTATATAAACATTTCTGAATATATATATATATATATATATATATATATATATATATATTCGTAGGCAATTCCAGTAGGCTATAGCATTTTTAACATTTTCTACATTTTTAGTATACTATAAGTAAAAGTTTAAACTGTTAGCTCAAGAAGTGATGGTGATTATCGTAATAATAACAATAATAATAAATTAGAATTATAAAAATTATAATATTTGTATTTGATTTGTATTATACATAGCCTATATCATGCCTTGAAATGTTAGTTTAAAACATCTTTGGATTTCATTTCGTAGTCATCTTCATTTCAAATATCTTTGAACTCTTCCGTGTAAGTTTTTTTTTTTTTAAATATGAATTATTATGACTATAATATTGTATAATATAATACAATAATACAATAATACAATACAATACAATACAATAATAATATTTGTATTTGATTTGTATTATACATAGCCTATATCATGCCTTGAAATGTTAGTTTAAAACATCTTTGGATTTCATTTCGTAGTCATCTTCATTTCAAATATCTTTGAACTCTTCCGTGTAAGTTTTTTTTTTTTTTAAATATGAATTATTATGACTATTGAATTATACTCTTCATAATCATGTGTACGGTAGTTTATTTCTTATTGGTTTTTTTTATCTTACCACTTTTGTAGAGCAGTTATTTTTACCTGAGAAATCAATAGATTGCTAGTTCGTATAAACTGGTGCTCTCCCATGTGCTCTTTTTTCCTTCCTTCGGTGGAGGGTAAAAAGTCGATCCTGTCTCTTTTCATAAATGTATTTTATAGGGATTAAGCAATATTTACGATTTAAGAGCATTTCTTTAGCGTTGAAGTAGTGATAGCGGAAGGTGTAAATGAGTGTGCTTTTCTTGTTGGCAGCGGTGCGTAGAAATTTTGGACGACAGGATCAGATTTAGACAAACTTGTGGGCCGAGCAGGAAGAGTCTTTGGTATTTACGACAATATTCAGTATACAACAGCGTCTTCGCGAGCTTATTTACTACACACCAGCGTGTGCAAATGTTTTGACCTGACTTAAACCTCCCTAACGTATAACTTAGATAGTCGCCCACTCGCATTTCGCTCTCTCTGCACGTATTCACAAATTGAGCAGAACACTCCTTTTGTGATACCGTACCACGTTGATGCTAGCTTTTAATTATAGTCTTTTAATGAAATTGTTTATCAAATATAAACTATTACTTAGTTGTTCCGGCGTACGTCGTAAACATAGTGGTAGAAGCGCTGTGCTACAAACTGAAAGGTCGCGGGTTCAATTTCCGATGAGGTCGTTGGAGTATTTCAATTGGTCTAATCCTTCTGGCCCTGGGGTCGACTCAGCCTCTAACAGAAATGAGTACCAGGAGCAATCCTGGGGGTAAAGGCGGCTGGTGCGTAAGGCTGACAACCTTACCACCTTCACGTGCCGAATTTCCAAAATCTGGGAGCCTCAACCTCTTGGAACCCTCTGAGCCTCCATGGGATCACTTTAATTTTACTTAGTTGTTTCACTGGGTCTTATGGGATGTGACTTTTAAAGCGTTTTTCTGCTTATTTATTCATTTATTTTTCGTAATCCAGAACTGAAATTCGGATACCTCCGCGCAAAACTAAGTTCATCCGTATTACTCCCTCCATCTCGCCATCTTTTACATTGAATATCTTATATAATTTTCTCCTTAATTGTATTTCGCAAAAACTGACCTGGATAATCATAATTATTGAATCTCACTCTCTTTGCCTCCCATCCCTAACCATCCTTTCTTTTTTTCTATATGCTCCCTCCTCTGTCTCTTACTTCCCCTTCCTCAAGATATTATTGTTTTCATCAACGTTGTATGCTTTTATCCAGCTCCTTTAATTTATTCACGCTTATTGCGGTCGACGGAGGAGCGCTATCTGCAAAAGCGAGACAAACTACGCGTTTTCTCGTAAGCCATAGTTAATCTCAGGCTTGGAATCCGTGCTGTTATCCTAAATCTCTTTGCTTTACTATATTTTCAGGAGTCACTAATGGTATCGAAATTGTTATTTCCGTAATCAAATGCTCATTCGGCACATCTTTTTCCCATCGAGAACACCCTGATTTCAGATCTAGGAACAGTAACACTTGTTCATTTGAGTGTACAGTGATGAAAATGTCACTGCCTCTTCAACGAGTGTCTGTGTGGAGGCGCCCATGTCAACATAAATTTATGTCTGCGTACCCGTGTATGCGAAAGGAAAGGTGACACGGTGTTGCTTGGGGACGGTGATGGCAGTCGTAAAGACGCCTTGCGTCGTCTCATACGTGAATGCCTTGCTGAACCTGGCATATTGCAATAATGTAATGGAATAGTCGATACTTCTCCACGTGGCACATTAACTCTGCCTCTAATAGAGAGCTATACCATAGTGGTCGGTCGATTGACTTGAGCTTGTGACTATGCAAAATTTTCCACTTGGAAGCTACAGTTGTATTATAGAACTTTAATCCAGTGGAACAAAAACTAATTTAGCTTTTTAAATCAATACCTTCCAAAACAAATATTTTTTCTTTCTCGGAGGAATTCAGTATTACTAGTTTTTACATAAGTACGTAGCCTCTACCGATATAGGAAAAGATCATTCTCGAAGTGAAAGTTATAATACAAGTGAAACTGTGAACACTAGAAATTCGTTAAGCTGACTATTGTCTTCCAGTAAATAACCTCGTGTTAAATATAGACATGAAGGAAATTATATGCCTAAGTTTAATATTACTGCTGTCTTATACCCACACTTTATTTCCAATTTAAATGTAAGGTTTATTTACAAAGTAATTCACGGTGTACTATTTTATACGTAAATGAGAACTAGGGTTCAGGTAGTTCTCCTAGTGCTTTCTTTTCTGTTCGTTTGGCGACTAATTTCAACTAAAATGCTTGGTGTCGCTATTACTTTCAGACTTCAAATTTCTTGTCCTGATTTAGTGAATGTGTTAAATTCTTTACGGTACATTCACCCTAAAGTCACTGTTGAAATATAAATCTAAACATGAAATTATGATAGTAAAAATTAATAGTTCGATATAATATCTATTTATATTTGGCTACAGAACTTAATGATTATCTCATAAAAATGCTATAAGATGGCTTACCATACCGGGCATGAAATATTATTGTTACTTTGGTGATCAGCGTATTTCTACATACATCAGTTGCCTGAACTGAATGAATAATAATTGTTCTAGTGTGCATGAAATGCTATATTTACTTTTCTGTGGCGTATAGAATTTAATACAGAATAATATTTTAGCTAGGATGTTTTGTTTGGCACCATATAGTCTTGGATTTATATAAGCTTCCCGTTGTGAAACTAGAACATATGAGAGCGAATTCCGTGACTGCCTAGTGATCATTTCACAACAGGTTAACATTCCAGGATGATGTGTGTATATTGTGCTGAATCTTACACGTGCCTTACTATTTTTTTTTTTTCCCATCTAAGTTGAGCTTCATACACACCTAATTTCTTGTAACTAAAAGAAAATCCTCTTATGTTAAAGATCTTAACTAAATGCATTGATGGCTTTTGTACAGCGTATTTTGTTTTTAGTGAGCTTTGTCATCCTCAGCCTAGTCTAATTGTTTTCCTGGATTAAGCATACAGCATTAAATATGTATTTTTAATTATTTCTTAAAACGAACGTGTCAGTTTTGTAGCCTTTCGGAAAGAGAGATTTAAGTATAAAAGTAGGCCTCAGTAAGCATATGAGGATATTTACTGCCTCTATTGCTTGGGATTCGTTTTTAACTGGTAAGCATAATAACTTTACTATAAAAGGAGCTCTATATGCCTCTAATAATCTAATAATCATTTGAAAACCCTGGCACTTATCTTTCAGTGAAGTTGATTTACTGACTTGCTGTTGATATAATTACAATGATGAGGTTAACAAATGGATTCCCAGTTTAAGGAATGACGTTTTCATTTGTTACCTGATTGTGTGTAGGCAGATATAAAGTAGAGCAGAATGTTGCTTAAGGTTGCTGATTCGCGAGGCTGCGGATGTCGTTACTGCACGTGTCTGCATGTGTGTCCTCAACAAGGTGGAAATTGCAGCGTTATGAATATTGTCAGCAGAAATCACTGCTGACGCGTTTCCTGCTTTCTTCACGTAGCGACCTCGTGTATGTAAAATCTATTGTGCAGAGAATCCCAAAAATATAGAACTTAGAGACCACCACTTCTAATTCTATTCGTAGACATTACAAGCCTAGACATGTATTTTTATATTATAACTTAGATTGCTCGTTGCATTATTGGTTTCGGTTATTATCTTTTTATCCACTACAGTATTTTAATAATGTAGAAAAAACAGGAATATAATAGTATTTTATGATACACTCATGATAAATTTGCGGGGCTAAGTGGTTTTCGAAAATCTAACATAGCTTTGGTAATATATAACTAGAAATTGGAAAATGAGGAGCACATGCATTGCATATCAAAGGAAGTTCCCTGGATTGGATTACTTTTATGAATGTTTTAGAACTGGGTGTGTAATTCGTAGTCTGGTTAGGAGTATTTGTTGTTACTTGCAGTTAGGGCAATAGAAGTGGATACTGGGCAGACAGAGTAATTTCCTGTCAGATGGTGAACTCCACTTGTTGTAGTAATGTGCCTTCGAGGTGTCTGGGAAAGTGAAGATGGGAGATCTTGAGACCGGTCAATTTGTAGGATGTTTGGAAGCTTCCGTCTACTTGGTTGTTACAACTATGAGTTGATATCAAGGCTGATAAGATTTTTGTTTTGAGAAAAGTAGCTATATAATTAATTAGTAATATCAGAAGTTCCTGAAGTAATCATTTCGGATAAGATATATTATATCATTTATATCATCGAATTTTAAATAGAATTTGCGAGATGCAGGGCATTTTTCTTAATTTGCTGTGTACTTATACGCACATTTTTCCTTGCTATTTCCATTGTAGAGTAGGCCTACTTCACTACGCCTAGCGTGTCCTTTCGACAACCCGCACAACAGCACTGTTGGAGAAGTAGCTTGTGTGTCGCGGGGATTCTAGTCTAATGGTACAAAGAAGATACCTTACAGCCCAACTTACATCCTGTCCAGAATGTTTCTTAAGCGGTACATTATTTCTCGCAGTATAGTATGCAACCTGATAATTTACTTCATGAGAATTTTGGTTTGTGTCTTGTATCAGTCCGATCTAGTAATATAATACTTAATGTTTTTCATTTTGTGGCGTAGGGGATGCGTTCGCTCCTCTCACGCAGCGGGCCCGGGGTGGAATCCTGGTCGGGACAAGTTACCTAGGTGTGGGTTTTTCCTCACCTGTGAGAGAAATGTCGGGTAACTTTAGACCCTTGTGGTCCCCGGATATCATCGGGCCGTCATTATCAACTTCATCCCATCCTCGCCTTGTTCGGAATGAGTGTGTGTGTGTGTGCATGGTGTGTCTCGTCCTATGTGTTCGTGTTGACTCGGAGTTGATCCCGGCATTGGGCTGATCACTCATCCGGGGAGGCCCTCCATGTCCTTGTCTGGTCAAAAAGTATATGTGAGCCATAGATAATCCCTTTCTCGACAGGTCGCGGCAGCGTGGATCGCTTCAACGTCCCAAAAAGGGAGAGGTAAAAACTAAGGTAATGAGAGAGATATTTTCATAAACTTTGTCATAATGTGGGTGACGTCAAATTCTGTTCTAGTACATTATAATTCCCTTCAATTAAAAATGATTGTTTACGTAATTTCAGGTTGAGGAAGTTAGCCAGTCAGACATAAAGATTGATGTCATAATGTTGTGAAACTACTACGTTATGTCTCTCTGCTGATTCAAAAATCAATTTTCGCTGTATCTTCCAGCTAGTATTTCAAAACAGCGAGAACAATAGTTTATTGCATTGCTTTTATTTCTTAAAGTAGTGTAATGTGTCTGGGATACGTAATCACAACTATTATGGTGCATTGACTTTGTACGTCTTATCTTTTCTAAGCGTTTAGAGGAATAAAAGAATATGTCACGTAATGTTATTTTTGTGAGTGGTGCGTATGGCTGTGACATTGTATATACTCAAGCAGGTTTATAGCGTCTGGTACAGATAGTGAGAGAGTTTAATGCATTCAGTAGGAAGTAATGCTCCGTGAGCTCCTCCCTGCCATGAAGAGCATTGCACCATTGTTCCCAGTTCTTCCGGTCTGCGTCTACAACCTCTTTCCCTATCCACAAGTGGGGTTACTAGGGGTTTACACATAGTAAATAAAATTATTACATTCTTATAGCTCTCTGTGTATTTTACGTATATAGGCTATTCAGAGTCAAGTGCTAATTACTTTTCAAAACCTAAATTTACATAAATGAAGGTTCTTTTATTCTGTACTTCACATTTCTCAAGAATCTGTTTGTTGTGGGCTTCAAGAATAATTAATTATCTCTGTCCGTGTGTCTGTACGCGCGATAACTCAAAAACGCTTTATAGTATTTTCATGAAACTTGGTGTAGGGGAGCGGGGGCTGGTACCGGACAGAGCCTGGTATCGGACAAGCCCAATATCTCTTGCTAGCAGGTGCTTGGACGACCGGTTTTGTGATTGACAGCCTTGGCTAAATGTTTGAAGAGGGTGAACATCTTATTCAGTTGACAGCTAGTTTCGTTTGTGAGTGATAGTGCTTTTTGTTCTTTTCTGAGTAAATCGGCTTGCACGAAGATAACTTCACAAAGCAGTAACAGGAAGAAGGGTGAGTTGTGTTACATTCTAACATGAATAACAGAAGCACTGTACTTAAGGCTATAAGCTGTAGGTTTTGAATTCAATTCTCTTCAAAGGTTCTTGGTTGAGATTTTTTTCTCTTAGGACCGTGAATCGGGTGGTATCGGACAGGAAGCTAGCGGGTGGTATCGGACAATATAGCTACTCATCCAACGTGGTTACTGATGGTTCTTTCCTTTCGTTTTAGGTAAATATGGGGAAGATAAGAGGAAAGTGGGAAGAAGGTGACATGATATTTTCCGTAACAATGTCAGGGACAAAAAATGACTATTCGAGAGGCAAGTGATTGTTTTTCAGTACCGAAAAGTACATTAGCTGAGTTTGCAACGGCTGGGCACACGAAAAATATGAAAATTTGGAGGGGAACTCTTTATTTTATAAATGTGACATTTGTATAAAAAAGTAAAACAGTAAAACTTTATACTTTGAACATGGAAATAAGTCTTTTGTGGAAAACAGTGACTGTCCGATACCACCCTCCATTTTTCAAAAGTACAAAAATGTAACTACTTTTTAATTTCCTTGTGCTAATTACATGTTTTAGTTTTAATTAAATATATTCATATAAACATTTAGTTATAAGAATAAAGTTATCTGTAAAGTAGATTAAACATTTGTCTCCAGTTTCAAAAAAGAGTTACGTCGCAAAAACCTAAGGTGTCCGATACCACCCCCCGTTCCCCTACGCATTTGTAACATCCATGGGAAGAAGCCTATTGAAGTTGGACCAAATCGGTTGACTGGAACCGGAGTAATGCCCAATTTAGTGCCTATTTTTTTGGTAATATATTAGAAAGAATTTATGAAATGCCAATCAGTTCTCATGGCAACATATTGTTTTGTTGATATACGGCTTTGGAAGTTGCAATACAAATAACGTAGACAAATAACACTACCCACATATCCCTTCACATGCTTATAAAACTAGACCTTTCTTCTTCCGTAAGCACTGCTTAATGAATCGATCTGGAGCTTAACTCGGAAATCGATTAAAATAACTTATTTTCTGCATATCATAATTGTAATTATGACTGATTAAACAATAACATTCTGGCACTATGTTACATCAGGTTTGTTTTAATATGTTTTCTATTTTATGCATTGAAGATTGCACTAGTCTGTCCCGTATGCGATGCAGAAGTCCATGCCGCTGACGTTCGTATTTATTATAAATTTATATGATGAATATACACACTTATATTACCCGACTTATATTACCCGAAGGATTTTAACGTAATAAAAAAACATTTATGAATTCACCTCACACGGCCAGTGTGAACGAATTATCATTCCACTGTGACCTACTAGGGGTTTACTATAAAGCCCGGGTCTTTAAGCACTTACAGTTTGTAAGTCGCCACTAGGTTCGTATCTCATATTGAGAACGCCTGGTGGTATTCTGGGATTGTGAGTCAGTTGGAGAATTTAATGTTGTACCGGCACGTTGCCATGGTAGCTCAGTTGGTTAGAGCATCGGCACGGAGAGCCGAAGATCTTGGTTCAAATCCCGGCTATGGCATTGAATTTTTCATTCTGACTTCACGTGTCCATCTTAGCCTACACACGGCCAGTGTGAAAGAATTATCATTCCACTAATTGAAATGTTTGATAAATGGATTTGTCTAAACATCCAAAGAAGAGTAATTTCTGTATTCCGCAGAATTCTACTGTGTGGCTTACTCGTGATGTGTGCATTAGTGTTTAATTTGTCCGTGACGTTGGACTGATGCTTTATCCGTAGATAGTATATGTTTTTCATTAACTTTTGCAATCTCATTTGACATGTTCTCTCATTTCAGCATAATCTCGAGAAATCTCGTGTGAAATCCTGAATTTTCAGTTATTTAGCGGTGAAAGTGGCCCATTACGCTTTGAAGCGCCTAGCAGATGAACGCAACTTAATTTACTAATTATTCTGGCTACTTCCGGCCGGAATCCACTGGAGGAAGGGTTGTTGACCCCTCTTGTGGGAAGGTTCGTACGGCACTTGTTCAGCAAGTCTTTGTCAATGTCCTCGCTGAGCAGACTTTCCGAGGATAATATTGTCGTTTTCGCAGACAATGCTCAGACTTGATTAAAAAGTCATGTATCATCTTCTGGTTTGAATGGTTCATTGTTCTGTAATCTGATTCTAACGAGAGTTAGTTTCCTTGGAACACTCGAGAATCGTAAGTAGTTAAATCCTGTTTGACTTGCAGTCTAGCAACCTAGTGTTCCATCGTGTTACGATTTTTCGGATAGTTTTTACATTCTCAATTTGCGGAAGATATATAAGAACTAGATGAATTATCAAATGAACCATGATTACAGGGAGACGGACGCCGCTTGTTGATTAGTTTTTATGTTTCTTCTCTATTAGGGCACTCTGAAAGTTCAAGTCTTGTGCCTTTTTCCTTTCAAACGTTTGCCGGTATACTGACAAAAAACTGAATGTATATGTAGTGATCATGATTAATTAATCACGCTGTGAATCATTAAAACGGGATATTACGAAATTGCGTGTTTTCAAATAACTGAACTTTTACGGTTGTTTCTATAATTCTTGCTGTACTGTATCATAAAATTAAATTTAATAGCCATTGTTCAATATTACGATATTTTCTCATTACAATCTTAAGAGTTATTACTAGACTTCGGACTTTTAGGTCGCTAAAAATGCTGTTTTAGGTACCTAAAATAGGCTCTAAAAATTGGAAAATAGGTTCTAAAAATCGTAAAATAGTTTCTAAAAATCGTAAAATAGTTTCTTATAAAATCGTTAAGTTGCCAATTTTCTGAAATATCTCAATTGTAATGCAGAATATTATATTTATTGAAGTCACCATTAATCAATAATCATTATAAAACTCAGATATAGGCCTATAGTACACAGAATTATATAGACCTACTACTAGGGGCTGTAGTACTACCATAACAGTGAAAACATAATCCCTGCGCCCAGAAGATACGCACCTAGCATATTTTACCCCTTGTGTCCCTCAGTGATTCAGAGAACTACTATTTTTTATTCCAGGGTGTGGGAGTCGGGAGAAAACACTACATTTTCTTGGGAATTCAAAATAATTTTTCTACTGAAGACGAAACATTCCTTACTGTTTAACCACATTACAGATGTGTCATGTGCTGCACATTCCGAGCTAAAAATGCTAGAATTTATAACAAAAAGAAACTTATTTTGAATTTTAGAGGAAAAACAAGGAAAAAGGCAATATTAGGCTCTAACGTAAAAATAGGCTGTTTTAGGTCCTATAAAAGTATCAGTTTTAGGAATAGTCACTTATGAAACATGCATATACAAGTTTTCGTCCATATATCACTTAAGGATTAAAATAGGTTTTTACCCAAAATCCGAAGTCTAGTTATTACATTGCAAGTATTAGCATAAATTTTCATATTATAGCCTACTTGGAAGAATAAAATATTTTAAAAATTACAACTGACAGTTGTTTTATTGGCCGTCCACTCAAGTAAAGAATGCAAGTAAAACCAATACGTCAGTCTCACTCTTACAGAATACAAGTAATGTGTTAGAATGAGACAGAGTTAGTGTTTTTTTCATTTACTTTGGGTTTGATTCTTAGAGCGGACGTACTTTGGTTGAGTTTTGCTTATCTTAAAGTTGTACTTCGTACATGATGATACACATCATTCTATGTGACTTTTGAATAGACTTCTGATTAATTGCTCCAGAGATACTAAATTATATTGCTTAAAAAGCGTTAACGTGTACTATAAATTATGATACTGTTAAAAGTTGTGAGATATATAAATGAGTAATAGCTTCCTTCTCTATTAAAATTTAGTGTTTATTGGAAGTTGTCTGTACAAGTAATTGAGTATGTCTGTTTTGAACTTCGAGCTGTTAGGATTCACCAGTAAAAGGTTTGCTCTGTTCTGATTTAATTTGCTCCGTTAAGATTAGCTGCATTTTCTACCATTTAAAGCAGCTGTAATTCTATTAATGTGTTTTGCAGTATTTTGGAATTCATAATATTCATAAATATAATATGATCTGAACACCAACTGGAGTGTTAGGGACGCTCGATCTGGTTAAGCTCGGAATTTAGTTATTGTATTTAGCCTATGTCTGTAGAGAGCTTTGAGCAGGTAATCATGTGCACTAAGCTTTATTGCCTGTAATCACATTGCAGAATGGGTTTTTATCCGATAAAGTAATTACTGTATTCGCTAACATCAGTCTGTTTCCTGTTTCAAAGCACTGGCCCTGCTCGTAGCTCTTATCAAAATGTAAATATACTCCCATGGCACACCTCTACAATTATATTCCATTTCTCTTGTGTTACAGGTATGTTGTCCATTATCTTCGCTGTTGTATTCTAGCTGTGGGTAAGTTATTTAAGCTCATGCTGTTTATTCCATATGCTTATGTAGGCCTATACATGAATTTATTTTCCTCTCATATACTAGCTTTCCTTTCTACTCTTCTGGTTAGCTATCTTTCTCATTTTCTTTGTGTCAACTTTGTCAGTTGCTTTTTTTCTTTGTTCCTTTTATTATTTTATTTGTTTCATAACCCCTTTCACCCGGTACTTGTCTCTTCTAGATTGTGTTTTCTTCCTTCCTAATCATAACTTTCATTTTATTTATTTTTTTCTTTTGTCGCTTCTTTCACTCCTTTTTTATTGATATATTTTCTTTTCTTTGTGATATTATGAATTTCTTTTTATTTCTTTTTTTGATCTTGTTACATTAATTTCTTTATTGTTTTCTCATTGGTGCTTATCATTAATGCCAGTGTTCTTCGTTCTTTTCCCTCTTTTTTTGGCGTAATTCCTTGATTTCGCTTTTAAATTATTTTATTTATTATCTCTAATTTTCTCACACTTTGCTGGAGTGTTAAATAACATTTTGTGTATGGGTAGTTATTTTGTTTTTAACTACTTATTTGCCTTTCTCATTTTTGTTCTTCTGATTTTTAAAATAACATACTGTTACATTGATCTTTTTCCATTCCTTACATCTTTCTAGCATTGTTAATACTTCTGTTATTTCTATAGTTTTTCTGAATGTTTTTGATTTCGTTTATCCTTAAATAGCACAACAAAAAATCCAGTGTGGAATATAAATGGTACAAATAACTATAGGAAACGAAATAATCCCTCCAAGTTAATGTGTTTAGCTACTTTATTAGTGTGGAGTCCGTTTCTTTCTTGCGCGTGAAGTTCTGCCTCCTTCTGCGTGACCATGTATTTTATTCACAATTACTGACCTTCAAGAGATTGACGACCTTAAGCTAGCTAGAGGTCTGTTTGTGAAGAGTTGCTGGCGGCGTGTCTTGAGTGGCAAAATATTGCAACTAGATAACGTTCATTCAACAATTGTTTATCAAAACTCGTAAATGTTTTGCATTCCAGCATGTTTCGGAGTTACATCACAGTTATGCATTACACGTGTGTGTGCGTTAAATACCGACCCGTATGAGAGGACCTTCTTCATAGGTGAAGATTTTTCTTGTTAATCCTTTCTTGATATGAAGTAACAGGCTTCACGTGGCTCGATAGGGTCGTACGAACCTCACGACAATGAATTCCGTATTGTCTTTGTGTCTTCATAGTCTAAAAGAAAGTGAAGGCTTGTTGTAGTAGTATAAAAATTAGGGATAGGTCTTCGGTACTTTCGATACCTCGATACTCGCGATACTTGCATGGTATCGGCATCGAGCGATACTTCAGAAAACTAGCTCGGTACTTTTTCGATACTTTGGTAATTCTGCAATTTAAGGAAATGCGGTATCTCTTTCTTCTTTTAGTAGTCTACTAAATATAGTATATACTTCTATTTCTCCTTGAAATGAAGAAAACCACTCTGTGATTCTTGTCTAGTCATAAATAAAGACTTTCCGACTTTTAAAATCCAAGCAGAAGAGATTCTTAAAAATGTTTCGTTTCCTGTCAAACGTTTACTTTTAATGTAGATTTTAAAAAGAAATATAGGCTACTGATGATATTAAATTTTGTACCATTAAATGTGCACACTTAATTTAGTTGGTATTACACAGTTCTCTCAGCTTTTAATTTTTAATGTACCTATTTATTGAAACCGAAAATGTTGACGGTATCTAGTATCGAAATATCGAGTCTCGAGGAAAAAATAATGTTTCGGTATCGAGTATCGAGAAAATCTGGAATCGACCCATCCCTAATAAAAACCTTTTTGACTATCATATCACCTAGATTGAGGGATCGGTTATTGGCTTTGTACTCCCAGGTTCGCGAGTTGGATCCTAGCTTAATACATTTAAGTGTACGAAGGATGTCCCCATGTCTACAGACTTATAAAAGAACTTCTGTCCAATGAAATTCTAGCAAACGACAGTTACTGTAATGTAGCAGTCTGAAGTAGCTGATCACTACTATTGTTGAGAAAACATAAAAAATAAACAGTTATAACAGAATATGTCGTGAATATTTTGTTTTTATGTTTGTACATCGTCCTTAAACCTAAAAGTTGAACAGTTAAAAGTATCTTAATTTTGACAGGTTTTTGTGAGGTGGCATGCAGTGTTGGTGGTAGATAGAAAAGAGGAAGAACAATGAGAATCGTTACAGTGTTGCAAAATCTGGCTCGCGAGTCGTGCTCACGGACTGTGACGTAGTGTAGTTGCTTGAACTGACAAGCACATAGGCGAGATGTAATTATCTGCAGGACAAGATAAGGATTGCTTTTAATTACCTGTGTTGCCACAGTGCATTATTTTCAACCACTGTCACATTACTGTCATTTTCACAGCATTCTTCAGCCTTCTATTCTTTGACGTGAACCTGTATTCTCTGACGCGATAACATTGTACCTGTAGAAGGCATGACTTTGCCCGATGCTTTTTAGTTAGGTTGTTTAACTCTTTCAAATCTGTATTTATTTATTAATGTAAGCATTCATCAAGCAAAACTGCTAGGAGGTTATAAGTTTGAAATCAACTTAGAAAAATTCAGTTACGTAGCTAGTTTCTATGAATGACAGCTTTAATGTGTTCATACATATCTTCACATTTGAAGATAAAATATTATTCTATCAATCTTTTTCTCGGCCTTATGTATGTAGGTAAGTTGATAGCAGTGAGATGGTTAATTTGGGGGCATTCAAATATTTACATAAACACTGAGATGAAAATACTTCATGCATTTTCGAATTAATAACGTTTTAAAAACAGAAAAGGAAAGCCATTAGTCGTAAATCTAATGGTTTGATTCAAAGTGAACGAAGAAAGTCCATATTCCGATCATGTATTCCACACCTCACTAGCGCTATAAAAGTGCCCATCACACCATGGGAAGAAACTTACCTTATTTTCGGGAGTTCGAGGCACATCGCTGACAAAGGGCATTAAAACTACGGCTTTCTTGCGGATGTCATCATTTGCGTCCCTAACACTTATACAATGTAAGTTAATTTTAAATTATTAGATTAATGGCTGATGTGTTTTTGTTTCACAGTGGAGAATATATATACAGTATATATATATATATATATATATATATATATATATATATGTAAAGTGTTCAGTAATCATTTCTGAACCTTCATGGTCTTCCGGTACGTTGGACATGCATTCTTTTCGCATATGAACTCTTGTACAAACATCAGGAATAATTTTGGCTGCATTTTGTATTAATTCCATTTTATAAAAGATGTTAACAAATGTAAAAAAATAGAATTTATCTTGTATCCCGAGTGAGTAGTCGGTTGGAAGTTAAGACGCTGCGGTTGCTTCGGAAATACATAAATGTTTCAGGCATCGCTAGAGATTATGAAAGGATTATGCAGAATAATGTATTGCATTGCAGTAAGTTGCATTATTCATGAATCAGACAGGAGATTGCCGTGGTATCACGTCAGGTTGCGACACCGGTTCTATTTTGTTGAAAAGTCTCAAATATGGCCTAGGCTCACATATTTAGTAATATTGAACCCGCTATATCAACATCTTCAACACAAACTTTTTCCTTATTTGAGCAACGGGAGTATACACTGTAGTTCATGTTTTGAAATTAGCATCTTATTGTGAGACGCTTGTTTATTTATATTTTGGTAGTTTACTTATAACTCGTTTTCGTGTTTAAAGTTCTTTAAGTGATAATGTTCTACAGAAGATTGCCTTATTTCAACATAGTGTGCATATATGTGTGTATCTTCGGTTCCTTGAATGGGGACTTGAAGTTGATATTTTCCTCCAGGCGTCGATCAGTAGCTCTCTCTAACTGCTGCCATTAACTGCCACGATTCTTCGGTCTTATCATTCTATAGACTGAAGGTATCACTGACTACGATACAGAATTAAGGGCTGTACTTTCCATATCTACATCCATACATTGTCCTTTGAGAATTTTGATCTATTCCGTATCTACTAGATAAGGATTATGAATAACGTCACGTGATATAATTAGGTGAGAAACTAACTTCATAACCTCTGCATATTTTGTGTTGTGGCAATATGTTTACCCCCAAAGGTATTTTTAATTTAATTCCTGCTGATAGGATAACGCTGATCTTAAAGTAACAGTATTTATGGTTCATATATTTTTTCGTTCCTTTCTCTAATCGTCCCATAAAGGCATCGTGTTCGCCTGTAAAATTTGATTTCGGTGTTTCAGCATTAATTCAGGTCTCTTAGGTCATCCCAGTCCGAAAATATGGCATTGGAAATATCTCTCTTTTGTGTCTATGAACTGTATAGCTAGAGAACGAAAAACCTTATTTAAACTTAATTTTATATTCATATTACGTATCTTTCGAGCATGTGACATAAAGCATGGCTATGACGGACCTGGAAGTTCATACTACTATATATATTAGGGATGGGTCCTCGATACTTTCGATACCTCGATACTCTCGATACTTGCATGGTATCGGCATCGAACGATACTTCAGAAAACTCGCTCGATACTTTTGTAACTCTGCAATTCTGCAATTAAGCGAGAATGCTAGTATTTTTTAACAAAAACTTGTAAGTCGACTGTTCAAAAAACTCATTTTAGTTTTAATGTAAAGTTTAAAAATAATTATAGGCTACTGATGATATTACATTTTGTCTCATTAGATATGCAGACTTAATTAATTTAGTTTGTCTTACACAGTACTCTCAAATTTTAATTTTTAATATACCTA
The DNA here is from genome assembly GCA_964059195.1 of Ectobius pallidus. Taxonomy (NCBI): domain Eukaryota; kingdom Metazoa; phylum Arthropoda; class Insecta; order Blattodea; family Ectobiidae; genus Ectobius; species Ectobius pallidus. The sequence continues at coordinate 185,021,827 of CAXKWD010000001.1, forward strand.
TTTATTGAAACTGGAAATGTTGAAGGTATCGAGTATCGAGGAAAAATCATGTATCGGTATCGAGTATCGAGAAAATCTGGTATCGACCCATCCCTAATATATATATATATATATATATATATATATAATATGTGTGTGCTCTTAAAAACTTGAACACATGCCAATAAATATGTACTGTTAAATTGAAATAATTAATGTCACTTAGTAGTAGAGAAGACGTATTAGTATTAAATTAGTAATTTACATTATTCCTTACACTGTTCCAAGACCATGACATTGCATGAGAGAAAACTAAATACATTGTCACGCACTACGATCACCGCTTATTGAAAGAAGCTGAACAAGTAATCATGAAAAGATAGAATGTCATATTAGTGTTTCACATATTTCTTGAAAAGCTTGAAACAGTTCCAGTTATTTTAGACTCGCTTCGCTCATTGGGGCCTCCGCCCCCAAACCCCCAAACACTGTTCGACAATACCGTTGCCATGGAAACCGAGCCCTTTTTCGGTTTTTTTTCTTTTTGCTAAAAATAAAACAAAATTCACTTTTTTATTATTTTCTTGTGGTTTACAACCTAAACGCTGTGCGTGTAGAAAATTTCAAGTTTCTAGCTCATCTGGAAGTGGGCAAACATAATGTGAGTGAGTGAGTCAGTGAATCAGTCAGCCATGTGGCTTTTTTATTATAGGGATAAGAAGGATGCAGTGACCTCTACAGTGACCTCATGAGTTCATAGTCTTATTATAATAGGGCTCATTTATTATTGTATCTTTGTCATTAATGATTTTTTATTAATTCATCACATCGCCAGATTGCAAGCATGCTGGTTTACAAAGCATGACATGTTTATGAAAGTGCAAATGTTAGTACTGTTTTAGGGATATTTTCTTTGCCGGGTCATAGTTTTTTTCTTTAGATATCTTTTTTTTTCTAATCTACTACCGTATCATCATGTATTTCCCCTTTGTCTTTATGTCGTTTCTCAATCTTCTATCCCCTGTCTCTATGACTTTCTCTTTCCCTAACACTGTAACTTTTCTAACTTTAGTTTTAATTATTTTGAATCCATTTTATACTGTAGTCTCATTATCCTTTTATTTTGTATTAACATAATACAATTTGATATTTAAAATCAATATGTTATCCTCTTCAGACAGTGAATAATGGTTTACAGACTCGTCGAATCTGCTGATCAATAACGCTTGAGAATTTTAGACTTTTCTTTCGGAGCATGTTCTTGCTGTATCGTCTTTGATTGAATTTGTTTGGCTTTGTTACCGATGTGATCAGTTGCACAAGGTACACAAGACAGGAGTAATCAGTCACGGCTCTGAGCGGCTTTGTTCGGCTCGGCAATTGTTCTTCCGTCTTCTTGATGTCGCTTGTCATTTGTCATCTCGCCAAATTTAAAAAGAAAGCATTGCAAATCTTGCAAGCTCTGAGTCATATTCTTTTCATCGAGTAAGTATATTGTTTTAGTTAGTATAATACACTGTTATAACCGATTTTTTCTGTCACAAATTAATATAAAAGAGAACTGTCATTTTAAGGTAGCTTCATTGACTTTCTGTCAGATCCAAAATTCATTCATACGAGAACTACGAGAACATGCTGACAGCTTATTGCCGAGGTCAGCCGTTTCCGTTTGTGTGATAAATCTAAAAAACTCAAAACTTAAAAACCTAATAATGAGGACCGTTTTAACAAAACTCAACATGTGCCAAAGCATAACTTGTTCAGAAGATGGTTTATTTAGTTTTTACTAACATTTAGAAGATAGGAACCTTGCATAGTGAGGCTTCAAAATGAAGTTGTTATGTTGACTTTCCTTATGTTCTTTTTTCACCATCTTAAAGATCGCATTTTAAAGCACCTAAAACCATTAAAAAACGAATTTGGAAAAAAATTGAAATGTTGAGTTTTGTCAAAACGGTCCTCATTATTACGTCATTGATTAATGATTACTATCAAATCCAAGTAATAAATCTGCAGTAAGAGAGTCAGTAGCTGCATAGCTGTACTTTGTTGTCGTTTTGTGAAACACTATTAAGCCTACAGATACACAATATTAGAAAAATATAGGATCCGATAAAGGTTACTCAGCAGTGATTTACTTGATCTTCGTATCCCGTCTACAATGTGTACGAGTTACAAATGTTTAGCGCCTGCTGATGACGACTAGAAAACCCGCAGTACACGGATGCCGGAGAAATGGTCGCATAAGCTAGGCGTTACAGAAGTGTAGCGCCTGTACAGGCCGATTAGAAAACCCGCAGTACACAGATGGAGAAGTGGTCGGATTTCCTTTCGCGGCCTGCGGACTATATGATTGTTTATTGCAGGTAAACAGTAGTTTGCACTCTCTAATCCAGCTCCCGGCAGGCTCTGATGCCAAGTCAATCTAATAGCAATAGTAATATTGTAATATACTATAAAATTTTAGCTTTTCTTTGTCTCTCGTTTCCTACTGAGGTATGTTTTGTTTTGGGATCCTTACCTTTTATTGTACTGTATATTATAAAAGTTATCTTGCCATGAATATTAAAGTAGATTGTTCGGATGCTTTCCTTTTTGCTGATGACCTTGCTGTCAACATCATAAATAAAACTAATGAAACTTCAATTTGGAAACTGGGTGGTGTGACCCAGAACATTCATGGCTGGTGTAAAGCCAACACGCTTTCACTTAACAATGACAAGACTGACAAAGTAAATTTTAGTATGAATAGAATGTTGACAGTAGATAACACATCTATAAAGTTTTTACAGATTGACAGTGAATCAGATTTAGGCTGGAAAAAAAAAAAAAAACATACCACCAGAAGCCAAAATACTGTAGGTAAAGGTATCTTTATGTTAAGAGTTTTAAAATAATATGTGACGACTCAAATTCTACTAACTGTTTACTATGCTCATATACCTAGTCATTTGAATTATGGAATTTTATTCTGAGGGAATCATCATTTAACGAATGAACTTTCTATTTTACAAAAGGGGGCAGTGAGATTGATTTGCGGAGCTCCGTCTAAAGCACATTGTAAACCACTTTTTATAGAATTAGGGTTAATTACTGTACCATCAATGTACTAACTATATACTAATCTAGTAATTTATATTATCCTATGAGAAAAAATACGACAAAGTTAATATACTCAATGTAAATTCATGAAAATGACTAAATAAAAAAGGAAATGACACGAAAATGACAAAATAATGACGTAAAATTGAAATAAATGCCCTAAAAATATAAAATTGCATAAAATGACAAACAATGACCTAACAAAAATGCATTTCTGTAATTTAGGGACCATGATTAGGTTTTATATGCAAAGGATTTATCTACAAGTTGGCAATGTCTAAGCAGCATCAATTAAAAGATGATATGTCATTAGAATCCGGGCCCTGGTCATTAGTCTCTCATTCATTACTTTGTTATTCATGTAAATCTACATTGTATATTTTTTAACCTGGTTGAGTGGCCTTACGGCCTTAAATCTGGCAGGCAAAATAAATAATTTACTACTACTACTACTACCACTACTATTTTAATAATGTCTATAGAGGAGAGCATTTGATTAGAATTTATTTTGGAATTGTGATAAACATTTATTTTGTAATCGCAAATGAGAGTTTCAAACAAATGATAGTGATTGGAATAGAACATTAATTATTCGTAATAATTATCCTTCTCGGAAAAGGCTTGACGTCTAGTAAGATTAATGTTAGACTGCGGAGTTTCTGAGGATATCCTTAGGGATTAATTCAGACGCCTTGCAAGTGACGTGATATCGGTCACATCAGCAGGACATGGAAAAATAGCACAATGCTAATGGCATTAGTTGTCCAGCGGATTGATCCATGCTACTGTGGTGGAACTTAATCAAATCACATTGTTCTATTATTCCGGGGGGACATGCTCCAGTGAACCAATTGCCATGGAATGAAGGCCAACTACAGCCCCTAGTATGATACATTATGACATGCATTTCCGTTACAAACGCGTATAAACTCAATTTTTCTGCCCCCACATTCAGTATTTGCATCTGCATCATATTTTGTGATGTTATGAAAAATAGAAAACTGTTTGTTGGAGCCGCTAACTCGTTGCAGTTTCATCCTGACTGTGCTGATGTAGTAGTAGGAGGTCCTCATATCGCGAACAATCCTTGGAGATTCCTTCGGGTATGCACAACTGTGTATGGTGCCAGCAGATCTAAAGAGTTTAAGTAATTTAATAATAATTACGTTCTAATCACTAAGGGCCTATCGCATAGAGACCTTGTTGAGTTGGCGAAACGGAATGAAGTAAAACTCTTCTGGGTGCCAGGTCACAAGGGTATACCTGGCAATGAGAGAGCAGATGGTCTGGCGAGGGCAGCGACAGCAGAAGCGTTTATAGGCCCAGAACCATTTAGTGGAATATCATGTAAACTAATTCGCACTGCAGTGGAATCATGGATAACTAAGGAGCACACCAAGTTGTGGAACTCATACCCAAAAGCAAAACACTGTAAGGGATGTTTTAAAAAACCCTCCAGGAATATAGCAGCTCAGGTATTAGGACTGAAAAAATCCGACCTGAGGACTGTGATAGGACTACTTACAGGACACTGTACACTGAAGAAACACATGCATAAGATGGGCATTCACACAGGCAGTATTGAATGCAGACTTTGTGGCCTTGCAGAGGAAACTGCCTGGCATGTTATACACGACTGTGAAACTCTCTGCAGGAGAAGGGTCCAAATTTTTGGAACTCCCGAAATCCAACAGATATCAGCATCAGATAGGATTGTGAGGCAGCTTATTAGTCTGGTTAAAGGCACCGGACTATTTGATTGACTCCAATCAATGCTGTAAGAGGTAGGCACAATGGACCGTAAGGTCGAAGTGTTTGGGACTTGGAGACCACCTCAGATATATCATATCATATCATAAGGGCCTATCGACTCATGACCCATTTTTTCTAAGATCTATTTAAATTAACCACAATAGTTTAATCTACATTCTCTGAAAATTCCGTTGTGGTATAGCAACACCGTGCGAAGTTATTCATTTATTTGTTACATCATAACAACAAATAGTTTATTTTGTTATGTGTGTCTATAACTGTAGACCTAGTTGTGATTTTCATTCCAAGTTTGTTCGAGAAGGAAACCACATGTACATATAGGCTTGAATCAGGTCCCTTATAATGACATTAATGCAGCGAAATTGAAAGACGTTCAAGACCTTCTTGCTTTCATGTCACTGACAAACAGGAACTGACTAGGAATATATAAATGAATGCTAATTTATTGTCATTCGGCCACTCCAGTAATAGACGTCACACTTAGCCCTATAAACTAAGATAATTACAACAACGAATACCGCTAAATTTAATGCCAAGAATAGAGTTAAAATTGAATTAAAATGAAGCAAAATACATTTGCAGCTGTGCCCCAATAAATTAAATCACAATAAAAAAAATCGATACAACATGCTAAATGTATTCCATATTTGAATTACAAAGTGAGATCAACACATTCAGAGGAACACTATATTACAAAAAGTAAATATAAACACACAGAACACACAAAATAAGGTATAGGCGAGTTTTAAGCTTCAGGGGGTCCTTCCTCGGAAAATTTTAAAAATTAAGACGCAAAATAACGAGTTTTAAGATTCCGGTGCTCCTTCCCCGGAAAATTTTAAAAATTAAGACTCAAAATAACGAGTTTTAAGCTTCCCACGCTTTATATTTGTATTAAGTAATTTATGAGCAGACTTAAAAAAATTATACAATTTTCCTTTTTTTAATCAATGGGGGGGGGGGGGTTCAAACCCCCAAAACCCCCCCCTCGGTACGCCTATGTATATATATATATATATATAATGCAATATAGGCTACGTGTAGAAAAATAAATAAATGCAAATAATTGAAATCTCGGGGGTGAAAAGCACATTTACATGTAAATATAGGCCTACTCTAATTTCCTCCAAAACACATTCTCTCTCTCTCTTTCTCGCTCGAATATTTACATGTAAATGTGATTTTCACCCCGAGATTTCTATTCTTTGCATTTATTTATTTTTCTACACGTATATTCCATTCCATTTTCTGGTTATTTTATGTTCTTTGGGCACTTTGAGAATTAGTTACATTACCTGAACGCTGTGTTTAAACTGTGTGGATTCACTAGTCTTTCATCCGCTTTCAATAGAAGCGTTTGATAGTCTCGACTTTTACACTAACACACACAGAGATACTTTCGGAATGTTCTGAGTTTTTTGTATGGATGAATCTTTTTGGATTATTTTGACGATAATTCATGACATGCCCTGGCATTAGCCCTTATTCTCCACTCATCTCCATAGTAAGCGAGTGGTGCATAATTCGTGCATTTTATAACATTTTTATGCACTTGGTAATAGCTCAGAACACATGAAGAACTCCTAATTCAGATTGTGGATGTCACTCTTGATGAATCAGTGCAGACATGGCATGGCACCTCTTGAAGGAAAAGGAAGCTGTTAGCTTATAACAAGAAGTCTGGAAGTAATTTATTTCCTCCCCAGAGACTAGAATGAGCTGATCTATCATGTGCTGCTAGCTTGACCGTTTCATCAATTAGGGTATTAATATTTTATCGTCACTAACAAAGTGGCATTGATCTTGCCTGGAAGGGATCTTTTATTCATCCGTTCATAGGAAACTAATCTATTACGGTCTGATAAAGTGTTTATCGTACTGAAAGGTGCAATTAATTACAATTAGAAATTAATTAACTTCCCAAACATAATTTGTCACAACTATAAACAACAAAATAATATTTCATTATAAAATAAAATACCCTTGCACCAAAAATCATATTTCACATCTATAGGAGTGGGAGTGAAAACTCGGGTGGGACCGATTCTACCTTTTTCCCGACATTTCTCATAGTATTTTAAACTGAACTACTTTAAACATCAAAAGTAATTATAAATAATTATGATAGGCAACATAAAATGTGCGTTTTACAGTCATGGGTTTTTGTACGAGTAGGCCTACGTTGATAAAAACTTGCGCTGAGTCGAAATCGAACCGGAATCCTTCTCCGTTATGATCGGATGCTCTACCAAGCCAAGCCTCCCATACATTCTCAATTCGATCACAATGAATGCAATTACTTGGTAACATACCACCGTAATCCATTCTAGTACTATTTTATTAAAATGAATTTCGAACGTTTAATAGTTATACCCAAGTTTATAGTGAATGTATATATCCACATACAAGCATACTTGTGTTCTACCGGTATCTTAAATTCTTTATTTTTTCCATATTATTTCATAAAGTTACAATTTGGCTAATTGTATTCAATTTGACCAATTACCGGTATCTCTTTACCCACTGACATTCATTTAACGCAAATAAAAATAATACATTTAACATTAGCATGTCCAGATGGCCTTGAAAACGTACCTTAAACCCCTGTTTTGGTAAATGCATTTATTCACTGGAAATCTAATGTTATCGCAGAGAAAACTGTGCATGGTAATTGATATGCATTCCTAAACTATTTTTTGGAACTATGAAAAAATTAGACCTATACTATAGTAAAATGTTTCATAGATATTTTTATAACGATTTCTATATTTTTATTATACATTTGACCTACATCCAATGTAACATGCCGATAAAATAATTTAAATTTTGTTTTAAATATTTGAACTGTTCTTAATACAGTTTATATATTGATTGAGGGAACCGGAAATCTTCCTAGGTTAAACACGGGTATATTTTAGCCGTGTTGCATTGCACTTGCTGCATGTATTTATTTCATGCTCTTGTTGTATATGTTAGATATATCAGAATGAAATTAAAGCAGAACACTGCAAAAATATGGCGGGGAGGTTACAGGAATTTTCGTGATATATGTACGAAGAAGGCAACGTTCTCGTTTCCACATGAGGAGTGTTCCGTCTCAGCAACTCTGCACGGGGTCAGTGACCGTGGTTCGGTCAGCACGTTCCTGCCATCATAACAAGAATGTGCTGTATGCTCAGGATTCCAGTTTTCATTTAACGTGCAATTAAAATCAAGCTACCCATCAAACTCGACGAAATTAAACACTAGTGCTGCTACATCCATGGAAAGCACGCTATGATCCTGATAAAATTACGAATAAATTCTGTTTTACTGAAATAGGGTTTTGTACATCGTATTGCGTTTTTGTTTGGGCGATCAAGATTCGTAATTAAAGTACTGAAGTCTTTTACGTGTTGATATAGGCTATAGTAAAGCACTGCATTTACCATCTATGAAGGTACCGGTACTTCGTAATGTGTAAGTTGAAAATGATTTTCTTGCTGTAATTGTGGGCATAGCGTGCTTTACTTTTAGGAAGGCCGTTAGGATTGTTTTCAGTTAGTGTGACACCAGCATCTCAACCTTTACAGAAATTAAATTATTAACAATCATGGGTTGGAATGTGCATGGAGAGTACTTATATATGAGAACTTTCATCTTCTGCCTGGGTGCATCAGTTCGTTCGGAACTGATTTTCTCCCAAGTTCGCGGGTTTAATTCCCAGGTCGATGGTATTTGTGGTTAAATGCACCAGTCCCATGTCTCTGGGTTTAGAGCATATAGAAGAACTGCAGGACAACATCTTTGCACACGGCCTACAGGCCTAAGTAGCGTACACAACCGTATTTAACCACAGACCAGTATATAACTTCGTGTACGGTTGTCTGCATAGGGAGTAGTCCTTCACTTTCCTCAATGAATTTCGAAATAAAATAGGCGCTTTTGGTACATTCTTCTAACTTTTCTTCTTGTCTAGTTCGGTTGAAGTATTATTTTGATTATACTTTAATTTGAGTTAGTTTTAGTTAGCCATTTTACCAAACAATTGCTTTAAAGTGGAATAAGTAAATGTCTTCAACCCAGGTAGATGGGTCCTTTCTGTTAACTATGTAGATACTTGACTCACCAAGTTTGCAAGTTAGAGTGGCTGTAGACACTGTATTCAAGAAACTTGTCTCGTATTAATCCATGCGGCTGGAACTTGCTGAGGGGTATCATGTATTCTTGATGGGATCGCTACTTCCGTGAGTTAGAGTTCAGTGTGGAAGGAAGTCCGCGAGGGTTAATTTGCTTAGCTCCCCCCTCCCCTCCAGGGGTTTGCTGTGTCATGTGTCAAGAGTGATCCGAACTCCTAACACCCCCAACCACTTCATTGTTCCTCTTCGGCCTAATTTCTTGCTCAAAATTATTGTTACAGTGATTCTTTGCTTTACTATTTTCCGAATTTTATTTTTCCCCGTATCATCCTTTCTTTCCGGCATACGTTATTATGTTTAGACACTTTTTTTTCTGTCCATAGGGAAATCATAAAATTTCAATCCCCGTAAATTGTAAGTGAAGTGTAGTGGCGAATAGTCTATTGTAAATTCGGAGCACTGACTAATTTTGTAAACGCCGATCATGGGTTGTATGTTCTGGATGAACCGGACAGAAGTGTATAGGCTATGGGATTCTGGAAATCACTCTTGAATCGTAATAATTATTTTTTAACAGTCTAATTCCTGTTTATTTTAAAAATGGGTATGTATAGAAACTTGACATAACATATTTGGAAGCAAAATGACAATTTTATGATCCAATCATTTGCAAATAATTATTAGGATAGTCATTATTCAGGATTAAACGGTTGTTTCATTCAAGACAGCCTATTCAGACTTCTTCAGTGCAATTATAAAACTGTATAATTTTAAATTTTACTAGTAATTTACATTTATCTTCAGGAAGATAAAAGTGAAGTGTTTTATGATTGTTTTGAATTTACTATTTCAAGAGTTAACCTTTGAGTCCTGTTTCAAGGGAATATATTTCTCCGAAGTTATAAAATAACAGTATTCCGCAGTTACTGAGTGATGTAAGATGTTTCCTGTCTTCCTTTATAACATAATGATGGAGGATTGCTCTTCCGGGAGAGATATCTTGTATTCTCAACATGTGCATTGTTTGACATATAATTGCAGGAGATAAAACAGTTAGCTATGAAAGTCTTGCTCTCAAACCGTTACATTGTATTTTCCTGAAATGCGAATTATTTAAGCACACAGATAACTTCATTAAGGCAGTCGACTCAGTTGACTGGGCAGCATTCACCACTTAATTGTCTGCCTGCAGAGTAATTTACGCACATGTGCTGCAAGACGTTGCTATTTGAATCGATAAGTTATCTTGTTTTCAGTTCTGTGCAATTTAAAAGCCATCAGCTTAATTGAGACAGGCAAGGGCAAGCTATCTTTATCTGTCCTTGTTCTTTCTTCTGCCTGTGGGAATTTTGGATATCCCAAGCATTTTCGTTTGATCGCTTTCCTCTAAATAAACACACTTGAAACAGTACTTAAATAGACGTCACCCCGACTGGATAAGTGTAGATTAATGTACCAAAATTCGCATTAAATCGTGCTCAGAGCTTAAATCTTCTGTCTGAATGAAAGTTAAACTTTTCTTGCAGTTATGGCTGCCGTAAGCCATGGTAAGAAATTGAGATGCATGAGATGAAATGCTGCCATAAATGTATCTTAATTATGTACATTATCTTAATGTCATAGGTCGTTACATCCCACCGCTTATAGTACAATAGACCTACTATTACATTCCGTTCATTTTTTGACATTGAGTTGAAAAGATTTTGAAAATGTTGTAAACTGAGAAACAGGTGTTTTTAATTTATTTTTTATTTTATTTTACTTCATTAAAGTTTATTTTAATTTATATTAAGTGCCAATATTGTGAGCTAACCATTAGACTATTACATTTTACTTATTTACTTGCTCAACGTCAATAGACGATTCCCAAACAAGAAATATTATCTATTTTATGGAACCCGGAGGTTCATTGCCGCACTTACCTGAGCCCGACATTCAGTCCTATTCTGTGCTAACTCCAGCCAACCATACCTCGCAAATCCTACTTCTCTTAAATCTATTCTAATATTGTCCACCCACTTACGTGGTCTTTTTCCTTCGGGTCTCCCAGTCAATATTTTTTAGATATCTTTCCTCGTCAATGCGCGCAACATGTCCAGTCCATTTCATCGGAGATTTAATTACCCTTTTATATCCGGTGATGATTACAGGTTATGAAGCTTATCGTTAAGCAGCTTTCTCCAGTCCCCATTTTCATCTCTCTTAGGCACAAATGTTTTCCTAAGCACCCTGTATTCGAATACTTTTAGATTATGTTCTTCCTGAAGAATAACACTGTTCTTATAGCTTCTTTGTTTATAATAATAATAATAATAATAATAATAAAATTGTCAGTGCCCAGGAGAAAATAAGTCAGAACTACATTACACCATTGAAAGTGGTTAAAAATAAAACGTTTTCATTTGCTAAATTAAAATAATTCGATATGGAAATTTTTTCATTAAACGTATTGAAAAGTTTAGGAATTCGAACAAAGTAATTTAAACCCGTGTAGGTCTGTTTGAGATGAATGTTATACAATGGAAGACGTAGGTGTATAGTGTATAGGCGGGGACAGTTGGAGGCATTCTTGGAAAAGCAATTATTTGTATTTCAAATACAGCATTTGTCAAACTGAATGAGAGGGCGAAGATGTAAAATACCATATTCAGCTGTGACGTTTGAATTTACGATTTTTCATATTTTCTGCGTTGCATTTGTAGTGCGGTCCAGGATTTAATTTTCGAGGAATCCAGTAACGATCTTTCGTGCTGTAGAAACTTCTTTTCTCTTTTGTATAATATAAATAGACATTCTCTCCCCCCTCCTCCAGTTCTGGAAAATATCACTATTAATCTGGAAGTTTTGGTATAAAAATACCAACGTGCAAATTTTCCTCATTTTCAGGGTTTACATTTCGTAAAATCACTGTGTTAAATCAGGCTACATTTCGATGCAACTGAACTGAATATTTCGTGACATATAGAAGCTGAGAAAAAGTAAAATTTGAATAGGAAAGAAAATATAATTTGCGTTAAACATTCCTCTTCGGTCGCACTTTTCAATGCTTCCATGGCAACAATTTCACTGTAGCACTTACCTAATCACATAATTTGCAATATATTGCAGATGGAGGTTGGAATGACGTAGCCACCTACTGTAACAATATAATATAATGAACTCCTTAGTTTCAAATACCGTTGAAAAAAGGAGCCTTCAGCTAATTTTGCAATACAACAAATAACAAAAATGAAAATTTTCAATGTTTTTCACCATGCGATTTAAATACTTATAGCTGTTGATAAATCATAACACGAAAATTAATTGTATTACTCTATAAGAACCGTGGTATTCATGCAAGCTTATTTTAGAATACTACTGTAGACTCAATTCTTATTATCGGACTTTGGCAATGAGTTGAAGCTTGGGACTTGTACAAATGAAGATAGATGGTATTGACCGTTGCCCAGATCTGCTGGGGTCTGCGTGATTCGAATGCTGTGGAACTGTGTTAAGAAGCAAGTTGTCTCTCGTTTTGTTTTATGGCGTTGTGATATAAGTACGCATAGGATAGCATTGCATTATAACACTGCAGTCTGGATAGCGTAACTTTTCTTGCTCTCTGGCATTCTTCCATCCATGTGTTTAGCCGCAGCGATTTCCTGCACTGCCCAGTTAGTCACACATAAACATGCTTTCTACGTAATCCTCATTAAGTGCTCTAGAACTTAAACTCCTAGACGTAAGATAGACGTTCAGCATGCATTACTGCCAGCTACAAGTTACGCTGTTATACTACTGTTAACAGGTTTTTGTCTTGCTTACCGTACGTTTGTTAAGGTTTTCTTCCATCTAATTCTCAGAGGAATTGAATGTTCCCCTTTTCTAACATATAGTGGCTAAAACTTTGTAATAATAATAATAATAATAATAATAATAATAACGACAGTAATACTAATAATAATAATGTTAATGTAATCTCAGGCTAATTAGTAGGGTTCCCTTTAGGATGGACTTCAGGGTGAATAGATCGGATATGAGAGTATTTTAAAAGAACATGGCACAGCCACTGGGATTCGAACCCAGGACCTTTAGCTTTCCATGTCGATGCTCAGCCAGTTGTGTATAATTAGAACTGACTCACTGCTCCAGAACCATTCAGAACGAGTCTGTCTCTTTTAGTAATAACAAATGTTTTGAAATGTCTCTTAATGAGGTCGAGGATTAAAGATAATCAGTCATAGGATATTCCGTCGGCCGCTGAGAGTCGAACTCTGGCTATCTCAGTTGGTAGAGCATCAGCACGAGAAGCTGAAGGTCATGTTCGAATCTCAATGTCAGATGAATTTTTCTCCTAAAATATTTTCGTGTAATATTCAACAGATATATTATGTGGTTTCAACAATACATATTTAGATCGGATATATTCTAGTTTTTAATCTAAGAAATCAGTAACACAACAAGAGTAATTCTATATCAATGAAACTATAGGCCTAGCATATTGTTCTGTATGGTATTGTAAATGTCTTCATCAAAGTTGATAGTTAAAAAATATAGAAAGCAGATAGTTCACCCACATCCCCCTTTACAAATGCATTATATTGTTCGCACTAATCTCTCCCATTAACGATAAAATATCTGATGCATTGCTGCTGCTTCTTATTCGCCCCAAGGAGATTCCATTTAAGACACGACGTCTGATAAATGGGGAGTGCGGCTTCATAACCACTACAGTCACTGTAAGACGATTGAAACAGTTCTTTCTGTTGGCTACATAATACATCCATCAAGGCGTCTTCTACATTCCCATTATTGAGAGGCGATAACTTATTAACTAATCGTGACATATACGTTATTAAATTGTTCTGTACTCATCCTTGAAATTACGTAATAAAAATTCAAGAGCTTCTTAATGGTCTTCAGTGTTCACAGCACTTTTTATTTAGAAATTTATGTAGTCTGTATGTTTGCCAAGTGTTACGTTTGGCTATGCTTACTAAAACTAGAGAGAGCGTAAAGTTTAGCTCACAGTGCATAAAATGTTGATTTATTACTATTTAAAATTTCGCAGCTTCTTATCGTAAATCAACCTAAATTTGTAAAATATTGTAAGAACTCTTATTGTATAGGTAGTCTATATTGTGTATGATGGGTTTTATTGTAACTTACAGTACATTATTTCCTAGAACCGATCGAATAAAAAATATAATTTTCCAGGTTTCTACATATTAAGGTTAGTCACATTTTGAATAATATCGCAAGAACGAGTTTTCGGTGTATATTTTGTTACATTGCGTTGTGAAAATTCAGTCTAAAATAGGCCTATATATATTAGTTTCCTAGAAATTTCGATTGAGCTTTCGGATTTGATTGTAAATGTGGTAATGTTCACTCCCATACTTATGTCTTGAGCCCCAGGACTTTCGTTTTTTTTTTTTCATTTCTGCTAAACTTAATTCATTTTAGGGCAGTGATGCTACCAAGGATTAGGACATGCCCTTTCCGGTGATTGAACTCACAACATTTCAGCATCTAACAGTGCGTTTTCAGATTTGCCAAGGAATATTTACACTAATTATATATACGCCCGTGTATATGTGTAGGCCAATACATACCTGAATTATTAAGTTATTAAGTATTAAGTTTGCGGTATAAAGTGGTACATTTTAAGCATACTATTATACCTGAATTAATTTGTATATAGGTAACCTGATAAATGGATACAGTCTCTAAAGATACCCTCGTACAGAGCGACTTTTAAAAACAATCCATAAAAATAGACACCACCCTATATTGCCATTGCCATTATTAAATTTGTTTAAATTGGGGCCTTTCAGCCTTATGTTGTCCGCAGAAGATGGACCATTGTATTTACCAATGTTCTACTTAACAAGAAGACCTATAAATTGTGTTCATTTCTCCATTTCACTTAGGGATAATAGGGACAATGCCAGAGGATAAACGTCACAAAAAAAGATTGTCTACAGTTCTTTTTAATGAATTTGGAGCCATCAGAAAAAGCGAAAGTAATAATAATGAAAGCGAAGAGAATGTCTTTGACCTGGATGAAGGGTTGTGCTGTAGTTACTTGAATGTTTGTTTCATCTCCGGAGTGTTTCCAACGTTGGGACGGAACAAAGAGTAGCGTTGCATTGTTTTCAACCCCCCTGGTGCCGTGTAAGTGGCTTGTACCACCGCCACGTTTTCATATTTCCTCGCGATACAATGACGCCATTACTGTTGTTCCCTGCTTGAGAACATTAAAATCTCAAAAAGGACACAACGCATGCGTGCAGTTCATGTAGATGCAATGTTTGGCTTGTACTACGAAGATACTTACAAAGGTTCCTGTCTTCCTTTATGCTATAGTAGATACTGTAGAGAAAATGTATTATGCCAGTTTTCGTACGCATCGAATTTTCTTTTCTGTGGCGAGATAAGAAAGATTACATTATTATATTTGTTTCATAAGAATAATTTTTCTGGCCAGTAGATGATCGTAATTATATTTCTTGAATGCTATTGGTAAAAGTTTGCTTATACAGTGCCATCAATAAGTTTCGCCGCAGTTCTGGTTATGTTCGCCACTCAGGCGAAGATTGGTATTTCTCCCTATCTTCTTTCAGATTCTTAGCAGGTATACCAGAATAGGCCACGTTTACTATTGACATAATTATGCTATTGATTTGCGTCTGTTTTCTATTGTTGATGTGTTTGAGGCATCTACCAGTAATAATTTCAACTGATATTCAATGATACAGGATGCGATATTGGCGACGGTAAACATTTTCAACTCCTCTGATTTTTCTGAGGTAGGGAGGTCTGGTAGGGGTGCACTCAGCCTCGTGATTCAAAGTGAGGAGCTACTTGATAGAGAACTAGCGGCTCCGGTCATTAACCACCATTAACGGCCGTGGGTGCCGGAATGCTGACCACATGCCTCCCAATCCTGCCGTCTGCTTGTGGTAGATGACGTAGTGGTCCCTCCAGGGATGTAGCGCCACAAAAAAACATTTTCGACATCTTTTGCAAATATAGGTCTATGAGTTTTATGTTACATTTATTTCTTACATGATACATGATTGGACCAGAACATTACAACCATATGTAGCGCTGCCAACCGAATTCCGTTTCTTAGCAGATTCTCGCCTGCACAAGCGCTGCGGAGCGACTTCTTGATATAGCTACATTTAGTTATGTGGTTTTTGTTTTACATAACTGGGTTTCCAATAATATTTAATAATATATTCTAATGAACGGCCACAATTTCAAGTCAGTAGATAGCCTACAGTTCTTGTATCCGAGCTTCTGAAGGCAGGCTTTAAAAGGAAGAAAGTTATATAATCCGGCATTTAGTCATCAATAAATAATCTCTATAGGCCCCGTCTGTCCTCTCGGAAAATAAGCGTAACAAAATTAAACTTTGTACTGAAGCCTCTAATTGGAGGCCCTATGCCCAACAGTAGGGGTTACAGGAAAGAGTGAGTCAGTCGATAAAGGCAGAGTGATGGAAGAAAAACTTATCTTTGTTGGGCTTGCAGAATCCTAAGAGTATGGAGAAAATCCTACTTTGTAGGTATTGAAGCTATCGGAACAGCTTAACTTGGATTCCTAGGGAACTGAGTGTTTGTTTCACCAGGCATGAATTGCCAATGGTGAAAGTAACTGTCACCATCCAGAAATCACTACTTAACTATGTGATCAGCTTGGAATGCATATTACTCTTGAAAATGGACCGTATATTTATTTATTCTTTTAGATGTGGAATTTTTGTTTTAGCTTTTACTCTATTCGGATTGTACGTACTTTAACTTTGAGCTTTACTTATAAGATGCACGTTACCTCTCTCATCATTTCGACCGAAAGCAAAGGAACTGTAGACAAGCAACACATCTGTTGTGTAAATGGTACTGCATCGTTGCCTCCTATGGTCCATTACTTGTCATAGGACATAGTTTCCTGTCGGATGTTTTGACATGTAATGTTCTGAACGTAATGTTGAAATGGAATTGGTATATAATGGAGGTACTCAGCTTAGTATACTGATACTAGCGTATTATAAAATTGTTTCGCTGTCGTTAAAGGTCGGCTACCTTTCCTGGCCAGAAAAGAAATTGTGCGTGGCAGCTAAATTACCCCTTAAGAAATTCCCGCAGAAAAATTCTTGTGGTTTCGTCTGGCTCTGAAAATTGCGAATTTCATATCGGCTGTGAGAAGTGTTTTCATACACCAATTTATATATAATAGCTTTAGCTGGGATTAGGTACATAGGAACATGATAGAAACTAACTATAAGATCGAAATAGCTTATTTTGTAACAAGTCGATATCGTTAAACATGTATCGAAATTTGGCATCCAAATTTGCATAGGAGTAGGCCTATACTTGAAAAAATAAGCTTCCTGCAAAGGATTCACTATACCCTAGTCTGCTACGGTACCCTTATGTTGGGCGGTGCCTTGGGTGTTTAATAACTTCTAAAAGTATTTATTTAATTTTAATTAAAGTGGAACTTTAGATAATCTTACTCATTTTGAATTAAGTGTCAACACAGTGACAACAAAACTAGATGTACTTTTACATGTTTTGTAACTGTCATTCACGGATACCAGTCCTCTATTAAAATTGTCCTAATCGATTCCAAGCATAGAACGACTTCATCAAATGACTCTGAATCTTTCATATTTTTGTTAATAACAAACTTTATTTTCTGCATTGTTTCACAGACTTGAGTGGTTGGCATGATGTGTTGAATAAGTGTCATTTTGAATTATTTTCACCAGAAGAACTAGACGTAGGTGGGAGGACAATATTATGATAGATTTAAGGGAAAGAGGATTTGCGAGGGATGGGTGGATGGAGTTAGCACAGAATAGGATTGAATGGCGGGCTCAGGTAAGAGCGGCATTGAACCTTCGGGTTCCATGAAATAGATAATATTCCTTTAGCTTACTTAGGAATTGTCTATTGCCATTGAGTGAGTGAGTAAGTGGTTGATATTAGAATGTTTTTGACTGAGAGCCCATGTGGGTCAACATTCGCATAAAGCACGGCATTGTAATGTGCGGAGAATTTTATCTGCCACTGGGGATCTTTCCTGCACGATACCCATGCACAAGTAGCTACTATTCAGTCATCTCCCTAATTACAGACATGATCTAAAGCAGTGTTCATCTTCTTTGAGGAGTTCCACAGATCTCCTTTCTCACAGTCAGTTCTTGAACTCTACTATTGCACCTAACATTTATTTTATTTGCGATATAATAGACCTATTCTCTCTCTCTCTCTCTCTCTCTCTCTCTCTCTCTCTCTCTCTATATATATATATATATATATATATATATATATATATATATATATATATATATATAATTTGCATGAAACATTTGTGCACATTATTCTTGCAAAAGCAAGCTTTTTTTAGGGCACAGCAAGCAACCGGTCGGTAATTCAACATATGCTTATGTTAATTATGTGTCCAAAATGTAAAGCGTTCTTGGGAACCTTGGTCCGAATTCCATTGAGTTCTCCAGGAATACTTATTTTTATTTCCTAAACCTCTTGACCACGTTTAAAGGATATATATATATATATATATATATATATATATATATATATATATATATATATTATTGCAAAACAAATAACCTAATTTTTAAAAATCCCAGCTTGATTTTTTTCCGGCAGGCCTAGTATGTTGTCATTGATTCTTCACCATGCTGTCAAAAGAGATGCTTATATTACTGCATTCTGACATTATTCTTCCAGTCATGCATATATAACGTAGAATTGCTTATACAGAGTAGTTTGTAAATTTGTAAAGATTATATTTATTTATATCACGTAATACTTAGGACTTTAAAAAGGTTTTAAATTGAAATTTTGATGAAAAGAGACGAAAGTCAATTATTCCATCCAATAATTATTCAATTTACTCTCTTAATGTGATTTAATGTTCCGACAACCTTGTTAGTTGATTGCATTCTGTATGAATTTATAGCCAATAAAGTAGTAATTTCCCCTTTAATTAAAATATTGCGTACCAATTAATTTGAATTGGAGTAACAGTTTGCTGTGATATGTTGACTTAACATCAGTAGTTTTCTACCAATTTTCCTGTCGAAACTAAGTTTTTTACATTATTCTTTCTTGGTATAACAATAATTCTTACATATACTGTATAGGGCAATTGCGTAAAAACAACTTTGTCTATATGCAAATCAAGACAAAGACTATATTGCCGAAGTTGCTAGGTTCCCATGTCCGTGACTAAAAATGAAGCCCCTCGGCGCGGATGCTTGTAACTGCTTGGCATGGACGTGACTGCTTAGTAGAACAATCCTAATCTATGTTTCCGATTTCCGGCGGCATAATTGGGTCAGCTAATCTCTCTGTTCTGGTGTCGACACAATTTGCATTTCAATGCAGCAGCAGTTTGCATACTCTTGTCAAACTTCTGCAACCGCTTCTGCATGTTCTCAACCGTTATAATGTGGATTTCAGTAAACTTAACTTACACAAGCTCTAATTTTGCGCGACCTACCTTCTGGATGCAAAATATCTTTTACTGTTTGATTGTAGATGGAAACTAAGGGGATTTGAATAAGTTTTAGTTTGAGCGTTAGCCTTGGAACTAACTCTTTAAGAAAAATGATTCTACATGTATCATCCACTCCTACAAGTGGTGAGGCATCGACACATTGCTCCCATAAGGTATAGGTCAGTTATGAAACTCTCAAGGGTTTTGCATGTAGGTGATGTTTTGGGTGTGTGTAATCTGCGCCACGGTTGACACCGAATTTGAAATAGAATAAAAATGAGATATGTAAACTGCGGCACACAGATATGTAAACTGCGCCACGGAGATATGTAGATGCACTTCTCCAGTTCCAAACAAGTCCCTACATAAAACTGAGAAGTATTGAACAAGGGATACATGTAAGAAGAACAGCTAAAATAAATGACAAGTATTTTCGTCTACTCAAGTGGAGAGAACAATATATAAACAATGAAACATCCCGTTTTGATTTTATTAAGAAGGCGTCATATGAGAACAAAGTGTTCATGCCAAAAAAATAATACCATTTTATAAGTGACGAAGCTTTCATGCAAAATAAATTAGGGTATTGTTTTTAACATTTTTTAAATTGACAAAGCTACTAAGCCTAACATTTTTAACCACACCTATGCAATTTTATAGCCAGTCACAAGTCTGGAGAAGTGGGAAGGAAAATATTAGTGTGTTAGTATGACGGTGACGCCCTTTAAATGTCGGTGGCGCAGTTTATATATGTCGGTGGCGCAGTTTACATATGTCGGTGACTCAGTTTACATCGTCTAGGTTGGAGGAAAAGTAGAAGTGGCGCAGATTACCTTTTCCCGATGTTTTGAGCTTGCCGTATATTCACGATTCGGGTCCGAAGGCTTTATTTCCCTTCCGAAGGGAAGGTATACTTCCATATATCTGTCAGTAAAGAATGTTTGGTTTTAAGAGGTCCATTTAGTGTTTCTATGGTGTTTGGAGTTTAAAAATGGAAAAAAACTGAGTTTTGTATTTCCGAAAACGAGGAACTAACTAAGCCAATATTATCTGCCTTCCAGTCAACTAGTCTGTTCACATTTATAGGCTGATTTGTTATGGAGACGGGCATTTTTATGCGATTATGTTTATTTGCGAAACATTTCACAACACTGGTTGAAGGCGTGTTATTTTATTCTTGTAATTTTTATGCAATAAGTTCTCCTCGTATACTAGGGAATCGATTTATTTTGCAGGATTTTCCTTCATATTACGGAGACGTGGGAACTAGCAAAGTGGCTGCAATGAACAGGTTGAGTGCACAGGTGAATATTGTCCTCGTACAAATGGACGGATAATCCCCTGAAATATATCCTGGCAAATGCCCTGCAATTCTCGCTAATTCGCGTACATCCATCTTAGGTTTTTCTGCACCGTATAATGTAGGCCATGCCATTTATTACAATCCCCGGTAAGAAAAATACTATCATTGCAGACTCAGAGGGCGTCATATGTTACAAGTTCTGCCGATAACAATTATACAGTTTATGCTGACATAGAAGAGTTCACATCCGCACACAATCCACTACAGGTGGAATAGTAGCATACTTGAAATGGACTTCGATAAGTGCATGAAAACAAATTGTGTTGAAATTAGTTTTTTTAATATAAAACTCTTTATATTTTTAGTTGATATTGAATAAAAAGATGAACAATTTTATATAGTACATTTTAACAAGCAAATAGTAGAAGAGTAATAAAAAAATTAATTATGTTTTAATATGTGCTTAGTGACTATACTTGGTATCAAATTAGTTATTCAAGTGAATCACTATGCATGATTGTATATTTTATGACGATCACCTAGAAAGTACATTATAAAGAAGTTTTAAACAAATAATCTAGTAATAAAAGTTTCATTATATACAAAAAGAATATAAGTTATATGAGACTTGTTTCCTTCTTTATGATATAAAATAAATAAATAAGAATAAGAATAAGCCCATAAAATCCCTTGAGGGGAAGGGCCTCCTATTTACGTAGAGGTGGCTCTGTTATTTACTCACATGGGGAACCATTCGGAACGGAAATAAACTTACTGTTAATTGTTAATGTAGATTCTTCTTAGGTCAGCATCCTTTCATGGACTATCCACTTATATACTAGTGCGTTAAGGTTGAAATAGTTTCTGTCATGCGAGTGCTGCACATATATTTTCATTTATTTATTTGAGACTCTGGTCTTAGTCCCTCCTGAAAGACCTTTACTAAAGCCTTTTCTTATGGCCTTCAGTGTAGTTTGACCCAGCGACAGTTGCTCTGTACCCAATAACTGAATTACGAAGTGTGAGTACAGTTTTTGGCATTCAAATTATTTTATATAAATCGATTAGCACTAGTTTTTTGTTTAAGCCAAATACAAAATTCTCGACCAGAAAACAGCATAGATAGTTGTTGAAGGTAGTTGTACAACAGATTACTTATATCAAGTACTTAGAGCTCTTCAAATTGCCGTTGAAAAATTAACGAACACCCTGTCGTTGGCATTGGGTTAGATATGACGATATACCTGTTGCTATTGTGTGGATGTGTTTCTCAAATCGATGTCGCGTTGTGTTTATTTAAGAGGACGAGCCCCGTCCAAGGAATGAGATGTTGATGGACTGTGACCATGTAATCACTGGACGCGATCCGCTAATTGTGTTTTTGTGATGGGAGTCGCTGCCAAACCTTCCCTAATTAGCCCTGCCACGTGACACTATACCCAGGAATCCCAGTTCCTGCTCCACTCTCAGGAGGGCTATTTACTACGTTAATATGTTCTTATATTGATATGAGTTGCATCTGTTCGCTTAGTATATAATTATAACGTATCAATCATGTTCGCTTAATTTAGAAATGAAATTGTAGCTATACTTTCCAATTCTCGGGCTTATAATATGATAATTTTAGGTTTTCGTGTTGATACCATTCACATGTCGGTTTCTGTAGAGCAGTCGAAATCGAAATAGATTTACAATCTAGCACCTTATAAACCACCCTACTTTGGAACGATGATTATTCTAAACTAATCATAAAGATATTGTCACACTATACTTCATCTTTGGCGCCTGATCAGGCATAGTAGGATCTGAACTACATTAGCGGGTCAAAAATGTTAAACATAACATTCCAAAATAATTCAGTGTAAATAAGTACTATTTTCTGGCTTTCTGAAACTTAGGTTCGATGCCCGCTAGGGCGAAGACGTTTATATGTGCGTAAACAGTACCATGAGTGTAATTTACAGAAAATTCCGACACACGTCGAGGCTTATAGGATAGTTACAGCCTTTGTTAATCAATCATACATTTATGTTATATTCCAGAATTTATTATATTTATTTTTATATTGCAGTATATGGATATAACTAGTTTCATATAATAATAATAATAAATTTAAGGTTTTCTCAGAATTCTAGGGATTTGTATTCTGTTTTTTACTCAAGTCGGCCTTGTTTTCCGTCTCTACATTTAGGCTACCTCTTGGATCTAGAGCGCTAAGAGGGCTCAGTTGGTAACTTGATTGAAAAGTAACTTCAACCAACTGTGGCACAGGACAGGTTATGAATACAGGATTTTACGGGATTTTAAACAAAGTAAAATAGAGGGATTTACTAATTTTCGACTTTCTCAGTTTTTGTACTGAACAACCAATTAATTTTGAATTTTAATCACAACCTTTTGTTTGTTAATTCTACATCAGTTTGTAGGTTAAAAACCTGTGTTTACGTATACAATAGTATTAGAACTAAAATTAAGTTGTAGTAAAAATTATATTTATGAAAAAAATAGATTTTTGTAGCCTTACCCTTTGAAAACTTGTATTACAGTACAGTACGTGCATTTTAAGACAAATTCCATTTAATCCGGAATTTTAATTTCGGTAATATAGTACGGATTAGCGGGAGTCTAGTGTACATGTAGGCCTATGTGATGGCCTTCTGAAATCTGCCTTCTGGTATTAGATTAATTTGCCTTTTCCGTTTTTTTTCTTCAGTTTTATCCTTTTTTTTTCGTTTCTTGTTTTTGTTGCTGATGACGTCATTTTCCTTCAGGTTTCCTTATTTATTTATTTCGATACATACATGTACTAATCGTACGTAAATACATGCATACATATGTACATCATACATAGGACATACATAAATACGTTTAACCAATGAATTTAGGGATCCAAGTATTTTTGTTTAGTTAAAAAGCGTACACCTTCAGTTTTAATACAATCTCAGATGGGCCAAGACGTTAACAGTGGCTGCAGTTTTGTGTACTGACGGTATTAATGTATGAAGATACAGGGCCACAAGTTTGTAGTACAATTGGAGTTATGTTTAACACTCAAAGCTGCAGTCAGACAAGACAAGGCAGGATGTGTTGTGGAGCTTATGTTTATAGTGTCGTGAGAATGTTTGTTTTAGTCGGCTTTGCATGTGATCACCAAACTTGCCGACTTCTGCATTTGCGATTCTTACGCGTAAAATAACATGTCTGTTGTATTACAAGCAGAAGCCTCAGAAATCATATACATAAAGCCAGATGGCTTCCTGTAAAGCATTCTGTTTCTGTGACAAAATCGTGAAACGCTCTTTTAAGTGTATTCATTTTCTCAGGAGCTTATTTGTTATGTCTCTGTGGGGGGAAAAAAGTTGCTGTTCTTCACAAAAGACTGTTGAAGAAAATTACACTTAAGTGAGGGGGGGGGGGGTAAAGTGCGTTCTTAAGACAGCAGCACTTCATCTCCGAAGAGTTATTCTACCGTTGGAGAGCAGAATTAATCTGTAAGAAACAAGTAGGTTACGCGTCCACATTATAAAAACTTGCGAACCGTTTGGGTCAATGCTCTGTTTTGCCCTCCTATCACATCCAGCCAGATTTTGCGAATGACAGAAATGTAAAAGACTCATGAAGTTTTATATACCAGAGAATTTCCGCGACATTTCTAGCTATTGGCGTGTATATTTCATTTTCTTATACATTATGATTATCGACTGGTTAATATTTCTGTTATACCAGTTTGTTCGAAGGGGGGGTTGCAGTGTGCTGTTAGTCGCAGTACACTATTATTTTCTATAAGAACCTTTTCTGTGGTGAATAAAGGTATCAAATTTCGTTACAAAACTTGGGCTAATTTCGGTATATTTCGCATAAAACCATACAATTTTGATGTTATTTCGCATTAAATCCCAATAGATTTATGGCTATGAAGGGGATTTTAGGTTTTCTGTTTTGTAGGTTTTAGCAGTTCCTACCAACTGACTATTAACACTTGCCTATATTTTAACGCGATCTCCCTGACCTACTTATATCGAGGATGCATTAAGGATATACATTATTGTGCACCAAAATACAGCTACTTATGTTGAAATAAAATATAAAATAAACTAATTATCCTAAAATCAAATAGGTCTATACTGTAGCAAAAATCAGTTTACGTGAGCATCTCTGTACATCAGATTATTATAATCGAGAAATAAATAGTCCATTCTGCTTAATTCTTTACACTTATATCCCTGACATACCTGCCAACTCAATATTTATTGGATTTATTGAATATTTAATTCTATATTAATACGCACATATTATATTTTTACAAACATTCAATAAATATATCACTTAAAGCCTTTTCTAAATCTCTAGATTTCCTTTAAAATATATAATTTTCTCAACAACAAAAAAATCGCCCTAAAATAATAATTTCGAGAATACACAACATTAGTGTTTGAAACAGAAAGAAATAATTTTGTCAGTGGTAATAACCACGATTCTTGAATCCGTTGCTCACGAAAACCAGGTGTTTAATTTAGATTGTTAAGGACAGCATGTTTGATCTTCACGTCGTTTCACCATTTCCCTAATTATCTGTTGAATTTGTGTCATTTTGATATGTTGGATATTGTTTAATACTGAGTACTGGTAGTTGTGCCGCAGAGGAGTTGTTCACTAATATGTTAGGAATGTTTTATAGCGCCGTTACGTGAAAACATCTCTGTGTGACCGCAAGAGGAAAGCCTCTGCAATGAGCAGGAAATTACATCCAGATATTACTTGTGTTGCTTTCCTGCTTATTGCACTGTTTCTGTCAGCTCAACTTGCCCAACAACACACTGTACGTTTTCCACTTTCTCATCGTCTTCCCTAAATCGTCTTTTCTCGTTTTGTGTTACTCTATCTAGTCTAGCTGTTCTTTGTTCTCTTCAGCAGTTCTCTACTTTTCTCAAGTTACATACTCTTCTGGCTTTTCTGCTTTGCGCTGCTCTGCTTTATATATATATATATATATATATATATATTTTTTTTTATTTAAAAAAAAGTATAATTCGCTCCAGACCACGAGGTTATAATAGTGACTGACCGTGTGAAATTGTGCGAAATTGATAAATAAATAATCTATATCTAAGATAACATGGGAATATTTATTTACTGTATTTAAAACTGCTTATGCAATAACCCGTATTATTTTGCCACGAATCTTAGCTCTACCGTCTTAGCTAGGAGTATGAGAAAATCGCCGGCCCTTATAATTTAATCCAAGGGTCGCAAAAAAAAAAAATAATAATAATAATTATATATATATATATATATATATATATATATATCCTTTTCTTTCTTTCTTTTTTACCCGCTTCTTCTTGGATCGCAAGAAATCGAAAGCAGTTTATGCAGTTTTCGACTCGTTTAACTTTTCTTTTTTATATATATTTATCTTTTATAATATTTCCCAGCCCGCCATATCAGATGTTGGTAGTGTGAGAACAGTGATTTGGGAATTTGTTGCTGGCGTAGAAGCACAAACCACTTCCTCCTAATTTATCGGCAGCATCAGCATTATGCAAAGCACAGGAAAGGAAAGGAGGAAGCATAATTTATTTTTTGTGAGCTCCCTGTGTTTTTCCCACAGCACATCTATTCTTCTTTTGCTCTCTTTTTGTTTCCTAAATATCTATTTATCTTGAATGCTGTTTACATACATCCCTTCCAGCCGGTGTTCAATTATGAGATTAAGTCTGAATCCGTAAATGCTAAGGAGGAAGAGGAGGAAGACACAGGGATTTAAAACTCGCTCGCGCATTTGCATTTTAAGCCCCTACAACATTCTTATATTTACTGGAACATGGAATTACTGTTTTATTTTTGGATTATCAACTGACAATTTATTCTCTTTTTTATGTCTTGTATGGAACGATATACGGTTTACTTGAATTCGTTTAGCAGCATATTATGCTTTTTAAAATAATTTCTATTTTATTAATAAGAAAAAAGCTTCATACGATTGTTGGTATTTTCCATGGTGATGCACATTTTATGCCTATTTTATATATGAGACCCTTAAAACCCAAGTGGTGTAACTCATATTACTGCTGTTCTGAGATATATAAGGTTTTGGCTGCCACCAAAATTTGGCTTTATTGACAGCATAAAATTGTGCTCCTGCCTACAGGGTTGCTATGCATGTTATGACTTACACCATTTGTGCTATTAATAGAAGAACACTTTCTGAATAGGATCCTGACCATAACTAAAAAAATATAAAAAACTGGGGTTACACCACTTGGGCTTTAAGGGGCTCATATATATATATCGCGGGCTAATTGTAAATTCATTGTTTTTACAAAATGCCTGTAAATTTTTAATGAAACTTCTATTCTGCTATTTGACTGGTTTCCCTTCAGGCATAGCCTATTAGAATAACCGGGATGGAATCAGTCAGACTGTAGCAAATTTTATAGGAAAATAGTTTCTTGGCTAGAATTATTTGAAAGCAAATTGTATTTTTATGTCTCAATTTACTATCCAAGTTACACTGAAATGACAAATTGGAATTACTTTGCTAACCATTGTACTATACTTGTAATACACGCAATGTATTACGGTTATCAACTACATCTCCAATAAATGGAGAGGTACAAATTTGTAACCAACATTTAATGATACCGTCAGTATTAATAATAATAATAATAATTTTTATTATCTGTTTGCCGTACATGCAGTACAGATAGAATCGTCAATAAATAACATTAAAATAACAAACACAATACAATACAATTAAAAACTAAAAAATTAATTTAAATCATAAAACGAATTTTTACATAAAAATGTCTTTAGTCTTAACTTGTAAAGATGAAGATTATTAACACTAGAAATGTTGTGTGGAAGTTTGTTGACTATCCTACTAATGAGGCAAACTGGAGATTTTGTATACTTGGTAGTTGAGTAATGAGATATGTGCACATGATTTCTTTGTCTGGTCTCATAATTATGAATATCCATATTAAGTCTAAAATTTTGGAGATTCTTCTTATAAAACACACCAGCTTTAAAAATTAAAATGCTTGTGACAGTTAGAATGTTATGTAATTTAAAAAACTGACGTAAAGAATCTCTAGGTTTAAGATTAAATATTACTCTTAAAATTCTCTTCTGAATTATAAAAACCCTCTGAATATTAGATGCAGAACCCCATACTAATATATTATAAAAAATCGTAGATTGTACAGAAGCAAAGTACACACTTAGTAAATAATTTATATTAAGAGAATTCTTCAAACATCTAATAGCGTAACCTGCTTTGTTTAATTTACAACAAACGTGATCAATCTGCAAATTCCAAGTTAAATTAGAGTCCAAATAAATACCTAAAAATTTACATGAATCTGAAGAATTTAAAATAAAATTGTCGCACTGAACAGACAGTTGGGTGATATTTCTATTTTGGAATAGCAAACAGACAGTTTTTTCAACATTAATAATTAGATTATTCATATTACACCAGTGTTTAAATTGAGCTACAGCGTTACAAATTTTAGATTTTAAGGTAACAATATTGTCTGCAGTTATTGCAATTGACGTATCATCGGCATACATAGTAAGATGATCAGCAGTGATATTGAGTTCTAAATCATTTACAAAAAGAGAAAAAAGCAGGGGACCAAGAACAGATCCTTGTGGGACTCCATGGTCCAAAACAAAATTATCAGAGAGGTGATTTGAAAATTTTACAATAGATTCTCTATTTGAAATGTAAGACATGATAAGGTCACTAGCCACTACCCACAGTAGTAGTACAGTCCATTTTCGCAATCCACCACTTTTCCGAAAATGTTTTGAGGGCCACAGTGAAATTGTAGAATGTATGTTCTATTAATAATTTGCGGCATTTAGCAAGTAAATTTTTAAAATAGTCTGGACATTCTGTAAAATGACTAAATTCACAATTTGTCTGCGACATATGTAGGCCTATATATATATATATATATATATAGATTATATATATATATATATATATATATATATATATATATATAGATTCTTGAATTTTTCCTATTACTGTACGGGGCAATAATTTCAATACCGAGCGAGGAGGCGTTAACGTTTCGGACACTAGGTCCTGAGTCAAATCCCAGTTGAAATGATGTTGACGAATTAGATATTTACGTACTTAAAAGAGTTCCATACAATTGTGCGAAATGTAAAATACACACAGAATAACTTTCATTTCATTTCATATTATGCGCTATTGTTTGGTGTCGTTGAATTAATTTCAATAGTAGTATTAATTAAATATGGAAATTGGAATGGAACTGCATTGGTAGGAATGCAGATGTATTGTTAGTGTTAGCAGCTAGGGAAATATACTGTGCAAAACAATAGCATTTTTGTTATGTATCTAAACAAGTTTCGTGTGCCCTATTGTTTATTTTTAATCTGTTATTCATTAAGCTATACAGAGAATAACGATAGAGTAAAATAACATTATATTAACACGTGATTCATGGAACGATCATAAACTGCTTCAAGGCGTTCCAGGAATATTAACATACAAGCGCGTACACATATATACACACCCACACATTGCTGATATTCATTAAAGGGAGACTGTCCTTGTGCAAACACTAATAAGGTCTAGGCAGTTTGTAATCCCATGGAACAGTGTTCGGAATTATGTGTCTATTGTCTCCACCGTATTGCCAGTCCCTCCACGTTCATGAAGCCAGTATGGGGTCGCCAGCTTAACGTAGACAACATTACTCCGTCGTCTGCAAATAGTTGATACTTGTTTGCTGTTACAAGGAATCCATGTGATCACGGAGGAAAGAATACACGGAGACGCCGTGCTTGCGGTGTCGTATGGGAAACAGATGAAGCCAATGACCACGCCCCCTTAGATGACCAAAAGGGAGGCTTGCTATATACAATAGCACGCAAATACTCCGAAGTTTCACGGGTTATAACAACGTAACGGTAGGGAAAATATGTAATATCCTAATTTCATATATTAACTACATACTCTGACATCATAATAATCCCGGTAGTAAGCATTAACCTATCTCAGAAGAGCCAAAAATGTAACTTTCAAATGAGCAACTTTACATGTGCGAGTATAAATACTGAGTCAGAAAATGATTAAGTGACCGTGCGACTATGATAATTCAGAACGAGAAAAATATTTTGGACAGTTATATAGCTACACCATGTGGTTATTGACTCTATTAAACGCAATAAATGGCAACTAATATAAATATTGAAAATTTAAAGCAATAAATTACTTAGTATAACTAATAATTCAGATAAATGCACTTTATTTGATTAATTACAGGTAGCCTAAGGCCGTTATAAAGAAAATACATCAATAATTAGCAGCCTAGTGTAAAATACAAGTAAATTATGCTTAGCAATTATACCCATATTCAGGGGTGCCCACCCCCCAAACGTCATGACTCACCCCCCCAAACATCATTGCTCACCCCCAAACTTCATTGCTCACCCCAACCCAATTGGCTGTCGACAAGAGCTCCCATAAAATATTTTCATGGGGGGGGGGGGCAATTTTTTTAATTAATTGATTTTTTGTCACTTTAAGTTTTTGGGCCACTTTGTAACATTATATTAATAATATAATAAGTGCAACAATGACGTAGCCATAAAATAATTGCGGGGAGGGTCGGAAGTGCCGGGGGTCCATCCCCAGAAAATTTTTAAATGTTGAACTAATGAAAATCACATTTTACGCTATTTTAGCACTGAAAAACTAGTTAGCAAATTTGTTTACTATACTCTAAGACATGGCAACTTAAACAAGAAATTGTTACCTAAGTTATAATACTTATTACTATTTATAAGAAAAGCTGAATAACACATGGAACAGTGGACATAATTGGCCATTATGTTATGAAAAGAAAATAACTGCTATATCATATTTGACACACCAACAAATCTTGTTTAAATAAATATTTTTTTTAATACAAATATAGAATTTTAGGTTTTGACTTTTGGGGGTCCAAACCCCCTGAACCCATCTTTCCTAATCCACTGTGGATTCTGCTTCCATGTTGTCGATTTGGTAAAACTTCTGCAATTCAAATAATTGTCTTAAAAGAAAAATACCTGACTATAATAATTATTAATATACATTTTTTTTCCTTGCGCCCCCCCCCCCCGGGTATGGGCGCCCATGACTGTCGAAATTCTTCATCTTTATCTTTATAAAGAATTAGAAGAGACCTTTTGAAGTTATAAAACTTGACTGTTTTTATTTTTAACATATAAAACTAATTTTGCAACAATTTTCAACCCCCCCAGAAAATTCGTAAATGATAATATTTCCCCCCCCCAGAAATTTCAATGACGCAGTCTGCGTCTTAACCGCCCCCCCCCCTGTGGGCACCCCTGCCATATTCATTCATCCCAAAAATTGACTATTTTCAGTACCTAAATTTTACAAAATTATTAATTTTTAAGGTAAGTTCATAGAATAATGCACAACATGCACTCATTTTCACTTCTGAATTGTTCAAAACAAAGAAACAAAGACGAGTAACCACTCTATCCGTGCACACTATAAACATATAAACACAGTGACACGCCCCCTTAAGTACCAAACGCTCGGACTGTTGGCTTCACGCTTGCGGTCTCAGGGCATCTCCGTGTATTCTTTCCTCCGTGCATGTGATAGAAGTAGGTTACCTGGATTGTTGAGGCAGGTTGTGCAGCATTTTTTTTTTATAGCGGAATGTTGTATTTGAGCTGTGAAATTACTGAGGTCATTTCCGGTCTCCCCCCCCCCCCGCTCCCAATTCTACCCCGACGAATGAGCAACTATTATACTATTTTTGTAGTTCAAAATAAATCTGTTTATTTTGTTAATGATTTTGATCCTACTCTATTTTGCTTTGTAAACAAGAAAAGAATAATAAGCTATGCTTTGCCGTATTAAATAATTCGTTTCCCTTCTCATTTGAGCTAGAATACACACACACACACACACACACACACATATATATATATATATATATATATATATATATATACATTAAGGTTTCAATACTGATAATATTATGAATAATGGAATAATGCCGAACATATAGGAAAACTTCAGTTTATTATTATTATTATTATTATTTTGGATGAGTTATCGGTTGAAATTTTTTTCATAATGCAATACCGTACAATACATTAAAATAAAATAAATATATAGGCCAGCTATTTGCAAGGACGAAGGAAAAAGTATCAAGTAATCATACAGGACGGGGAAAGTTATATTTTTTTTGGTCACCCGCGTTAACACACAAATACACACTCCCTCTCTCTTCTCTTCCTCTTTCTATCTCTTTAATCGTCATGAAAAATGAAATACCTGATCGTTTCCCTCAAAAAACACTCCAAATCCCTAATAGTTCCACTATTATTTGTACTAACAATGAAACTACTGAAATATTATTTGTAATTCTCTATGCATGTGTGAGCGGATGGTATACCTAAAAGGAACTCTTTAGTTATTCGCTTACAATCTTTAAAATAAATACAAATTCTGCTCTCTCTCTCTCTCTCTCTCTCTCTCTCTCGAGAGAGAGAGAGAGAGAGAGAGAGAGTCACTAGTTGCTCATACTTGTTGAGAACTCGATAAATAGACCTATACTGTGGAGTAGAGGCGCTGGTCAAAATTACTATTCGCTTCAAAGCTCAGCTTTCTTCTGCAACCCCTTCATCAGAGAAGATAACACGTTTATAGGGGCACAGGTGAGCTTCTCGTACATTTTTAGCACAAAAGGTAATATGTAACTATTTTGTAGATCGAAGTAAGCTAATTATTTTGTAGGTCGAAATCTGTTACGAATTTGTCACTGCCAGAGTACCATGTATTTAGAAACCAAGGAGACTGTTAACGCACGTTGTACTATTGATTTTGTGTGCCATTGTTTTTATTTAGGTACAGTAGTTTTCAAGCTGGTTTATTACCATATAAAACGGATATTACAGCGTAGAAAGCTAAAATAGAATATGAATTGATAAAGCTGCGGGTTTGGTTTTCCCAGAGATCTCACTACTGTTCTAGGATGCGGAAACCACATCTCACTACAGAAAACAAAAACAATCTACAGGAAATAGAAATTCAACTCTGTTTCTGTACCAGAAGAAACAAGAACTGTATTGATAATTCTTTCACATTGGCCGTCTGTAAGCTAAGTTGGATAGGTAGAGTCAGATTGAAGAAGTCAAGGCCATAGCTGGGATTTGAACCAGGATCTTCGGCTCTCCGATGAATTCCACTCATTCTTTGTTTTACAAAGCGATGTTATTATTCGCTTCCGAGTAGGAATTAGGATGATCCCCTAGTGACCGGGACACAAATATGCTACCTTCTCGTGATTTCCTCATTTGATCGGGCTGTTGCATATTTTACCACCACTGTACCACTACAAATCTCGCGTCTTTTTCCCCGTACTAAGTGGCAAGTTGTGCAAATTCAGTCCGTAGAGGTTCAGCAATATCCCCTTTGTACGACTCCTATATGATTTGATACTGACCGACATGACTTTGCCTCGACCAGTGACGGTGGTTATCTTGTATGTGCGTGAAAGATTTTTTTTTTTTTTTAAAGTGAAACTTCTTTAGCGGCGGTGTCACGCTAAAACCGTCACGAAATTAGTGTCACTCAAAACCGTCACGAAATTAGTAGGGTGTTTTGGAGTGGACTGCACAGAAAACAATCAACTCAATGATTAAGAGTAATCAAAGGAAATTTTTCAAACCTAGTGCGAGGACCTGCAAATGGGAATAAAAATCCAAAATTACAAAATTCAAAGATCCAAAATTAAAAAATCCAAATTTCCAAAATTAAAAAAAAATAAAAATTAAAAAAATCCAAAATTTAAAAAAATAATAAAATCCAAAATTTAAAAATCCAAAAATCCAAAATTTAACAAATAAAAAAATTCAAAGATCGAAAATTTAAAAAATCCAAAATTAAAAATTCAAAGATACAAAATTTAAAAAATCCAAAATTTAAAAAGTCGAAAAACCCAATACCGGTATTAAAAAGTCCAATAATGCAAAATTGAAAACGTCCAATAGTCAAAAATTAAATCAAGTTTCACTTAATCCACGCACACTTTTTTTTAAATATAAAGTAGACAAAGGGCGAAACGAAATTGATTGATTACTCATTTCCAGCGATAGCCAAAAATGTCTTGAATACAGACATGCTTCACATTACACTTCGTGTACCGAGTAGCCCAATCAGGTTAAATCGAGTAAACAAAATCCCGGAGCTTTGAAATTTGACATGGTTGTTCGTTGGTAACTACAGAACAGCGTACTAAAAGCACTGTGTTTGAAGTCAGGGTTTTCTATATGTGTGTGCGTGTTCTGCATTTATGTCCTTCGCTATCAATACTAGCGAAAATAATTTCATATACTAGATAAAAGTGGATAAAATTTCGTTATCAGATTTTGCCGTTTGTCATATTTTGTCCGTTTTCTTATCTTAAAGAGCGATTCAGTAGGCTGAAGTTATATTTATTTTCTTGTCGCTTAGTGCATCGTTGAGAATGTTAGGATTGCTGTTTTTCTTTAGCAGTTTTTAACTTGTAGGATGGTTAGTCCCATTAATTTTAGTTCGGGCTTTATTTGGCGTTTGAGAGTGTAAGATGGATACGAACTGTTATTTCGGAGATCATAAATCACACGAGCAGTCCATATTGGCAAACTGTCAAGCCATCCTTAGCTGTTGTTTTCCTATCAGTTTTTAACTGCTTGCTTGATATTCACTCTTACAATTTTTCGTTCTTGGAAACACACACTTCTCTGTATACGTAATTGGTTTCCGTGTTCTGTCATGTTCACCAGTAAGGTGCTAGTAATTCAACTGTAGATCAAAGCTAATTTCCAAGTACCCACGATCTCATTTACAACAGTTCCTGGGATTCCTACCGTATCTAATTAATTCTCTTGATATAACAAATGCACAATTGCTAATTGGTCAAAGCGTTGCCCAACTGTCAGATTGGTCGACAAATCATGTTGCTGCTTTTGTAGAAAATTACTGGTAAACTTTCAAGCTGCCAATAAGAAAAGGATTATAATAGAAGTGGAAATAAGACTCTTCAATTTGCTAGTAGATGAAAGAAATATGATTTTTCAAAAGAAAGCCCAAGAAAGGTACCGTAATGGTAAAACTCAGGATTGTTGTTTGGGCAACCATTTTGAGGCCAAGGATGGAGTAATGACTTTTTTTTTTTTGGTAGAAGTATACATTATTTTGCATCACAATAGCTATATTTCTGTTAGGTTTAATTGTTAATTAAAAGAGATAATTATGTTTTTTAATGTAAAAATAAGACAGAAATTTACATAACTTTTATACTGAAATTTTACATCTCTATTCATTATAAAGTAAATAGCCTATTATTTTATTTTTTGTATTTTGTAATAGTCATGGCAAACTTCAATGAGGATTCATACCAAGAGCAATGTTTACAATTATTATACACCATAATTTTCTCGTGTAGTCTTGCGGTTATAAGCGAATGAGGTTTTCGTCTGGGGTGTATTTCATCCGTTTCCCAGACTAGTGCGCAATAATTTTGGGGCTTCTTCGTATGTTGTGCATGATTCCTTTCAGTATACTTACTGTATTTATTTTTCATCAATGTATTTGGCAATAAGTCCTGATATTATTGAAACTTCTTAATTGCGTCCACATATACACACACCCTGGCATAACACTATATATTTATAGGGTTTCAAGTGATTATTCATATTCGATGAGTGTCCCATTGCAGTAATGGCTGGTTGTTAGTAGAGAATTCTTGATATTTCACCTTCATAATTAGCTTAACGGTACGATTTTAAAATTGTAACTTTTAAAATAGCGGTACGACGTAGCGTAGTGGTTGAGGCGCTGCGCTACAAACCGGAAGGTCGCGGGTTCGATCGTTGTCGTTGAAGTTTTTCAATTGGCCTAATCCTTCTGGTGGCACTATGGCCCTGGGGTCGACTCACCCTCTAACATAAATGAGTAACAGGATCAATCCTGGGGTTAAAGGCGGCCGGTGCGTAAGGCTGACAACCTTACCACCTTCATGTGCCGATGTCTAAAAATCTGGGAGCCTCAACCTCCTGGAACCCTCTGGGCCTCCATGGCCTGTAATGGGGAATACTTTACTTTACTTTTTTAACTTTTGAAATAGGAGTATGGTTAGAGTTGTTATTTTGTTCGCTGTTTGTATTGCTGTATCAGATTTTAAAAATTGGAACTTTACAGGAGTTTGTAGGAAATGTACTTCTGCAATGATACATCCTTAGGAAGTTATTTAAGAGATTTATGAGAAGTATAATAAGTTTGTTTTCAATCATCCGGTGTGTACAAATCGTTTCTTGTGTTGAAACGTGTTTCCGTGTTTAATTGTAAGAATTGCACAACTCCTTGTGAGCGGTGTCTCAGCGGAACAATTGCATTTTTCCAGAAGCTTTCTCTTGCAGTTCGCACGTTACCACTCCGCCCACTTCCACTCTTTCCTGCTGCTGTTCAAATCTCGAGAAACAGTGGCACTTTGAACTTGGGTCGTTGACTCAATAGTGGATTATACTAGCAAAGAATCTCTTTAATTAATCCATGTAACCTGGCTTCGTGTATCTTACCGAATAATCATAAAACGAAGACCTTTCTATTCTGTGAAAGTGACAGGTATTCTTTCACTGCCAATATATTTGGCTTAATGGCCTAATTCAATCATGACAAACATGATTTGATAAAAGAATCTTTTAAGTAGGCTTACCATATATTTATCCAACTCCCTCCTCCGAAGCTGTTGTAAATGAAAGGTATATTTTTTTTTTTTAATTTGCTCAAGGTACTTTACAACCCGTGTTTCATCATCGGGTATATCACGGGATATTTACAGAATTATAAGGATATAAGGACAGCTTTTCATTTATACTCGTAGTCATTAATCTTGAACATTTAACGTGATCCATAGAATATATCAATAAAGTATGCAACACAAACCACAAATGTTAATACAGTACCACTCTCTTTCACTTAAAACATAAGCCATATTTGAAGTTTGTATACTTCGACAATTAAGATGTTCACAAATTATAATAATTAAATCGACTTATATAGCCTATTTCGGAAGGAAGTGTAGTACTCAGGATGAGTATTTCTATTTGGATCGTTACTTTAAGCCCCTAAACAATACAGTAAGTAAGTGACGTATTGTAAAGAAAAGTTTGCGACGTTTACACCTCAGTGCAATGATGTCATGTGACCATCAGCTTTATCTGAAAAATAAACCGTCCTGCATTAACAATTTAGCTTCAATTCATTGCTAATCGATGCATCATTCAGTAGGACGGGACCCTTGCTTCTAATTTGAGCGGAATGACTTGGAAACATTATGGATTATTCATGCGTTTTGTCTTTGTAATAAATAAAATGGATACTTGATACCAGCAATTCAACAATCTTTTATGTTATGCCTAGGTCTTTCGACATTCTTCTGTCATCTTCATGCTTGTGCTGGTGTAGATGCATTATTTATTAAACATTGAGACTGCATCGCCTTGTATTCTTGTCAATGTAATAAAATAGTTAAAAGATCTCAAGAAGAAGGAAAATGGAAGATATGTCAGTGCTAGTGTTTTATTAATGCTTTTTAAACCTTACACCATCCATCCAGGTGTCAGTTTTTCTTTCTATCAGGTTCGCAGTTCATCATCACCTTGGGCAATCTTCCATCGTTCCACACACCCGTACCATCTTAATAGTTTATTTTCAGTAATTTCTACGATATCTTCATTCACATTCATTAATTCTTTCATTACGGTATTACTTACTTTTTCCGTCCTTGATTTTCTTTTTGATCTTCTCCAGTAATCGATTTCTGTGTGGCGTAGTTTAGATTTTTGTTTGTTATTTACGGTATAACATTATACTTTCCACTATTTATTTGTAAAAGAGTAGGTTTGTTTTATTAGTGATATTTCTGCTCCATAACAATGAGTTTAATGTTCCACTTGTCTTTCTTCCTTGACATATACGTTTATCTTTTTTTTGGGGGGGGGGAAAGATTCATCGAGTCGCATGACTGATCTCATATACTTGAAATTGTCAACTTTTTGAATGTTGAGTCTTCTATTTCTATGTCATTGTGTAATAGGCCTACATTAATTTTGATACACATCCTTAATCAGTAGCCCACTTACTACATGCGAAAAACGACATTTGGGAGAAGTAACTTTCATTTGCAGTGGCTTTGTTCACGTGTTAACAAAAGCAAATAATAATGTTCGTATTTTACGATTCTCGCGACCTGATTCCCACTCTGTTTTCTCTCTGAACTGGCCATTAGAATAATTTAATAAATTTACGAGTGGCTTGTTATATATTGTAAACATTATTTGCTACATTTAATGTCGTGCATTAATTCTACATGTGTTGCCCTCCTTTCTTCGTTAATTGTTTGGCTGCAGCTTCCTGCTTTTCATTGCCTGTTCAACTGGTAATTTTATTTGTTACGTAGCAGTGAAAATCTGTAACTTAGTACCCAATTTATTTTTGTAGAAACCAGAAGCCCTTTCATGCATGGTATGCTTTACGACATCAGCATATTAAACCCAACTGGAGTTGCAAAACGCAACATAGTCCATTTTACGAATTAACATAGGCCTATCGGAGAACACTTCCCAGTGTAAACCTATATTGCTTATTAATTGTTGTCGTGGCGAGAATTACTAAAACTCCTTATTCTCCTACAGCCGAGCTGTTTCCCTCCATCTTTCGACATCATTGGCAGGTGGCAGTATTTATTTATTTATTGTACTAAGAATATTACAGGCTAATGCCCAATTACAATATTCTCGCTTACATTAATACACCAGATTCTAATATTAAATATTTAAATTGATAATCAAAATAATTAAGCTAATGCTATAACAATAAGGAAAAATAACACACAGAAAACAAAACCAGAAACACAAAGAATATGACAATTACACACGGGAACATAATATGAAAAAACAAATAATAATATAAATAATAATGTAATAGTATTGAATCCATATTCATGGTTTTCTTGTTCGGAGCCGCGATATCTTATCAAGAAGATCTTCATTTGTCCTGTTTAGGCTGATTGCATCCCCCTGCAGACCTCCCTACCCCAGACAAATCGAGGAGATACCGGGATGGAAGCCGGGTAGGCGGATCGGTAGACAGCTAAACAATTTAAATAATATAATTATCCAAAATGAAGTTCTACTTAATAATTTTTTGAGCACTAGACCACACAGTCGATCTGGGAGAATAGAACAAAGGTACTACAGAAAATAAGAATTTAGAGGGAACGACAAGGTTCGAACTCATCAAAGGGATTTCCTGAAATACCTCCAGAATCTCCGCTTTATTCCATCCCATAAGGACTTGGTACGCACATACCACTAGTATCAGATTTGAATACTCGCAAGGAATATTCAGAATTAACCATTCAGCCTTTGCTATCAACGTCATATCCATATATATATTGCTTTTGCTAAGTGGGCCTATTATTATTATTATTATTATTATTATTATTATTATTATTATTATTATTATTATTATCATTATTATTATTATTATTATTTACATTTTGTGTTAAGAGCTGCTTGATTATGTCATTGTTTCAACTGACGGATTTAAATAGGCTATCTGCAGCCTTGACTCTTGATTACTTTCTTGTCACTCAACAGTAGTACTGAAGTGGCATTAATGAGTTCCCGTGTTAATTGTATTACTAATATTCTGTCGTGATAGATTATGAGGGATTTGTTATTCTCACCGCTGCAAGCAAGGATACCAATTAAAAAGAGTTGTAAATTAATCGTATGATTCATACTCCACATTTTCTTGAGTAGTATGCTAGTAATGTTTTATGCTAGAGATAAGCACTCTTACTATATATCATTTGTGTAAGTTTCCCCCAGTGTCATTTATACCTTATGTCAAAATGTATTTTAAGACATGTGGGCAAGGTCGTGGTTTAATTTTGAAAATGTAGGCTATTTTAATTGTTTCAAGTTGCTCTCCCCAGTAATCTACCCCTGGGGTTTCTTTGTGACCCCTGTATGCCTATAAAATTGTTTATTGGATCTCATTGAGAAAGGATCTGCGTTCGGATAAGATACTAATTAGCAACTGATTTTGTTTACTTTGTTTTAATTCATACAAAAGTCTTTATCATGCTTTTTCCAAACATATCTAAGCTTCCGTGAAGAGATATACCTGTCGGAAAACGTAAATATCTCATACGTTTTACAAAAAAAAAAAAGTTATATAAATTAGACATACAAATGAGGCCTGAAATAAAAGCTACCTGCAGAAACCCTTTTATTTTGGCTCGTGCTAAGTTATCACCACCTAAACTTGCTATAAAAATTAGAAGCTAGCCGAACCATCCAGTGCGTCAGTACTGCAACATAAATTAATACCCGCTGCAGGAGATGGTTTAATAATAGATTTTGAATGTATGTCTGCATTTTGCTTGAAATAGAGATACCAAATGGTTACTAGTTCTTAATGGCCGCTTTTTAATGAGTCCATATTTGTGTTTCAGAATAATTGCTGTAATCGTGTTTGCCCGTTTTTCTTTGTGTCTACCAGACTTCCGTTTTCCTATTAATATACTAACAGCACATGAGAGATTGACCGTTTTAATTGTCTTCATTTTGTGGGATTCTCTGCAGTTTTAACAAATTCTGTGCCAGCATTAAGGCAGCTGCAAAACTATTGGAGAATTCGCATTTGAGAACAAGTTATAGTGAATGGCTTGCATGAGTCTTCCACTTAAGCAAGTGTATTCCACTTTCCATATGTAGAGAGCCGGTTTCCATATTCCGCCTTAACTCGTGAAGTGTGAATAGAAAATATTACTTTGACCTAAATTAGCTTTATGGTTATTTTATTTCATCTTTCCGTTTCTGTTGTGAAGGGAACTCTGTAAGCTGTTGATGAATGCACTACGTTGTGTGTATAGATATGTGTGTATGTACACAGAGTATTAGAAAGTAATAATATTTTGTTTATTTGTAACCGAGGCAGTGCACTGCATTGCGTATTGCATTATATTAATAAAAAACTGTTTCTATAAGCTATGGCAAACTTTTCATTGGATAACGGTAACTAGCTTTGCTAGTATATCTAAGTTGAAGGGACCTGCCTATTCGGGTTGTTTACTTTTACTCTGAGATGGTTACATGGTTACGGGAGAAGATAAATGGTTAGTGACACGTAGATCACATGTTCTGGCTAGTAGGCCAGGCAAGACAAAAATAATCCGGTTCAGAATAACAATAAAAAGGCTGCAAATTGTTTTAAATGCTTTGTTTTGTTCCTAACTAAAATAGCTTAATTTTGTCACAACTTCCTAGGTCTGCGGTACCCGCAACTTCCAAATATTTCCTAATGTTCGAGGTTGAGATACTCAGACGACGCAGAAAATGCTGCTCAACAATATTAATTTAAAAAGTAACCTTTGTCTGGTGGCAGTTTACTTTCCAACTAGTTGTGAAAATCACAAATAAGTCTTCTTTCTTCCAAAGAACATTCGAATATTTCACACCTACCTAAAAAAAACGTTTTAAAAACAGCTGTTGATTACTTTTTTCTGGCAATTTTTTAAACCCGAG
Organism: Ectobius pallidus; assembly: GCA_964059195.1. Lineage (NCBI taxonomy): Eukaryota > Metazoa > Arthropoda > Insecta > Blattodea > Ectobiidae > Ectobius > Ectobius pallidus. Next base: position 185,063,269 of record CAXKWD010000001.1, read on the forward strand.
GTACTTAATCGATACAGAATTTAGTGCTTTACGATTTGTAAAAAGATAACCTGTAATTTTTTGTTATTCAGTTTAGGAGTCAAGCAAATCATAACATTTCCGACATTTCTTTCATTATTAGGAGCCGAAGGTATAATTTCCCTTGCCTGTATTTACTAGTACTACTGCTACTACTACTTCTACTACTACTACTACTACTACTACTACTACTACTACTACTACTACTACTACTACTACCACTACCACCATCTACCATCAACTACCACCAACTACCACTAATTAACTACTACTAACTACTGGTAACTACTACTACTACCTCCACCACGACCACCATCTACCACCAACTACTACCACCTATCACCAACTACAACCAACTACCACCAACTAACTACTACTAAGTACTAACTACTACTACTGTATTCCATTTTTCGACTATCTCAAGGATATTACTAATATACGAGGGCAAGTAAATAAGTATCCGTACTCTTTTTAAATTTTATTGCAACAACAATACAAAACTTTCAGTTGCCTCATTTGAAGTGCAAAGAAGGAACCATTGCATTGAGAAGCAAGGGGACTATGTTGAAAAATGAGGTAATTGAAAGTTTTATATTGTTATTGCAATACATTGAAAAAAGAGAGTGCGGATCTTACTGGCTTACTCTCGTACCTATATAAAGGGGAAGAAGAGCATAGTAGTGTGGACTTGAATTTTTGCTGGGCGTGATTCTCAACGTTACTATGCATGCTATAGAAAAATATTCGCGATCTATTTTGTAACAACTTTTGCATGAAGATTATTTGAGTGTCATTGTAAAGCTTACATCTTATAGAATTTCTGCATCAAAAGTTGAAGAAAATTATGTTTTCACTTGGAAGTAAATAAGCATTAAACACTTTATTATCTCTGCTGTACTCTGGAGTATGTTTGGAAATGAAATTTAATTTTCACACCTTCTCAGCTGGAGGCGTTAAAGCTTTCAACGTCAAAGCGTCTGCTAGAAGTCATTCACTCTCTTAGAAGCGTTGCCAAGTCGAATGTTTTTGATGCATTGAATGACTTCCCTTGAGAGAAATGGCAGTTGCTGTTATTAAATAATAATAATAATAATAATAATAATAGCATTGATTGAGAATAACATTTTCAGTTATAGTCGAGACATAGGCAAGTGAAATACTAGTTCAGAAAATTTGCAGTTGCTCCATTGAAGATTGTCGGCCGCGGTGTTCTAGAGGTAGCGTGTCCGCCTCTAGATCCGTTTGTCGTGGGATCAAATCCTGGGCACGGAGGCTCGGAGGCTCTTGTCGTAGATTTACGGCACGTGAAAGAACTCCAAGCCTAAATTAGAATCACTGGGCAAAATTTCTCGGCCCTTTCACGTCTCAGTAATACCTTAGTTTCCGGAAGGGGTTTGAGAGGCGATGGGCTGTCCCTCTGCCCTCTCTCGGAAAATAAGCCTAACAAAATTCACATAGGTAAGAGAAACCTCCACTTGGAGGCCTTAAGCCCCCAGCATAGGGGATATAGGAACCCAGATACAGATACCATTGTCGATTGCAAGAGCTATGATCTAATCATTTAATCCTTTCTGAAAAACAGTATTTAGATATGCATTTTCTTCAGTCCTTTTATTAATCCACATTTTTAGGAAGGCTAGTTTTGATGTTACGAAACTTTCTTAGCTGCATTTTTTGAAATGATATTATTGCCCCTTGTTTGTTGGTCATATTTTCTTAATTTTAGCCATAACTAAATTTTAAGTTCAGTGATTTTGATTTACACTTGAAGGTAATCATGGTTACGCCTATGATCATGGTTATATTAAAACTACGTCATAAATTGGAATATGAAATAGGCAAGTCCATTTTCACTTCATTATGCATAAAGGTTACTGGACTTGACTGGACTAACGCTTCAGTAGTTATGCAAATGCCAGCCAACTCTTCTTAATTAATACAGGAGGAAGGAGAACCTCCCACGGGATTACTGCAATATCCGATCGCTGATTAAGACGGCTTCCCCATGGAGTTGGAAGAAAATTAAAAAGAAACCATACAGTGGACAGGCAGCTGTCATACGCAAGCCGCAACTTGTTCATGATAAACAAAACTCTTGAAACTACATGGGTTTCAGCTTGCAGGCTTTCGGAATCAGGGTTCTTGGTTCAAACCCCTCTATCGAACGGAGTCATGATATGCCTGAAGCGGATATTACTTGTTTTCAGTTGTGGTTATTAAATAGTAAAGTCCCCCCCCCCAAAAATGTTCTTTGCAAAGAATGCATTTAAAGGCTTATTCTTTTGGAATTCAAGTCTAATAATTTTTGTTCGTACGTCGGAACATCTGTTCTAGGATACAACATTTTTAAGTATTATAATTTTTCACTTTTAGCCTCCATTTAGCTACACCTGGGGAAAAAATTACGGCTACCTGCTGATCCTTTTTACATTACGATAGTATAAAATGTTACTAACTCGTGTGTGTGTGTAGGAAAAGATTGTTTGCATAATTGGTAACAGCTTTTATAGGCTCATATTTGTTATTACTTAATTTTAGAATTGAAGCCTGTGTATAACATATGGATGTTATTTTATTTGACAGCTAATGCGAGTGAAAGAAATTCTATGTAGTGTGTCCTAAGTCAGTAGTTGCCAGAATTTGACGTGTGTAATTCTTCTTTTAGTGGAGTAAATTTATTATACAAAGGCTATTTATTATTCTAGTTAACTTGAAAAACCAGTGAATTGTATATAATTGTCAAGGGAGCTAAGCAAACGCAAAATGTACTAGGCCCTATGCTGCTAGTTCTGTGAGGTTTCAAAAGAGGGGGAAGCAAAACGGGTAATTGGAACCCAGTTGTTATTTGTCATCAAATTGGAATCTATTTATGTCTTAATTTTTCATCTAAGGGACATTCCTTTAAGTGCGTCCCGATTTTTTTTTATAGGCCTATAGGTTTAGTCTTAATGTTTAACGTGCACGGGGAATCACAGCTGGGAATCGAGTCTAAATTTTCATGGAGAGGGCATTTATTTAAGAGTGTACTTTCGAGGGTTTTAGAAACCATAAATTATAATTATAAGTTAATGATTTAAGGATGCTCGGATCTAGAATATTTAAAATGCGTGGGAAATCTGGAACTGAACGAAGACTTAATCTGTCATCTCGATTTTTTCTTGGAGACTTCAGTTATTACTTCTAGATAAACGGAAAATTTATCTTAATCGGGAATCCTATTCAAGTAGGAATTTCTAACAAGTAGATGGTACTATTTTTATAACCGTATCGAAATCATGATCATAGCGAACAACAAAATAATTATTTTACGACAGCATATCTACTAAAAGGGGGTAGAACTAGTTATTGCTGGGATTCGCTCTGTCATTCTCTCACATAAATCTTCCAAGTTATATAGTGCATACTAAAACTGGATTTATTCTTGATTAAGTGCATTTTAAAGGTAAATACTTTTTTCAGGACGAAGTTACTTTACTGTACAGCATGTATTTTATTCACTAATGCACTTCAGGTTTGTTAGCATAATTGCATTCGCTCTAAGTAATATTGCAATCCAGCAATTCTGAGTTTCAACAACCCTGTCTTCCGCTAGTTTATTTTGCATGAGTAATTTCTGTGTAATGGAACAAAACCTACAATACTTGGTCGATATACGGAAACTCCTTTAACATTAGTACAGTTCATGGGATGCTTTGAATGCAGATGAGTTTGCTCCGTTTCGTTCTCTAGTTCTCTGTTATTCAATGGCCAGCGTTACATAAATACTCTTTACCTTCTTCCTCTTATTTCTAGGTGCATTACCTGTTTATTTAGCTGTATTTGTGTAACGAACTTTTTCGGCCAGTTCACGAACAATCGTAGGTGTGCTGACTAAGCGGAACCCTAGAGCCTAGAAGGTAGAGAAAATCCCACCTTTGTGGACTGACGATTATTGAAGCTGTTATTGCAATAGGCGGCATGCACATTTTGGAATATTTAATTCTCCCATATTTTTATTATTTTTTAAGTTTATTTATTTATTTATTTAACAAAAGGTCCCAACGAGCCAAATGCTTCCGTATTTACCTCGTGTAGGCCCACCAACCTGCTATATGGAATGTTAAGAATCTATAAATTTCAGGCAATCAGGTCCATCTATCAGTGCAATATTACCGAAATATCTTGCCAAAGTTGATAGCATTTGTTTAGTTTATTGTCGCACTTGATATGCACTCTTTCCCTGTAATAATTGAATAGAATTGAATAAAATAATACTTACCCAGAAGGCCGTGAAAAAAAAGACAGCTTTGTGGCCCCGTATTACCGAACAAGATTAAAGATTCTGTGAATATTTTCAGAGGTGAGGCAGTGGTGTCATATCCAAGTTATCCCAAGAGAATTCCGTGATCGGTTTACAAGTTGTAGGAGTAGATTACTTTTATTACAGTGCATTTAAACATTCGGGAGGGGGGGGGGGACAGATGCATGAAAACTCTCTGAAATATAGCGAGTTCTTGAGCACATGATGTAGGCGTGTAAGCAATAATTAAGAATTGCCTGTGTGTGTTTGGGTTCGTGATTTCCATCGATCAGAGTGCGATTTTCGGATTATGGTGACTGCATGAGAAATACTGCCATCTTTCCTAATTGTTATGGACAGCCAACATCATGGAATTTGTGGACCCACATAAATTGCCATTCCTTTTCTTTGTTAATATACAGGGTATCTCAAAAAAATGTACTAACACTTTGAATGAATATAAAAACATTATTTATGAACATAGAGGCAAGTTTAAAGGCTTGAATTACAGATGTACAGATTACAGATCACACTACCATCGAGATGTAAGAGCTCACCTCCATGCAGCTTGTCCAAACCCACGGATTGGACAAAGGGGTCGCATTGAATACCCTGCGCGTTCCCCAGACCTCACGCCAATGGACTTCTTTTTATGGGGATACCTCAAGGACAGAGTTTATCGCACAAAACGAAGAACAATTGATGCATTGAAATTGGAAATTGAAAGACATTGTTGCGAAATTCCAAATGAAGTGTCATGACGTTTGCGTTATCAGCTTTGTCTGGACAATAACGGTCATCAATTTGAACATTTGCGAACATGATTCTTTAATTATATGTTTCTTCTGTAATTCAAGCCTTTAAAATTTTTCTCTATGTTCATAAATAATGTTTTTATACTCATTCAAAGTGTTAGTACATTTTTTGAGACACCCTGTAGTATAGCGTAATATGTAATGTCTCGGCGAGTTGATTCGGTAACCATATTCTTAACTTAACAATGATCTTGAGGTGAATTCAACGATACTAACGTTCAGCGCTGAGTGTGCTGATGGATTCGCGTACTGTCCGACATAGGCCTGCCAATGGATTACGGGTATCTTTGGCTTTATTTATTTATGCGCAGTGTTCTGGAATGCATTTCGAAAGTGCCATCGTCCTAATATTGTACTAAGCTTGAGAAATCTTAAATAACCGTCGTTGATTTTCGGTGTTAAGTTTTAAGATCTTTGAAGATTTCTCTGCAGCCCAGGTACCTCTTTTGCCAGTTTAATAAGTAAAACTGAACGAGTTAAATTGATGCCGATATTTTGGGTTAAACCTTAAATAGACGCGCATCACATCCTTCATGGTTCACCGCAGTAGAAAATTAAATTCTTGCAGATATAACGAGAATTCTGGAGAAGGCAAAGCAATTAATTATAAAGGGTTGAATTAGATTTTCCTTGTAGATGAAGTTCAAAGCTTCGTTTAGCACACGTTTCATTCTCTAGGGATCGACCTCCTCTCTTTATTTCACCACAGTCGAAACTGGCATTGGCTAGTGACCAGAGAAATAATTGTAATTTCCAAGGGGCCTGAAAATTTCTATTATTTTCTTACGTTAGAGCGTTACTACCAGGCTGTCTTGAGTATTATGCAGTATTTTCACATACCTGCGTAAATAATTAACATCCCATATTAAATTGCACCTGGTACTTGAGGAAGGTGCTCAATAGAGCCTCGAGTCGCTCAATATAGCCTACCAGTTTTTCATTTATGTACATCAAATCAGGAAATTGCAACATTTCTGCAACAGGCCGAACTTTTGTCGTAAGCCTTATTTTGCTAAAATCAAGCATTTCCAACATAGGAGGCATTTAATCCTCATAATAAGTCTTGACTTTCATCTGGTGTGCATGTTAAAATAGCGATTTATTTATGCAAACTCTTCATTTTGTCACAACATAGACGAAAGGCTCACCAACTGGCAGGTTTACCTTCTTTACTATATAAAAATGGACAGAAATAAGAAAGGCTGAGAGAGTATTTTAAAGTAAATATGAAGGTAAAGGGCATTGTGTCCATTTTTAAACAATTTATTGTTATTTCTTTGCACATATTTGTTGTGCTTGTCACGCTCTTTTCTTGGGTGCAAAACATTGTCTCCTATGCGTAATAATGAGCGAAATATTCAATAGAAAAGGGCACTATGTACTATGATGCTAATTATATATATACAGCAGAAAATACATTATAATTCAAATCGGTTATTAAAAAATAATTCATTATAAATAATATAAATTAAATGTATTTTTCAGAAAACCAGATACATTTAAGAACGACCATTAAAAATGCCATTTTATTAGTAAAAAGCGATCAAGTTGAACAAACATATAGAACTGTTTCTTTTAGCTCTCCTGAGTATTTGCGACATCGGGCCCGTTACCTCCGGTGTACTGACATATATGCATTTACATATTGAATTTCATTCCACCAGTGGTAAGTTTAATAAGACGTTTAATGTGGTTCTCCCTGAATGCACTAGTATATACAAAAATCTAGTAGTAAATGTAGATGCTGGAACGAAGAGTACAATATTTACATAGATAATACAGAATATTAAAGCTGCAGATTTCAAAGGTTTTAAACTCTATTAGATTAGAAGTATTGTAACAAATCGCAATAAAATATTTTCGCCAGAAATTGTTTGTACAGGTAGGATGTATGTGTGAGATAATTTTAACTTCATTATATCGAATAATTATTACTCATAGAATTCGTGGAAAGTATAATTTCGATGTTTTACAAACTTTGAAAACTGGGAATATTCTGCGTTCTTAAAACGATAAATTATTAATATAAAATACTAGAAATAGGTTAATATTAACGTATGTAGTATTGCACACTACCAGTGCAATGAAGCATATACTTAGATAAATTATAATAAAAAACACAGTATTTACGTTCAGTATTCCTTGCCCTACACTTGCTCCGAGCATAAGGACCTTCCGGTTGTCTAAAAATACAGCCTACACAGTTTAGTATTCGCCCTCCCCAAATGGAATTTTCTGCCTAGGGGTGTTTGAGAGGATAGTCTGTCTACAGGATCTACACAGTGTATGCTAAGTAGATGTCATCCAGGTGGTGATATAGCGTAAAATCTGTTTAGACACAGCAACAGGTACTTGCAAGGTGTGGCATGAGCCGCTCTGCCTTTTAGGGAAAGATGCCAGCTTATCGACCCGGCCCTGTGATAATTACCAATGTAATTATACAGTAATTGAGTTTGTGTCTTTCACGAGAGCTGGAGCACTTTAAAACTTGCGCTAACTGGATTTTGCGGTTTCGATACCGTCCAGAGTGCCTCTATGTTTCTGTCCATTTACGGGTTGATTTTTTCTGCTTGTAAGTTACTTCCCGGCCGGAATAATGCATTTCTCAGGAAATCCTGTAGATAATCCAAGCTGTACTGTACCTACTGAATCTCATATCCATTTCTTGTTCTGTTTCAAGAATAGCCTACTCAAAAGTGTTGATTTTTTCTTACTTTATTGTTTCTCCTCTATCTTTCTAAGGTATCTTATAGTACTCTTCTTCTTTTCATTCATTAAAAACCCGTGAATATTCACATAAAGAAGAACTGTGTTGGAAGTAGCAGGTGTTTCGTACTCTTGAATTTTAAATCGCCATATATGTGTATCAGCACTAACCCTGCAAACATATTTCTGTATGAGAAAAAACTAAAGAAAACAAAACAGTGGTTGGGGATGAGGAGGAAGCTGCCAAAACAGGAAGATTGTGTTTATAAAGGGACATAGGCCTATTGGTCCTGGGTTAAATCATTTTGTGCAGTGGACTAATCCAGGTTAAAATCCCGATAAGTAATGTATGTGTGCACGACGTTGCAATAAATTGTTATAGGCCTGCGGTGCAGTCATGAAGCATTACAGGCCACTGTTTCGGTATGAGATAAATTAGCATTCTCACGTATTATATGATTGAGTATAATAAAAGAGAAATCGAATTTCTTCAAATGAACCCCGGTAGGAAATTTAACCGATTGTAACTCCAAAACAAAGTAGTCCTGCTATAATAATTATTGTAGGCTTAATCTTGTAGAAATATATGTAAGCACTATAGCATCTTGAGTAAGCACTTTTAAAAATGACTGTACGCAATTAAGAATGAATAAATTGTATTCAGTGATATTGCAAAAATCTACAAAATGTTTTTATTCAGATTCTTTGAACGAGACGTAGGCTAGTTTATCCGTTCTGTACATACGCACAATTTGGAACATAAATAGACAATTAAAACTAACAAAGAACACAAAACTTTCAAACACACCAACATAAATAACTTACCAACAAAATTCGCAAAACACACAAACAGGATTAAGCCTATCCAACAAACAAAGGTATCAACTACCTCATCCTATTTAAAGCCGAAACCAGTTAACTTCAATAAAAATACTTTCCCCTTACATCCTCGGTTCCACATCCGTATACCATACATGACTAAATTGTAAATTAATTGATTTTACGGAATGCAATTTATCTAATTATGTCTTTGTTGCCATATTTATGTCTCTGTAGGAGCTTTGTGTATTGGTATAGAATGTATTTTGTGTATTAGGCTTATGCTGAAATGTAATTTTTTTTTTCTTTGTTTTTCAGGTAAGAACCCGAACGCGGACTGAGCATTTCATTGCAGTCTGTAAGTACCTATCATGGTTTATATTCTCTCTTTGTATCTAGCTCTGTGTCCTTATGTGATATTTCAATAATGCAGACTTCGACATACGAGCATTCCGAAATACGGACTGTGTAGCATCAAGTATTTATTCGTTCAGGAGATCATATTCTGTTGACATTCCCCGTATAAGTCCCTTTGATTTCCCGTAGACGGGAAAAAGTCTCTTACCTATGCATGTATCGACCGCAGTGACATGTGAATTCCTTTTTCCATCTTCGACAAGTTCCCCTACTTGATTCCCCTTGGCGATGTCCAATAGAGACTTGTTCAAGAATTCCATTTCTTTGAAAATTTCTTAAGGCCATCCGCTCAATTTCAAGTGTATTAAGTGGATTCCACAGACTGGTGTCTAACTCCCTTCCCCCCATATCGACCAGCAAGCTTGCTTCTTTAAAGAAGTCATAACTGCGAGGCTGAAATATACTAATAAGAAATTCATGAAATTTCCAAGCGCTGTTAGTGATAGAGCGGAAAGCAAGTTGAGATATTTTGTGTTCTGATAGGCACATTAAGAAACATATCTCAAACATTTTCAGACTATCAGTATCACTCGTGGTAGCCTACATGATAGATTGTAGGTGTTTCACCAAAAGTTTAAGATTATCTACTTTAAAAAAATATATATTTTTAGCGATTTTCTCGAACACGAGCAAGATATTTTTCTTAAAACTGTAAAGATAGATTTTTGTCAGCGTCATTTCGTGAAGAAAATACTCTGGTTTCAAGATTGCATCAGATTGCTTAAAAAAAATAATAAATAATAAAAGTGTATATTAAAAAATGTAATCATGGCATTAAAATATGACCCGATACTTAGAAAACCGATGTTTCCTATCTAATAATTGCATTTCAACAAAAATGAATCTTTCACAGGCCAAAGTGACCTGCTGTTTACAGATACTGGCTGTCGTGATAATGTTATGTGAAGTTTAAAGAAGCCTGACGGCACCATAATGTCTCTAACTTGCCAATATTAATTTTTTCGCATTGAATGTCTTGAGAATTTTCACACCCATCCTCCACTGTAAACATTTCTTTATAGCTTATACTATATAGGTGATTAACTAAATTAGTAATACTTTTATTCACCGCCGCTGTTGTGCTATAAAATATTCGATACCTGTCAGGGCCGGATTGCTTTCTACCTCAAAAGTTTTTGCTGTTTCTTATCCTCCGTGGTTGTGATGTCTTCCGGAAAGAACCGGTGTTAGGCTGATCCCACTATCCAAAATCATGTCTTTCTTCGCTGCAGTTTCATTACTCCGCTCATGGTGGCATAGAAGCTTTTAGAAATAAGAGAGTACAGGCGAAGAATAGAAGTGCTAGGAGGAATGAGAAGTGTTCTTCCATGTGAATACATAGCATACACCTATGATAATGCAGGGGCTTCGAAAATACAGTTTACACTCTACACTTCTTTGTAACATTCTTATCAAGGATGATACTGAATAATTAGCGGATATTTAAGCTTAATAGAGTAGCCTAAAACTTTAAAATAGACCATGGGAATCCTACATCGCTGACAGTAAATTCAAGTATGTTGTACAGTAGTTTCGTTTTATGCCACTAAGTCCGAGATTTCTTTGCTGCTTTCGAGAATGCTTGGAACTTTGTATTAAAAGCTAGATATCTTCCCGGTGTGTGCTTAACTTATTGTATTACAGTTTAGAAAGAAAATAACAAAAAGGAATTATTTTTCTTGGCGTAGAATTATCTAACCGTATACAGTACTATTTGAGTTTTACTTTAGTTATTTAATACTGTTTGTGTTGGATTTTACTTGGGTAATTTAATTTCGCTTTTGAATTCTTGTTTTTTGTCATGCCAAAGAACATTCGTTGAGCACTATTAAATTACCAGTAAAATTACGAACACTCTTGCAGGTATCAGCGCAGTAATATTTCTGTTGCATAAATTCCGTCGATATAGAGAGATTTTGTGGAATAACGAATGCTTGAGGTAATTTCCCCTCACGTGGACGGACAGGCTTAGTATTTACCGTGCAGAGTGAGCGCCAGACCACGCGGAATACAGATGAGGCACAGGATGCGACCTATTTAGAAAATCACATTGCAATAACCATACGCGTTCAAAACAACACTTCCCATTAACGCCGAAAAATTGCTTCTCTACAACACGTTGTTTCGCTTATGCCTTCATTGTGTTCCGTTCAACTGGGAAATGTGGAGCTAAATCCATTAGCTGACGTGACTATAATAGGCTTCCCGATCTATCGACGCCCCATTTTGAAAAAAAGACGTGTATTAGCATGGTTTTTATAGTTAACATATTTTTTCATCGAACTATTTTGCGACCAGTTTGATAATCTCTTTTCTACAGTCCTTCATTCTTTCAAGGTCTGTCGATAGGTTTGGATCGGAAGGAACATTTTGACGTTCAACGGCTCAGGGATCCTCTATAACGGCATACATTTTCTTACTGTGATCAATGTCTTTACTTGAATTCCAAATGAAGGCACGGCCATTGAATGTGCTTGAGAAAATGTGTGTTCTTATTTATCTTAATCTTTTCCTGTTTGTCCCCTTGCTTTTTTATTCTGATCGTTCTCTTTCATTCAAAGCTATTTCATTCGTCCTTTGATCCTTCGTTCTTACCATAAATTTGTATCATTCTTTCCTCGGATCAGAGTTTTCTACCCTCGTGCTGCTCTGTTCAGGCTCCTTAGGCTATATTTGTATTACGTGCCCTTTGTGTATTTGAGTTTGCTTCTTTCATTGTCCATTCTTATTTTTATCACATTATTTGAACCATTCAACCATTGCTGCTTAGTTTGGTTCGTTTAATGCTGGTAATTTGTTTTGTTTGTTCTTTGCCGTTCATTATTAATGACGGTAGAGCACCGCTTCGTACTGCTGTGTTTTTCACCAGTAAGTCGCAACTTTGTCTCGCAGGAGTTATTGTACACGCAAATTAGATCGACATTTACTAATTTCACAGTCAGTCTTGTTTATATGATTTATAGGTCCATAATTTGTTTATGCGTTCATTCAACCTCTGTTCATTACATTCTTTTGGTTATATTGTCTCCTGTTTTCTATATTTTCCTGCTTTACAACTCTGCTAGCTTTTTGAACGTTTAAATCGTGCATGCTATGGAAATCTCAAGTCTATTGATTCACATAAACAGTATCGTGTATATAAGATCAACGCTCGTTTCTCAGCTTCGTCTGCTCCCCCGACCTCAGTTCTGTGATCCGGGTACGATTGTGGCAGAACTTTTTCTTTAAAGTGTGTCTGGCATATCATGTTCTGCGCCTTCTATTATTAGATCCTTTGCTTTAAAGCATTGTCTGCATTCGATGAAAAAGAGAGACATTTTGTTTTATGGTTATATTATCCTCGGTGTTCGGAATAACATTTGATATAGATCTCGGTATACAGTTACGAGTCAGAGATCATCATAACCTAGTTATGTAAGCGAAGAATATTAGGTATCTCTGACGTTTCATATAGCTGTTTGCTTTGAAGACAATGCGTTATATTTATTATTGTTCATGTGATGTTGGAGTTTAATATATTTCTCATTCGCTCTTGTTTGTATGGCTTCTTTCACGGGGGACAGTTAAATGAGGTGCTGTTTTGTGATGTGACGTTTAATTTTTCTCATATGAAGGGAAGGGTTGCTGCTGTTCATATATAACAACAGCAGACTCCAGTGTTGTTAACGCTTTCCTGTAACCCCAGACGCATATATACACGCTATTGTGTTCTGTGACTTTATATATTGCACTGCCAAGGATGTAATGCTCGCATTTTCTTGTTTTAATTAGCCTAGTTTATGTTCAAGAAGGACATGGATGAATACATACATCTCACCGGGGGTTAAACATTTTTTCTTTAATTACACCTCTTTGTTACCTGTTACATATGTGCAGAGTTGCTGCAGAAATTCTAATTTGGAAATGGCGTTTCGATGAGATCTGTACAGTTTCCCGGGGTTGATCTAGCGAAATACGGCCTGCAACCGAAACGTATTGTTTGCGAGTGGTAAGCAAGAAAGAAAAAGAAAAAAAGGGAGAAAGAAAGAAGGAAAGTCAAAGCGGAAAATTGTTAATAAATTATACGAGCTGGAGGTGCTAAAGATTTATTATATTTCAGTCTTCGAGGAATTATGCGCTGTATGATCATTTAAAACTACCGTTCGATCATAAGTATTAACACTACAGGTGTCAATTTTAGAGAAATTTTAATTCGGGGTATATTGAAAACATAATGTACTTTTGCTTAAGCAATAGATGGTACCGGTATGTATTATTACAACCATATTTAATTCTTTGCTAATATGGTCTATTTCCAATAGCGAACTACTTTTGTCCATTTAAAGATCAATCGGGGTTCGATCAAGGTAATTAAGGCATTTTTTATACAGCTGTTTGCGGGGTGAAAGAGGTATCCGTAGATTTTTAATGGCTTATTCCTAGGGGCCGTATTTTTTGGTAACAACGATAAGCGCGAAATTTTATAAAACAACCTCCCTTAGCTATATTCAGCTTTTATATGCTTAAAATACCAATATGAACCAAATTGAATCCACGAAATATCGCGAAATTCACTCGATTCCACGAAATGTGTCTATAAGCGCGAAATATGCCCCATCTGTCCGTAAAGTGAGAAATTAGCACAAAAATGTGCCTTAAAATCACAATATTGTGTTTTGGTGTAATGTATTTTCTATTTCTTAGCAGCATGCTTTTTTCTGCTGTTTCTATGGCTGTCGAAGATTTACCGATATATCGATATTTGTGATCGATTACAAAGATTGCAGAATTTACGCAAAGATTGTCTGCGACCTGATTTGTACTGTTCAGTACACTCCTATCCTGCTATGTCTTTGCCAAGTTAGCGATGCCTATGATCGATTACAGCAGAAGAGTGTAGAATGTTTGTTACTTGTATTCAACAGATTTCGTGTTTTATCCACAGTGGTATGGTTGGCTATCTGATGGTGTTTAGTAGAAATTACGATAATATTTCTCGTCATTATATTTGAACATTAACTCTAATTATGCCTAAATCGAAATTTACTTCAGTTCATACAAGGACGGAAGAATATAGAAATGGGGGGGGGGGGGGTGTTAGTTCATGTAAATAAACAAGCAAAGTTTATCATTGCGCAATGTTCCCAATGGAGTATAAGTAGGCTAATTTATTTCACGAAATACCCACCGAAATAGAAGGAAGTTAACACCGAAATCAGCCATTTTATTTCACCAATAAATCAGGGCCCTACTTATTCCTTCGGTAGAAAGAAACAGCATTAAGATACCATTTATGTCCCAACTGAACACTTACAAACAAAGCTTTAATCTAAACTTGAACCTTGCCTTATGCGATAAGTATTATAAGGATTCAATTTTCTCTTTGCGTTAAATAAAGTTGGCTATTTTCAATGCAAGTTAAATACGAACCACATAAAGCAATAAGCTATATGCTACATTATCTCACGCTTTGTGTTTATACGCGTCATTGCCGTTCGATACACCTATCGTTAATGCGATATTGCAATTTTGCAAACCTTAACACCTAATTATCTCAAAACCATAAACATAATCACAAATATCAAAATCATTTTATATTTATTATGATGTGAATTACTATCTCTCTCACTCTTCGCAATTATCCCCTTCCACCCTGTATACAAACAAGGATTGTCTGGTTTACCCAGGGCGTCATATAATTATAACATTGTTCTTGCTTAAGGTTTTCCAAGTAGTCGAGTGAGGATGGAAGACAGAAGATGAAGAATTGTTTTTAATACTTACTCCTGTTAGAAGCTAATATACATACATACTGCATTTTCAAGTATATAACATACTTGAAGGTCCACCGCAGTGGCGTAGGGGATGCGTTTGCTCCTCTCACGCAGGAGCCAGGGTTCGAATTCTTGTCAGGACCGGTTAACTTGTTAAGATGTACAAAATGAAAAGCCTAAATTCCAAGGAGGAACCAACTTTTGTACCGAAATAAATTTTTATTCGCCGTAAAATCCCCTTCAATAGGTACGCCTGCGCGAACGAAGATATTTCCACTGTCTCATTCTGCTCTACAGAATCCTGCATACGATATCACAGTTCAAGCTCAATTGTATCAAGTTAGTACCCCTGTAGTAACATTGAGCAGGTTAAGAGTGATATTTATAAGTAAATATTTAAGAATTTTTCAGTACTTACAATCAACATTGTATTCATTTATTATAATTTCACTATTATTTAGTTTGTCTTTTAC
Organism: Ectobius pallidus; assembly: GCA_964059195.1. NCBI lineage: Eukaryota > Metazoa > Arthropoda > Insecta > Blattodea > Ectobiidae > Ectobius > Ectobius pallidus. Next base: position 185,078,549 of record CAXKWD010000001.1, read on the forward strand.
TTGTGTTGTCGGCTTGTTCAGTTTTATTCTCTAGTATAATTAAATTGTATAATTATTCTTCTGTTTCGTTCATTCATCCTGGCTGAGTGATAGAGAAGTCCTTAAGGCTTTAACTCCGCTGGTTTAAGTAAATAAGTAAATACATAAATAAAATAGGATCTCTATCAATCAGCTGTGTGTGTATTGAATACTCGGATATTTTGTACGTGGTCTAAACAAGATCTGACGTTTATTGGGTCAAGCATGAACGTTACCGCAGGCCAGTAATTGCAGAGGGCCTTCAATTTGATTAATAGAACACAGAAGAGATGAGATGATTTAAGCTAAGCTAGATGTGACTTGAGTACAAGAGAATTGTTTACGTCTTCGTGCTTGCATGCAGGAATCGTTTCACAGTGACGGTGACATTCGTTCAGAGATAACCGCGCCCTATTTGAGAAAGTTACATAAGAGAGTCTGTCGAGTCTTAAATGACTTGTCTTTTCCTTTGTCCTCTTTAAAAAGCTTTTATTATATACTATGCGGATCACAGAGAAACTGCTGCCTCCTTTCCAAATTTATGAGCCTTTGAGGCAGTTAATGACCGTGGCATCTAATGTTACGCTAATTGCATTTCATCTTTCTAAATGCCACAGGAATTATGGTAATCAGTCTTACGTGACGTGGTATTTAGGGTAAGTATATTCTAAGATGTGTTTTATTCCAATCTCGATGAAGTTTTGCACACTTAGCCTTCAATACACAGTCTAAATTCCATTTTTTTTTGGGGGGGGGAACTCTTGTGACATTTTAGGCCCTTAATATTACATAGTGTAATGTCTCGACCTAAGCACCTTGTTGTTGCTTGCTGCGGACAAATGACAGTAAATAAACAATGTCCATTGTTGGAGGTAAATATTAGAGCAGGCTATGTTTGGTTGCTTAAAATCACCGCCGTCTCGAGAATTGCACTGCCTGTCCTATGCTTTATTTTTAACATGGATTTCAGAGTATTGTTAAATTGCCTAATTTATCCAGTAGAGGCGACACAGTTCACACCCAGATTGCAGCAATCACTAATCAAAATAAGCATTAAACAGACACAGATACTTGTGTTATGAGTTTAGAATGTAATATTATTCCAGTATATGACACTTACCTTGAAATGGAATTTTGGAGCAATAATTAAAATAAATGTAAATTAATTAGACGCATTGATAGACTATATTATGAGCACCGCCGTCTCGAGGAGTAATACAGTTTAGAAGGCAGTGATTATGAGACGGCGGTGACAGCACTACATAATCAACAATGTCGTAGCAAAAAACAAGAAGCAGTCTGGGTGTGAAAGGTGCTGCCATCTGTAATGTCGCCGAGTACGCAAAATTAGCCGTATAGGACAGGCAGTGTATACACGATTAATACAGTTTAGAAGGCAGTGCTTAAAATGTAAGTAGTATTTACTGTTCGTATTATCACAGTATACGTGGTATCATCGAATGCCTCAAGTAATTTCTAATATAGGGTCTGTTATATTCATTAAGGTAAAAATGCATCTGTATCTATATGCATACAGGAATAATATTCTTTTGTCTATCTGTCTGTTATGCAAATGTGCAGTTTTATTTCCATCCTTATTTCAGTGCGATTTATGCCAGATATTTGTCAAAGTCAGTTATGTAATTTATATTAAGCATTACGGTAAAAATACTTCCATGTCTGAATATATCGTATGCACAGATTTAAAATAAAAAAAAATTAAGTGCAAATATGAAAGCTCCTGAGGCATATCTAAACTCTATACAAATGTGGCAAGTGAAAAACAGAAGCTTAATATTGTAAATAAATAAAAATGTTATTGTCATTAAACCATTACAATAATAGACGAAGTCAGCTCTATAAACTAAAACTTAACCGACTATATACAGTTCTTGTTTTTGTATACACCAAATCTTCAAAGTAAAGTAAATTAGTTAGGAACTTGTTATATCATTAAATTATATTATAATTGTACTGTGGTCAAAAAATTCAGAGATAGAATGAAAAGGGTTTTCCACTAGCCAAGTATACAATTTACATTTAAACAGATTTAAAGGCAACTTAATGATTTCTAATGGTAATTTATTAAACATTCTTAAACCTAACACTTCATAACTGTTCAATGATTTTGATAATCTATTATGTGGCGCATGTATCTTATTTTTGTGCCTAGTATTGTATTTATGTATATCTTGTCTTAATGTATGACATGTGAAATTATTTTACTTTCTGTAGGGGGAAAATGTGGTGAATACTTTCCCTGGGAACACATTTATTATAATTAGATTTACTAAAAACTATAGCATTGTACTAACACATGTTTGCACCAAGTCATCGATCATAGGATTTTTCAATTACCGGTAGCCTAATCCTTCTGACGACAGTTTGTTATGCTACTCTCAAGGTTTCAAGATCATTCCGTGTTCATTACTAATCTGTACCATACCATTGTTGTAATGAAAATTGTTTCGAGATGGATTCATTAAAATGTCATTACGTCACGTGTAAAAAGTATGGTCGAACAAAAATAACAATTATGTAATCAATTTTTCTTAACTTAAAATGTTTGTTCCACCACTCTTCCGACAAGAGGTGGAGGTGATCCTAGCGAAGGATTAAATGACCAAAAAATTGTTTGCCGTCCTTTCTGTTAGCCACCCTCTCTTATTGAGAATGGGGGGGGGGATATGGGGAATCCTGTGAGAAACGAACCCGGGTGTGTCGAAGCGTCACCTCGCATCCGAGTGATTATATTTTAGTTTGAGTGGAATGGCGCGTCATCCATCACTGCAGATTACTGGAATTCCATCTCCCTTCGCTCAATATGGATTGGTAGCTTATATCGATATAGTACGTTATATTGCCAATACATCCCATCACTGCTTGACTTGTTCTCTGTACTTGGGTGTCAAAACTTCTTCGGATAGTAGGCCTACGCTTTTCTGGATATCACTTCTAGTTACTTACACGTAATATTGTTGATCATAGTTCCAATTCCTTCCAGGTTTATGTTGCAAAGATCTATGTATAAAGCAGGCAACCTCTATTGTCTATTGTGACATTAAATATTTATAAATTGCGGGAATTTTTGTTATAAAAAAACGTTAAATTATTATTGTGTAAATAGTAATTTAACAGAATTGAAATTAGATGTATCAGAGTTGTTCAAATTTAAAGTGAATACTCAAAATTTCTATCTGGATACCTATGATTTGATGAAATCCAAAATTTCTTGGAAAACATGATGCATTGGCTGTTTTATTGTTGAACATTGGGAGAAAATATCTGGCAGTACAAAGAGATGGAGAAATTAAGAACTACATTTAAAGAACCTCTAACCCGAACGCTAACCAGATGATGGTGGTGTTAAAATGAATAGACGTAGAAATGATAAAAATTAAAATATTTTGGAGTGACTATTATTAACCCTTAAATGCGTGACACTCATCCCATCATACAATGTACAATTCCATGCCGGACTGCATAGAAAACAGTTAATACAATGATAAGGCCCATCTTGTACCATACTCTTGTAAAATTATATGAAATTTAAATTTTTCTTTTAATCTTTCACTTAATTTTACTACAGATTTAAGACAACCACTGTATTCCATAGGACACTTCAGGCATTTAAGGATTAATTGGTTGTTTAATTAGTTAACAATAATTCCTTAGTTCTGATTCGTGATTTATATATTAACATCGGAACGTTAATTAACTTGAATCATCTATACTTTAATGACCCAGGGGTGAATGGAACCTAGCAAGGTTGTTAAGATACTAGTATCTTGACCTCTCTTACACAATCTCGTCACACCTAGCTTCATGTATTTTCTGGGAAATTATATATCCGGTGATGTGCTATGACGAATCTATTTTATTATCTATCATGTTCGTCGCAGTCTCCGAGCTACACTGTTTTCTTGCGTGTCAAATTAGTTTGCTTTATATTGCATCTTTATTTTTTTGTATTCAAAATTTGCTTTTATTTATACTACATTATCCGTTGAATTTTTTCTTTCTTTCTTGTGGGTTTAAATTCATTAATGTTTGCAAGTTTCTCACAACCTGCTTTCCCTGTTTTTTTTGCTTTTCCCTTTTGTGTATGGAAGAAACAGTTTCACCGTTGCGTGGCGGTAACAATGTTAAAGAGCTTTTTTATTGATCAGAGCTTGTGTAGATGAGACTCGAAGTACAATCAGAGCAGAACTTTATGAGATATACTGCCTTACTTTCTAAGAGTACCATCGTCCGATTTCCGGGGCTGTATTTTGTGTCACAGTACTTACTCTTTGTCTTCTTAAAGTAAAGTCTCAACTCTTTTTAACTTCTGCTAGAGAGCTTGCAATTATTCATAATTATGGGACTTTCTGCTTGAGATGTTATACCCTTCTTCTTCCCAAGAAAAAGTTAATACAGTTTGAATAACTTAATGTCTGCTCTTAATTAGGAAAATCTTTGTAGTTAAGAAATAACTTAAGTGTATCTTATTTTCATTACATCCATTTACGTGACATACTTCCCCACTGGATGGCTATTTAATCTTCCATGCATGCATCTGATATGGGTTAATACCGTTTATCGTTAAGGATTAAAGACATGCTGCTTAAGATATACGTTTTGGTGTATTATCTTAATCATGGACCATAGAATTCTTAGGAGCATTTTCCACACTGCTTCCCTTGCTGAGAACTAAAAGTAGCGGCGATTTGATTGGGATGTAATGACTTCTTTAGACTTCAAATTCTTGTAAACAGAGATATTTCTACAGTAGTCTTAGTTGACTTCGGAGTTCTTCAATACCGAACGAGGCGGGTTGGTGCAAGCGACAACTCAGCACACTCACATTTAGGAGGTCGAGCGATCAAATCTAGCGGCCTCCCAATCTGAAGGAGTTCTCCAACTGAGGTGAATTCCGCATTGAAATTCACTAACTCTTGCATGAAGAATAGAAATTTATAATTAATGCAATTACTAAATATTAACAAAATAGATCAATACCGGCACAGGATATCCAGATCGATTACTACTATTTCCTTTAGACATTTCCCTAGTCGCAAATTGACGAGATTTTCTCAAATTTGTAGCAAAAAATAGCCAATCCTCCGCCTAATATTGAATCCATGAAAATATACAAATTCAGTGTTTTCACTTACTTGTTGTTGCTTCCGCATTGGTAGAGGCCTATTTAAGTAAAAGAATTTTATATACCTTAGTGTCTTTTCATATATTTCTCTTAATGCTATCATGTTGGGAACTCGAATTTTCTGCACCCAGTGCTGGTAATCTAACTTACCGTACTACTTACTGCACTACTTACCACACAGGTGCATCGTTATATCCAAGCCTGCCTGTTTTGATGCTATTATTACTATTATTATTATTTCAGACATGGAATGTATTGATATTTCAATCTTACCTGTCCTTATTTCATTTCTATTTCTTAATCAATATTGTCCTACGATAATTCGCCAGGCAGCAATTCGTCTTGGACTGGTGGGCCTGCACTCTGCCCGCAGTAGAATAAGCGGATCTGTCGATCAAGTTGTTACTCTTGTATTTAATGACAGCTGATCTAAGTGATCAAATTTTCAAAGTATGTAACTTTTTTACGTATCAGGTAAATCGTCATAGAAAAAAAAAAAAAACTTTACTATCCACTTACCTTGTGTGCATTAGAGATTCTAGGTAATTTAAAATGACTCATCTTCTGCTCGTCTTTTCAAACTCTTTCCCTCAATTCGTCCTGCAATATACTATCTCAGTGTTATATGTTTGCAGTGAACTGCATTATAGGAATTCCTTAACGCTACCCTGTCATTGCATTTTGAATGGATGTCAGTCCTTGCGTCTATTTCGGTGTCCTAATTAGTTGAGACTGCGAGGCACAGTTTGTTTTCCTTGCATAACGAAGTCTCATTTGTCAGGACGTTACTGCATTCCAAGCTGTAATAGCTTTTCTTTATTTCGCAAGTTCGCCTTAATTTACTTTTCAGCACTCGATCCCGATAGAGCCGGGGTGTCGTATGGGCTTTGTGGCTTTTGAAAGTGCGAATCTTGCAAGACAGGCGGACTGAGTGCTGCGATTTATCTTGCAGATCCGTGTTACAAGCTGGGTGCACTGATTTAAAAGAGGCTGACTCCTTGGTTTTTCTTGAATTTCTTCTCTCCTTTTCTCCTGTCGCTTTATAATGGTGGATTGGCTGGCTTTCGACTGTTCTTTCCCTTGTAATGTAAAGATATAACTGAAACCTTTTCAATTGCGTTAGAAGGTGCGAAGGACTTGAAAAGAGCTATACTGAATGAATCATTAGGCCTATGCGTTGGGAGCAATCGTTTGAAAAGCTGCAGTTTAAAAACGTTTTTCACTGTCGACCCAATCTATCCATCTTGTGTTCGGTCTTCCTCCATTCCTCCTTCCTCGTGGTTTTCCTTCCAAAGCCACTTTTGGGAATGTTGATGATTGTTTATTATTCGTTACTAGAATTTTAATTTGTCATTCCAATCATTTCCAAATAACTTATTGAATTATCGATTGCTCAAAATCTTTTTGTTTCGTGAAATGTTCAAAAGATTGTTTGGTGATTCGTTGTGATGGCTTCGTGTCATAAATATTGCCGTCTGTTGAAAATTGTAATACTTCATTTCATACGTAAATAGGGGGTGCTGTTAAGAGATTATTATTAACGCTTTGAGATCTAATGGATATGTTTTTTTTTTCTGAATGAGTAAAATGAACAACATTGTTCCTGAGAGTAAATGAAATGTATTTACTTTATATTCACACAGTTTTGCACGTTTGTGATTTTTGTTATTCTGTTTATAACGATTATAAGGAAGAATAACATGAAAATAATACTTTAATACGTGGTATTTCAGCATAACATGTTAAGTAGCCTATAGACAAGTTATAATTTCATGGAACCCTGACAGAAGTAAAATATAAAGGCTTAAAAACTAAACTTCTTTCTATATTTTTCTCCATATCTGTAAGAGCAGGGCGCGAAATTTTCGGTTGCCAGATCACCATTGGTAACCAGAATTCTGAAAGATTCAATAGGAAAAAATGCTATATTATTTACTTCTATTATTTTAGTTTCCGTTAGGTTTAATACTTCGTTTCAAATTAAATAGTAGACATTGCCATATACAGTGACTTCTGACGCGAACAGGATGGATTATTCATACGCGTATTAAACTGGAAGCGTTCGGGAATACCCGGAAGTTAACGATATAATCTGAATTTACCACGCCACTTTAATTTACTAGATGTTTGGTCTCCTGTGTGTTAGCCAAGCGTTGCTCTGTTTCCTGTATTTTATATTTTATTTTTGCATACTTAAAATGGATATATGTTGTAATATTTATATGTAAAGAACAAATAGGGGAGAAGGTTGTTCGTCATGCTGCCTTCAGACTTGAAATTTCGTGTCTTGCTTTAGAGTATTGACTAAATTTCGGATGTTTTTACTAACTTCTGTTTGATTACTGATTGAGGGATTATTCCGGGAGCTTAGTTAGATAGAAGAGCACATTTGTTGCATGGTTAGTAAATACATTTAATTCAATATTTGTTTCACTGTATTAACGAGATATATTTTAGTAGCTATGTATAGAAAATAAGCCCTGTTCAAAATTGTTTAATTCCCCGTGGAGTCTCATTTCACCGGAACATATTATGCAGGTATCCGGAGGGAGCTTACTTCAGAAAAATGCAGTGTATTGTTTGTGGCATTTTATTTTAGGTTGGAAAGGGGGAGGCGGTTTTTAAAACACGCCACGGGCCGATTTACCATCAGGGCTGTGACATGTGACAATCACCATCAATCCACCCGCACTTGTATACACGCCGAACACACCTAAATATCAGATGTCGCCAACCAGCACTGCTTTACTAAATAACACACTCAAAATAGGAATTTGATTTTTTTTTTAAGTTTTTTGTTTGTTTTACAAAGTAACATGCAGTCAATCGTTTCCGAAACATTTAGTGCCCAACCAATTTAATATTTTTCATTTGTCGCCTTCAAACCTATCACCAGATCGGTATAGAGGGAGGTGCTTGTCCTCAAAACACAGGGATAGGTCAGCCGAAGCATTTCAACGGCCAGGGCAGGAAGAGACAAATAATGTAGTCCTTAAGTTATGATTTGAAAATGCCGAAAATTGCTAGTCTGTATTTTCAAGGAAGATACCGATTGACGAATGGCAATGCAGATGAGGGCACGGTTTTTTTTTTTAAGACGAAGAAAACATACTGCATGATTTTTTTTAAGGAAGGGAGGAATTATATTAGGTCCTGCTTCGTGGGGTTAAAGGCTAAAGAACAGGCAAGGTTATAGTCCTTTTCATGCCTTACTTCCCTTTGATTTATGCAAAACCACAAAAGGCATTTATAGAATGTCACTTGTTAGTACCTGTTGCTTTTCGGTAAGCTTAAGTGTTCCCATGTTAGATTTAATTTGTACATCTTATTCTGTAGAATGTCAATGGTGACAGATTCATAAAAGAAATTCTGTAGTTATTTAGTTGCGATCATTAGCATGCTTTTTATGTTGATTGATTTCCCTCGTATAATCCTATTCACATGCACCATAGTCTTTAACTTTCCCAAACAGAATATTATGTGTTAACATGCAATGCATTAATTAATATGTTTTCTCATCATTTGTATTGTCTCTGTATTCCTTGGAAAGGCCGATAACCTCATTGATGGGTGTACATTTTCGTTGGACATAGATTTCTGCTTAAATTATAATATAACTATCCTATGTTATACTAACTTCTTTTTTCTTCTGTGGTTGTCGACAAGATTGGAGACACTGGGGCAGCATGCGAACTTCCTTGGTCAGTTTTTAATGTGTTCTTAACAGAAGTCGCTCCTCGGTCGTCTTATGACACTGAGGGCACCCGTTTCAGGCTACCTACCTCATAACAATTCGAGGATGGAATCATTGCCTCCAGAAACGTAGTCAGCAACGCCAATCATTGAATCCAGGAGTCTTAGGTAACAAATATTGAGTAGCCTACAATTTCCTATTTTGTATTTTTTAAAACAAAAATTAAACAGTCTTCTCTAAGAATTTCACACCTATTGAAAACGTGAATAGTACTGAAATTGACACAGGTCTGTATGAAGAACTCGTAATAGGCCTACTAGGTTTATAATCGATTAATCGATTAAACATTTAATCGTCGATCAATTACATTTTCCGATTAATCGGTTTAGTCTAATTCTGAAAAAGTTTTTCGAGAAATGGGTCAAATGACTAAACTCCTTTCTCTCGCTTCTCCGGCCTTGGCACATCATGTGTCATTGAGCCTATTGTGCCCAAACAATTCCTGTTACTCAGAAACCTGAAGGGTAGTTTAGTCAACAAACTCGTGTGTCTCAAGTCTTGGCTGAAAAAATAACCGGAAATGTAAGTTTTGTATATATTTTTTTCACTAGTCAACTAATAATGGTATTCATTAATTCAGGATTTCTTCTGATTATCTATAGTGTAGTAGTTATTAAACTTGTAAAACAATATTAAATGTACACTTTGGTTTCGTTTAAAATATCGACCTGTTTGTCGATTAATCGGTCGATTAATCGATTAAAGTCAAGCGTTAACTCGATTAGAAATTTTAATCGATTTTCAGCCGTACTAATGACCACCAACGAGAAGTGGATCATACGTATCCACTTTCCTGCTGTGTCTTTTAGCCTTACTCCGCAGTCTCTATTCTTTATATCTTTATAGGTTTCAAAGATTGAGTGAGTGTAGTACATATTGAGGTAAAATCTTATCTTGAGAGAAGATAGCGTAACAGCAAAGAGCGTTAAGAGTTGTTCCACATTGGCGAGGTATATAATGATCCACATCAGATCGGATACGAGTTTTTCTCAGAGCTGCTTGGCGGCCTACTTGCGTTATATGCGACCTAGAGTCGTCCTCATTGCACGTAATACAGACACATCTCCTTATCAAGGTCTATGTCGACATTATTATTCCTGTGTTTTTGTGAGTACCGCGTACGTTGAACTTTCAAATGGTTTGTCCGTGCAGCATTTCGTCTTACCTTTATTTCCATGCAATTCCTTTTTTTTTTAATGTAAGCCGTGATATGTCACCATAATTAAAAGTTGAGTGTTAACCTAGTCATTGTGTCGCGTCATTATTGAGATACATGAAGAGGGGATAGAATGATAAATTATTCATACTATCCGGTCATAGCTGCCAGGTTGTCTGCCTGTCCTGCATTCTTCCTTAATGTTGCACGTAACTTCTGCTGGTAATACTCATGCTGTTATTTTAATATTTTTTCACGTCCTACCAGAATCAAATAGTTAATCTATAATGAATTCGAAGAGACGCCTCTTACTGAACTTTCATAAATTAAGTTGTTGTTATTATTAGGGCTGTATCGATTAATCGATTAAACATTTAATCGTCGATCAATTACATTTTCCGATTAATCGGTTTAGTCGAATTCTGCAAAACGTTTTTCGAGAAATGGGTCAAATGACCACACTCCTTTCTCTCGCTTCTCCGGCCTTGGCACATCATGTGCCATTCAACCTATTGTTTCCAAACAAATCCCATTATTCAGAAACCTGAAGGGTAGTTTAGTCAACAAACTCGTGTCTCTAGTCTTGGCTGAAAAAAAAAAAAACCAGAAATGTAAGTTTTGTATATATTTTTTCACTAGTTAACTAATAGCCTAATGGTATTCATTAATTCAGGATTTCTTCTGATTATCTGTAGTGTAATAGTTATTAAACGTGTAAAACAATATTAAATGTACACTTTGGTTTCGTTTAAAATACCGACTTGTGTGTCGATTAATCAGTCGGTTAATCGGTCAATTAATCGATTAAAGTCAAGCGTTAACTCGATTAGAAATTTTAATAGATTTTCAGCCCTAGTTATTATTATTATTATTATTGTTGTTGTTATTATTATTATTATTATTATTATTATTATTATTATTTACATTTGCCTAATAGGCTTGGAGTGTGTTTTCAATGAACCATATGATGAAAACTGTGCAGACTATATTGTAGATTTTTACTCATTTGTTATTCTTCCAGATGGCGTTTGATAAAATAAAATCTACTACACTGTATACTGCCCAACACTGACATATATATATATATATATATAAAAGTGTTAGGACAAATACTGATTAGCGAAATGTATCATCTCCGAATTCTTAGTTTGCATTAGTGTGAATTCAAACAACATGGAACGAAACCACTTATTTTGAAATTTCTGTTGACTCCTCCAGGATCCCCTAAATTATGTTAGAATGAAGTATAGGTTGTTATCATGTTTCTTTTCGACGTGTTAAAAGAGAAAAGTATCGACATCTTAACATAAATCTTGAATAGGATGGAGGGATGAATAATTGCGTTTATGCGTGCCATTGCGCCTGCTAAAGCCGTGCTGCAATCCCGCTTGACAGCTGTGACTGAGACGTTGCGTCTGCGCCGGGAGTCGTATTCTAGTTCAGTTCACCGTTCATTTTTTACCGAAACGACTCGTATTATAAATAAAATATGATTGTGAGCTATTCGCGCATATGTAGGAATTTGTAGCTTACATATCTTAATATTAGGAAATGATATGCAGTGAATAGGCTAGCTGTACTAGTTGTAAAATCCAAGTTACTGGCATTTTAACACTGCATGCCCGAAATCGGTCATCAAATAAGAGATCACGATAGAGGATTCAGAGAATCTGTTAATTGAATGGTACATCTGACCCTTTGGTTGATGTACAATTGGGACGTTCATTGGGGCTGTAGTCTTCTACTTAAAAGAAAATTATTACACACAAGCTGTTACGAAGGAGATTCCTTAGTAGTAAATATGACGTATTATTTTAGCAGCGTATTATGTGTTTATTTTTGCAGTAGACCTATGGGTTAACATTTATAACGCAACTTTTTCCGAATTTGCGTTATCTTAACTCTATCAAGCACAGGAAAATTAAAATAATTGAGTCAAGTCTGCGTTACATCTGCATGATAGTATTAATATATTTAGACCTCTCGTCCCCACACCAAAACAAAGGAAATGGCATTTTTAAACATTCCAATTGGAGACAATTTAGAAATAAACACTTGAATTGTGTGATAACTTACGATAGCTGCACACAGATTAATTAGATATATTTATGTACTTTTTTTCAAAATCAATTATTTCCTTAAATTCTTGCTATAAATACGATAACCACTGCCAGTAAGTGAAACAACTGGTTCTGCAATTAACCATAGTAATAGGTAATTCGTATGACAATAAAAAGAGGTGGTACAGTATATTATGTACCTTTTTATCATCCTACTTCAAGATGGCGGTACAGCGGCGGTATCGTTTAACACCATAACACCAACCTGAAGTTTGAATTGGAGAATCATTTCGTTAAGATTTCTTGTACAGCACATTGAATTTATCTTATAAGTGAAAAAACCTTTCTATGCAGGAATTTTGGATGAGATTGCTCTCTGAATTTATCATAACATAATTAGATACCCAACATGCGAAGAAATAAATGTTAAGATGTATAAATATGCTACGTGCCCTTCAGAGCCCATTGATAAATTTCGTGGCCGTTAATGGTTGATTTCTAGTTTAATGTATAATTGATTATTCCTTCAATATACGCTTTTTTGGTTCCAGTTTTATTGCTGAAGACGAAATTTCCTGTTCATATCTAATTACAATCATCAATATTTATTGCATTAAATATAATTGAAGATTTTTTTATATAAATATTGGTGATTGCAATTAGATATAAACGGCCTATTTCGTCTTCAGCAAGAATCTGGAGCCAAATATACCTACGATTTTAGTTAATGGTGTTTTGGTGGAATAATGAGTTATACACTGAACTTATAGTCCATGTTTAGTAACTAATAAACCTGCAGTGAAGTCTTCTATTACTTCGCTTCTCATTGAAGGTACAGGCACAGTATAAGTATTAATACAGTAAGGAAACTGTGTGTTAAAAGTCCTATGACAACTTGTTAGCTGGGCGACACTAGCGCTCCATGCGGCGGTTGAGTAAAACTGCATTCTCACCATATAAAATAACTTGGGAAAATGCATAAACACATAACAAAATATGTTATAATAAGAGAAAAAAATCTTCTTTCAAAACTGAATTTTAAATTTAAGAAACAATGAAGCATGTATTATATTTTAGTTAAGATCAGGCACAATTTTTAAATGCCACTTACCTGTAACTTGCACTGCAGTTCCTAGGGCTATTCTTATTACAAGTTTTAATAACTTCAAGATGATTCTTGGAAAACCAATTATAACTCATTTTTATTTTTAAAAGTAGCCTAATATTACATTAGAATAGAAATGTCATCATTTTACAAAAATAATACAATATTACATAAGATACAATACAAAATTCAAATAAAAATATAGGTTTCTATCAATATTTCTCAATTTCTAATACTCCAAAACTGCTTTTAGTATACAGTCGGTACAGCAGTTTTAATTAAAGAGTTCTTATTGGAATTCATAAACTGGCTGTTTTCGAAGTGTTCCAAACATAGGCGGCAATTTACATTTAAATATTTTACAGTTTTTGTTAGTAGGTCTTCTCGCCGACTATTGATGACCCATTTTTTACACCTGAAATCATTACAACAATTGAAGGTAGATCGAAGCCGTAAGATACAGAAACAAAATACAATCTCAACAATGAAGTTGAGGACGAGCAGTGTGACAAACCTATATTCAAAGGTCACTCTTTAATATAATTTATAACTTAAACGTTGATTTTAAAGGTGGGAAAAACCTTGGACTAGATACGCTTCTTAACAGTAGCCTATTGCTTGCCTGGGTTTGGATAATGATGTCATGTTAGTTTACTGTCGCAAACACCTTAATGCTTAATGGCACATGTATCCGAGAATTTATGATGTAAGATTATGTTTTCGTCATCTTTACGCCTACATCGTGTTCGAGAAAATAAATATCGTACCGCCTTTAAAATCGGCTATGTGCACTTTTTTACGAAATTGAGTTATGTGCACTGATATTCCTTAGCATTGATCCTTACAACCGGGCATGTGGATCTTTGATTGTCAGGTTTGTGCAAGCAAAGAAAAAAAATCGGCTACATGCTGCAAAATGGCCATGTGCATTAGAGCTCACATAGCCATTCTTGACTGCCAACACGGCACACATGTTTGTATACATAACCGGCCCTGACATATACATTACAATGCACATAGGAAATACGCTGCACCGCAGCAAATATTGTGTTATCTTAAGCGATCACAATACGACATCCTAAATATTGTTATCTTTAACCGTGATATAGACTGCTGACATTTTCCTTTCATTAGTATCTATTGTTAGAAATTACAACATAATTAAAGATAAAAATATTACATTAAAGTAAATGTAAACATAACCACACCAGAACATGTGTCAAGAGTAAGCCAGCAGGCATACAATAAATACTACGTATTTTTCTTCTTACCTTTCTGGATCTTTTGGGAAAGTGAAGAAATGCAATTCAGGATTTCTTCCTTTATTGTTACTGCAATTTATAGCAGAACAATAACATCCTTTCGAAACACGCATTGCTATAAAAATTCAAGACTCCTATTTATTTCCATTCTTCCCGCAGTAGTGATTGTAGTATTACTCAATGGCCGGTAGGATCGCATGGAATCTGCGCGCGCATGTCCGTATGGCAGAAAAACGGACTGAGTTTCTTTACTGTATACGTATACTGTGGTACAGGTGTTGGAATATTCGTTCAAATCTGTTTATCTTCGTTAGAAACGTGAGTAACTGTCTCTGTGGTTTGGGAGCAGTTGATGAAGCGCTCATAAAGCATCAGATTTATGTACTTTGTCTTCTCCATTTTAATGTCGCCGTTATGATAACCATAGTTTTAATTGCCTGTGCTGCAACCTTCGCTATCTCCGGCATATGTCTTTTGCTGCTCTAATACAACTTGGTTATTGAGTTTGCTCCCCTGAGAAATAACACCAGCCTGCCCCCTTCAAACAAGAGCTATTACAAACACTGGGATGAAAATAACTTTGCAGAAGATAGACTATCTAACGTGATTGTCATCTTTGGAAGAACAAACCGGCAGGATAGTAATTTAATATGATACCCAGCTCTCCGATATCGCGTATATTAAAATTGCCTAGGAAGTGTTCATTGCAAGCGTTATTTTCTTAACGGGCGAATTTAAGAAATGCTTGAAATGTCAATTTTTTACTGCATTTGGGTCGCCTTCATATAAGCCTGTTGCAGTACAAAGTGTAACCTGATTAATTATTTAACTAAAATTAAGAAAATGTTAATTTACTTATCGCCTTTCTTTTTCCTCTCGTAAAATTCAGTTAGATTCTTTACGCCGTATACATTCGTTTTGAAATTTCATGATTTCGGACGTTGAATATATCTAAAAAATCTTTCTTTAATTTTTTCTGAAACCTTTATACTATTGATTGATTGATTGATAAAGTAGTTAGCATTGCTGACAACTTATCCGCAGCCGTGGGTTCCATCCTAGAATCTCGGATTTTGGGGGGTAAGCAGGTCTTAAGGTATGCACTCGACTCGTGAAGGTATCCGAGGAGTTCTTGGTAAGGAAATAGTGGCTCGGATCACGAAGATCACCAGCAAAGGCCATTGTTACAGAATACTGTAAATATCCCTCGATCCTGTCCTCTGCTGATGCTGAAGTACGGAGGTAAATTACGTAACGGTCGGTTGGAGGCTTTTTCTGGACATGGGATATAGTGTCATGGAATTAGTTCTTTATGCTTTTTAAGGATCATGATTATAATTGAGGTTATAATTATTTATTTCTATTCCAAGTAAATTATGGAAACCATCATCTTGCCTGTACGTTACATACGCCCATTCCATTTAAGCATTAGAATTAACACAGTTTCTGTGATAAGGTACATTGGTCTATTTGGACTGTATAGTCTCAAAAGTCAGTTATCAGAAGCAGTTACATTGTTTAGACCTATATAAATTATATTAAATATAGGCCTAGCTCTATACTATACATATAAAAACCTCCGTGGCGCTACATCCCTGGAGGGACCAGGCCTAACCATCCGACTACTGCGTCATCTACCTTAGACAGATGGCAGGATTGGGGGGCATGCATGTAGTCAGCATACCGACACCCAAGGAGTATTTAGTTTCTGTGACCTGAGCCGCTACTTGTCAATCAGTACCTCCTCAGTTTGTATCACGACTCTGAGTGCCCCCTGCTCCAGACATCCCCCATCTCAGAAAAATCCGCGGAGGTATCGGAGATCGAACCGTGCCTGAGATCCATAGCCAGCGACGCTAACCTCGAGACCTCGCAGGTGGTCACTGCATATTTGTTTAAGATTGTAGTAATGGTAAAATTCGTACAGCATACCTTTGTAGTAATGGTAAAATCGTACAGCATACTTTCTTTTTGAAGTGAAACTTCTTTAGCCGCGGTAGGGGTAAATCGAGAGCTTGTGTAACGCTCAAAATCGTCACGAAATTAGTGAGGTGTGACGGAACGGACTGCACAGAAAACAATCAACTCAATCCAAAATTTAAAAATCCCAAAAATTAAAAATTAAAAATCGAAAATTTAAAAAATCTGAAAATCGAAAATAAAAAAATCAAAGGTCCAAAATTTAAAAAAAAAATCCAATATTAAAAAATCCAAAAATTCAAAGATCCGAAATTTAAAAGTCCAAAAAACTAAAATTTTAAAATTAAAAATCTAAATATCCAAAATTTAAAAAAATTAAAAAATTCAAAATTCAAACATTCAAAATTTAAAGAATAAAATATCCAAAATTAAAAAATCCATAATAAAAAATTAAAAAATTCAAAGATCTACAATTTAAAAAATCCAAAATTCCAAAATTAGAAAATTCAAAGATCAAAAATTAAAAAATCCAAAATCCAAAATTAAAAAAGTTCAAAAACCTAATATTAAAAACTCCAACAAATCAAAATTGAAAACATCCAAAAGCAAACTGTTTCACTTCTGTCGCGTGGCGTTCCACGCACACTTTTTTAAACATTAGAAATGGTTTACACAGTCATTTATCTTGTACATTACACTTTTCGCAAATTAGCATTAGTAGTCCCTAATACAAAAAATACACATATAAACAGAACGATCGTTCAGTAAGCAGAAATCTTTTTTGAAATTCAGTTTCCATGGGATTCTAAACTTTTTCATTTATTTCGAATCTCTGACCTATAATACGTTCCGCGTTGAATTTTGCCGGCACGGGGCTCGATTCCCGAACCCGAAAAGAGGAAGAAGCAGGAATGTAGCGAAGCGAGGCGGATACCTGTGGTGGAACGGAGCCGGCGAGGAAGGTTCTCCCCGCTTGCCGTGCCGACTTGTCCTCCAGTTGAGCCGCGACCACTGAGGCGATCAGAAGTGGGTACACCGTGCGCCTGTCTATACCAGCTAACCCGTGTTTTCATATGATCAGCTGTAGTCTGAGCATTCATCTGTCATCCTAGTCACCATGAGTACGATACCAACATAGGCAAGAATCATCATTATTCTTCTGTTGGTTAAGGAATATAATCGTGTCATAGAGCACGAGAACATCTTCGCAAGTGACAACATCTCTTTAATTCATCAATAGAAAATAATGGAATTACTAAGGATCCTACTTTTCAACAAGTTTACTGATATTCTTTCTCCACTATGTGACATGCAGAGGCATTTACAGAGGTATCTGTAGGCGAGATTGAATACGCACCGAAGTATATCTTTCAGTAACAAAGACTAAAGAAAACTTTCGCAGACTTCGAAGTAGTAGGCTAAGTGGGTGCATATGCCAAATAAAAATCATACCAAAGAATATATCAGTGCCTTCGAGGAAGAGAGAGAAAACTATTAACAGTTATTTTTCCAGAAGATTTATTTTACGTGCAAATATAATTCAGTATTCTTAAAAATAAAATCCACACCAAAGATATAATAATAGTATAACATAGTAATATATTATAAAGTATAATATTTATTTATTTAGTGCCTTGTTTGAACAATATTTTTCTGACAGGGTCGGTGATACTATATAGAAGTGATCTTATGTGATTAGTGGTGATAATATTTGTTATGTCTTTCAAGTGTTTATCCGAGTGTTTCAAAGTGTTGAGTGTTTATTAAAATGGTCGTTCTGGAGACGGCAACACCCTCCTCGGCGGTCAGTCTGGTGGACCCCCTAGATACCTATTCTAATCGATCATCCATGAAACTTGTACCAAAGAGGTTCATCAATATCCATCAATGGCTTGGACCAATATGTGCGAAGCAACTCAAGGAAACACTGGTAAGACACTTGCCTAATATTAACTATTAGATCATGGCTGTTTGACATTGAATTGTGTGATGAAAATTATTTTCATACCAAACACCATAGGCCTAGTTAGATTTGTGTATTGCCACGATATATTTTAAGTGTCGATAATGTTGGATTCTGTAAGAATTCTGTGAAGCACTCCTATCTGAGTTATTGTTAAACCGTGCGTAAATATCGCGTGCGAGCGTTCATTCCCCCTCCCCAGGATTTTTTGTAGTTTTTGTTATTTCATTGTCCTTCGAAAATTGCCGAACTGTCATGTCAGCCCACCTTGCCATTTAAATAACAGTGACGTAATTATTGTAACAAATTTTTGGAGCCAATCTTTATACCATATACTTTGAGCTTAATTTGGTATTTAAATCGGCATTATTTGCGTAGAATCCGTTAGGCACTCTAGAGTATCTTTTAAGAAAATATATAAGTATTTTTATTTGTAATGCTATCGTTTCTGTAAAATAATCTTAGGAAAGAAATTCATTAAAGTTAATAATAATATTAATATTAATAAGAAGAAGATAGTTAACCAACTCCATGTAAGAATACAAATCATGGCGAAGTAAGTTGACGGCTAAGTTAGTTGTATTGAAGGTCTAATTCCCTACCGTAATTCGGGGTTGATATTATAAAAGACTAACGGGAAACAAATTATTCTTTCTGGCACGTTCATGACAACTTTTATGTATCATCGGCATCAAAGCTTAAGTACCCCGACATAAAGTGCAGTAATTGACTCCCTAGGGAAAATAATCATAATAAAGTGTACGCAAGAACTCATTCGAAAAAAGAAATGAAATTAAGAAATGAAATACCTGGGATCATAAATATTGCATATCTGTACTTCCAGATCTTTCGTATGAAATAATTGTTCATAATTGCAAGTTCACACACAATGCAGCGACATCAAGGGCTATTAAGTTATCATTATGGTAGCTACATGTATAGTGAGAATAACTGCATTTTTGGCACGCAACGTTCATTCTAGCGCCTTGACGTCTTGCTCCTATATGTTGTTGGAGGTTATCATATATTATTATTATTATTATTGTTATTATTATTATTATTATTATTATCATCATCATCATCATTATCATCATTATCAACACCACCATAGTGATCATTAAATATTCTGTGGAACAGAATAAACTTTAACGCATCACATACTTACTCTAGAGCTCTGGTTGAATACACGGTTATTGAATAGAGAAAGAAAAAATCACAAAAAAATATGAATAGTAGAACTTGTCAGATTCTTGTGGATGCAATTAATAAACAGAAAAATGTACTTACTGCTACATTCATTTTGATAAATTAATTAATATTGTTATAGGTTAAATTTAAAGTTTTTTACACTAAGAAAAGATTGCCAGATATTAGTAAAAAGTTCAGCTATCTCATATACAAGCGTGTGCATAAAAATAATTTTATTTCCTGTGCTATGCCTGATTTTGGAATTAGTCATCTTACATCCTAGAACCTATGCATAATGACTAGGGACCGGATTCTTAGGTTTTTACCTATTTTTTTCCTTGCTTCCAAAACAAAAAGCGCTCATACACTTTTTCGAATCATGTCCATAGGATTCACCCACATTAATTCTGTGGCACCTAAAAATACCTAAATGGGGTATAAAAACCTAATTATACCTAAACGGGATATAAAACCTAAAATATCTAATTTAGGTTACTTTTTTTGTCTTTTTTGTTTGTCAGTTGAGGAATCGATATTTTGCGGAGAGACAATAATTTTTGTCGGGATGAAATTAATATCACCAGCGTTTCGTTCAACCCATTGTCGTCTAGGATGGACAGTATCAAGAGAGGAAGTGTAGAGTACCGGCGAATTGCTTTTAAAATATTCGTACGAACAACCATTGCTGCCGTGTAAGATCAAGGATATAGAATTCTGTGTTTTAAAGAGTTTGTTAGCCTTTAGTACTGTCTTGTTATTCACACTGAGTGGTCTCACTGTGTTTTAAGAAGACGTGTTAATTATGTATTGAATCCTATGTAGTACATTCAAATTCACTAAACCAATTATTCTACGCGAAAACGATATTTTGGACAAAAAACCTAAAAAAACCTATTTCACCTAATGGAAAACCTAAAACAGTGTTTTTAAAAACCTAAAAATCCGGTCCCTAATAATGACACAATAATAGCGTAACCTACCTCCGAATGTCAGTCAAGTGACTCGTGATTTGAAGTTGACCACAATTAATTTCTACTTATTTGGCCAATTTGCGTGTTTGCACTTGTAATAAATAATAGTATGCATATCTTTAACGCATCTCATAAAATGCATTCTTGATCAGTTGCAATGCAATGGCATAAATATTTTATGCTATAATTTTTTTTCTACATATTTATTGCACAAAAACTGCATGCAATTCTGCATAGAGCAGTTAGGAGAGAATTTTTATTAAGATTTCCTAGTATTTTAATGTAGCCATTCTGACTCGTCATTTACTGCACTTTTTTAAGCCGGAGTACAAACGAGAAGTAAACTAAAAAAAATATATTAAACAGAACGGAAGCATTCGATAAATAACGATATAATACAATATATTATTGTATAAGATGAAAGAATATTATATAACTCATTTAAACATTCTTATTTGCCGGAAATACGCTATTTTACTGTTATGTAGGGTAGTAAAATTTATTCTATCTTTTTATTTCGAACAATATGAGGAGCAGACTGAATTAATCACCCTAACTTGGAATAACTGCATTCCAAAAAGACATGTACTGATGCTAGAAGAGCGTAAAAAGGTTTCATGTGAAATTAACATTTTATATAATTTTTTCTCGCTTGTACATCCTTTATTGCACATTAAATTGCCGCATGCCTGCAGAAAAAAGACGCGAAACCTATAAAAATGTGCAGAAGCTTTTATATATCCTTTCCTGAAGTTTCAGCAGAGCGTTTCATATTACTTTATATTATTACCCTTTTCCACTGTATGGGTTTTATAGCTACTGTACCCCATAGTCATTACGCCTCTCGTTATGGGATACACAGAAGCATTTAGCGCTTTTACTTCGCCATACAGCTATGTTTTAATGCTGTGTTTCCAAATGAACCGAAAGGGCGTGGTTGCTAGGGTGACTGAAAGACTGACAGGTTTTATTTTTTTATTTTTTATTTAATTTTTTTATTTAAATTACATTTACAAACTTATGTACAAATAGGCTACAAATACAAAAATACACAAATAAAAAAAAACATTTACAAATTTCAAAATTAAAGTGCAATACTTTTTAAGAAAAGAAAAAGAAAGAAAAGAACCAAATATATATTTAGAAATACACCCGAATGAGCAAACTGCTCGTGCTCGGGTGTAGATTCAGAACATCAGAGTGGAGAAAGAGGAGAAACAAAAAACAAAGTGAGAAAGAATGACACACTTATAAAAAAAAGGTGAAAAACGTTAAACAGAGCTAGAAATAGAAAAGACGAAACTTATAAAAAAGTGAGAAAGAATGACACACTTATAAAAAAGGGGGAAAACGTTAATCAGAGCTAGAAAAAGAAAAGACAAATTTATAAAAAGGAGACAAAAAATATTAAACACAAATACATACAATAAATAATAATAATAAAAATAAATGACTTAAAGCTAATAAAATTACAAAAAAATGTTTTACATACTTATTAAATTTAAAATTGGGGTAAACTGCGAGATCGGGGTATCTACTGATCACAGAGTTATAGAAGCGGGGACCAAAATTAATGGGTTTTTTGTTTGTTATCAGCTTATGAGTGAAAAATTAATTATCTTCATTAATTTTTAATTCTTCTAGTTCTATATTAAATCCTATTACTTATTCAGCTAACAGCTGTCGTAAGATTTCAATTGAAGTGTGTATCGAGATAACAGTCATTATAAACTGATTTCACTAGCCTCTGAGGACTAATCAACCTTTTATACCTCGTCAGCTTTTATGATTCCCTGCAGAAAATATTTTTTAATTAATATAATTGGTCTGCTGATGATTCCTGTATGCTAGCAGTGTGATGATAAATTCCGTATACGTAGAAACAGTATGCCTTAATTCTAATTATAATCCTGAATTAGCTTATTGCAAGAATATGGATTGCTCTTTTTTCTTCTGTGCTTTTTTTTTAACTTTAGGGGTTATCCTGCACTTCGTGGGGATATTGCAGTGTATTTATAAATAAGTTCTAGGCTTTAATATTGTTCAACATATTTCTGCAAGAATTAAGTGCAATAATGTGTCAATTATTGTGCTAATGCATTTTTTTAAAATCCCCTGTCATTTCAGTCTAAATGGCCACAATACTACAATACAAAGTATAACTGAAATTGTAGACGTATAAAAATTGTAATAATTTCTATATGCGGTGTTTAAAAAATAAATCAAACTGACCATGCCAGAAATGTATTAGTTTTCTGTTAACTTCTAGGTAATAATAATGTTATAACATCAGTGATTTCAATAACTCTTGAAGTTGCTTAATCTTATTTCAGAACTCATTTAAATGGGGTATCTGTTGTTGTGTTTTGTTTTTTCGGACACTTTATCCTATTTTATAGCAGATATACGTGATTTTTCTTCCATTTTATGAATGGGCCCACGGTCAATGCTACAATGGAGAAACTTCACTGTAAAACCAATCGTGAGGGAAAAAGGAAGTTGAAATTTCTATTTTATCCTGCAAATTTATAGAGAATAATTACACTTCGTAGTTCTCACCGGGGATATTGTTTTCCCACTCCCTTTAACATGTCAGTATTGTTCATGCTATGTATGGTTTAGCCTGAAGCGTGTTCATGGTGTAAGACGGATGACCCACCATCGCAATGGGAGTTATGCGGTGCATGATGTGTACGTTTTGATATATAGATTGTGATGATGACGACCGCTTTATCTGGTCACGCTGCCTGGTCACCACAGAGTTCAGTCACACATCTGCAAACCACAGCACACATACCTGGTGGTTGAAGGCACACAGTGGCTTTCCACTTCTCATACAGACGTCTAATATCAGATGATCCTCACAAATCTAGCCGAGTAGGCCTACTGGATAACACGTCGGTTGAAATCGTACCTTCTTCGGTGTGACAATAAATTATCAATTATGAATTAATTTTAAAATAAACCCAATCTTCTCCGTAGGCGTAATAATGAACTATTGTTTCTTATATAAGTTCATGTTTCAAGATTAAAAAAAAAGTATTTTATTTATATAAATTTTGCCCGTGTTCCTTGGCACTTCTTGAAAATTTACCAAGTATTTCGGGCGGATTGATCGCAATGTATTTTCAGCTTCCTTGTCTTTCTGTCAGTCATTGGTGTAAAAAAAACCTCAGTAATGACTAGCTTCATAACCTGTACTCTTCACCAAATATAATAAGGATAATAATTCACGGAGGATGAAACGGGCTGGACGTGTTGCGCAAAAATATTGGATGGGAGTTTGGGAGACCCGAAGGGAAGATACCATTTGGAAGACCTAGACGTAGGTGGGAGGACAATATTAGAACAGATTTAAGGAAAGTAGGATTGCACAAAATAGGGTTGAATGGCGAGCTCATGTAAGCGCAGCAATGAACCTCAGGGTTCCATTAAATAGGTAATATTCCTTTACCCTGCTGAGGAATTGTCTATTGCCATTGAGTAACTAGGCCTAAGCATTATTAAGTTGCTTATTATGATATAATAATGTCGCATAATATTGGCTATACAAAAACATTACATTTAACGAAGATTTCTTAGGTTAATATTCTGAGGGTAATTTTTTGCTTCAGGTTTGGTTTTGTATTATCTTTTACACTCCATATTGGCGTAATATGAACTCTTAGCCTTTTTTCCTTTTTTGGATTAAACATACGGTATTGGTAATTTTATTTAGTTGTGTATGACTCAAAACATGCTTTCCTGCAAATATTGTAAATGTGAGGAAAAAAGTTAACTTGTTTTAAGTGGAAATAAATAGTCATATCTAATCAGATTTGGAAAACTATGTGGGAAGTCTTGGCGATATCCTTCTAGGAAAAAGTTGCAAGGAAGTGATTCCTCTAATTTCTGTACGTATTATCAACGGAATTCGAAATATAG
Source organism: Ectobius pallidus (assembly GCA_964059195.1). NCBI lineage: Eukaryota > Metazoa > Arthropoda > Insecta > Blattodea > Ectobiidae > Ectobius > Ectobius pallidus. Next base: position 185,103,016 of record CAXKWD010000001.1, read on the forward strand.
TGTTTCTTTGTTTCATTATTAGAAATATAGGAATATACGTCCATGTAATCAGCGATTCCACGGAAAGTGAGCCTGAAGTGTCCAGACCGTAATAACTTTTAATATTAATTTAATAGTATATGTCATCGCTAAGTGTGTGTTGAACAGCTAAACTTGTTCATTTGTTTCTACCGGGTATTTTCCATGAAAGCAAATTTTTCGGAATATGAATAAATTAGCATGTAAAATACTAGCGTTGGAGAGCGTATCCAAATCCGGACCTGTATTAACACTCGTCATACTCTGCATATTTCCATATTCGATCTGTCGTGACATGCTGTTACGTCAGTAGATTGTTACAGTACATCGCCAGGAATCTCGAGTTCAGTGCTCTTCTCAGTGTGAATAGACAAAGCGAGGCTCGAACCCTGTTGTCTCACATGTCATATTAATTTCCTGTCGGAAGATAGAGAAGGAGAATTAACTGTTGCTGTGAAGTATACGTTCTTGCAGGCGCCTCGTAGGTGAATCACTTCACCTTTGTGCGAGGCTTCTAATAGCTATGTTATAATATAAACTTATTTAATGGTAACTTTGGCAGTTCCCTAAATCAGAGCATTACAAAAGTAACCAACAAGAAACAGTCTCATGGCCTTCTCTTCTATAAGCATATAATTTTCTTGCTTTTTCTCTCACTTTTTCTCCGTTCTGTCATAGTGTAACATTGCATAAGTGTTCATTCATTTATTTCAACCAGTGGCAGATGCAGAATTTTCTTTCGGAGAGGGATTTGAGGAGATAGAAAGAAAACTAAAACTAAAAAAAAAAGTTATTTTATATTTATAAGAGTTTACAAAACTAGTAGTTCGAATGCGTATAGTTGTAGTATAATTAGTTTGATTGTGAAACATGTCCAATTACCATTTCAAGAGGTACACAAGTTGAAATGATTTGAAAAAGTTTTAAGAAAAATATTCGAACTAAAAAAGAATGGGATGTCAGGGGAATACAGAATACTGTACAACAATAAAATTTACAGTCTGTATCGCTCTCCTAATATCGTACGATTAATTAAATGCAGGTGGTTAGTACGAACTGTATATGTTGCTCGAATGGGAGTGGACAGGTATTTATCTAATTTTAATGGGAAGACCAGAAGGAAAATGACAATCAGCAGATCCGAGACGTAAATGGGATGATAATATTAGAATGGATCTAAGAGCAACTGATTGTAGAAATTCGAACTGAACAAGTTGACTTAGGACTAATATTTTCTTCATTCTCGAGTTCATTTTTCTCTCTTTTCAATCCATGAGACATAAGTACGGTAATTTATTTACTAGAAAACACAGATATAAATATGTATGTAAAATTTTTTTGTACCGATTCGCATTTATAGCCTATTCTTTTAACTTTTTTTTCAAATTTGGGGGGGGGGGGTATGTCCCCTCGATCCCCCCTCTGCGTCCGCCATTGTTTTCAACCATTCAAAAAGCTGCTTTGTTCTAGATGTAGTTCTTAAGTCTTTGTGTGGATAAGTGACCAGCATATACGCCGTAAGTGTAATATAATATCTGACCTGATGTTTCCATGTAGACTGCGTTCAATTCGAAATTAATTAAAGATGACCTGGGTAATGTGGTATACCATGAAATATTTCGAGATTGTTTGAGTGAACGATCTTATGAAAGCCTATGTTTGAGTGAACGATCTTATGAAAGCCTATGGCTGCTTATCAAGTATCCCCTTCGGTTTAAACAATTACCTAGGGCAAACAAACCTGAATTTGCAGATGTCCCCCCCCCCCCCCCGTTAAATTGTCATTTAATCTAGAAGCCCGGAATCCTATGACGGGTCCGTCAAGCTAGTACAATACAAACGAACGGGTGTTTCAGATAAAACTTTCAGGTAGCATAGTCGTATCATCAGGATACAAAATCGGATCAAATTCGTATCAGCAGTTTTCGGAAAATAATGAAAATACAATTTTCATTTGAAAATAGCTGTACTAAAAGTCGCGAAATGCCTTATGTTAGAATACTTTAAATTACTTAACTACCGTATATAAAATATTGTTTTTATGATTTATAATTTTTTTTTTAGTTAAGCTGGTCACACACGTAACCATAGGCGTAGCGAGGGGGGGGTTTTGGGGGTTTGAACCCCCCCCCCATTGATTAAAAAAAGGAAAATTGTATAATTTTTTAAGTCTGCCCATAAATTGCTTAATACAAGTATAAAGCGTGGGAAGCTTAAAACTCGTTATTTTGCGTCTTAATTTTTAAAATTTTCCAGGGAAGGACCCCCGGAAGCTTAAAACTTGTTATTTTGCATCTTAATTTTTAAAATTTTCCGTGGGAGAACCCCCGGAAGCTTAAAACTCGTTATTTTGCATCTTAATTTTTAAAATTTTCCGGGGGAGGGCCCCCGAACCCCCCTCTCCTTCCATACTCGCCAGACCCCGCGGATGTTATAACCCCCTCCATATGGTCGGCCTGGCTACGCCTATGCACGTAACTGATTTCTTTTTCTGAAAATTCGTGTGTTAATGCCGAAATATTGATATCAAATTTCAGAGTTGTATAGGGCCATTCTAAGGGCTTTACCTGTTGTGTGAGTCATGTGAAGCTTGGTTCGTTTTTCACGTTACATTGTACGTTTCGGTGAAGATGTTATTCCACGATTCTGGTTTCTTCCGTCCTCAAGAGTATAGTGCAGTGGTCCAGTAGTTAAGATGTCTTTTCCCGTGTTAGAAGACGTTCATTTGCAGTGCGGATTTTTCAGGCTACCAGTTCCCTCACCATGTGATGCGAAACATAACAGACTCCTACCGTGGTAGGATTTCCAATTTGCGCTATGTTTTTCAGTAGTGCGGTTATTGTTAGTAGTAATAAAATAGGTACCATCTCATGCAGCAATCAATTTTTATACATACCCTATGCATATACTATAACATGAAAAAGAAGTTAATTACTATAACATTAAAGTTTTCTTTCGCACAATTATGGCATCACAATTTCTTAATTTTCAGGTACATCAGTTTCTTCTGAGTTTTTATATTTGTCACACAGGGGGCCTAACAACATATGATAGAATAAGTTTCATAACTTATTCAAAGTTAGCTTTTTGAGATTCACTGGCCATTGGCTGAATCAATGCGTTATAAATAATAGTGTAATTCTGCCAGAGAAGCGACAGGAATTTGGAAACTTAGTCCCAGCGGATCGTTAATAAAATTGCCAACTTAATGACTCTCTTAATTAGACGAGATAAAATCGCATTTCGCAATTCCGCGTAGGCGCCTAGGTAGAACCCCTATTAAGTTTAAAGATGACAGCTTACAAGTTCGAGGTCGATGGCCAATGTTCAAAATTTAACAACTTTATTATGTTGATACAACTAAATGTTAAAACGTGTTTAAATTCATAACCTTTTCAAACAAAAGTGACATGCTTCACAAACCATGTAAAGGATAGGACCACAGCTGCAATCAAGGCAATATATGACATACAAAACTTAACCAGACTGTCAATCAACACTGCCATGTTATTGTTCAAAGCCAAAATTGTTCCCATACTAACATATGGAATGCAACTGATTTGGGAACAACTAACAATGTCAAATCTAGAAGAGATTGAGAAAGTTAAAGCAAGATTTCTAAAGGCTACCCTAGGTGTATCCAAATACACAAAATCCCGCCTTGTTTATGAACTTACGAGGGAGCCTTTCTTCCTAGAAGATCTACATATGGAACAGCAAATGCAAAACACTAAGCAATATGCACGAGTTCTAAAGAAAGGATATGACAAGAAAAAAGAAATATGGAGAGATTTCTATAGTACAGACGCCATGGTGTACCGTCAGTGGACACAAACTAATCAAGACTACAGAAGTGCTATAACTCGAATGGCGATTCATGGATATCATCACAAGATATGTAAAAACACATCATATCATGAACCAAATATCACTTGCGTGTGCTCGCTGTGTGAGGAATCGTGTGAACGTTACCACCTACAAGACTGCAAGAAGAGAACAAAATCCTTGATGGAATATAGTAAAGAATAAACACTGACACTGCAGATAAGTGCGCATTCTTATCTTATTATATTTGTTATGATGTAAATTATATTTCTATCTGGCTAAATGACCCTATAAAATCACATGAAAGCGAGGTGAAAAGATCGAAAACAGAATTTTATAGTTAGACATAATAATGTAAATTAGGGAATGTTTCTAGTTGGAGATAATAATGTAAATTAGGAATGTGTCTAGTTATCTAAAATTATCGATTGAGGATGGGCAGATGCTTCTCTATTTAAATCACTATTACCACCACCATTATATTTTGAGATTCTGTATTCCTGTCCACTGATACTTCCTTTGGTAAGTCTGATGTGAGTTGTAAAAAATTGATTAGTTTTGTTCCGAATTTCGGAGGTCGATGGACGTGTCAAAGGATATTAGTGTAAGACTGTTGTAAAGATATTCTCATTGGCAGGACATAGGCATATGCGCACAATGTCATGTTTTCAGTGAACTGACAATGTGCACGTTATTAAATAACTTTCAATGCAAGTGCCATTAGTCACAATATTTTGCGGTCAGCTACGCGAGAAGGATCCTTAGTAGTTTTTCATTGTCTTCTGGAGAGTGGTGAATAAGTGCATAGTGTATTTATTTCTAACCACCGGCGTGATCTGTGGTTAACGTCGCTGATTACAGATGTATCGGCCCGGCTTCGATCCCCGGTACCTCGGATTTGTCTGAGGTAGGGAGCTCTGGAACGGGGTGCACTCAGCCTCGTGATTCAAATTGAGGAGCTACTTGATAGAGAAGTAGCGGCTCCGGTCATGGAAACCACCATTAAGAGCCGTGGGTGACGGCTTGCTGACTACATGCCCCCCAATCCTGGCTTCTGCCTATTGGTAGATGACGCAGCGGTCTGGTGGTAGGCCTTGTCTCTTCAGGGATGTAGCGCCACGGAGTTTAGTTTAGTTTTAGTACTTATTTCATAATATAAAATAAAATCAGGTAAACTGATGTAAAAAAGTGCCAGTATGTTTTTTTTAATCAGTTATGACTGCAATTATGATATGCAGAATATGTTTTTTTAATTGATTTACAAGTTAAGCTCCAGATTTATTCATTAAGCAGGGCTTAGGGAAGAACAAAGGTCTAGTTTTCTTTTTAATCAGATTAAAATCTTCCAGCATCAGCTGAACTGTACAGATTTTTGATATCTTGACAATCGCACACTCACATAAAAATACGAAAAAGAAAGTGAAATTGGCTGGTTTCGGGAATGGAACCATGGAACTCCATAACGTGAGGCCAAAACGTTACCATCTCGGTCACCTGGGTCAGTTTAACGGTCTAGTTGTAAGTTATAAGCGCATGTAAAACAATAGTGTTTTTGGTCATAGCTATCTCTATTTTAATTTCCAAAGCCGTAAAATGTCACAGTAAAACAATTGACTATGTTGTCATGATAAATGATTTGCTTTTTTTTTATATAAATTCTTTCGAATACGTATATTATCATAAAATAAGCACCAAATTGAGCATTACTCCGAAACCGGTGAACCGATTTCATCCAGTATCAGTAGACCTCTTCCCATGAACACTATAAATGTGTATACCAAATTCCATAAAAATCCGGTAAAGCGTATTTGAGTTACCGCGTTCTTAAAATAGACACTAAATTGGGTTTTACTCCGGTACCGGACAACCGATTTGGTCCAATATCGGTAGACGTCTTCCCATGCACATTATAAATGGGTATACAAAGTTTCAGGAAAATCCAATAAAGCATATTTGAGTATTCGCGACTTCTCATATATTAACATAAAAGGCAATAAATTGGGCATTATTCCGGTACTGGCCAACCGATTTGGTTGAACATCAACAGACGTCTTTCCATGGATAGTATAAATGCGTATACGAAGTTTCATAAATATCCGATAAGGCGTATTTGAGCTATTGCGCCTTTAAAATATACACTAAATTGGGTTTTACTCCGGTACCGGTCAACAGATTAGGTTCAAATTTAACAGAGTACTTTTCATGGATGTCATAAATGCGTATACCAAGTTTAATGGAAATCCGATACAGCGTATTTGAATTATGGCGCCTTTCTATCAGAAAGGCGCCATAATCTATTAAAATAGGCACTAAATTGGGCATTACTCCGGTACCGGTGAACCGATTTGGTTCAATATCAATAGGGTTCTTCCCATTGACATTATAAATGTGTTTTCCAAGTTTCATGAAAATCCGAAAAAGCGTATTTGAGTTAGAGCGCGTACAGACACACGGACGGACGGACAGACAGACGGACAGACATTTTTCGTCCCCCACACAATCTCATAAAGTACCATACTGGCACTTAATAAAAATAAAATATGCATGTAAAAATTATAAATATGTCGTAAAGGAGCGTAGCGTGTTTTTCCCCTGCTTCTGCAATAATATTACCGACACAGATGATACGCTTCTTGAAGAGTGAATGTCTTCAGCACGGAAGTTGAAATGTTAATGTTCGCAACATCCAGGATACACACACCAGTTACATCCATTGCTATAAGCTTCACATTCTTCCATGTTGCCCTCTACCGTTACTGCTACCAGTCTTCACATGTAGGTATTCCGTGTGCTGGTCTCTCAGATACGTTGCTTGCTTGCTTCAGTATCGCAGTTTTAGCTTTTTGACGTATAAATTCGTTTACAAAATGGTATAAAGGCAAAATATAAGATTCAGAGAATAATGCTTTGTGAAAAGTATGAGGATTGTTATTCTTGTGTTACGATGGTCATTTAAGAAACCAACGATTCTACTTAAATTTTCCTGATTGATTTCAATCTTAGATCCCACTGATGATTTCACTTTTTTATATTATTGTAGTCTATAAATGCAGCATTTTAAGGGCTATACTTTTTTATAGGCTTAACTCTTGGGCTTTTTAGTTGTATGTTTTCCTGTTAATTTTCTGATATATCTTATGGCTATACTTTATGCACTTGGTTAGCTCTATTTTATGCTGTGGGCCTATACTTACTTTGGGATCAGAAATGGACTATACATAATATACAGTAGATGTTACTGTTGACACTAGGAATTTTGTTCTCGTTATGCTAAATTTCTTATTATTGCGTAAGAAAATATATTCATGCATATTGTTGACTTTGGTTTATAAGCACTTTTTTTCGCTCCAGTTTGTTACATGAAACGATTTCAGATTGCTTCCCTAAATCATTGCTTCATTGCTGTCGCATAAAATCTTCATTCAAGAAGGTTGCAGTCTTAAGCTGAAATGAATCATAAAATTACATTTTACTTTTAGCTGGGATTTATGTGGACAGTAATATTATTTCGTGTCCTTGAGTATGATATCTGCTCATTAAAATAAATTGAATATGCTTAAATAATGTTGATGGTATTTTATATCACTACGGTGAAATTATGTTTCTATTACTGACAGTCATTTCAGTTTATAATGTTGATTGGTTAATGACTGACATGTGATCAGTATTAGCTAACATTTCATATTTTTTTATTCTCCTTGATGGATTCATTGTTAAGTAATTTATCCAGACCTGTTTAGAGTGTTCTTGTGTACGACTATTGGTAAAAGTCAGGACATAACTAATACCAGAAGAGTTATCGTAGAGTAGGATGGCAAGAGCTCTTTAAATTTATGGGAGTACTGTTTTAAAGTGACCGTGTGTTTTAGAAATAAACATTGAGATTGCACTTAGTAAGAAGTGACATTTCTGACAAGGCTAAGAAATGTGTTAATTGGTTTTACAGCAACATAATTATTGCAATTCTCTCGTCAGTAAGAATTCTCCGGTTGTTAGGTACTTTTTTCGATACGTTAGAGGCATTCTTATCTAATTTATTTCAGCCTAAGTATCAACAGGAGGAAAGCATAGAAATACAGGCTTGATTTAGGATAGTTGACGAATGAGAAGGTAACAGTTAAAGAAAGAACATTGCTGGATTACCTAGTAAGGAGGAAATGTTTTGCGTAGAAGGTGATCTTAGCAGTGAAATAAAATAACTATTTTTAACAAGTTATTTAATTTTATTTCGTTGTATTATGTTGTATTAGGCTTATATTTCATTCGAGTTTTAGTTACTAAATTACAAGGCAATAAATAATATTAATTATACCATAAGAAGCCTGCTGGGAAATATTTTGGAAGTTAAGGATAATTAATATTCCATATATTATGACGTATTACTCCCCAGTTTCCTGGTAGTCTTCCTTGAATACAGCAGAAGTTCTGTAATGCCCTACACCAGCGTTTCTCAACCTATGGTCCGCGAAGATGGTGCAGATGGTCCGCAGACATAATTAAAAAATATAAAGCAAGTGGAAAGTAAAGAAGTAACATTTTTTCACATATTTCGTTATAATGACCTATAATTAATACCCAAAATATTAAGGCCTTCTATTAAAAATGGGATGTAAAATTAGGGGTCCGTAAATTTTTTTAGACATTTTAGAGGTCCTCGGGTTCAAAAAGGTTGAGAAACGCTGCCCTACATCAATGGTATGTGGAGTGTGTTTCTGGAATCTACCTCAGTATCAGTGTTGGACAATCTCCACACACGTCTCGTAATTTGATAAAATTTTTAACACGATGTAAATGTCACTGGCACACAAACGCGAATCTGTTGCGCTAACAGTGCATCAGTAAAGTGTAAAACAAATGATATTAGCTATTTTTAAAGCGTAGGACAGTCTGTTGGCGCTAACGTCGTCCTGCCTGAGAGCAAACAATTTATAACCGGTCTTGCTTTCGCTACTAGCTTTGACATCTTAATATCCAAAAGCTCTCCTGAGAATCACTTTTATGTTCTCTGTGTCCGGTGGAAAGCTAGTAGTCATGAGAAAGATGACTCCACGAACTCGGCTGAATAAACAACATGCGAATATTTTTCGCAAGGTCATTGCACCGGGCCACAGTTCCGCGTAAAGAGTTTCGTGGTCAGAATAAGAAAACATGGAGCGTTAAATGAAACGTTTTAGGCCTGTTAAATAATTAATAATATGATTAACCCGTAAATGCTTAATGTAGGCTATCCTGTAAGACGGATTCGATTATCTCTCATTTGTAATAAAATAAAATCAGGTAAACTGATGTAAAAAAGTGCCAGTATGTTTTTTTTAATCAGTTATGACTGCAATTATGATATGCAGAATATGTTTTTTTAATTGATTTACAAGTTAAGCTCCAGATTTATTCATTAAGCAGGGCTTAGGGAAGAACAAAGGTCTAGTTTTCTTTTTAATCAGATTAAAATCTTCCAGCATCACAATCGCACACTCACATAAAAATACGAAAAAGAAAGTGAAATTGGCTGGTTTCGGGATTTGAACCATGGAACTCCATAACGTGAGGCCAAAACGTTACCATCTCGGTCACCTGGGTCAGTTTAACGGTCTAGTTGTAAGTTATAAGCGCATGTAAAACAATAGTGTTTTTGGTCATAGCTAACTCTATTTTAATTTCCAAAGCCGTAAAATATCACAGTAAAACAATTGACTATGTTGTCATGATAAATGATTTGCTTTTTTTTTTATATAAATTCTTTCGAATACGTATATTATCATAAAATAGGCACCAAATTGAGCATTACTCCGAAACAGGTGAACCGATTTCATCCAGTATCAGTAGACCTCTTCCCATGAACACTATAAATGTGTATACCAAATTCCATAAAAATCCGGTAAAGCGTATTTGAGTTACCGCGTTTTTAAAATAGACACTAAATTGGGTTTTACTCCGGTACCGGAAAACCGATTTGGTCCAATATCGGTAGACGTCTTCCCATGTACATTATAAATGGGTATACAAAGTTTCAGGAAAATCCAATAAAGCATATTTGAGTTATCGCGACTTCTCATATATTAACATAAAAGGCAATAAATTGGGCATTATTCCGGTACTGGCCAACCGATTTGGTTGAACATCAACAGACGTCTTTCCATGGATAGTATAAATGCGTATACGAAGTTTCATAAATATCCGATAAGGCGTATTTGAGCTATTGCGCCTTTAAAATATACACTAAATTGGGTTTTACTCCGGTACCGGTCAGCAGATTAGGTTCAAATTTAACAGAGTACTTTTCATGGATGTCATAAATGCGTATACCAAGTTTAATGGAAATCCGATACAGCGTATTTGAATTATGGCGCCTTTCTATTAGAAAGGCGCCATAATCTATTAAAATAGGCACTAAATTGGGCATTACTCCGGTACCGGTGAACCGATTTGGTTCAATATCAATAGGGTTCTTCCCATTGACATTATAAATGTGTTTTCCAAGTTTCATGAAAATCCGAAAAAGCGTATTTGAGTTAGAGCGCGTACAGACACACGGACGGACAGACAGACAAACGGACAGACATTTTTCGTCCCCCACACAATCTCATAAAGTACCATACTGGCACTTAATATAGGAAAATAATTCTAAATAACATTTAATATCCATGTAAATTGTCCATACTAAGGTGAAAGAAATCAACCGATAGCCTAATCATTTTTAATGTTTTCTCTGCAGTCCGCCGCAGATTTATAATTCGAGTGTGAAATTTAATAATTTAGTATGTAATTTCTATGTTTAGTTCATCAATGTATAGAGTGCCTGTCTCTCGCTCCACTAGTTCTAAAATATTACGTTTAAAACTTGCAACATCAAGTGAAAATAAAAAAAAATACTGATTATTTTAATTTTTCCTGTCATCATTGAATCATTAATGATCTAACTGAAAGCTTGTAATTTTTGTGTAAGTGTATATTTTGTTGAAAGATATTCTTTGTCTGCAAGGCATTCTGCCTTGTGCAGAAAGAGTATATAAATTTTTAAAAAATCAACACTGCCATGATTGTTATAAATCGCATTGCTCAAATATAATTTGCACAAAGACTCAAAACCTGAATGTAAACTAAGACCGTTGCGCAACCAACAATATGGATTAAAAATCGCAAGATGGTTAGACCGCCCGAGTAAAGCGCCATCAAATATGCAGTGCATAGAAAACAAAGAAAAAGAAGTACAAAAAGTAATTCAGAGTTAGATCAGTCACGTAATGAACGAAGATAGGATTCGCAATCAAGCAGATTGCAATAAGATGTTAATGATTGTGTTGGATAGAGTGGTGCGTGAAGGGGATTCTTGAATCCTTGCCAAGGAGCCGAGCTCGCAATACTGCAATGTGGCGACAAATCACCCCAACCCCACAGAATAAGGGCACAAACTCTTGGCACGTGGACACGCTGCTCGTAGCCCCATAAAAACACAAACACTGGCCTTCCTTTTATATGTCACACATAGCGGTCGTAATGCAGTTAACGTACGTTGCACGACACAAACAATACTGCCTGGAAAAATAATAAAAATCTATTTTCTAGATAACCCAGTATAGGAGACAGTTGCCATGATACTCTTTTATAAAATTACTGACCTGTTTAGGAATTGATTCTAGGCCTGTTGGTATAGGGAGATCTTCGAGTAGTTTTGTGTACACTGAGACAGTGGCGTAGCCAGAATATAATTTTGGGTATGGTCTAAAGTGCCGGGGGGGTTCGGGGATTCGGGAGTTACCCCCGGAAATGTTATTAATTTTATTGAACTAATGAAAATCACATTTTACGCTATTTTAACACTGAAAAACTAGTTAGCAAATTTGTTTACCGTACTCTAAGACATTCCAACCTGAAATAGAAATCGTTACCTAAGTTATAAAACTTATTACTATTTATAAAACAAATTAAATAACACATTTAACAGTGGAAATAATAGGCTTACATTTGCATGTTCATTATTTTATTATTAAATTAAATAATTAAATATCTGGTAAGCTAGAGCTTAAATAACTTATATTAATTTTAGGTTTTGATTTCGGGGAGAGTCCGGACCCCCCCCCCCCCTTTCCTAAGCTACTCCACTGAGTCAGACAAAAACTGTCATCAATTAATAATTCTAAAAGTACGAAGATTAATTGCAATTTAAATAAAGAAGGTCCGCTAAACAGACAACAGGAAGAGCAGCTACAGGGCAGTCAAGTACGAATTATATTTCGGGAAGTAGAGGGGTGAACATTTTATGCGTGCTGTTTTTATTTTCTAGGATTAACCACTCGCAAATGCACCATTAGAATTCCTTATCGCGTACTGTATTTGACTTCGTATGCTTTTCTATTGGCAAATACAGATCGCCTGTCCTAGGTTCAATACAAAGCGATTTTTTGGAATTTTCTTAACGAGATGGATTCAGGCCTATGAGGACAATCTGAAGCAACTTGATTCTACATGTAGCAACTTGAAGTCTTGAGAAATGGTAATGCATGCAAATTTAATGACTGTCGTATAAGGTTGTTCTGTGTTAGCATAATGGTGAAGGGGAGATTCTAATATATTTCCTCATAAGTATAGCTTACACTTAGCTCATTTTTCTTAACGAATACGCATAATTATGTGATTCTCAGTTAGCGGCCACTTTTACTTTTAATTATACTGTATAAGTAGTGGCTCTAGTACAAAAATCAACATCCAGTCTACATGCTTTAATCCTCCCTCATACCGATGACGAATTGATTATACTGTATGCCCTTTTCTTTCATCGTATTTGATCCCTTAGATTAATTAGTCTTTGTGAAGTCCGGGAGCGAAGAATGTCAGAGTATGTGTATAATCTAAATACCGAAATAATAGCCAGATATATTATTATCAATAAAGCATACAATGGAGGTAATAAATACCTCTCCGGCAGATAGGCCTTATGATTCATTATATCAGAGGAATGATTGTGACACTGATTAAGAGTTATGTGATGTAGAGACATGCATTTGTCGAATGTACGGTATACTGGCAGGTGGTAACGAAATAATCCGGCCTGACGTATGAGGGCGGGATAAACAGAATGTGGTCAGGGGATTTCGTGCAAATACCCGGCCATTCAACCAATGAATGACATACACTTTTATAAGCTTTAACATGCTTCCCTTTTCAAATGCCATCTCTCTTCAGTACGATACTGTGAATTATTTTTTTTAACCTATTCACCCATTCAATTCCCGAAATAAGAAGGCATGTGGGAGGGAAAAAGTAATTAAAGATGAACATGTATAAATTAAATGAACAGTAATCGTCCAAGCACTGAATTATATATTTCATTCACCATTCCCAACTTCTACACTCCATTCACCAGCCCAGGGAGTCTCATTTTTCTTGACCTTTACTAACAACGGCATGAAATTGTTCGTGATATTTCTATAAATGGAGTTCAAGCTATATTGAGTAACAGAGTACTAACAAGGTTCTTCATGAGAGGGGAAAACATTCAGCTCGCGTTCTTCTTCGGGCATTGAAAATTCAGAAGTAACAAAAAAATCCTGTAGGCTATACTCATGCTATACCATATACGATACAATAGCAAGCATCTGTAGTTGTAGGTTCATTGGTGGTTACAATGATGTGACTTACAGATATGGCAATTGCTACTGATATGATTTAAAGAGGAAGAGGGATGAAAATAACTATCCCTGGTAGGGAAACAGTCTGACGAGCCAGGAAATTTTCCCCTTCCCCCCATTATTTTGCACTCAGGAGGGTAATAGTTGGTTCTGGTGTATTTCATTTAAGTTTTTTAAATACTTCAAAAGAAAAACTTGCATTCCTTCCTTTTAAAAACATTTAAAACTTTTATTTGAAACTTTTTCTCTCTTAAGGATTGCCCGAATGTTCCTACCAGCTGAGGATTCTAGCTCTGCACATTTACTCTATATAGAAATGTACATAGAACACAGCCATTGCACAGAAATTGAGCCTGAAGTGTTCAGACCGTAACAACCTTCTAATATTTATTTAAAACTTATGTCATCACTGAAAAATTATGAAATTAATTTTGAGAATTAGTTCTTCAGTAGACTAGTGTTGAAAATTAATTTTTCAATTATGACATATATTTTAAATTAATATTAAAAGGTTGTTATGGACTGGACACTTCAGGCTCACTTTCCGTGGAATGGCTGAACGTTGCTCGAACCAGGCATAATTCAAGTTTTTTTCTTCAGATTTTTATTCTTAACATATTTGTTAAAGGACATCGGAACACAAAACGTGCGTGTTTTTGTTTTTCAAAATGTCACATTTTTCACACAGAAGTATCAATAAATGCATATTCCAACCAACCCTTTGACGATTTTAGCTTTTGAAGCCAGACTAGGTCTTAATGATTTATTTTTATACCACTCTCACAGTTATATCGGTGTTGGAATGCTAATGACCTGATTCATGGTCATTGGTCTAGAATGCTCGTCTCAGTATGTGAATATAAACAGATGATTATGTTGCAGAAACATGTGAGGACATCAATCAGGAATGAATTAATCTACAGCATATCATCCTGTACAATAAGACAGTTTCCTCATGTATCATTACTTTGAGTCACAAATGTCGAGGTTTTTATGACGCGACAGTACCCTTCTTCTCACGCAATCCACTCATTTCCTCGACCTTATGTTTTATTTAACTGTGGACTGTTTTGTGTCCTTAGTATGATGAATGGGTCTGTGTGGTCTGTTTGTAAGAACAGTATATTAGATCAATTCATTGTGAAGTTTTCAATTCAATTTACAGCTGAAGTATTCTGCTTTAACGTATAGAGTTATAGTATATTGCGATACAAGTGCCGTAAGCGATGCATACGGATCGAGGAAAGAGTCGGGTTTTTTCAATTTTCCGAGATCCGTTATGCGCTTACGGTACGAGTATTGCATGCTATTTTTTGCACGATGATTATTTATATCAATTTAATTATATTAATTGAGATATTACCTGTAAATATTATGTATATACATTATTGAAGACAGATGTTTATTTCAGAAAGTGATTCGCATGTGTTTGTTGTTATGGGAACCGAATATTTGTCCTGGGGGGCCTTGTCCATAAAGGCTTGTATTATGATGTGCCGTAAGTAAATTCTTACCGCACGGAAACTCTTACCGCACATAGCAACAAGATTGCGTGCGGGAATGTCAACTTACGATCCACGGCGACAATATTCGTAAGTGCCACTAATTAGTTAAGTCGTGCAAGAAAAAATAACGAACACTTTCATATGCGTAATATTAATATACCGGAAGAGTCATGTTCTATATTAGACCGCTCGCCTTACATCACTGGGACCCTAGATCGAATCTCGGTGGATCCATGTAGAATTTGTGGTGGACAAAATGAGATGGGACCAAGTTTTCTCGGGAGGCTCCTTTTCCCCCTGCCATATATCATCCCACCGTTGCTCCATTCTACGTACTGTAATATGACCTTAAAGGATAATAAAGTAATGGGGGTGGTGAAGGGCAAAAAAGGGAAGAGTTACTTGCATACGTGTAAACATTATTTTGTAATTTTGTTCGTTTTGACACTTTTACTCAGCTCTTATTAAAGAGCTGATGAATTCGTGTCGTTTCTTGTAAAATGTGATGAGATTTGCAACATTGTCATGAGGACTGTGGCTATGTTGACACTTTGTCGCAGCTAATCAAGTTCTTGTTGGTACAGGACAAACTAGATGCAGGATAACACCTAGAAGCACTCCATCATCTCTGCGTTAACATCATTCACTGTTAATTCTCTTCTGCCTGTGGCTTCTAGAGTGATTGCCTGTAATTGCCATTACTTTCAGAATTAAATGTCGTTAATGATTTATCTCGTCTAGTATAAATTTAATGTAAGATGCTACAAAATAACGAAATCGGCAGTAAAATACATTTTTATGATGAATTATACTGTCCTCAGTAGACTCACACGTCCATAATTTTTGTTGCAGCACGAATTAGCTGATTGTGTTCAGAAGTATTCTGCACACATTAGAACGATTGAGTGTGGTCATATATGTACACAGTCCAGACCCGAAAAGGATGGATCGCAAAGTAACGCACAATATATATATATATTTTTTTTTTCTGTGTTGGTATTGCGCTGCATCCCTTAAGGGATAAGACTTACTACATCTGGCTTGTGTGCCATCTTCGTACTTCTTCCTTCGTTGGTTGAGTAGCATGTGGTCATCATGCAAATAACCACAACCATTCATTATCACTGAGGTCGCTACCTGATGCAGTAATTACGAAAATTACTAAAATGTTACAGAATAAAATACGTTGCATTTCAAGCAGCTAAAAATGGAAACGAACCTATTGCTATGACTTATGACCTCTGATTATATCCTGAGAGCACTGCAGTGGAGGGTTAGTTAAAGAAGGTTAACTCGTTAGCATACTTAAAATGTAAGATTAAACCAGGATATATTGCAAATGCTGTAAACAACTTATGCTATGCCAGATTACACAAATGCTTGCTTTCTTTTACATTTTGAGTGATGTGTTTTGTTCATCCCTTTACTCAGTCTCCACACAGAACGGCCCTGAGCCCAGAGGGATTGGATACTTTGCTTAGTGGTTTTAACTTGTAGCAACTTGAGAAGAAGCAGAAGGGCAGTTTCTGTGAAGTGTAAATCGAGTTGCCGACATCACAGGCGATGTGTAACGGTTGCGGTTTGCCTGACCAATGCTCCGGGAGGTGCTATCACCTGTTTTGTAACCTCCTGTTGGCGATTATTCTGACTTAGAATTTGTATAATAACCCTGACGAAAACTGTCTTGGATGAATTTAGAAAGTTTGATGAGAGTGTAAAAACTTTTAACATTAGGTATCTCCCAGTTGATCCCAAAGGTAAGTTTTAAGGTGCGAAGCCTAATATGGTCCGAATGTGGCTCGGATTCCACGTTAAACAATTTCAATAGTCAGCTCAAAAATCTCTCTCCTGTAGGGAACTGGTTAGCCTCACACTCACTCCTGTAAAGTCTTATACCCCCCCCCCCCCCAGAGATGAACTGAACAACACTGTAACGGGAGAAAGAAGAGGGTTTACAGTAAATAGTTTTTATTTTAGGCAGCGATATTCAAAACGCATGGCCTATATCCGCGATGAAAATTCGAAAACACCTTTTCGTCTTGCAGCATCTTCTGAATAGTATTTGACTTGAGACAGAAGAATTTTACAGAGAAGATACAGACATTACGGAAGAAGATACGGCATTTTATTTTGGGCAGCGATATTCAAAAGGCATATTTCCGCGATGAAAATTAGAACACAATTTTTCTTTCTGGGGCATCATCTGAGTAGAACTTGACTTGATACACAAGGTTTACTCATAGATAGACATGCTGTAATTTGCAAGTTGCGAGTGTAGCTTCCGTGTTATTTAAATGAGTTGTGGTAGTGCACCGCGCATAACCTAGTCTGTGAGGGATAGAGAAGGCACTTGTACTGTAGACGGTGAATTTTTAAACAGAGTGTAATGTGGGTGGCGTGACAGAAGGGGTTTCAACAAGTAGCGCCAGGCACCTGCTGTCGGCTGGAAACCTATCCGCCACGCATAATTAGAGCAGGGGTCAAGTGGTTTCATTTCGCTCTAAAGTTTCTGGCAAATTCAACGTCTCCAGATCCCTCTCTCGTGTCTGAACCCGATCTACATACAGATACACGCCTCCATTAATATTCTGTTAGTCTAGTTAAGAAGTAAGTGGCATGAAGGCATAACCTGTTTCACGTAAGTCCTTATATAAATCATTAATGCCGTAGCCTCTAGTAATTTTTTAAGGATAAAATCCGTGTGTTCTAACAAGATCACATGATGGAGAGAGAAGAAGTCTGATGTGCTACACACGCATAACTTTCTCTAGGGTACTCTAACCTTATGTGTTACAATTTTTTCACTTTACATTCCGATATATAATAATGTACTGTATTGCAGGGTGTTCGTATTCAGTTGAGTCTGCCTCACGCAAACGTGTATTGTTCGCCAGTCAAAAATGAACTCTAAGTTTGCAAATGGCTTGCTTACCACTTTTCAGGTAATTTTTACGAAAAAAAAAATTGAATAAATGTTTTAGCTCTTAAATTATAGGCCTATGAGCACCGTGTATAGAACATTGAATTCGTTTTCGAGAAAATCGCGAGAAATGGAAAATGAAAAGCAAGAGAAAGTCATAGCCAATCAATGTCACATACCCGGAAGCTATCGAACCCAAATGTAACATTTTCTTTTCTATGCAGTTCAGAGACAAATCCAGACACAGCCATGTTTCTGAAAATTGTATTTTTTGTTTCGTGTGGAACTCAAAACGTGTAATATTACTGAAAACTCGACATTGAATTTTGGAGTCGAACTCAATACTTCCTCTACCTCTGGTACTAAAGGAATATAAAGGGAAACCTCAGAATACCGCCAGAACGCATAGACTCAAAGCACTCGACATCTGTTCTTCAGTAACCTTCTAAGTAGAGTGATATTCTGTATGCTACAGCACGCTACAAGGCTGATCTATCCACAAACTCTGGCTACTTTTATATTAATTTCCAATTTTTCATATGTATTATTAAGTTTGCATTCTGTCATTGGTAACATTCAATTAGCTTGTTCCCTTTAAGGTACAGAATTACCAAAAATGTATATATAGTGTTTTAGTCTTAAGGCGTTTCTGCTTCATTCATAACAGTTATGGTTCTAGACAGGGTTCTGTGCAATTCTCACTGAGTAACTTGCATAGCTGTTTTGTGCTTCTAACTTATAGTAGTCTACCCGCGTTTTGGTGAGAAAAGTAAACAATATAAAATGTCCCCACAGGTGTCTAACACCCCGTAAACTCTTATCACCTGAGCAGAAATAACAAGGTAATCTCTTATGCCACCTTTCTAGAACCGGTGTGAGGAAGGAAAACAAATATGTTCCGGGCAACCCACACAGGCTGTCACGTATATGAAGCCTTCCATGTGAAACATGTTCAATATCAGCTTCCTTATTAAAACGACAATATCAGCTTCAGCAATTTGCACCCTATTGTGAAAGACTCCATGCAATTTCCAGCAATGTCTTGGGTAGGAAAGGATATGAAATATAATGTAAGTCTTGTTTATGGGACTGAAAATATCGTAGGAAGCTGCAACTTTTGCTCTGCTCCTTTGTAGGCAACAACATGTCAGCACAATACTACAGCCAGATAACTACAGTAGGCCTATGTTTTTAAGTGAATGTACTGTTTCAAAAACATAATGATAACACTAGAAAATTAGCAAGTGACGTAAATTAACCTGAACAATAAAGTCATATGTTATGCTTGACGCTTTACTGAAATTTTGACCTTAAACTTAACACTGAACTATGATTTGAAACTGAACACTGAACTGTGATTTGAAACTGAACACTGACCTATGATTTGAAACTTATCACTGAACTATGATTTGAAACTTAACATTGAACTATGATTGAAAATTAACACTGAACTATGATTCGAAACTTAACACTGAACTATGATCCAAAACTTAACACTGAACTGTGATTAGAAACTTAACACTGCACTATGATTCGAAACTTAATACTGAACTATGATTTGAAACTTACACTGGACTATGATTTGAAACTTAATACTGAACTATGATTCGTAAATTAACACTGAAGTATGATTCGAAACTTAACACTAAACTGTGATTCGAAACTTAACACTGAACTGTGATTCGAAACTTAACACTGCACTATGATTCGAAACTTAATACTGAACTGTGATTTGAAACTTAGCGCTGAACTATGAAGTATGATTCGAAACTTAACACTGAACTGTGATTCGAAACTTAACACTGCACTATGATTCGAAACTTAATACTGAACTGTGATTTGAAACTTAGCGCTGAACTATGTTTTGAAACTTCACACTGAACTATGATTCGAAAATTAACACTGAACTATGATTCGAAACTTAACACTGAACTATGATTCGAAACTTAACACTGAACTATGATTCGAAACTTAACACTGAACTATGATTCGAAACTTAACACTGAACTATGATTCGAAACTTAACACTGAACTATGATGTGTAACTTAATACTTACTGTTGAATTTAAACACACTTATACCATAAGAATGAAGTATTAACTGGGCAATGTGATGTTTGCTTCATATTTGGAGCGATTGTTGCAACGACGTTCACAGCCGGCAAACTTTAATAGATATAGATATGATACCCCTTATAGTACTCGTATTTTCCTTTAAACTCGAAAATTCGTTTTAAATTGGTTTCGAACATCATGCATTTTTCTATACGTAGATCTGTTCTGTCAAGCTTGTTTATATATGGAACTTCGCATCCTTCTTCAGATGTGCATAAATGTGCACTGCATAAGATACCATAAACGCTCTATGGTGTTTTAGGCTACTTATATTCTGGTAAAAAGGTGTAAATAATGTTGCAATCTCTTCTGTATATGTTGTTCTATAATACACAATAGGTTGGAGGTAACATTAATTATAAATTCAATTGTTACATTAAATTTTAAATTTTGTTTTTGAACACAAACTTCTAGCTAAAAACCACAGGATACAGTATTCTATTAAACGTATTTGATGGATTACGTATAGGAGTACATGTTATTATTTGAAAGCAGGGGATAGGAATATTTTTAATAAAAGCTTTGTTTAATCGCTGTGGTAAAACGAATTACCGAAATTTCATAAGAGAAGTTTACAGAACGTAGATCTTATAATATCTCGTATTTTGTAATGATTAATAATCCATCGCAGGCGTGTTTTAACACGACTTCCGTATTTCTTAAAGCAGAGATGTAATTTTTCTTACTTCCCCCTTGTGACTGTGAATATCGAGACCGTTTCTAGAGGATAAAGAAAGCTTCGTATTATTAATGGCGGGTGCGGATTACATGCTGGATGGATGTAATGAGATTTATGTATAATGCCTCTTGCTTGCAGAGGAGAATCCTTCCACTTTGTCTCGAGGAGACAGTAATCTAATCCAGGGACCTTTGCATTACCTCTTAATGACGGTATTATACTCCTCGCTCTACCTCCCAGTTATTCTGAGTAAGTCAGGAATGGTTATGAAATATGTTCTTCTGTGGACATTGTCTTCACGCCCATTTCCCTGTGGTACAGTCAAACCTCTGTATAACGAAGAAAGGTATAACGATAAACCCGCATATAGCAATATTTTTGTTTGGCCCCGGCGAATTTCCTATTTTAATAATGTTAAATGTAACTCACTGTAACGATGAAGCTATTTTAGAAACACCCTTGTGTAACAATATTTGGATGTTGAATTGTTACTGCAAACCAGTGCTTAGCCCTATGGATGGTAGCTGGTATCAGATCAGTATCCTTCCCAGCCACCAATATGTTTTCTGGGTGCCTGATTCTTTTTAGCAAAGTTCTTGGTTCTATTTTAAACCGAGTAGGCCTATGCCATGTAAATATGATTCTTATTCGTGGTCGATACGCAGTAGATTGTGTATTGTGGATACCACTTCTTAAAGACTTTTTTTCACAATAACTCTGTACCTCAGAGCCAAAGGAACGTAACTCCAAATTTCATATTTTTTTTGTTTTTTTGTTTTTTTTCATATTCTTTACTAACTTCTTGACCTCTATAGAACCAATTAATATTAAATCCATAATTTCATTAGAAACCAAGATATTGAGAGCCAAATAGTAGTAACTCCATTCCCCTTTATTGTTCATAATTTTGTTTTTCGCTCCTCCTGTAAAATTTAGTTTTTGGCAGTTACGCTCGTTTGGCTCTGAGGTACAGATTACTGTCTCTACATCCTGTCACCCTAAACCTCTTCGACCTGTCAGTCAGTCACACTTGTCTGCAGCCCAGTACGATGTTGACAAATACGTACCACAGCACGTTTACTTGAGAAGTGGTGAAAGGCAGCTGCAACAGTGGCAGCACTGGGGAAAACCACGCGACTACAAGAGCACCTGTTCTTTATCGGTGTCGGTGGAGATTTTCGGATTATTGAACAATGCTATTATATTCTTTTGTAGATAGACGATGGTTTGGGACGAGTCTTCTTAAAATGGCACGAACATTACCTACATTATGCTCTCTGTTTTCAGAGCAACAGTTTTCAACAAATTGGTATTTATATCCATATCTAACGAAACGTGCTGTATTTTTATATTTTCAGGTAGTATCCTATCCCTGTTTTTGTAAATAATATTTCAGAAAGTTTAGATTGCACAGGTAGCAGGAGCTGCAGTTTGTAAATGTTGCTTTGGTAGGGTCTGAAATTTAAAATACTAGGAGGTGCCCGTGGCTTCGCCCACGATAATTCATTTAAAAGTTAACAATTAAGAGTATAATAATTATTAAAGCATATTTATTAACACTTGCACGCGAATCATTCATAAACTAAGCCATTAATAATATTAATGAAACAGCTAAAATTCCTGCTTTAGAGTACATTCCACGATATGAAAGCGCCCCCTGGGAAAACTATATCAGAATCGATTATGCAGTTCCAAAGAAACCTGTGAACACATATTGACATGAATATGATGTGAATTTTATTTTATCAATTCAGTGTAATTTTCAGAAATTATATAATGTTTCAAGGGAAGGAATGGTTTGTTTGGATTATTATCAGCGATATTTCAAGAGTTAAACCGTCAATATTTTACTGCTGGTGCCCCCGGTGCTTCGCCCGCCATGATTCATTGACTCCAGGATTTTTAAGAAATTTACACTGGTAGATTATTAAAAATGTTTGTGGTTCAGAGCTATGAAAATTGTAAGTAGAAATAAAATTAGAATATTTGTTCATTGTGTTCATTTCACTTAGGCCTTATATAATAGCGGTTTACCTTATTTTGTAGTCATGAAAGTTTACACTGCGAGAGACGAACATCGCCGAGTATACCCGATGTCTCACGAAGCGGGCGAGCGAGCAAGCACGCTATTTAGGGCCGTTGAATTGTATAAGAGTAGATTACTGCAACGTGTGCACTCTGTTTGAACTTCCAGTCTCTTTGTGGAGTCTGGATGCTTTTGCTTATCGCTCGTTGCACACGGCAGAATTCCATAATGTCGGAACTGTTTTTCTTCCCTTCAAACTTTTTATACATAAGCAAGGCTTTCACGTAACGCCTTTCACATCGTTTCTGGAAAACTATAAAAGTAGATTAACTATCGATCTTGATGTGGATGTGTTTTGATAGTTCTGTCAAAGGTTTAATTATGTTAAAATGCTGTATCGCAATGTGAACGCTCTAACTATCTGAGTTTAATTATTTAAAGTTAATAAGAGTTGGGAATATTTGAACCATGAAAAGGCAGGATTATTTCCATGGCTGGATTGCATGGGTAGATAGATAGTGCTTTACGGGTTGAAGCCCGTTATATGAATACGCATAGTTTATTCTGCTAGATATTTCGAGTTTCACTTACAATATTTGTAAAACCTATAGGAATGGTTAAGCAATAGCTTGTTTAGAATAGCATCAATCATTCCTATCATTTCCCTCTCCGAGTCAACGGACCTTACCGTTTATATCGAAATACATATTTTTTCCTGATGACAAAGGGATAATATTATTAATACAACTGTTGAAGTCGTGTGAGGAATAAACTAAGTGTAATGTCTTTACATCACTACAGCAGCAAAGCACAAGTTTACATTATAATGGAGAGCCACATTTGGTATATAAGGGGGTCATTTTAAACATTTAACATTTTGAGACAAGTACATTTAACCTGAAATTCCACATTTAAAAAAATAGCCATACTAATTCAGTTTTAATTTTTATCTGACAATCTTACTGTATTAATTACATAAATAAAATAACTTATGCTTGCTAGTCAACGTTTACAACAGCAAAAGAGAATTCATAAACTCTTAGCACCTTAGCATAGCCTGTTGGAAATTCTTGTCCAATAGAGGCTATGTACCTGATAGTCTTATCGAGGATTTTGCTTGGTCTTCTTCCCGTATGATTCATCGCTGTTGAGGGAAGCCTGGAATACGCGCTGGGAGTCCCGAACCGGTCATGACGTCCATCAGGAACTCCCTAGTGTGGCGACCCAATATCTAGCCCGGATGTCTTCGTCTCCAGACGTTACTGCAAGACGGGATCAGAAGGGATTATATTGCTCTGCTATTACGGCATTAGCTCGAGATTGCATGGGGATGGATTGGAGTCTCAATTCAATAATAGAGATTATAAAAACGAATTAATGATAGCTATGGTTTCTTTTTTGTAATACGAAAGATGAGGAACTAATAAATGGCAAATGGTGTTGTCGCCCACACTTGTCTCTTCTTTCTAACACTAACATGTTTGCTCCAATTTAACGTCAGTGTGCAGTCAATCCTACTTGCGCAATCTGAGTCTTAAGGTCGCGATTTCAATACCGGCCCGGGTTAATGACGTATTTTATTTGTACATAAATTTCACAGACCCGTGTGTAGATTTACAAGCGTGTAAAAGACCTGCGGGGCCTAAATCCGTAGACAGGAACATACCTAAGTTGCAGTACATCCCCTTCGTTAAACGGCCATTAACTTAATGACGTCAGTTTTATATTCTAAACAATATGTTGTGTTTTCTCAAACAATAGTTATGAAAAGAATACTTAAAGCAAAGTTTGTTTATAAAATGAAGATTTTGTTTACTCAAACCCTCTTAACCTTTTCATTGCCACTGACTGATAAATGCATCACGCCGAACAATTGTTTAAAGTGGAGATGTAATATTAATAGAGCAATGTTTTATGCACGACGTGAGCATTTTGAATGGTGTACATAATATTATTACGTTTATTATTTATGGAAGCCAGCTATTCTACTGGATCTTTTTAATTAATTTTAAACTTACAGCCCTTTGACTTGATGATTGCATGTGAAGCTATACACATTTAGCTCTAATAGGGTTATGATGACCGCATGTGAAATTTAGGAGTAGATCCAGAATGGGATGAAGAATTTATTCTTAAATTGTTTTTTCTGTGTCAATATTTTCGATTAGGTAATATTGGATGTACTCAACTGGTTATTTATATCCATAAAATTACTTTTTTTTTTTTCCTGCTGTGAAGTATCGACAAGAATAAACTTTATATTACCCTTATGCTTTATTCCTAGAAAGTTTAAGCGTAAGTCAGCTTGAAGACATCTGTTCTGTGAATTGCTTACTGGATGCCTCAGGTATCACCAACACCCTTAAAATATCGAAGGTATGAAGACATCGCAAAGAATGGCAGAACCTGCCAAAATGCTAATGATAGGAGCAGAAAAAAGCAAAACATTGCCAAGCGCTAATTAACACGTGGATATTGCAAACAAAGAGAAATGACCTGAACGATCGCGTGTCAGTTCCAACACTTCGTGATGCTTCTGTAACACTTCCATCACTCTCCTCGTTCATGTCATACAAACCTTGTTGAGCAACCAGACACGTTCTCAGCACGCATCTTCAGAGCCCTTGCCTGTCTTCTCTAGTCTTCTAGTCTTGTATGTTCTAAACTACTGCTGAGCAAAGTGCGGCCCGCGAGCGTATTCGGCACTCCGATAGTTTCAGTGCGGCCCGTGGCAGGAAACGACAAGGAAAATGTATTTCTTACTTGATTGCAACAGAACTTGAAGATTGACATTGATTGGAAATTGATTTTCATTATTCCTTTTACTGTGGACTGTTAACAGTAAAACTAGGCATACAGCAATTGAGTTGCAAAGTATCTCTCAATTGTTTTTTCTTCACGTCTTAAAATTTGAATTTTACAAGCTCTTACCGAAATCAAAATTCCAAATGTTTTCTCGTGCCCAGAAGATGTATTTGCATCTTCATATGTACATGAGCAAGTGTTTTCTTCTTTGAAGCTTCGAAACGTTTTCAGAAACAGACTGACTTCACTCCTGAGGCTCATCTCCTTCCGGTTGCAGCCGGATTGTGAAAACCTACCGGAAGTACAGTCAATTGCGCAATTTCGGTATTTCAATAAACTATTTTGGCCCGCCTTGTGAAATTTTTCTGTAATTTGGCCCGCTTCCATAGAGGTTTGCCCACCACTGTTCGAGCCTGTGCTACAGTTCTGGATGTTTTTACCACGGCCAACTTCAAGTAAGTTGACCCGACTTAACGTCGACCTACGGTTTATTGTAAACCAATGAAGTAATGTTACTATTTTTGGAAAAAAAGCTTTTCCATAGCAAGAAAAGAATTAAATGTTGCATGACTGCTTATTTATCACCATCCCCCCCCCCCCCCGGCTAACAATTTTGCTTACTCAGAACAGTCAACAATTCATTATGTATTGATCGTTCTGCAAATTAATTATTCAGACGTTTGAAATAATGGTTTGCTTCTTTCACAGTAGCAATCCTTAGGTATTGCAGTAGGCCTACTTGTAAAGTCGGGAATTAAAAAGGAAAAGATCAAGAAAGTTCAGGTGAACTATATTCTTTCCTTTATTTTTGTTTTCAATTCTATCATTTCTTAAAGTGCTTAATACACTATTGAGTAATATATGCTGTTGGTTATGTATACAGCGTGTTTCAAAAAATGTATACACACTTTGTGAAGTGTCATAGAAAATCTATTTTCCGTTCTACAAGGTTAAATTTCTGGAAATGGCAAGCTTAAAGTCCAATTTGAAAAATAAATGACTTTCTGATGAAAATGTGATTAATGTTCAAATGTTCAAGATGACGGCCTTCAGCATCAATGCATTTCCGAGTATGAGTCATCACTGATTCTGTACATCCTACCAAAGTGTCCAATGAGATTTCTGTGCACACCGCAAGAATCTCATTCCAAAGTGTGTCTAGGTTACGTGGTTTACGTTTGTACACCTCATCTTTTACTGTGCCCCATAAGAAGAAATCCAGAGGCATAAGGTCTGGAGAGCATGCAGGAAACTTGATTTGCCCCCTGCGTCCTATCCACTGCCTTGGCAAATTTCGACCTAGGTATGCTCGTACGTCCCTATGATAGTGCGGCACCATCTTGTTGTAATACAGTTACTGTATAAAGGAAGAATAGCAGGGTATATGGAATCAGCAAGCATTATTAGGTATATTTCAATGTTGGATGATTATTGGCACAATTGTTGGACGATTGTTAAAACAATTCTGCTGCCACCTATTGAAGAAATATAACATTACTTTCTCCCAAAAATTTAACCTTGTAAAATGGGAAATAATTTTTCTAAGACAGTTCAAAGTGTGTATACATTTTTTGAAGCACTCTGTATTTTCGTCCTCATTACAAAATGGTGTGTAACTCCTCTTGTAATAGCCTATAGTGCAAGTATTGCGGGCGAGACATAGCTACTATGCTTATTCACCTTCCAATTACATCTGTCGATTCATGCGCCTTCTGTTTGTGCTTTGATCGACTTACGTTTGCAAGAAGGCACTTACTTTGATATAAGTTTCTCTTCTCATCTGTCCACACGGATAAAAATATTGTAGCTTTCGAGCTGAACTACTGAGGGAAACGGCTTTGCTGGTAACCTAATTCGTCCTCTTGCATCTCGTCCACAAAGAGCTGGCGATAAATTTCTGCTTGAATTCATGACCTGACCTCTTGCTTGTCCATAATAAAATCCCCAGAACATTGTACACACACATACACACACAGTATCTCTTGTCATCCTCGTGAATGTGCCACTTTACAAAATCGTATATCTACAGATTGTGCATGTTTGTACATATACTAGATTACTTAGCACCTGGTCGTTATTACCATTCTTGTTAGTTACACCAAGTGAACTAATCATGTAGATAACGGTAATATATACTGTCACATATTTCATTTGTCAGTTTTCTTCATTAACACGTAGTAGTAAAGTAGATACCGTCTATCTGTACACTTTTCAATATGTAGGTATTCTTTTATTTTTACTGTTATTTCCATCATCATTTACTGTTCTCCTTAGATTATTATAATTTAGACTTGTTCACATAAATGAAATCCGTGACCATTGAATTCTTATAGGTAATTCTCATATAGTTTTCAGAACATCATTCCTGATTCCTGCGCTAAGGCATTGAACTCTTAACAAATATCATTGAGGTTTTACGGCTATCCAATCTTGTAAATTTAGTTACGCTTATAACTTTATAGCTTTAATTTAAAAAAATACAATTACAATCTTTATCAAGAAATCATCCCTGGAACTATCATTATATTATTACAAATATATATTACAGTTATTCGGTGTTTATATGTGTTATTCTTTCAACATTAGTATTAGTTTGATTTTATTATTATTATAATTAGTTGGTAAGAGTTTCAGTTATTGTAATTTTCATGTATGATTAAACCTTGCATTAAGAACTCCGCCCTTGAACGCCAGAATCTCTCATTCAGGGGTGTTGTTAGAATTTAAGTATTATTGTATTACTATGTAACATCTTTTGCTAGCAATAAATCATTGTCATCGTCATATTCCGGTGTAACACTGTGAGTGCCTCTTGCCATGAGCCACTTTGAAATAATTTTTTTTACGGGACTCAAAATTAATATACATATAAAATTAAAGTCACATTCTCATACCTTCCAAGGAACAGATGCTGAAGGTAATTTTTTTATTTTATTTATTCTTGAATAATCTCTTTTTTTTTTTTTTTTTTTTTTTTTTTTTTTTTTTTTTTTTTTTTTTTTAGTTTTGTTTGTTTGTTTGTTTTTTTTTTTTTTACATCTTGAAGCTTAGTGGGGAAAAAAGGCTTGTTTCCTTTTACTTCATTCCATTCATTTTATTTTATTCTATACACTCCGAATGTTCCATCAGTACCTTCCATCGTAAAGTTAATTTGAATAGATGTGAAAGTGTGAACTAGAAACACCCGTAATGTTATTGGTGGGCATTTAAAAGCAGTAATTGCGGTGCCGAGCTAGAGTAGATGGGTAGGTTCTGCAGATTTATCTTCTCCACAGAACAAATGGCCGCTATTGAACCGGAGAACAAAGTGAGGCGAGACCAAGAAGAATTGCGAACGAAAATTAATCCTCCTTCCCGGAGAGGCTTGATAGCTGTTCGATGTCGCCATCGAGGTCCTTCTGTACATATCGAATGTCACATCCCTTGGCGTCGAGCTCCATAAAAACAACCGAACGACCCTATTAAACATATATAGGTGTCTAGTTGGCCTAATTACATTGCCGCCAGGACATAAAACAAAAACCGCAATTCAGAAACTGTTCTGTGTATCTTTTAACGTTAACGTACGTAAATAAACCCTAAATTGGGTTGTGATTAGGCTACATGGAATCTTCATCATAGAGCCTTTTAAAATATTACTTATGAAGTTTGTCAGTTTTTATTGATAAGAGACTGCGTAAGCTTTTTAATAAAATAAATTAACAAATGAGCCCTTGTTAGATAAGTTGTGCTCTGGTGTTTATAACTAACAGAAAATTATTTTTGATTTGATTTAGGCCTACTCCATTAACCTATTCTAAATTTGATAATTCGCTATTATTGGTAGATTCGTAACTCTTAACAGAAATGAAAATGCATGCCTTTACTTTGAACACAGAGTAGACATTTACTTTAATATATTCTTACTAAATGCAAAAATTGCTCTAAGATCATTGTAGGAGCCTTACTTGACCATCACGTAACACATCGCACTTTCCGCGAGGCCTTACTCTAAAAAAAAAATAGTCACAATGGTTTCTTTTAGACCGGCGAAGCAAAATATTTTTGGTAGAAATTAACATTTTCATTAATATTGCATTTAATGTGCATGGACGATATTTGTTTTAAAACTGCTGGATAGATTTTAAGGCCTATTATTCCACGTATTAGTAGTTATGGTATATATTTTTTATTAGCAACCTATGTACAGGTAGGGGAGAAAAAAAAACGGACCGACTGAAATATCTCAGTTGCCGATATAAGCCACTGCGCATGCCTAGCGGCATTCACAGGATAGCAGGTAATGTATTGAAATTTGTTCTAGACAATATAGACAAGCAATTGAGAAATAATTTCACGTCATTTGCTTTGCTTCTGAAAACAAACGTTTCCGTTACATCTCTTACATTTATTTACGTATCACAAGGCTCTGAAATCAGCTACAGCAGTCGGTTCGCTCTTTTTCCCCTACCTGTACACTTATAACATATAATCGTAGATAAAGGTCCCTAAACATTAGTTATCGTTTATGATCTTCCCCCATGGAGATATGTAATTTGAAGTAAATGCATATTTAATCTTGCTGTTGAGTGGCGACTTTTTTCTTTCCCACGTGTCTGTTTTGGGTTTTCTATCTTTCTGAAAGTTATGGTGCCACGGCTTTTAGATCTCTTATTTCATAAATATTTT
Source organism: Ectobius pallidus (assembly GCA_964059195.1). Lineage (NCBI taxonomy): Eukaryota > Metazoa > Arthropoda > Insecta > Blattodea > Ectobiidae > Ectobius > Ectobius pallidus. Next base: position 185,133,202 of record CAXKWD010000001.1, read on the forward strand.
AGCGTCCTTAGTATCGCCTTTTATACCATCCCGCGAGAGGCAATGGCAAATCTCCGCGGTATCACCCTTGCCTGAATCACCTCGGACGAGTCGTGGTCATCACCCCACGGCTTCGTCCCGGGTCTGGACCTGCCTTCGGGCAGAACACTCATCATCATCAGTATCGCCTTTAACTTGTTCCTCCTCAAGTCCAGCATTTAATGCTGGAATCTATCCTGCTGGTAGTGTGAAGATATTAATGTACGATTTATTTATCCGGTTGCGTACTGCGGTTGGAAGCCCCACTGTTCGGGTGAGAGTGGGTTTCGATGTTGCAGTGTTTGTTACATGTTGATATTTCATTTCCGTCACCGCTGTTCACCCAATTAAACGAAACCAACACCAGCCTTTGTGTGTATATGTCCTGCGAGCGAGATTCATTCCTCTAATTAGCCTCTATTTAGTTATGCCTTCCGTCGACACAGAACACTTCATATTTAATGTTAAACTAATTAATTAAATCCTTCTGACATTTTTATCTCGTTAGTGAATTAATTGAGGAAGTTGTAGATATACAGGCTTCCTTCATTAATATATCTCAGTCGTTTAAGTTTTGCGCAATTCTTTGACTGGATTTTTGTAAGAATCATCCTCTGTATTAACCAGTTAAAAAAAGTGTTAAAGACAGTAAGGAAGATAAAAGCAAATTGCAAAGTTGCTTAATTCAAAACGTACCAACATTTCTCTTTATGAATTGAAGGGTCTAGTTCCATAAGGGCGTAAGGCACAAGAGCATAGTTTTGAGAAATCTTAATGTTTTTAAACAATGTTACCACTTACAAGCACAGGTCTTTATAAATTGTTCACTGAGTATTTAAGAGATATGAGGAGAAGGCATACATGTTAAAAGCTCAAAATTCAAGATGTGCCTTACGCCCTTATGGAACTAGCCTCTTCAATTGTATTATGATTATACGTTCATTTTTGTTTCGACGCAGGTCTTCTCATTATCTTTCTCAAAATACAATATGTACCCATCAAACAGCGTTCTTCCTAACTCTCTCATAGCTCATATTTCTTATTTTATTTTTTCAGTACAGTGTTTGCCTGTCATTCTTTGGGGTCTACCATTGAATAAACAGCGTTTGCTGTGACTTTCGTTCTTCTAGGCTACATTTATCTGTACCTTCTTTATTTTAATTAACTAGAGCCCGGATTCACATGGATTTATAAAGCTTGAAATACGCATGCAAATATGCTATATAACATTTTGAAATATGCACTGTTACATGCGATATAAAATTCGAAGAAGAAACTCCCACATGTTTCGACTTTTAAATGCTGTAAAAAAATTAGTAATTTTTCAACCTCAGTCCATGCGCAATTATTGAAAATTCTCTAAAATATTCTAGCAAAAAAGACTATAATTTCATCAGCTAAACATCTAACTCGAGTTACGGTCTGTTTTTAAATAAATTTGTATATTAAAGCCCTTGTCGAGGAAATCGTAAAAACTGCAATTCTCTTCATGTAAAATGGTAGTAAAAGTACCGTTGTCAATCCTTCTGTCATGCCCCCAAAATATATAAAGCCTAACCCAAATACAAAATTTTACACACTTTTTACATTGTGTGTTCCTGGAAATTCCATTTTTAAAATTAAAAATCACATTCATGCGGTTTAATATATTTTTATTTAGGCTATGTAATTTCATAGATAAATTGGATAATAAGCATGCAGTATAATATTATCCTAAAATATGCACTTTAATGCGCTAACAAATCTGTGTTTCCTATTGACTGGATAATCGAAGAAAACCAAGTTTGCATGTGCTAAATTAGTTTGCATGTAATATGTATTTTGCATATAAATCCAAGGACTGTGAATGATATTATTATTCAGAGTTCTCTGTTATTGATTGTACTAGGTCGAGCTTCTAAAACTACTTCCTTCTTTGGGAAACGCAACGTCATTTAACAGTGAAATCTTCTGAAATTTTCGAGCTAAATTGATTATCGAGCCTGATATTTTTCTTAAATCCAGCTTTTGCCTTTGTGATTGTAGTTTTTGACGGTTGAATAGAGTAAAGTGAAGAAATAACATCTGGGCTGAAGAGAAGGAATGGCGTTAGAAACGGAGCAGCTAATGCAAACCCCACACCATTAGCAGGAGCAAACTATTGCTAGCAGATAAGCAACTAGTTGTCACTATACAAAGTTTTAATTATCACGGACTAAACTGAGGAATATAAAACCCTACTCTAACATGACAATGCATTAACAAGGAGGTCACAGCTAGTAAGTGGGGGCGCTGTCTCCCCTGGGCTGAATATTCCGGATTATTATTACTAATCAATCACTGTACGAAGTGAAACACTTTTTGCACGTTCGCCGCAATGCCATTAGGGCGTTCCCATCAGAGATGACTCACTAGCCGCAATCTAGGGGTGACCAACGCCTCTGGGTTACCATAATCTTCTTTGTTTTGTTCCATGTATGAGGTTATACAATAAGAGAGAAAAATGTTATTACTAGGGCAAGGCCAAAAATAGTGAAAAAAGCAAAATGAAAATGCATTTTTCACGTAAGAATAGTGAAAAAAGACAACATTTAAAAAAATTACCAATAAATTTACCATTATTACTTATAATTATTTTTTAGTGGTACCGTAATGAATTACCAAGAACAGTTTAATGGGTGACAGTGCGTTATATATGAATTTACAATATAAAACACACTTATTTTGTTACTAAGAAGTCGAACTGGCATGCCCATGAAATTGCCCCTAGCAAATAATTATGTGTCATTTAAAAAGAAAGAAAATAATAATTATTTTTTGCCACAAGACAAACTAATATGGTGTTTACAATAAACCTGAATTTAAATGAACTATGAACACTTGGTGGAGATTCTCAAATAAAAACGATGGTCCGTTCTCTGAAAGTAACGATTTGTACATGGAAAAGTTCTTCTCTACTTCCACTGAAACATGACATAAAAATGCCGAAAATGGCCTAAAAGTTTTCAAAAATGACATATCTCTTGAAAATGACGAAAAATGCAAAATAAAGCAAAAAATGCAACAACAAAAAGCGTCCTTTAAATTCTCCGCCCACACCATGGGTACTATTGGTAGAAGAAGTTTCGACATTCTGTTTCGAGTTCTTAGCATTGATGCATGCCTGAGTCCAAAACTACTGGTTTCAGAAAGAAAGAAAAAATCGTATTTTTGAATGCATAGTTCGAAAAACATACGAAACGTACACGAAGATTGATTACTATAGAGAATATTACACGAAGGAGTAGCACTGTTTAGTTACTTCACGTCTTAGTGAAAAACCACGTATGTCTGAAGATCCTGGTGATCGAGACCACTGTACAAGACACATTGAATCGAAGAAACATAAAACATATGTTACTAATATATTTTTGATCTTAATTTTTGGAAAAGCCGGATGGGCGGGATTAGGATTACGGATAACCCGGATAAATGTTGGCACCTCTGTTATAGTATATTCTACATTCAAAATGTTCTAACGATCAAAGCTCTACATATTGAGGATCAGTAATGTGATATTACCGTATTAAGAATAACCGGATCTGAAGGAACAAGCTCCCTTCGCACCTAGATTTACTTCATGAAGGCAAAGCGAAACATAATCTCTTAATTGATAAAATACCGAAAACCTGTCATTAATTAAGATTCTTAATACGAAACAGTTAGTAGTAATATCTTTAAATTTTAAAAGTAATGCTGGATACATTAAATTTTGTTCCTTGTGTCATATCTTGTATACCGGTATTTAAATTTTTGTTTGTCTGTTGGAAATATAGATTTTATTATCTTACGCTGAACTGATGAACATTGTTTAAAGAAGTATGAGGTTTGTAGAAAGAGCTGGGGAGAATATAAATTGACACAGAGCCGTAAAAGCTCAATTGTTGGATAGTATTGGCTATACAGTATAAAGTTGCCCTAATCATTGACTGTTCAGTATTTTCTTTGCCGTAAATTCCTCTGTTAGGTCGTTCACCATTGACAGAGTGTAGTGAAAGAGCTTCTTTGTGCACCAGTCAATAACGTTTTTATCTGGTGGTGAAGTTTAATTTGTGTGTGGCTGTCTGTAATATAGATTGCAGACCGCAGATGTAGCGGAGGAGTTGGCACCGAGCACATGTGAAGTTCCCCGCCCTCTGGCTGCTGTCGAAGGTGGTTTTTAATCATTTTTATAGATCCGCTGCTGATCGTCGTGCATGAAAAACAATATCCCTCCAGGCATCGGAATGCTCAAATATATTGCTTTCATTAAACTGTCTTCTTCACCTTCTCCTCTTTCTTCTAATTTAAAGACTTTCCAGGGAAATGATGTTCCATATCTCATCTCCTTTATATATTGCTTTTGTCCTAAACATAAAATTATGATGATGAAATTACTGCCCGGATTTGTAGTTATTAGTCTACATTTTGTACTATCAATTAACCTTTACATTAGGTTTTAAAAATCATAGGCTATGTATGCACAACAACGACCAGCTTAAATGTATTAGTGCGCAGAAACGACAAGTTCCGTTCCAGAAGCAATAAAGCTATTGAGAAGTTTTCTGGGGTCTTCCGATGTAACGTTTCATAACGATCCTTTGAAGGACGCAGGCCATTGGAATCATGATCAAATGTTACCTCGAACTAAGCTCCATGGTGCTGCATCCCTGAAGGGACTATGCCTACCGTTAGACCGCTACGTCAACTACCGTTGGTAGATGGCAGGATTGGGGGCATATTGTTAGCATGCCGACATCACGGCCTTTAAGGATGGTTTCCCTGACCGGAGCAGCTACTTCTTAATCAAGTAGCTCTTCAGATTGAATCACGAGGCTAAGTGCACCCCGTTCCGCGGATCGAATCAGAGCCTGCGGAACCCTAACCAGCGACAGTAACCATAAGACCATGCAGTGTTACCTCTACGTTAAATTTAACCGAGACGTTTCCCAGAAAATGGATTTAACATTTACCACACCATACTCAATAATTTTCGATGAGGAATGGTGAATGTTATTAAGTACAGCGATGACCGTATAGCTTTGCCAAGTTAATTAGGCTTTACCTATGATGTGAATGTTGATCAGAATTAGCCACATCTCATGATTTGTTGGGATGACCCAGTTTGTCGCTGTCAGTACGTCAGCAGAGGAGGTTTGCTCTTGTTTGTAGAGGAGAGGAGACGTAATCTAATTCCGCAGAGCTTAAGACAAACTTGCAAGACCAGATACAAATACTCAATCTCTAGCCTCCATCTAGGTTGTTGCGATTGACTATATTCCGCCGAACTGCTGCTGAATTATTCAGCATTGCATGTGCGGTTTTCCCAGACCGTTGGGAATCATCGTCCTGCATGTTATGTTAGGGGCGTTATTGATATTTCTAACGCATAAAATACCGTCACGAGTGTTATTGTATGTCAGCAAAGATCGGATCATGGAGTTGTAACATTCATCAAGTATTTACTTAGAGTTATAGTGAACTTCTTTACTTACGCACTAGTTCATTTACAGTGGTAACGCTTTAAACGTAATTTTCTTAGTTTTATTTCGTATTTTTATTTAACATAATTATTTATTTTTCTTAAATTGTTAAACAAATTAATTTAGTGTTTACAGTACAGGATACACGGAGCTTAACTGAGCAGATTATTCCTTCGGTAGGAAATAACGAACTTCTAACACAATTTTTGTCCCAAGAGAGTATTTTTCTGTGAGGAAAAACCATTTCATCTCTTAACTTGATCAGTGTTTACTAAGTATTATCCGTACTGTAGGCCTACTATTTTTTTCCCCTTCAGTTAGGCTTAAGGATTGTAACGAAAACCTAAGATCACATGTAATTTTTATTGAATACTATGCCTGTAAAATGAACTGATTGTATTTTATGCACTTTCATTTCTTATTCCAGTTGCCTTTGTTCATTGTTCCGAATCACTTCTGCCAGTTGCTCAGTTGACGTCCTGTGCTTTCCTTCACTTCCGTCCGCTTTTTTTATCCATTTAATTTATTTTCCATTTCGTTCCTTCTTACTTTTTTTAGTCCTATCAGTTCTGGTACTTTCACATTATGGTCTCGGACAAAAGAAATAGATGTGATTGGGAACATAGTGAATAACTGTGAATTTGAGCCCGTCTTGAAGTGAAAGCCATTTCTTTCTGTCACCTCTATCGCACTCCCACTTATCCCAGGGGATTCCGAGTAAAAGGTCTGCTTGCGCGGATTACTCATTCTTTCTGTCTGTTCGTGCATCCATTTTTCATCAATTTATTTACGTCTTGTGATTGAAACGAATTAAAGATAGCATTATCGGAAAGGAGATAAATAAATGTATTGCTTCAAGGTGCATAGCCTGGATGGTGCCCTTAGTAAGGCACTTGCTTTCATGTTCCGAAGTTTCAGCCCGTCCCACTATACTCTTGTACTGGATTGGGTTGTTCTTGGTGTATTAAAAGTATTCATGTTTAGGCGCTTTCAGGGCCATATATATTTTTTAAGTTGTCGCACGTGTGTTACAGTTCAGCACGTGGAGGAATAAAGATAAGGAGAACTGGAGTAGTTAGTTGCAGCGCCTTAAATTATACATAATTACACCTTATGCTGTTGTTGAAGACGTATTTATTATCTTACATTTCTTATTAAGTTATTTTACAAAATATATTTTCATCCCTTCTTTGCAGAAACTTCCCTTTGATTTAATAATCGGTAGGCAAGAAAAAGCTATTTTCTTTATGACGCTAAACAGATATTTCTGTTTTTTTGCGTGCCTTCGATTGTACATCTTGAAAACATATGAGCCAATGTACAGCTGACGGAAAGAGGACAACTCAAACAGAACTGAAGATGGCCCATCTTTAGTGCCGAAATGCATCTTGAATAAACATATGACACGCCTGTGAGCCATCGAAAAAGAAACAAACTTACAAGTTTCATAGAGTGTGACTTTTGAAGACTGTGGCAATATTGTTTTAACGTGTTTTTAATTTTATGTTTTAATTTATTTATGAATGCTCAATTGTGATCTAGTTCCAGAAAAGCAAAGGTAAAGGGTTTAAGATTGCCTTATTTTACCTAAAATTTTAACGTTATTATTCTAAGTAAGTTATACTAGTTAGCGTTGCACCTGTAGAGAAATTTTCCAAGTAGGTCTACGAAATACGTGTCATAAAGTTAAGTTGTTAATGTAAATGGATATATCCGGTATAGAATTCCCCTTCACTCGTATTCTAAGAATCGAGACTTCGTTATAAAACCAAACCTCGGTGTCAAGTGTAATGTATTCAAATGTCTGCTCAGGAATAAATCCTAGTAATTATGAATACTGTCTTAACTTCACATGTGCTGGGTATGTGAATGTTTACCGTGCGGACGCGAACAATGGAGCACGTTGCATGTATCGGGGGCATCTTGAAACCTGTATCAGACTCCTCCCCAGGCAGCCCAGGTTCGATATCCGGTCACATTATTTTTAAACTCCCTTCCCTGCCTGCAACTGTGTTCGTGCCTAGCCTTATCTTGGGTTAATACACATTCCTGTTTTCCACAATCGCCTTGTTCATATCGCATGAAATGTTTCAAAGCTTGAAGCTATTGTGAATTTGCTTTTTAGTATTATTATTCGGACAAGGCATTTAAGGACCATATAGTAGTGAAAAAATGCATTTAGGCTATGACCTGAAAATAGTGAAAAAATTACACGAAAATTAAAAAAAATTACCGGTAAATTTTCCATTGTTACTAATATTAGTTCTAAAAGCTAAAAGCAATTTAACGGATGACAGTTCGTTTACATGAATTTACAATAAAATCACACTTACTTCATTATTAAAGAAAAGTAAGTAAATCTTTACTACTTAGACACCCTTAGCGAAGAATATGCCCATCAAATTGCCCGTAGCAAATATGTGCCATCTAGAAAGAAAGAAAGAAAATAATTATTTATTGCTACAAGACAAACTGCTATGGTGTTAAAAATAAACCTGAATTAAAATTAACTATGAACACTTGGCAGAGATTCTCAAATAAAAGCGATTGTCTTGTCTGAAAGTAAAGATTTGTACATGGAAAAACTCTCTCTACCTCCACTGAAACATGATAAAAAATCCCGAAAATGACCTAAGAATGCAGAAAATGGCCTAAAAATTGCCAAAAAATGACCTGTGTCTTGAAAATGACGAAAAATGCAAAATAAAGAGAGAAAACTGCAAAAATAAATTGCCCTTATTTAATCAATTATTTCATGATACACATTTATATATATTCGAGCTATCTTTTAACCTTCGTATAAAATAGATGCAAAATCATCAAATGCCTTGCCCTAATTATTATACTGTCTGTTCGTTGCTCTCCAAATAAAAACAATCTATTAATTGTTTAGAACTTTTGAAGCTCGAAAGCACGAAAATGGTTATGTATAGGCGTAATACCCATTTGATTTTCTTTTAGTATATAGGATTTACTATCAACCATTGTTAGTTACGGTGTTACCACCATCATTATGATTGTGTGAATGTTGATAATGTAGTGATATTCAGTATTATTGAAATATCTCGTTCTTAGCTCTAAGAGTTTCTGAAAGATATTCATTCGTTAATCAAAACACAGGTGAAACTAAAGAATTATATTAGTAACTGCCTCCTACCATAACTATGACACGAAATGACAGTAGTACTACAGTGGAAAATCGTCTTTTTACATGTGTTCAGTAAAGAATAGCATTTTGACCCTTTCTAACATCAGAAACGTGCATTTTACAACTGAAGTTTATTTTTTATTTCTAAGTTTAAAAAAATATACGAAAAATAAACAGATCCTGCCAATAATTTTACATATAAATTAACACAATACTAATGAAAGGAGATAATCTAATGTAGGTTGCTGTTGATAATTAGTTTGTTAGCCACATACACTACTAAAATTGGTGTAAGAAAATATGTTTTTGGGAATAAGCCAGATTTTTAAATTTGTGAATCCCTTTACCTGCACTGATAGACGACAACTTCTTGCTACGTTTCGACACACTTTTCTGATAACGTTCATAGTTTATGCTTTGTCTTTTCCTACTATTTTCGTGTTTACAGCCAAGTGCAGAATATTATTTATTGTGTTATATGGAACATGTTATGCGTTTGATATTTTTTTCATTTATGTTATTTGTAAGTTAAGTGTATTGAAGGAATCGATGAATCGTTCAAGGCTGCTCTTGTCCATAGCTCAAAACCATATTATTTTGGGGTTGAAGGAAACACGTATTTAGATTTATTCAATGTTATTTCGCTGGCCTGTTGCTTATTAAATTATTATAATGCATTGTTCGTAGTAAGTCAACTTGCTTTGGTCATAGGAAGGCTTTCTCTCGTTTTGAAATTGTTCGTTTTAACGTCTTGCTTGGAAGAAACTTACCAGAGATATGTCAGTAATATTTCAACGATATATCGGGATCCCTGCAAGTTGAACGTTTCATCATAGCAACAAAGATTAGTTAAAAAAAAAATTGTTAACAATGTTCCGGATTTGTAGTGTCATAATTCTATGTAAGATCTTCAAGCCTTTATAACCGTACATGTTTTCATTCTAGGGGAAATGGCATAGCTGGACGAGAATGGTACAATATCTCGACATATTGTCACGGGTGAATTGCTGTCAATAGCACCTGTATCGGAGACAGGGATCGATATATTCATAACTCGTGCCAAGTTTCAATAAATCCCCGATCACTGAGGCGGACAGCAGAAGTTGTCCTGAGGAGTCTGCAGGTCTGTCTGCTTGCCTCTTTGCCGGGCGGATGTTTGCTAAGGGTTTTGTCATCTTTCCTTATCAAACTTCCTCCAGACGTACGGTGCGTCGGAGACTTCTTAAAGTTGTTTTCTTGTGCTTTTATCGGATTTTTCTTAATGACGAACTTTATAGGTGTGTGTTTCCTATGCCGAGGCTTCTGCCCGTCTTCTATGTGTTTCAGTAAAATGGCACCAATTTATTTTATGTTAGTGCACAGTAGCACATTCCCCTCCCCGTTCAAACACAATATCTGCACCTCTTCAGTATCTACCATAATTGCACTTTAATATGTGTGCCTTTTTCCATTTATACGTGAACCTAACCCTCGTTACTTTTTTTGCTTAGATATATCTCCTCTCTCTTATAAAAAAATATCTCAACTTTATTTATTTATTTATTTATTTAGCTTAGGTCTTTCGGTTTCATACAACCATCTTCAGTCCGTCGTAATTTATAGAGTTACATATGAAAAGGGTAGAACTGTTTTTAATAATTTCTTAAAATATCCATAAAATTCACGTGAATTCTCGTTGCTCTGCTTCTCTAAACCGATATTTATTTCTTTTTGTATCCTCTTTTGATGAGTGTTTCTTACTACAATCTCTTTCTCTTTTGTTCACTATCAAAGTTATTCTTCTGGTGGAAAAGGAAAATCTCTTAGTAAATCACGCCGTAGCCGCTTATTACTCCTGATTTCTCATTGTCTTCTACAGTTCTATATTATAATATATAATAGTCTGCCCTGATCATATGTATGTACTTCTTCATGACACTAGGTTAAGGTTTATATTTTATTTCCAATATTTGTACCAACAATATTGTTTTGAAACTATTTTAATATTATTTATAATTATGTACTGCCAGCGGATTGTATAAATAAAAGGAAGTCTTTAGTTTACGCTTGCAATCCTTAAAAAATGGAATTAAAATTCAATTCAAACTCACCCTCATCCCCCTTTACCCAGACACCCAGAGTATCTATACTTCTACAATAGACTACCTAATTGTTTCGTAATATTTTTGACTTTTTTATGTCCGAACATCTATCTCACCCTTAATTCTTCTCTAATCTGTATATTATCTTTTGCTGCCTCCGTTTCTCTTTCCTTTAAACCGATCTCCGTTACCTCCCCCCTTCCCCCGTATACGTTTTAGGTTGTAGTGTTTTCTGTTATTCTCATGCACAAGCGCATGGTTTCTGGGTAAATATTATAGACATATATGAGGACCGTTTTGGCAAAACTCAACATATCCATTTTAGGCCAAATTCGTTTTTTAATTGTTTTAGGTGTTTTGAAATGAAATCTTTAAGATGGTGAAAAAAGAACATAAGAAAAATCAACATAACCAATTCATTTTGAAGCCTCAATATGCAAGGTTTCTATCTTCTATATGTTAATAAAAACTAAATAAACTTCTTCCTGAACAATTTATGTTTTGGTTCCTCATATATTCTGACTTTTTGCCTCGTTAAATAGGTATTGCTTACTTGTTTGGACATACTGTACTCCGCTGTAATGGAGAGGTGTCTCCCTCATAATGAAAACAGGAAGTGATCTCGCAAGATAGCTGAGATTCTCTGATTTAGGCGTATTGGTATTGGTGTACGTCCACCGCTGTGGCTCAGGGGATGCGTCCAATCCTCTCACGCAGCGGGCCCGGGTTCGATTCCTGGTCGGGACAAGTTACCTAGGTGAGGTTTTTTCCGGGGTTTTCCCTCACCTATGAGACAAATGTCAGGTAACTTTAGGCCCTTGTGGTCCCCGGATATCATCTGGCCGTCATTATCATCTTCATCCTCATCCTCGCCTTGTTCTGAGTGAGTGTGTGTGTGTGAATGGTGTGTATCGTCCTATGTGTTTGTGTTGTCTCGGAGGTGGCCCCGGCATTGAGCTGATCACTCATCCGGGGAGGCCCTCCATGTCCTTGTCTGGTCAAAAAAGTATGTATGTGATCCAAAGGTAATCCCTCTCCCGACAGGTCGCGGCCCTGTAAGGCCCGGGCGGCTTGGGTCGCTTAAATCCTAAAAGGGAGAGGTAAAACTACGAGAAAGAAAGACAGAAAGAAAGGTATTGGTGTACTTCGAAAATCGAAATGTTGAATTGGAGAGAGTTAAATCAGCGTGAAATTCTTGGGAAGTCACGTAAGTCACTTTCTAATTGAACACCTAAGTACACAACAGTTTCCGTGTCACACTGGCGTTTGATAGGAGCGAAAACTAATAAACATACCGGATATAATATTTAGCTGTGTTAGTAATAGAGTTGATTTATTTAGCTTCGTTTCATTAATTGAATGTTCAGCTACAAGCTCGGATTGTGTTGAAATGATGCGATCACAAATTCCAATTAAGATACTCCTAATTAAACTTTGTGTTTTGAGGGATTGACTGGGCTTGTTTCAATTTAATTTACCGTCCACTGTGATATCTCCATCGACTTCAAATTGATTAAATTGTATACGTTTATTTATTTTGTAATTCTGTTTTATTTGGACACTCATGTAGATTAACATTGTTTAATGTATTAACTGATAAATACACCTGGGATTTTAAGGCAAATGCCTGTTTTGTTCCTTATGAAATAACATGAACATTTTTAAATATGTGGACGTTTCATGATAAATCACTTAAATTTATAGAGTTTTATAGTGCCCTAAAATGCCTATTTGGACCTTTAGAGCCTATTTTATTATTTTAGTGCCTAAAATGCCTATTTTGTACATTTAAATTAAAATTCAACTTGTCTAAGTTTTACAATCTTAAAATGGACATCCCTGAATGAAAAGCAGAACAGCAGAGGTGGGGTTTTCACAGAAACTTGATTATTCCAAACAATTGTCGCTAAAGCAATGCTGACTGATGGAGGAGGGGGAAGATTAAGGAGGAAGGATTACTGTGTCAAGTCACCAGTGAAAGAACATCTGTTTAAGTGAATATACTGTAGTTCACGATGCCTAATTTTGCAGTTAATTCTGTTAAGAATAGGTATAGGCCTACCACGTTTCTTGCAGTAAAAAAAAAAAAAGACCATGTTACAGTTTAAGTGTATATTATAATATTTTAAAGTCTATTTTCTATCTATTTACACATTTTTGAAGCATATTTTGAGTGCCTATTTACTTGTTTTAAAAGCCTATTTTAGGTGTCTAAAACTAATTTTTTTAGAGCCTAAAATCACAGGTCTACTGATAAATAATCTACATTTTAGTCAGCGTTTATTTGCTGTTTAAATATTAACTAGTCAGTCAGCTTGAGACTTAAAGGAGATGAGCTTGTATTTTAATGCGAAGTGTTTATTTGGAATATTGCATTAGCCAGTCTGGAATAGAGTTGAGTGGACGGATCTAATTCTGCCCAAGTTCGAGTTTTGCGGGGGTGGCGTCTATTACCGTCGCGGATCTCTGCGCTTCCTTACACTCCAGCCAGTAGGATTTTCGTCATTCTGTAACTTGTAGCAAATGGGAAATAACGCTTAACTTGCATTTATCTGCCATATGGTCATAATCATCTAGTAATCATACACACACGCTTATTGGATTTAGTTAGTCCTGGCGAAACAGTTTATTTGATTTTTTTTTCAATCGAATTCAGGAGTTCACGATCTAGTAATCTCAGCCATTAGTCTTAACTGAAAATACAGGAAAAAAAGAGGGAGGAATCAGAAATGCATACCTTATATACTGTGGCTTGGTACTAAAAGGGCCAATGCCATAAAACTTGCTTTTGAGATAACTGACTTCGAAGCCGTTGTAGAAGTAACATTTTTTGCTGAGAACTTCCGACATTGGCCTCTAAGGTTTCTGTATTATGTCTATAAATAGCAACATACATTGGCACTTTTATTAAACGAAAGATAAAGATTAGCCGAGGTCAATAATGCATAGATCTCATTTTTGCAAGAAATTGACATTGGCCCTTTTAGAACTAAGCCACATATATAATCAGTTCATTGGGATGGGCTATTCCATTTCATATTCCGGTGATTTTTTAAATTTTTTTTAAAATATATAATTAACTCGATTTCGCTCCCCCAAAGAAATTCCAGGTTTAGCCTATTCCAGTTCCACTCCTATTCCCCTTCTGATGTAAATTAGTGTAACGGTACATGGAATTAGGGTATTCAAGTGTTGACACTATTGCTACTCATTTTGTTTGTGATTAGAATACACAAAATGTAATAATGATTTTTTTTTTTTGAAACGTAAACTTACCTTTTTTATTTTCTTGTTTCAGGTAAGTGCGGAAACCGTTCTGTGAAAATGTAACAACCACCCAAAAGAAAGGTAATATGCTGGTGTGTTTATTTATATTCATAAGGAGATTTTTGAGCAGAGAAGTAAAATATTACTTATTAACATATTAACGGCCTAATAGTACCTGATAATTCACATTTTCCTCCCTACGAAAATATTTTGGTGTAGTCTTCTTCAGCCTTCATTTCGGTTGAAATAATCTCAGTATTAAGTGATAAATTGAATTTTGGAAACGTAATTTCTATTTCTGAAAAGTAAAGGTATTTCATATGTAGGCTATAATCGAAAACATGACGGCACGCTCTTGACTTTAAACAGCAGCCGCTGTTCTTTAGCGTTGTAGACAGGTATCAATTCATATGGCAGCTGGTGAAGTTACTGCACATATTTGACGCAGTAATTACTTTTAATTCATAATGTGACGTATTCTGAAATATTTTTGGATTAATACACCAGATGGACCACTTAGTGCCCTTGGTCTCACGAAACAAGTTCAAGTTGAACTTGAACTTGCAGATACGAGTAACTCGAATTGAAATTTGTAATAATGACGAAACTACAAAATTGTGCATGTTACGATTATTACTATGTTTTCCAAAATTTAATTAATTTTTTTCTGAATTGAATTTACTTTTTTCCTCGAAACTGAAATGACATTTTTTTAGGTTCATTGTCTTTAAATAAGAAGTATATATACTTTTTTTCTAATTTTAAAATACATTTATGCGAAGTTGGATTTTTTCTTTATAGTTAAGAGTACCCTTTTTGTGGAATTGAAATAACTTTTTTCCGAAATTGCATTTGAAAAAGTGTAGGCAGCCACTTGCTTCAATATAACCGTGGTAAAGTCTATGAATTATGTAGGCATGTTTAGTAAGTTATATATTAGTTGCTGTCATTGATGAATTTCTTCTGAATCTGCTTTACTATTTGCATAAGTACGGTACCCTATTGTTCGTTATTGATCTGTGTTTCCCTCATGAAATGCAATCTCGAAGGTAATATTAGGTTGGTAAGCCTGCTTAAATCGAAGCTTGGGATTATGTAGAAGCATCAGGTTCTCTCGCAAAGAAACTTCAGTAAGTAATATCACTCCAGAACTTCTTCCACGCAGCTCCTCTTTCCTTTCAACTTTATTAACTTGGCGTGAATTTACATTATCCTGCATTAACATTTAGGAAAGCTCTCGCAAAAATTAAGTAAGAAGTCTCTCCCAAACTTTGTGAAACATGTTTTCGTATTCAAACTTTAAGTGAAAATGTATTTCTTATTATTCTCACTCATGCTTAACATTGGGAAGTAGATATTATTATGGTAGGCTAGGGTTTGCTTGGTTAGTCTTAATTCACACTATAGTATTTATAAATTTATGCCCAGTGATCTTGGGTCAGTTAGACGAACGTAATCATGAAGCCAATATAATCAATTTTATGCGATTGCTAACATAATGTTTGTTCTGTACATAAAGCTGGACTTCATTGTACTATTACTGTATAATGCGGATAACTTTTTAATACATTGCAAACATTTGAGAAAGTAAATAGACCGGCAGGAGTAGGCCTACTGTGCTTATAATGATGAAACATTCTCATTAAGGAATTTGTTAACTTCTACACCTGTTTACATAGTATTTTCTACTATCTCAACAAATTAATTGTTATAGAATACCGAGTATCATCCGGGTATCGCCTGTTTTTTGAGCTGCCTGTTTGAGGGTTTTGTTGTTGTTGTAAATCTTACTCTATATCTAATTTGAAGAACATGAATAAAAATAATATGCTTTGAAGCACATAACACCACTGCATTGTACGATGAAATATAAATTTTTTGCATTGTCAGAAGTATTTTTTTACCATAGAAAACTTTGTAACAAAGTAATGAGTATACCTAGAAATTTTCACACCCATGGCACCCAAATTATAGAAGACACTTTTTAAAATTATCTAAGAAAAAGGCAAGATAATTGTTTTATGTGTTATGTGTTTTGTCAGTTGAATTAATTATGTGGTTTATTACTGATTTATTTTAAAAAGGTAAGGATTTTAAACAATTTAAAAGACTGTTTTACATAAAGATTGATGTTTTCAAACTTTTAAAATGTTTTATTGACACGTACAAGGATTCTGAAACTTTCAAATATAAGGAGTACATTTTATCTAAAACATTCCAACTGTCTTTCTCCTTAACAACCGTTCACAGTTCTAATTTTTTTTTTCACTGAAGTTTTCCTACTTATTAACTTGTTATATACAAGGTTTACTATTTTAGGTCACGTTAGTTCGTACCACATTTTCACTGGTTTGATCGGAGTTACGATATAGATATGGAAGAAGGGTGTAAATTCCCTCCTTTATACCACAACATTCACGGTGTATACAGATAGTATTTCTCTATTCGATCTATGAATGTAGTACATAAAATATACCGGTACCAGCCTTTGAATGGAGAGAAATATTTTTTTTTTTTTTGTATAATTTCATTAACCTGCCCCTTTTACTTGTTTCTTTCATAAACATGAAAGAAACTTAATGAGAAGCTTAGTTTAGAGTTGACCAATAAAAAAGAAGCAGTTGTAGGATTATGCAGGCATTCAGTTTTAACATCAGAATGAGACTATGCTTTAAAATTATCTGGAAAACTTTGACTTCAAAGCGAACTAGTTGTTTACATATGTGGATTTTTTTTTTTTTTTTTTTTTTTTTTTTTTTTTTTTTTTTCAAGACATGAGGACAAACTTAATTCCTGTATTCATTCTGCTATCTGGAAAATATTTATATAAATTGCTGAGAATGCTTGATAATTTCTGAGAGGAAAAGTGTTCCTCTTACATTTTTCTCTGTAATGCCAGGCAACTGGCAGTAAAGTTAGTTCAGGAGTTGGTTTATTTTAGAGTGGATCAATGAAGAGCAATTGCAGGATTATGCAGGCATGGAGTTCTAAAATTAGACTAAATATACGTTAAAGTCTTCTGAAAACTGTGACTTTAAAGCCAGAAACAATGACAATGACAGGTGAGGTGTGTAAAGGGAGTTAGTTTGCGAGAGAATTAAAACGAAATCTGTTCTTTGTCGAGAAGCGACCTGAACGGAGACAATGGTGTTTGTTCTTCCTTCGTATGGAGAAACTCTGCCTAGATAAATGCAAGCATGAAACTCTATTTCCTTGCTTGTCAATTTAAAACGTCTTTGCCGTTACTGGTATTCGTCTTTCCGAATATTCGGAAGCAAAGAAAAATGAAATTCTCTCCATTCCTTTCTCGAGACAGTTTTTTTTTTCGTGCTGCTGCTTCTTTGGAAGCGGGAAGATGCGATCATAGAGAAACTCGCGACTGTTAATTATCAAGACAATAGAAATTCGATTCGACTCTACCTTACATTAAATTAACCCTGTTTTGTAGTGATATCTCCGTCTCAAAAGCTTTATCTGAATATCAACTTCGTACTTCAAAATTCATTTGAGTGAAGTGTGAATCCTATTACCGTATTAGTTGAAGTAGGCTGGATGCTTGTAGCATTGAGTTCCGAATTTTATTTCAGAATCGAAAACCTGTTAAGTTATCTCTCCTTAGCGATGAAAACTGTTGGGAGAAAAAAAACAAGTAATGCGCGTTCTTTAAAAACATCAAATAGTTCCTTCAGTCCGGTGTGAGATTCGTGGCACGAGTATGGTTGGGAGAACACGAGTAGTAAATTAAAATAATTCACTATTTCAAAAGTGATTGTCGAATGAAAATTAGGAATATGCTTGTGTAGGGGACATACATGGTTACATTTCTGCTTTATTTACAGTCCATTAAAGTTACAGAGTACAACACAAACTGGGATACGCCGTAGCTAAGTAATTGAGGCGCTGCGCTACAAAGCGGAAGGTCGCGGGTTCGATCCCGATGAGGTCGTTGGAATTTTTCAATTGGCCTAATCCTTCTAGTGGCACTATGGTCCTGATGTCGACTCAGCCTCTAACAGTAATGAGTACCAGGAGTAATCCTGGGGGTAAAGGCGGCCGGTGCGTAAGGCTGACAACCTTATCATCTACGCGTGCCGAATTTCTAAAATTTGGGATCCTCAACCTCCTGGAATCCTCTGGGCCTCCATAGGGAACACTTTACTTTTACTTTACTTTACAACACAAACTACCATCCCAAAGCCTCATTTAAAATACAACGCAGTAAGATTTAGCAGACAACACAGAGAACATATTATGCTTATGATATAATTGACTACGCACATCTGACGTGTATCATTATTTATTTAAACTTGGATAATCCTCTATTTATTATTATAAACATATATTCCCCATTTACAGAAAATAGGATTTTCGATAGCTCTCTATATGCTACACTGCTATTAATTTTCAATAAATTTCTATCTATTACTATTCTAATACTGATTGTGAAATCAAGCGTATGAGCTAAAGTATTGCCAAAATACCTTGTATTGCATTTTTCTAACTTGTAAATTATCCTGCTATAATTCCAGCTTGACTGTAATGGTATAATACTTGTGTAACAGATTTAACAATGCTTTAAAACTGTTCTTTTACCAGTGCCACTATTAATATATAATTAATTTCTCTGGCAATTAATAGCATTATATTCCTTGTCTCCCAACCTCAAAACCATATATTATTAAGAAGATATTTGCTTTATTTCATTCACTTTTATTTACGTGCTTCAAATACAGATTTTAATAGAACTTGTTTTGGTACGTGCTTTCTGTAAGGAGTGATTCAGGGGTCAGTTGCTTAGGTTTATAATTTACGTAATACATTACTGGTTTATTGCATACCTTGTAGCAGGTTCTGTAAGCAATTGAACTTTCTAATCGATGCGTTAAAGTGGTTTACCTTAATACACCTGTTGTTTGTTTGCATATTTAATATTGCATTTCCTGCTCTGATTAAATTTATTTTCTTGCGGAAAAAAAAGGCAGCTTAAGAATGAAATTTTACGTGTCTAAGTTTAATGTATTCTGGAAGCAGTCATGTATATTTTGTTTTGTGTTTATTAAAATTGAAATATGATACTAACCTAAGTTACTCCTTAATGTCTTTAAGAAGGCGTGCGTGAGATACTATCGTAACTGCATTACCTTCACCTAGATCTGTATTTCATATTCAGATAACTTGATTTAGGCTGGAAAAGATAAATGTAGGTATACAAACTCGTTATAGATTATATTTTGTCTTGTAGTACCTCAGTGCTATCTACGTATGAGATAGATCTTGTCATCTAGATTTTGATTGAATGCATTCTAAATAGGTTATAAGATTTCTTGGACGGTGAAGATAGACTTGGAACAAATTTTTATTCAATTACTTGGAAATACTGAAGATTATGAATTACAGCTTCTAGACCTTTTTAATGGTCTGTGACCGTGAACCACGAGGCGTTATAGAGGGCGCTCACAGGAGCGAAATCGCGATTCACTAAGAAATAAACCATCCGATCACAAAGTTTAATTGTGATACTACGTTAGTATCACATTAGCACTTAAGGGCACGGCAGGAATAATCCGCCTGCTTTTCTATTCAAAGCTTCGAAATAGGTTACAGAAATAATATATTATTTGAGTAGATATCTATTGTTTGGACATCCTTTGGAATGTAATAGGAGCTGTGTGGGTTATTTACTATGTATAACGATAAATGAACAGTTTGCATTTTTATATATTTCTTTACGTATTTCAGGGCTCTATTTCGCTATGTGGAAACATGCAGTCAACCATTTAAAGCTAATTTATTTTGTGTTCCAAAAAATTAACGTTTCAGCATGAAGGTGTGATACTGACGATTTCAAATCGATTTAAATTACTCACCCGGATTGCATGATTTGCAAGATCTATGCAGTAAGTTCATATCAGAACTCAGATATCCTCAGTTTCTTCAACGATTCCTATACCCTTAGCAAACAGTGATGGCGTTTGGGGCCAGGTAGGTTCCTTCTCCAGTAGGCACCCTTGCGTTTACAAGCACAGAGAATTAAGACCCGCCGTAATTTCCGCCCCGTGAGTCACCTAGTCTATTTCAATCAATCAATCTTAGATTTTTTTTAATATGTCATTTTATCTTAAAATGTTTGTTATATATCAACTCAACACACAAATTACAAGAAAAATGACACCCCCCCCCAAAAATGTATAATTTACTTTAATAGGAACATTTCTAACAAATGATGAAGTAAGTCACTATAAAACTTCATCATTTTTTATAAATGTTCCTATTAAAGTAAATTATACATTGTTTGGTGTTATTTTTCTTGTAATTATGTGTAGAGTTGATATATAATAAACATTTTAAGATAAAATGACATTTTTTCAAAAATCTAAGATTGATTGATTGAAGTAGGCTAGGTGACTCATGGGACGGAAATTACGTTCGGCCTTAATTCCCTGCGCTTGTAATTGTAAGGGTGCCTGCGGGTGAAGGAACCTACCTGGCCCCAAACGCCATCACTGTTTGCTAAGGGTATAAATGGTTAAGAAATATACTGCCTCTTCTCAAAAAAATTCTTATAACATGAAACATGTGAGAATGGATAATTTTTAATTAGAATACGGTATTTTATGAAACAATAAGATGACAGCTTGGAATTGTTTGTGTGTCAGCTGTCGGCCATGTTTTTCTTCTGTAAAGGTATATAGGAATGCTTCCTCGTTTTGCGTGCTGTGGCACATATTGACATGCCTTACTGGGTTACTGCGTATCTTATCCTTGTAGGGAATGTCGTTCACTGTTGTGATCCGCATTGTCTCTCCATGGAAATGGAAAGTGCTTATGATCGGATTGCGACGCGTTGCGTAGGATTTCGTAGACTGGTTGTCTTTGAGATGCCGCTCACACATGTACCACCATATGCAGTAATAGCTAGTTAGAAGTACTGATCTTATAAATTAATATGAATTACGATTTCATCTCAGCTGTCTTCATGGACATGTGCTTGTATGGGTGATTTCGAGGCAAACACCTAATAAATTGACGATGGAAACATTCTGCACTCCATACGTCATTTTGCAAGGCCTCTGAGTGAAATATTACAATCTAGTTTTCTATTTCTGTGTTTGGTAGTATAGTGTATCACGAGTTTGCCTTATATGCTGCCTAGTACTGTATTTGCTTGGAGTCTGGATTGGCGAGTAACATTCTGTATTTTTATGTACTTTCTCCAAGGCCAAGGCTAGATTAAGTCGAATGCAGAAGTATTCAGTAAGTGTATAAGCTGTGAAGTCCTTTCATAATTATAATATAGTAATTGCAGTTATAAGACTTCGCGGTTCGCTCAGGTTCTAATTACCTTTCAGTCCCAAATTTTTAATTATCTACATTAAACTTCTAACAAGTAAGATAAAGTGCTCAGGACACTTTTTTAATCATCAGCCAAAGTTGGCTCGCTGTTTGGGCATTCTTTCGAATTGAGGAGTCTTGGACAGGAGGTGGCATTGCAAACTGTTAAGCGTTGCTGTTCTAAAGAGAAAAACGCTAGTGGAATAAAACATTCCGTATGTGAAGTTATTGACCTAAAAAGTTAAGTCAATTGCAAACCTCCTCCTCTTGAAGGTGAACAAATATTTTAATGCGAATCTCATTTTAACAGTTGCATAGCCATATCTGTACTAAACGAAACTCTTTTTACAGTTGCGTAGCCATATCTGTACTGAACGAAACTCTTTTTTTACAGTTGCGTAGCCATATCTGTACTGAACGAAACTTTTTTTTTACAGTTGCGTAGCCATATCTGTACTGAACGAAACTCTTTTTACAGTTGCGTAGTCATATCTGTACTGAACGAAACTCTTTTTACAGGTGCGTAGCCATATCTGTACTGAACGAAACTTTTTACAGTTGCGTAGCCATATCTGTACTGAACGAAACTCTTTTAACAGGTGCGTAGCCATATCTGTACTGAACGAAACTCTTTTTACAGTTGCGTAGCCATATCTGTACTGAACGAAACTCTTTTTACAGGTGCGTAGCCATATCTGTACTGAACGAAACTCTTTTTACAGTTGCGTATTAAGGTTCAGTCGGAATGTAGCGTGTTTCTTTTGTTAAAGTAACCCCTTTTCCTCTTCTTTCTCGCTGGTAAATTAGACGAAGGGAAGAGCTCCATAATTACACCTAGCTCACACAATATACTCTCACATACACCCTCATTAGTGATCTTGCAAGTGCGTGCTTTCTTTTTAGTGAAGAAGCGTAGAACGAATGAGAGAAAAAATGTTCGTCTGAAGAGTAGTATTGCAAGTACTAAATTCTAACATCCAAAACCTTGGAACATAGACATACCCAACAGTGAGAAAGCTTATTATAGCAGTAGTAATAGCGTTAGTCCTATGTTGTACGTAATGTCTGTAAAGCATATGAACTTATGACGTAGATGAGCCTTCTGTATTGTATAATTATTTACATTTACGTTTCGGTAAACAACATATTATTTCAATGATGTGTTCCGCAAAGTGCTGCATGCATAATGTTTCCGTTTGTGTAAATCGTTATCCCCGTAAACTATTGTTTTAATAAAAATGTAAACGGAAGCTGAAATACTGTAGAGCTTTTTCCGACCCAAGAGTCGATCTCTCGACGTTAATTGCATGAACTTTCTCCCAGGATTTTAATAAAGAGTTATGCATTTGTAATTCCGTAATAACGTCGTTTGTAATTATCTCAATTATTATGCAGCGTTAGAGGTCATTGCTTCATTCCGCCAACAGTTCTCATTTTAAGAAACTTAAATCTCTGGGAAGGAGGAAGTATCGTAAAAAAAAAAAATCACAATTTCCACACGAAACTGTTTCTTCGTGTATTCTTGTTTGGGAGCCGCAAATTATGAAGCTGTTCGAAGCGAACCACATTGTTTTTACTACACACACAAACATTATTGTTCAATTACACAAAAAATAAGATTTTACTTTCGAGAAGTGTTTTTTAGAGTCTTCGTTTTTGCTGTTAGTTGTTTGAAATCTGACTGATAATTGGTAAGCGCAGTTTGCACGAGTTCACTTAAATGGTCCTCAGTTCAGATCGATATTTAGATTTAATGAACTCAAGCGTCCAGTACAGAGATTCACACACACAAGTATTCCAAAATATCGAGATAAGTATCTTAGTGCACTCTCTTGTTAGTAGGTATTTTTCTTCTGGAACTCCTCCAAAATTCTATGGCCGAAACATAACTTCGTTTAAGTCCATTTAGCCCTTCTTCCTCTTGCAGTTTAGTAGCTCCACTCTTCTCCAACTGTATCCTTTGTAATTGGTGATGAAACAGTACAACCATTGCCCACAACATCAACAGCAAAAAGAGTTACCAGGAATGAAAATGAGGGTTTAAGTGTTAATCAAATCATTAAAACTGCCATTGATTTCTTTAGCAAGACCAGACATTTTGCACAAATAATCTTCTGTTCCCACCAGAACGCCAGGAAGGCTTTCAGTAATTTTTTTCAAACATTTGAAATGAGCTAATATTTTTGCCTCAGGGTCTTTCCGAAAGAGTTTAATTTGCTCTGAAAACTAAATACACTCTGCGCTAAATAAGAAATAAGTTTTTCACTTCCTCGTTATATGTTTTCGGTAAATTATATTAATTATGTACTTTTTAAAATCTGTATCATATATACTGTTAGCTTGGTTTCAAGGCTCGCGAGCCTCGTTGTGGTCACCCCTGCTCTATACGAGTCACTGATTTTAAAGTTATTTGCAGTTCCAAACTATCAATATTATATATTGCGTATTAGGCTATATAACTTAGTTCCCCCTGATTTTTGAATGATTACTGTTTTAAACTAGACATAGCAGAGTGAGTAGTGAGACCTACTAACATTCACTTTCGCTGTTGGAGTCATCTCACTTTATCTTGATGCAGATCGAGAGCAAGTTGTTATTTTTACGTGGTCGGAATTGTTGATGTACTGATGCCCATCATGGAGCAAGGTCTACCGGCCCCAGAGGCTCAAGATCTGAAGGTTCACTGCTGCCCAGCCTCATTTTCAGCAGCTACGTCACAATAAATATGTATGAACCAAATTGCTCCTTGCCTCTATGACGCATGTGTACCTGTGTCACAAAACAAGACCTCTACAGTGTTTATGTTCCCTCTTCGCTTTAGCATAAGCTTCGTATGTAAGAGGAAACAGAAATGCAAGAATCAACATTATATAGCAGCAGCTCCAAAATAGTATATTTTTAAAGTAGGAAATCAGTTATAAATTATTTTCTTTAATATTCGTATTTCGTTCGATGTTAAACAATTATAGGTGTATTATTAAAAGAAGATAATTAAATTAATACAGTATAAAGATTTATTTTTCATGTTTCTTCTTTGAAAATATTAGCCTATATTGTATTATTCTATTCTAATTGGTATCTGTGGGTATTTGCATTTTATTATTATTTAGAATAATTTATATTTTTGTTTAGTATATTTATATCCATTTTTGGACTGCCCCTGACCACGAGTAAGTGCTCATTCGGGTGATGTTTTCCTTAAAAATAAATTACTAATAATAATAATAATAATAATAATGATAAATAATATAATAATGTACTGTAGATAGATTGTAAATTGTAATTGTATTTGCTTAATAAGGCTTAATTAAAAAAGTATCCTATGCTAAAATGCACAACACATGTTTAAAAAATATTAAAAAAATCCATTACGAACAGAATACAGATTAGGCTATGCTCAAGATAAATGCTTAAAGTGGTATTGAGACTACGCCAAGTATTTCAAACATTTAAATCCCACCGGTAGATTCAATGTGTTGCATTGTGCTGGGGTTAGAATTCACAGCGATGGGAGTACATATTTCTGCACTGTTCTCCTATTTCAAAACGTATGCAGTGATCTATCTGATATTGTATTGATAATAAGAAAAAATACATTTGGATATTCGCTATACATAGCCTACAGGAATAACATTTGCTGTGCTTTTACTTCTTTAGTAGTTTTTTCTAGGATTAACCTTACATAGTCCAATCACGACAATTTTAATATTCTATATAGTAATATTCTATATTCTATAGTAATTTAATATTCTATATTCCGATCTATACTTTAATACTCAAAAGTGTTAGGACTTCGAAAATGTTACGACACACAGCAATGCAAAGTATAGTTTAAAATTATTTCTTTCACACGTATGTATTATCACACACGTATACATACATATAATGTCATCATGCGGTGTTCCGCGGAATCTTAGTTAGCATTTATGTTATTGCATTTAATTTACTCCTATATTCATTTTTTAAAATCCAGTATTAGTGTTGAACAGCGTAACATAGTTCGAAAGAGGCTATAAACTACTTTCAACAGTTACACTTTACAAATAATAAAGTTGTAGATGACTTCGCAGATGAGAGACTTAAAAAGTAACAGAACATTTAAAGAAAATAATCTCCACCTTCAGTATCCAGCAATAAAGATTTCAGTGGGATGCGTTCTTAACATTTGTTTTCTAACTGTTATTCAAACTATCAATCGCAATGCATTAAACTTTTAAAACTTGAACAAAGAAGAAACGATAAAAGGAATAAAACTCAACAACTTGTAGTCGACGGAAAATACTTCAAGCTCCCAGAGAAACAAAGTTGTGAAGAAAAACTTCGTATTTGCAGAGAAACAGCAGTCCTATCTGAAATAGGGCTTACAATGTACGATCACATAATATTTCATGGCATTTTCAAACATTTCATCTAACTAATGGTTCCGCTGTTCTGGTCGGATAGCCTGTTCGTCGTTTAACTTATGCATTTAACTTGTAATCTGAATACGTTTGGGATTCCCCACTCCAGTTAAAAGATTGAAACGTTTACAGCATTAATGCTGCTGGCTTTTTAAAAAGTTATGGAAATAATGTATTTCAAAGCAGTAAGAGCAAACGGCTTCTCTAAAATAGTACCCAGAATAAGAACATCTCCTTGCCTTTCTGGGGATTATGGCGGAAGATGGGTGAATCATGTCTGTCCTAAGACTTTTAAGCTAGGGGATATGGTAACAATTAATTTATTATTTAGCAAACTTGTTTAATATGTTTTAAGAAGAGTAGCTCTTGTCAATTTAAACCAGTAATCTGCAATTGTAAAAAGCAATCGTAAAAAGCTCAAATCATATGCAAAAGTTTAAACTAAGAGTATTTTCTATGCGAAGCAATTAGAGTTGGTAACCAATTAGAATTGGTAATCCTGGAATGTTAAAATTTTATCCCACTCATGGCCGGTTTCTATAAACTCGCGAATTACCTATGGGTAAATTATCTAATGCACAGAATTTACACAATTTACACAAGAATAACACCACACAAACACAAATAATTTAAAGATAGCAATCACTTACACTTGTTGCGAGTTTCTAGATAAATGTCCTCTAGGTAAATATGAAAATGACTGAAAAAATGTTCCTACAAACTCGGGCTAGATCTGTCCAAGGGTAAATCTTTGGGTTAATTTGTCCTTTCATGGATGGCTGGATAAAATTTAACCTTTCATAGGATCAATAACAATGAGAATCAAAGCCTTCTGAATTAAATTAACTGTACAAATCCAAGGCCTTGCTCATTATACCATTGTAGGTTAAATGGAACTAATTTGTCCATGGGTAATTTACCCATAGGTAATTCACAAGTTGTAGAAACCGGGCATCAGTGGCGTAATTTTTTTTCCTTTTTTAAATAATATTTTCTGTTAAAAGTGCTTCTTTTACTTCCGACCGGCTAAAACGTTGCATTCAGTAGGCCTATTGCTATAATTGATCCCATTCTAGTTTGATCCTAGTCAAAACAAAGGGGAGGAGAACTCACAGAGAGTTCGCGGAAAATTCGCATCATGTGACAAAACGTGATTGGTTAATGTCATTAGCATGCGCCATTAGCAGGGTGTGGCTTACGAGTGTTCGTAAGTTCATGCAACAAAAATATCAACACGTGAAATATCAAACTCTCACTGGCATCGTTATCATTATAGTATATCAATTACCAAACAAAACAAAGGATTCATTGTTCACGACGACCCTGCGGGTGAGTTGTACTGAGAATAAACAAACTAACATTAAACACGGTCAACACGTGCGTTCTCACGTGCGGGCTATGACAGCCACGCCTCTTTGTTTTGAACAGGATCGTTCTTAAATGGGATAGAGAATAGCATGCGAAGGTAGAACCAGACTTTTGTATCTTTGGTCTTGCTTCAGAAATATATTTTTCTTTACGGGACTTTTGTATAAAGTGAACTTACAGTTTTATTGTATTTGGATGTTTGCTCTGGAGTGGGAGGTGCTATATCATTTCAATACAACCCCGCAACAAGTCACGAGATAAATGGGGTACTAGATCACACTGATATACTTCTCTCTATCCATCATGCCCGTGCTGTAAGGCGATACGCTTTCAGATCGTTCTTCTGATAGCGCTCGAGCCTCCATTCGGATGGTAATGCCACACCATCACTTCTGTAAATATCGCGGGAATTAATACCATGTGAGTCGCCATCTTTATCAAACTTTGACAACTCGTGGCGCCGCCTTCTTGAGAAGTAAGATGTAAGATAGCCTACTTTCAAGGATAGGAATTGTCTGAAGCCTCTTTTACGGTAGTTGAAATGAGGGTAAGCATGTATGGAATGAATTTAGTTGCATGAAATATATACTGATTGCATAGATCCTCATAATACTTTCTCTATTCTTGGGGAGGGGGGACTGTCATATAACACTAAGCCATTTGTACAAGACATTATTGTTGAGATGTTGAATACATAACTTTTTTTACCTCTGCTTTTAAGGAACTTCAATTGAATTTTGTTACAATAGAAGTGTAATAACACCACAAATACAACCATTAAGTAAACGTTCTGTTCTGTATTACAGTACATACCGATGAATAAATAATACCGGCTGTGATAACAATACTAGTAATGCGGATATTTATTTTCCCGTTTGTTACCGATAACTTCTCTTCAACGTTTTATTTTATGATGTTCCTTAAAAGTATTAATTGCGCAATTTCTTAATTTAGTTTTGTTATTCTGTGCTGTTCTTATTATGTTGCAAGCTGTTTAACCACTGTTAATCTCATTTATGCCTTCCTATTCTTTGGCATTAAATAAAGCCAAATCCATCAAAATCGGTTATGTAATTCTTTAATTACAAGCTAGTACTGAGCAGTCTTTTGACTAAAGTAGTACCATCTTTACCTAAATTTTTCACATTATTTCAGGGCCTCTACAGCCTATAGAGTATTTACCGAACGAATTTATTTAGGGTTTTCAGTGCTGCTTAATTGATATAGTAAACGTAAATAATAACTTCATTTAAGGTTTTATATTTCCTTATCTTTGAAAATTAGTAGTTATCTTACGAGAAATACGTTATGTAGATCTGTCTTGCAGTTTGTTGGAAGTCAGTTTCCCGCAAGTATACGAAAATGTAATACATGCTATTTCGCATTCAGACGTCTTCACTGTTGACTTTGTCAAAAGAAACCGCATCCGACGAAAGCAAATGAGAGAGACGAAATGTTACATCCTGCTGCCGAAAATGTACACAGAATAATCTGACATTCATTTTTATATTCTCCAGAGATGACTGTCATTTAGGTTTGCTTCCTTTTGTAGTATTGTGTTGACGTAAGTTCACAAATATAAAGCCGCCATTTGCCTTTGGGAGGAAAAAAGGTGACGAGCGATCTGAGACTGTACTCCTACACTAACATATCACGTGCTATGTAAAATTACAGTCTCATAGAAGGAGAATTAATCACAAGAAATGCATCGTGTCGGACGCCTCATTAGAATGCTTTTTAACGAACAGAATTCATTTCACACGCACCTCCTCATATATGAAGTAGCTGAGGAAAAGAGCTCTTGAGAAAGTTCCCTCTCTCTCCCTATTCCATGTCAGTTGCTTTTTACACATAGAATAATTGGAGGGGGAAAAGAGATCCAGGATTGAGATGTCCTGAGATCTGCACTGCTCCGATTCGGAATTTGTCTCATGACTACCGGGGCTCAGATTCTATGCAGCGAATTAAATCTACTATAGATTGTAGCTTCACGTAGATTGTAGCCCATAGGCCATAGGCTATCACAGAAAGGAAACAAGTTAGACAAACAAGTATTAAGTCTTCCCACAATTGCCGTATCCTTGTCTTCCGTCCCTTATTAGATAGTAGAACAACCAGTGTAAGAATGTGTTTAACATGAACCAATTGAAGTCTTGATCCACTCAATCTTGATCGAAATTTCGTTATCACCTGTAAACATGATAAATACATCTGTTTTCTTTATACTGTATCAGGTCAGATGCATCTTTTTTGCAGTGAATTTTACATACTAAAGCATTTGTCTATTGTTTATAGGGGATAAACTTGGCGTAAACAAGATTTGATTGGGCTTCTAAAACAAAGAGCAATAGAAAATGTAAATGAAATTTCAACCTGTTTTCAGACTGGTCAGCACTTCGTAAGTTTAAGATGTATTTAAAAAATGATAATAAGAACATAATAGGTTTACGCAACGCTTTGATTTTAACGTGAAAGATGTTCCAATACATGGAACTCGTTATTTTGAACTTCTCTAGATCAATTAGACTCGTGAGTTATGAGTAATTTCAAAATCACTCGTGCCATTACTACAATAAGACAACAAACCGCTTTGGTATCCAGGCGGCACGGTTCGTGTCCCTATCAGTTCAAGGTATTTGTGTGTAAATGGGATATTTCTAGCTGGTCTCTCCGCGTCCTGCCAAAAAGTTCGTCATTATTCGATTATCTCCATATCGACCGAAGAAAATTATAACTAGCCCATAAAGAGAAAATGACATTTTGATGTATAGTAGAGTACCTACTGCTACTAGTGCATCGATCTATTACAGTGTGTCCACTGGTCGGGAAAATCCGGGAAAAGGCCGGGAATTTCGTATGGTCGGGAAAATCCGGGAAAAGTCAATGAATTTGTTAAAATATCCGGGAAAATTCGAAAAATTGCAAAGTGTGATCAAAAGACTCCTAGACAATAATAGGCCTATATTAAAGTATATTTAATTAATTTTATTGTTCCTAATTTTTGTATCTGTTATAGCCGAAGTAATTATTGTTTGCAATTACTTTTGTTACTAAAAGTTTTTCTTATTTAAAGTATGTATAATCCTATAATTTTTCGAATACAGTTATTAGAAAGTGCTTCATATTTTGGTCGGGAATTTCTGAAATGAACAATGAAAATCAGGGAATAAGCCGGGAATTTCTTCAGCATAACTTGCTGGACACCCTGTATTACCACTGCTGCCACCTACAATTATAGGCCTATGGTCAATTTAAATCAATTTAAATGTAGAACAAGTTAAAGTAATACCACTTCAGTACTAATATTACAATAATTATCTAATATAAGCGAAATTTTAATCGTGACTTCTCATTCACATTTAGATATATCTCATGCAACATTGATAAATCGCGTGATGCAAGAAGAGAAATTAAAATGACACAAATGGCCGCCTAATTCCCAGAGGAGAAAGTTCATTAGTTGTCTGCAGTTTCTGTTTTTCCTATTATGTAGTGACTTCATTTTTGTGCTAATGTTAAACGAAAGGAAGCGCGCTTAAATGTACAACAAAATTCATACTTCTCAGCTATGTGATTCAAAACTAAATAAAATAATTTTATTTGTTTCAAGAATTGGATCCATGAATTATCGTTTTCGAACGCTATTGAATCAACTCGCATACTTAAACTACGTGAAAAAAGTTTCATAAAGTTGGTTTTAAACTATCTAATATGTACTAAATATATGTTAAAGCTGGTTACAGGGCTTCACAAGATGGACTATGAATGGTCATCCTTCCAAAATGTGTTCTACGGTGAAATAAAAATAGCGTTGTCCGAACATTCCCGTGAATTCGCTCGTAAGATATAGGATATCAAGTGTACATAAAATGACCGAGTAAAAAATTACACCTGATATCCCTGCCAACTCTCATATGTAGAGATATATGACCTGGACATAGAATTTTTCCTCTCGTAACTCAAGGATTGAATTTCAACAAATTACAACATGGGATTTGACAGCCAGAGACAGTAGCCTATAGAGTTACGTACCGTATGTGCAGGAAGTCAATGTTCTGTTGAAAGTGATAAACAAAAAAGAATGTGACTTGCTGGCCTAATTAATTTGCAATTGCTCCGCTACCGTATAGTCTGGTTACGTAATTGTTAACCACCCTCCGTTTGATAAGCGTTAGGCCTACGTTAGGCCTACCTTTTCGGTATTTGCGTGACTACATTGGATACATTTAAGCCACTTTTTACTTGACTGCAACTGTGTTTAATTCTATCACAAAATTACTTAATTGCGGTGGGTGTTGTGGCATATAAAATAGTTTTGTACAATTCAGTCCTGTAGTTGCCATAACCACTTAGCTGGAAAGAATTCTGTACACACAGAATGATTCACCAATATTCGTAACCTTAGTGATTCGATTAGTACGGTACTTCTTCACCCGTACCGTAGGTAGAGAAAGTATTATGGGAGTAATCCGATTCTTTATTAATGAAAATAGCTAAGGTAATTTATCACATAAGGTACAGTCTTTTTCTGTATTTTTTTAGTTGTAGTTTTAGTTTAAATGTTTTAATATTATATCATTTTGTAAAACTGATGTAATTAGTATAAGAGAATGTTGTAATTGGGGAATGAGCCTGTTATATTCGCAACAAATAAATAATTATTTATTATAATTAATTAATTAATATTAGGATAGCTTTAAGGGAAGTAGGATTTGCGATTGATGGTTGGATGGAGTTAGCACAGAACAGAGTTTAAAGGCAGCTCATGTAAGCGCGGCAATGAACCTCCTGGTTCCATAAAATAGGTAATATTCCTTTACCTTGCTTTTAGGAACTGTCCATTGCCATTGAGTAAGTATTGCTTTGTTATGTTTTCTGTTCATGAGTGGTTATGTAGGCTATGCTGCTGTCCATTGTCTCTCAGCCTTATGCCTAGGTTCTTCTTCAGAAGTTAAAATGGTATGATTTGGTATGATTTTTTAATTCGAGTGTATCATTCTTAAAACCTATAGTACTTTTTAAAAGAAGTAATTATTTTCT
Organism: Ectobius pallidus; assembly: GCA_964059195.1. Taxonomy (NCBI): domain Eukaryota; kingdom Metazoa; phylum Arthropoda; class Insecta; order Blattodea; family Ectobiidae; genus Ectobius; species Ectobius pallidus. Next base: position 185,165,336 of record CAXKWD010000001.1, read on the forward strand.
GACACTTTTTTACTGCCCGAACCTCGCTAAAATCCTGGCTTGTCTCAAGATTGATATCTCTTCAATCTGCTGTCGTAAAACATCTTTACAGCACTCAAGTCCTTGAGAATGAATAAATTTGCCGGCGCATTTAGGGATATAGCTGCAACATTGAAATGCTCAGACATTCTGGAAGAGTTTTTCTTCCTGCCTTGTTTCTATGTTCGTGTTATTGTTACTAAAATAGAACAGTCGTTTGTATTTCCGTTTATAGAAGCAGATGAAAGTATTGATATTGTTAAGTATATGATGCGTGTTCTGCGTGCGTAGAAGTTTCTAAAATCAGAAATCTCTCTTTTCTCACGCACGCCCACACGAATGATCCTCGGATAAGATTCTTGTTTTAATGAAGAAATTCTAATGAGCGACATTTACATAATACCTAAACAATAGTTAAGTTCATTGTTCGTTATAAATGTTGTTGTAACATTGCTTAATTGTATTCTGTTTGGTGTCGATAACAGTCTTCTTGTTGCATCAGCTGTGGTTTTCTCCAGAATGGGAGAGTGTTACAGCATCCGATGCAGAAGTTACACAGGTAAAAGCAGGTGTTAGAATTACAGATTCTTCCTCTCATGTTTTCACGCTTGTGCCAGATTAAATGAAGGAGAAACAACGTGAGATATTTCAGTATGAACTGTGGTCGTTTGTTGCGTAAAACCACGTTTCTGTTTTTCACGTATTTGGAAAGTGATTAATAGTTCGTTACGAAAATTTTTAACAAGGTTATGAAACACTTTAATTAGGTTTATATATTTACTTTTTTCCTAGTTCCGTCTGGCATGTTGATAATGATATGATATTTTATTAGTCCTTTTAATTAATTAACTAATATTTTTATTTATTTGTCAGTTGCTAATTTTATGTTTATTCTCATTAGGTTTCCTTAAGCTGTGAGTTGCAAGATTTTGTGGAGGACTTTAGTGTTCCGGGAGGTAGATGGTACTCGATTTTTATACATGGTATATAAAGGTTATCAATCAATTTATTAGCCAATTAGCATCAATTGCATAATAAAATAAGAATAATAATTTATCCACAAATTTAAAGAAAACCATACAGATATGCAAACAAATTCTTATAAAATCCATTAAGACGACAGAACTGATAAGGTCAGCCTTACGTAACGGCCATCTTTACCGTAGGATTGTTTATGTTCTAATTTCTGTTAGGTGCTTAGTCGACCCCTAGGGCCTTATTGTAACCAGAAGCATTGTGCCGATTGAAGAATCCTAATGTCCTGCAGATCGACCTACAACCTTTTAAAGTTTGTAGCGCCATTCTTCTAGTAAATTGCACCAAGCCTTATCCCAATAGATCAATACAGTTACGATCTTACAAGGAAATGTACCACCTCCGTACTGTTTGTTTTTAATAGCGTCTAGTCTGCCGAAATTGAAGGGAAAAAAATACAGTTGAAACTATTGATATTCACAAAGTTATGTCCCATATCAGTACTATATGCATTGTCTTATTTACTTCCTGTTGTCTTCATAAGTTACGGTACAAAATTGTACCAGTAGCCTACCATTCTTGAATACCTGCTGGTGCAGCATGGATGTATGATTTTGCAGTTAACAAACATATTTTATAAATGTACACTGTTAGATGGTTGCGAGGTTGTCTCTGTTGGACATTACTTGATAATATTGTAGGAGAAAAATTCCTCTGACACTGGGACTTAACCCAGGACCTTTGGCTATCCGTGCCAATGCTTTTACCAACTGAGCTACGCCAGAGTTCAACTGCCAGTCAGTCATGGGAGAGAGATTCTATCTGGCGCTGTGAATTGAACTCTGGCGTAGCTCAGTTGGTAAGAGCATTGGCACGGATAGCCAAAGGTCCTGGGTTCAAGTCCCAGTGTCAGAGGAATTTTTCTCCTATAATATTATTTCAGGAAGAATTAAAATATTTTTTGTTAATCTGTTTTGCGGTTTTTATAAAATCTCATTGAAACAGATGCTGGTGGAATACAGACTGTATGGCACAGAATTTAACTTTCCATTATCGAGTTGTTCCATTCAGAGTTACGTTTGCGAGTAGCAAAAGCTGTTCACTGCAATAAAGCATTAATTTACACATTTAACACCATAGCTTGATGTTGTATATGAAAGGGCGTGTTTCTCTTCTCTCAAGGTTGCATGTTAACCTAACCGTAAACAAAATCGTATTTATATAGGGAAGAGTGTCGGCAACGTGCTAAAATAAAATATCCCTCTCCATGTATATTTAGGTCTCCAGCAAATACAAAGGATATTAAGGTGTTGCCAGCGTGTGCCAATGTTACAGGCCTACTCACGCCTACCCATCCGCCTACCTGTTTCTCCCTGTATGGATAAGTCGATCTCCTTCTCTCCTTTTGGCGTCTATCCGATTCGAGGCTGAAAAATATATGGAAGGACGAAGCTAGACAAAGAAATTTCAGTATTTCTCGTTTATAGCATTCCAATAAGAATATTGCTACTGAGAACATACCTTATGGAAAGATTTATTACTTTATTAATATAGGCTTGCAATTTGTTATTTATTTATTTATTATTTTTATTTATTCTGGCAGAGCTAAGGCCATTTGGCCTTCTCTTCCGCTCTACCAGTCGAAAAACTGCATTACAATTACATAGCACAAATACTTATTATAGATAAAGTACTTAATACTTAAATACAAAGCACTAACATTACTATTAAAAACATGTAAGCCTAAACACTCTACAAGTTTGTTATAGGCCGAATGTAAATTTAAGATTAATTTATAAATTATTACAATTTTTAGAGTACCGGTACTATAAAACATTAAATTACAAAAAAATATAATACTGAAGAAAATGAGATTATAGCATAAGATATTTAAAATTATACTATCTGTATCTGTATCTGGTACCCTATGATTCCCAGGTGGGGCGAAGGGGCCTCCAATGGAGGTTTCATTACCTATACTAATTTTGATATTCTTATTTTCCGAGAGAGGGTAGAGGGACAGGTGGTAAGCCTCGCAACCCCCCTCAAAATTATACTATGGAATACTAAAAAAGAAAACTTAGAGTTACAATAAGTTAAGCTACGGGTTTCAAGTATCAAAAAGAGCTCCAGTTAAGATTTGTAGTTACTATGATGAAAAACAATACTAAATTACATGTTAGTTCACATGTTGCGAATATGTTCAATTATTTCTAGTGGTTAGAAATAATAATTATTTTTAAAATTCAACATTTTCGTGAGAGTGTTAAACGATTGAACATAAAATTTCTTTCTTTGGATAAGATTCTTTACGGTAGTGTTATCTTTTTTATGTAGCGATTATTTAAATTACTGTTGTTAAAAGTGAAAATAAGAAAGATTATAACATCGTCATTGTTCTTCTTCAGAGCTACAAATGGTTTTATTGAAAAATGTCTTTTTACACAATTTCTTGTCTTTATATTTCTAATATATTATTTTCATTCTTCAATATTATTCCTTGTCATATTTAATAACAAATTCCATTCCTTTCCCTTTCTTTCTTTTTTGAATCGAGCATGCATAACAACTTTGAAATAGATTTTAACGTTATAGATTTGTATATTCATGCATTGAAATTGAAGTAGTTGAAGTGTTTTTCTTTTCTTTTCGTTACGACATAAATTGCAATCTCGCAGAATTGAAGTTGCCTCCTACGAATTAATTTACATACCATTATCGTGATTTTTCCTCTCTCTTATGTGGTATGTATCGACTTTCGTTTAAAGCCTGTGTCGATTATCATTTCAGGTTTTTAAAGGAAAACTTTCATATCGTGTCGTTGGATGTTGTTAATTATAATTTTCGCTTACTTTCCATGTTTGTATGCTGTAAGTGTAAGAACTAACTGTTTGCTGTAATCTGTCCTACTGTTGGCTCTGGCGATGCTACTACATTTTTTACTGGTGTTCTAGTAGCAGGGTTCAGGTGTTCAAATTCCAGTGGTTAATTTGCTGATTTGAGATCTTTATCCTTAGAATGTTACGTAATTCTGTGAAGCATTCTTGTTCCTAATTATTATAACTGACATTCGTATTCTTATTTTCTATCCCACATAAATCGGACAACGTTATTCTGTGAGTCAACCAAAACTCGTTGCCGAAAACTTTGTAAAAATAGTTTGCTTACTGAGGAAGAACCTAAGTTCATTGATCTTTTCACACTATTCTGAACACTTTCTTTTAGCCAGTTTTGTATAGAAACCCCTTCACATTATTAGGATACATAATTATTCATTTTATTTTATTTCACAGTGTAGCTTTATATTAATCTGAGCCTAAGTTTTAGATCAGACAGCGGATATTTGCTGCAAACAATATATTAACGTTTTCGCAAGTCAAATTCTTGTTCTTGGGTTAAATGTCGTCTTTTAATTATCAAGATTACGCCCTGTTTTCTTATTATATTATGTTTATATTGATATTTCATTATGTTACTGTTATTAATTCGCCCTGTTTTCACATTATCATATGTTTTATTTAATTGTCCTATGTTACAGTCATATTATGTTATATTAGCTATCTCAGCGAATGTTGTTGCTTTTTGAAAGGGGACCACTAGCATTTACTTTACCTATACATTCATATCATTAATGTTTATGAAAAAAGCTTTTAGACTACGTGTAGTCCCGCTGCATGGAAAGAGGAAAGGTCGGGAAGAAAGAATAAAAACAATTGTTGTAGGTTTTCATTCTCAGAACCTTGAAAAAGAGGTATTAAGATAATCATTTTTCGATCCATTGTTTAATTTGCGTTTTTCGAAACACCTGGAGTCTGCTAAATTTATCCCGAAATGGGAGTTTTTATGTAAATCTAATTTCTTTTCAGTTTAAATTGAGAAAAGGGACGGAGTTAGATAAACGTGGAAAGAAATAAAGCTTAACTGGGTTTTTCGTAGTGAAAGAGAAACGTCATTATCGGAATGAACCTGCATTTACACTTTCTTTTTTGTTTCGCCTTCCTGAATTGAATGTCCAATCCATTATCACCAGGTCTTGGAGGATGTTGAATATTCAATTGATGGGATAAAATACATTAGCATAGAAAGGAGATTTCTTCAAGAGCAAAGTATGAATTTCCTCACGAGTTGAACGGATTCGCGGGACTTTGAAATATTTGCCAGCATTAGTTACACTCCACATGGGAGTTCTTTCATGGAGTTTGAAAAATCTTCTGTCAGAGGTTCTTATAAACAAGCCGCGGTATATTTGATTACATTTTGCGGAGTTTTCAGAATGTTAATGGAATTGAGTTTTAGAAAGGATTTCGTACCACAGCAATTTAAGCTAAGAATTGCGTTAAGTAGCAATTTGTTATTCTCTGCTAACAGATGCTTGTCTTAGTTGCTATGACGACGCGTTATGTAATGTTTCACTTCATGAAGTTGAAAGAATTTGACCTCGATCAGCTTATTTCAGACCATGATATACAGTATAGTATTGCTCAGCTGGCTTTAATATTTTCGTGTTTCAACAGTCGTGGAGCAAGTTCCTGCGGCAGAGGTTAGGTTAGGTTGCAGTTTAGATGTAACCGAAAAAGGAAACCTGTCAAGTGGGGAGTTGGATAAAACAGTTGGACAGATACATTTAATGTTAATTTAAAGGATACGAAATAACGTTTGGGAGTATTTTGAGTTGCTGTCCTTTAAGAAAAAAAAAAAAAGAGCAAAATTAAAATAATTATAATCAATGAGCCAACTAAAAATGTATATTAATTGTCAGTAGATTAAGTTCCAAGAGTGGATAAGAAATTGTACATTAACTATTAACTAAGTGGAAAATAAATAATAACTTCACAAGTTTGTTTATTATATCTTAGGCTTGATTCTAAAAGGGCCAATGTCAAATTCTTGCGAAAATGAGATCTATGCATTATTGAGCTTGGCTAGTCTTTATCTTTCGTATAATAAAAGTGCCAATGTACCTGAATGTTGCTATTAACAGACATAATACAGAAACCTTAGAGGCCAATGTCGGAAGTTCTCAGCAAAAAATGTTACTTCAACAAAGACTTCAAAGTCTCAAAAGCAAGTTTTATGACATTGGCCCTTTTCGAACCAAGCCACAGAATATGAACGATCAACTTCAAGATTTTATGTTCTACTTTTTCTTTCTTTCTTTTATAAAATTGGCCAAACCTGGAATTATTTGCTTCAGAAAATTCAATCTCGGGAAATGGAATCATTAAATGTAACTCATAAAACATTAATATTCGTCATATATTTATTAAGAAATGTTTTATAACGTCTATACCTTAAAATTGTACTTAAAATTGAACATGGGAAGAAAAATAGACTATAAAACAATTTACTATTTCATGTTATAAAGGAAAATATTCCTTTGATTTTTAACTTTCTCTTATAGCTAAATTTTATAATGATGCGGTTGTACCATAAAAGTTTGCTGTGCTTTCGTTAAGTTGATATAACCCATGAAATTGGAGCCGGGAAGTTTTCACATATTTCTTGCGGTAATGTTTTTATTGCTTCCCAATTCTTTGATCTGTCTGGGGATGTTTTCCCTTCTGCTGGTTTTCTTCCTGCGGTACGACGAAGTTTTGCGCGTTCTTGTCATTCTCCGCTTGTTTACGTTATCTTAAAGATTTTGTTGACGATATCTCAAAATGAGAAGAAACTCGTATTCATCCTGCACCTATGTTGATTCTGGATATAGTTTCACAGATGTGAAGTGTGTATTTTTTCAATACATGGATGTCGTTAAAGATTTTTGAGTTATCCTTTTGGGAAAATACCTGTTATAGCCTATAAGCAGTATTTAGAAATTAGTTTCTGGGGGAGGTCCAAAACTGGTTGATGCTTAATTACTGACATCTTCCATTCCTGAGTGAAATAAATATTGATATTTTGTAACTATTGCTTTAAAAAGCTCATATTTCGGAAGAGTCCATGATAGCCTATCTCTAATGTTCGGAGGCTCAATGGAAATGGTCTTTATCGTTTACTCACGTAGAATCCAGGGTAAAAGTAGTAATGCTAGGCAAATATACCTCTTTTCTTTGTTGTAGATTTATTGAATTATTGTGTTCGACCCAAATAATCTATTTAGAATTTTCTGCATTCTTCACATTTTGTTAGCCCTGAATCGAAAAATGAATGTCAACAACATAGTTTGAAAGCATAATTTCATATAAAAAATAAATCTTTGTTTGCTTAAATATCTTCAGGAAATTTGAAACGGACCATGCCGATGATTTCACTTTATATTAACATTTTTAATGACAACTTTCTCGAAATCTGCTCGAACGTTTTGCTTAAATTTTGTATGGTACTCTTCTCAAACTTAGGTTTTATTCCTTGCCTCATGAACAATAAGCCTTTGCGTGAATTTGTGCCACGGAATGTGCACTTTCGCAAGGCGGAAATCATGTCATAATAAAGGATTCAAACAGTGTCGAACATTGTTTAATTATATACTTAAAATGTTCTGAATGTTAGATGTAGACACAGTTGCATTCAGCATTAGCCAGAGAAGCACAGTTCCACTTCCTGTTTTTCTTATTGAAAGTACCGAATCCTCACATTTTTTTGTGAATAGGTAACTGAAAGTGTACTTGGTGAATATCCATTTGGGTTTGACAGCGTATTTGTACTGAACGGCTATGAAGAATTGGTATTTTAGTGTCTCTAATTAAGTGTATTTTAACCAGTGAGAGCAGTCGCAGGTCGCAAGAGTTGGGTACGCAGTGTTGATGAGCTCTGGAGTGGAAAATTGTCGCTCTCAAGCACTCAAGAGATTGCTCAAGTGCCAGATAATCCATTATTTTTAAAATGTTTCTCACGTGAATTAAGCAATGTCTCAGCACATTTTGCACTTGTAAACTTATTTTTTATTTCCAGCAGATGTCGAATACAACATCCATATCAATGGATTATCTTATATATCAAGTTACGCAAGTCTTGAAAATTCACGGAATGATTGTGAATGCAGCAATCTAAATCTCTATAAAAGTCATCCGAGATGAAACAAGAGACATTTTGTGTATTTTACTTTCAAGTGTCTTAATCACAAGTATTTTGCAGTTAAAGTAATTATTGTGTAATGCACATATTCTTTAGATCATCAAGTAATCAGCAAGTCAGCGAATTAGTCAACTTGAGTGTGATGCTAAATCTTCTCAGAATATTTTGAGTAATAATAATTGTTCCTGTAACCCCAAGCTTGGGGCATTTTTTAAAGACTACTTAGTACATACATGGGGAGGAAACAATGGAGAGTCTCTTGTGCTATGTGATTGAGTTTTTTCGTACTTTCTTCCAGTCCCAAATTTGAGTTTCGAAGTGGAATGCACCCACCAATGTTTCCTTTCTGTTGTCTCTGCGTTGTGCTTACCACACACCCTTCATGTCTCAAATGTGTGTGATCTATAGATTTTCTCCCTACGTACTTAAGCTTGTCAGGAAAAAAATTGCACGTCAGTTTTCGGTGTTCTATAGTTTCTCAAACCAATCCGTTAAATCTGTGACTTCGTTCTAAAAGGGCCTATGTCAATTTCTTGCAAAAATGAGATCTAAGCATTATTGAGCTCGGCTATACTTTGATTCAGGATAGGAACATAGTGTAGGAGATGTACCTGCAACTCAACGTTGTTGAATCCAAGTATAGTCTTTGTTTTTCGTATAATAAAAGTGCCAATGTATGTTGCTATTAATAGACATAATACAGAAACCTCATAGGCCAATGTCGGAAGTTCTCAGCAAAAAATTTTACTTCTACAAGTCAGTTATCTCAAAAGCAAGTTTTGTGACATTGGCCCTTTTAGAACCAAGCCACAGAAATTACAACGTTTATGTGTAGTAGGCGCAGCTACATTTTATATACACAGAAAAGAGAGGAAAGTAGTTATACATTCTGTTAAGTGGGACATCTGTTGAAGCGAATATAGTATTGTCGGTTACGAATTCTCTAAAACAATTTTGTTCAAAAACAATTGTCAACGTGGTACATATGTAACTCGTGTTTTAAAATGCACAGTCTGTACAAATAATAAAAAAGCGGTTGAATGAAAAATGTACTATACTTACTGGACTATAAAAACGTAAAGAATCATCGACGTGTGTAACGGACACGTGAATAATTGAGAATGACAATGCTTCAACAAATCGAGTGAGATTGTATTTGTTGCTGAATATTTCACATGCCTTGCTTCGACTGTTCTCTCCTCCCTTGAGGTTGCTACACTTGTGGTTAGCATTAAACAAGAGTCGTGCTGAATGCAAAATGCCATGAGTGGAATTGAGTTAAGCTACCTTCCTCTCAACCCAGTTTTTATATTATCAGGCTCGAGCTAATGTTTACGCGGGGAGTAATTTGATTAGCCTCGTTCCCTACATCACGCCCCTTTGCCATCAGGTTTTTAATTTAGCAAACTCCTTGCTTTAATTTATACAGATTGCAATTATTTCTCTTATCGCAATATTTATATTAGCAAGCTTCTTTCATTAATGGTTACTAGGCATACCACATTCGTACAATTTATCAGTAACGTAGTTTTCTTGTGACCACCTGCGTGATCTTATGGTTAGCGTCGTTGACTACAGATCCGTAGGCCCGGATTCGATCCCCGGTAGGCCTACCTCCTAGGATTTTTCTGAGGTAGGGAGGTCTGGAACGAGGTGCATTCAGCCTCGTGATTCAAGTTGAAGAGCTACTTGACAGAGAAGTAGCGGCTCCGGTCTTGGAAACCCCATTAACGGCCGTGGGTTTCGCCATGTTGACCACATGCACCCAGTCCTCCCATCTGCGTATGGTAGATGAAGCAGCGGTAATCCTATGGTAGTCATTTCAGGGCTGTAGCGCCACGGAGTTTAGTTTATTAGTTTTTTGTGCCATATTTATCTGCAAACTTATTACTTGGAATAATAAAGAATAAAGCTGCGCATATTGTTGGCATATTGGGGACGTAGTATTTTTTATGCGAAACAGTTAGAGAAAGCATAAAGGTATGCTTGATTTTTTACACGAAAATTCGAAGTTCACATTTTTGTGCCAAACGGCTAAATCGACAATAAATTTTGTCATGCCTTAAAATCATAAAATTTATTGTTAAAGGTTCAAAGTGCTAATTAATTAACTTATACAAACGGTGCTATTTTTAATTTACTACCTATATTGTTTACTACTAGGCAGTTCCTATTGATGGCCGTTCAGATTCTTCTAAATAATAATGAATATTAACTTTCGATAAAACTGCAAGAATGAAAAGATCCTTTGCTCGTTTCTCTATGTACTTCATTACGTACCAAATCATCACTCAACATAATACATAGTAATTTTACTTTGCTCTTTGAAGTCTTTTTCCCCCATCTTGATAGTAGTCAATAATCAGTCGATGTCATGTTTGCCTTTGAACACGGTGGCATGTAATATAAAGGAAAACTTTTTTCGGTCGCTTTCAACGCATGAGTTAATTGCAACTCTAGCTTTCGTACCCTTTCACCGAGGTCGTCTATTCACTCAGACATCCTGCTCCTTGGCTCTAAAAGAATTTATTCGAAAGGAAGTTAATTGCAGATTTTTAACGTGCAAAGTAATTTTCTACATTCATTCATGCTACATAATTTGCAGCTTGTGGAATGTAGAGCGAGTAGATTGTTACTATTGACTGTTGGACTGCTTACTTCCGGTTTGTAATCGGTTACAAATGACGGTTTGTTGGGGGATAGGCTGGTCAAAATTTGATGAATTTTCATGAATAAGTTACAAAACAGGTTTTATTTGGGTACTCTGATTATTCTTGTTCTAAATGTTGATGTAACTCAGATTTTTAGCTATCAAATCAGCTGTCATTTAAATGCCTGGACAGTGTGTTTGGCCCTTTCTTCCAGTTTGTCTTAAAATTTTCCGCAATTGTTATTTAGGCCAACTATGTTTGTGCAGTTTACATTTGAATAACTTCCAAACTATTAAGAAATAAGAAGCTGAAGTTTTCTTCATATGTAAAAAAATTCAGACTTTTCAGACCTAAAATGTTTAGTTATTGACATTTATGCATGTCAGCATTTTTGCTGCTTAACGGTACTATCTTTCACTGAAATATAACTCTTTCTTCGTGAGCAATTGTAAATTAATGCAATTTGTATTGTCAGTAGTAAGTCAACTGTTCATCTTTTCCGAGCAAAACAATCTACAAATAACCGTTCGTTAAGGCTGAATGTGACAAATTGCATTTTGTTTCGGAGATATTATCTGCAAGTAAAGAGATCTGGCAGGTGTATAAACACTGGCTTCTGCTTCTGATTTATCTTGCATTGTGTGCTGAACGCCTGCCAAAATGGTGAATAAAAATGTTGCGGGCATGAATGCATGTTGGCTCTGTTCTTGACATCGGCTGTTAAGGCCACATCGATTTCCTTTCTTTGCGAACACAATGCTCGCGAATTGATGTAAGAGCAAGGCCTGTCTTGTTGTGTATGTTCGATACAAGCTCTGAGGCGAGATTCGAACCTGGTTCTCAACTAGGCGGAACCGTTCTGCTTGAGCAGTAATTGCACGGTGTGGCAGACGTGCGCATTCCTTGGAATCGAACTCGGGCCTCTGCACTTAATTGTATTAATTACTAGATTATTATAATCCCAGATCCTTTCATTGGTAATTGTTTTACTCAAGCATTGCTCTTGTTGTATAAGTCTGTATGTAAAACAGCACTTAAAACGAATTGTCTTACTTAATAACCGTTGTGCATTTGGTGATTTAAGAAATGGATGCTATTTACACAGTGTTTGACACAGCATTTCAAAAGTACAGTAGCAACAGTTTTTCTTTTCCTCCGGGCGGGACCTTCGAAATAACGAGCAGTTGTTTCAGGTTTCATTTATGTTGTAACTTCTTTTTCTATTGCTAATAACAGCCATATTTATTTTGTTTTCCGTCATTTGTGTTTATTTTATTGTTTTATAAACGTCGATAAACTCATCCGGGGAGGCCCTCCATGTCCTTGTCTGGTCCCAAAAAAAAAAAAACAAAAAAACAAAAAAAACAAAAAAAACACCTGTGTTGTGATCCATAGTTCATTCCTCTCTCGACAGGTCGCGGCCCGGTAAGGCGCGGGCCGCATAAAGGTCCCTATAAGGGAAAGGTAAAACTACGAAAGAAAGAAAACAAAAATAAACGTCGATAAAGGTGTTTTCTTTCCATAAGTCTTGAGCGAACAGCAAGACAATCGATTCTTTCATAAACGATGTAACTATTATATTCTAAAGTCACAGGAAAACCAAAATATGTTGACATAATGTTACTAATCCACGTAAGATGAAGTCTATTTGGGTATTAACATTTAAGTTATTTGTCTTATTAAATTTACATAGAATGAATGCATCTCTTAACGCGATTAGAGTTTTGTGTAAACACAGAACAGAGAGATGATGAATGCGAGGTTGTGACAAAGTTTTGTGTCGGCCTCTTGACGAGGGACAGGTAGTTTATTTTTAGCGACAGTCCACTCAGACTGAAAGATGGATGTTCCACCCACTTCCCTGGCATTGTGAGTGCACTCTTTATTTAGACAAGTCTCCCAATTAGACTCAACTCAGTCTCTACTAACATTGTGTGTGTCTATTCTCCGTTCCGTTCGAATTCTTCAGAATTCAACTTGAAACTTGGGGTACTTTTGACTTTACCGCCTGTATGATACTGCCTGGAAATTCTATCCGTTCGAATGTACACTTATTAAAAGTAACCCATTTTGCAGAAACTTAAGGGACATCCTTGTGGCTAGTATGGTATTATCAACCTGGTTATGGGAAATATCTATTTATGAAATAATGTGATATCTTTATCACCATCATATTTATGCCTTATGGTGCTGCAATATCTTCTGGCTTTTTTAAATTTTGAAATATTTTTATGTTGAAGTGGTTATTTTTCTCATTACAGTTACAGCAAGGGCGTATTTAATGAGGGAGGCCCTGGAGTTCCGGATCCCTCCAAAATATGAGCATTTTTAAGCATTAGTTAGAAACAAAATTAAAGGTTTTTGTCACTCAGGAAGGGAATGGTCAGCAATTTATGGTCAGTCAGTTTAGGACCACCCCAGAAATTAATTTCTAAATACCCGCTTGGGTTAGAGGTGTTCGAAAATGACGTAAAGATTAATGGAAGAGAGGCTGTTGTACTATGATCTGATCTGAGAGTGTAGCAGATGAAATATTGTGCTTGCCATCTCTCTCTGAAAAGAGTTTTTCTCCAGCAATCCTTTCAGTTGTCCTTTTAAATTCTGTAATGCATTGTGGTTTGATTTATTTTTCATCCTGAAGTCCGGTTGTAGCAATGATATAAATGCAAGAAAACGATATAATATAAGACTGTGCCTATAATTCAGACATTCTACACTCTAAAATAATGCAAAAAATTATAAGATAAAAACAATAAAAATAATGATACTGTTAGCAAACAGTTTATGTACTTAGACAGGGCTCAAACCTGTTTTATCTAGGAGCATGATAAATTTCTTACTTAGGTACGTTGAAGAAAACTTCGATTAGCCTAAGTAAAAGGCGTGTTAAACTATTAATAAAGTGGAAAGTTGTATATAATAATATGTAACATAGTAGCCTAATATTGCAACCTATTCTGTCAACATTTTCTAAACATTGATAGCTCATTAAGACCCCCTCGTTTTATTGGTAGCAACAATGCGAGCCCGTGAGAATGTTTGCAGTTGATCAAATAAAAAGCAAATTAATGTAATAAACATTTATTTAGTTACTTATTGGTAGCAAGAATATAGTATCGGTAACGCAACCTTATATTTGAGGATTATGTAAAACCGAAAGTTCATTTTTGATGAATGATTATAATTATAACCTTTACATAATGCTACGTCTTTATGAAATACGATTTTCTTTTCTTGAAGGTTATATTCAGACACGTAAACTTTATTGTGTCAGTTTTCTCTGTCCAAAGCAATCTGGTAAGTTTTCGCACATTTACTGTGCCGTGAGAAAGAACCATGCAGGTAATGTTTGAATTCTCCTTGGCAGACATCTCATGTTAGAATAGGATCATTATTAGTTCCGTGTCCGGAGATCTTCAAGGCCCCCCAGCTAATATGTATTACCACGTGACTTCTGCTATTACAAATGTCTCATCACGGCCATCTGTCTAATATTAGTACAAGAATAATGTCATCTAACGTCTGTAAAGCCTGAGTTTTATTATGTTAACACTGAACGTCGGAGTTCCTTCTGCACACCTTGCAGGAAGAGCCTTTCTCTTCGACGCAAGTTCACATTTGAATGATATAGAATTGCACAAATTAATTTAATAATTAATTTATGTACTTAAAACGATTTGTTCTGATGTAATTGTGCAAATAGAAAAAATACATTGAGCTCTACTATTCAAATTAAGATCTTTTACTGCACTCTACCCGATAGCAGTTCGGCGGTGGTGTTACAGCACATCTTCCAGTTAAGCTATATGGAAGTTACATGTCGGGAGGTAGTAATATAGGCCCTAAAGAAATTTAGATAACCTATAAGAACTCAGTGTAAAAGAAAATCAAGTCTTGGTAATATAGCAGCGTAACTTATATTGGTGGTCGTGCTCTTGGAATATACCAGACTTGCAGATTATATCTGACCACTGGGCCATCTGTACTCGTTTATTTGACGTACAGGCATAAGTAGAATTGAATCCTTGTAAATGGTGAAGGTTACAAAAAAAAAGTGGTGATAATTCATAAAAACGATACAGGCATTGGGATAAAATACGGCAAAATAGAGAAATTATGTTTGCTCTAGCCATATTCCATATAGCCTAGTGGGAGCTTGCGATTTGGTCACTTGACGCGACGATGGCAATGCTGTAGTCTTGACTCCAAGCGCTGTTCTGTTCACGAGAATATATGAAATTGTATTATTTTTAGTGTAACTTATACCTCTGCCATTTTTTTATCCCTTGCGAATTGGCACAAATCTCCTTGTTAGATGTATTTATCTGAATCTTCAAGAGAAAATAAAATTACAAGAACGTTATTATTGGCGAGACGGGATGACATGTTTATGGGATTGTTACTGTCACGAATTTAAGTATTGCAGTTTGTTGTAATTAATAAATTTCTTACTCTTCTGTATTAAGGAAGTATTGCAGTTTGTTGTAATTAATAAATTTCTTACTCTTCTGTATTAAGGAAGTAGTGCAGTTTGTTGTAATTAATAAATTTCTTACTCTTCTGTATTAAGATTCGTGTCTTCCGGTAGGAAAGTAATTTCACTGTCACTTGAAACTGAAAGCATAGAACTATTAACTTATTTACTAGTACTGCCATCAAATACCGTCAGTCGTGTAGTTTCTGTATTACATTGTTTTAGTGTCCGGTTTTGTAATTACTAAATTTTATTCTTGTTATTTCTATATTATTATTATTATTATTATTATTATTATTATTATTATTATTTCATATTTATTTTAGAGACTTGTAGGTTTTTCAACCTTGTTAAAATATCTTTTGCTTTCTTGAATTCAGTTTAAAGTACGCTTTAGTCTGTAAAGGTTTCTAGAAGGCATGCCTGGATCTTCTATTAATGTAATATCTGATGAACATACTTAGGCTGGTTAAAACCAGGTGTTTTTAACTAATCAATAAAATTTATTAAAATACATGTTCAACACCGTTGAGCTCGATTAATGTAATGAGATAAATAAGATACCAGATGCTCAACTAAGGTATATTTTTTGTCATCTGTCGCCTATGCCTTTCGGTGTCTCTACACCATCTTCTGGGCATCTTTTGGTGGCTTGAAGCTCCTTTAATTAAAATAAAAACTGCATTTCGTCACCTTTATAAAATAAGATAACTTACTGAGTGCAAGTTCTTCTCAAGCTAGTTTAATGGAAAAATGTGTTTTGATTTAATAGTTCTTTATATCTTTTCAGTATTAATATTATTATCTGTACAGTATCAGAGATCCAGTTATTCCGAGAATCTTTTGTATGTTAGCTCGGTTGAGAAGACAAGACTCTGAGTGTTAATTTTTATAATAGTGCGGTAGTGCATGGGCTCATTGATGGGAACCACTAATTTTGACTGATAGCTCATTATCAATAAACGAGGTAATATCGTAATGATATATAGGCCTACCCCATAGCGACTCGAATAGGGACTGCGGCATACAGGCCTTGGCTCCCTGGAGATCCGTTCTTGTCTAATAACGCAGCGTGTTACTTGAATAATTAAATTACTTAGGTGTTGTTGTTTTGTTGTTCCAGGTAAGTGCTGTGGCTGGTGCCCTATGGGAGCGAGCTGCTTGCTATAGGGGTAAGTGCGTATCTGCTATAATCCGCTCTAAACCTTATGTAAGCCATATAGTAATACGCATTGTAAAGTTGGCAGTGATTCGAATAATGACTCCCAGCTGTTTGGTCTGGCAAATCTTACGTAACCTTATTATTCTTAACAAGTTCCCGGTGTGCATACCCCAAAGATATTAAAACTTTCTTTATAGACTTCCGTCTTATTAAACCCGAGCTAGTAAAAATCTGTACACCTAAAGTCTGTAGTGCAGGGGTGCTCAAACGGTCGATCGCGATCGACAAGTCGATCGCGAGTGCTTTTTGAGTAGATCTCGAGAAGAAAAAAAATTTTAATAAGTAGGTAGGTAACTAATAAAATAACACTGCTTGCGGCAAAAGGTGGCTTTATCAAAGGAACGCGCGGCACTTGTCAAAGAAAAGCCGCGTTGTTTCTAGACTAGACAGTGGAGTCTAGTCTAGAAACAACGAGAGACAGTACAGTCTAGTTTCGGGCGGCGCGTTTGACGGGAACATTCGAGACTTTCGTTCACGCCGATATAAATGTTGCGCCTGCAGGAATTGGAGTCATTCTGAATTGTAACTTGATGGCGATACTACGTCGATAAGTACAAAGTTTATTATTAAATAGTGGAAAATGAGTGCAGTGAAGAAATCTAAAACGTATCATTTTAATAAGGATTGGGAGGAAGAATTTTTCTTTTGTATGGTGAAGGATAAGTGCATTTGTGTTATTTGTCGTGCGTCAGTTGCAATACCTAAGCGTGGTAACTTAGAGAGGCATCATAAAACGGTTCATAAAAACTATGAAAAGGATTTTCCGCCACAGAGTGAATTAAGAAAACTAAAGGTACGTGATTTGATATCTTGTTTGAAAAAAGAACAATCCATGTTCACAAGACCAGTCAAACAATCAAAAGCTGCTACGATCGCGTCATTTAAAATATCTCATATATTGGCGAAACACAAGAAACCATTCGAAGATGGATCGGTGGTGAAGGAAGCATTTATTGAAGCGGGTGAGACTTTATTTGGAGATTTTAAAAATAAAACAGAAATCATGTCTGCTATTAGAGAACTTCAGTTATCTCGTCCGACTGTCACAAGGCGTATTGAAGTCATGAGCCAGGACATCGCAGATAAACTAAAACATGATATCATGGAATGTACATACTTTTCTTTACAGTTCGACGAATCCACCGATATGACAGACACTGCCCAGCTGTGTATTTTTATTCGGATGGTATTCAATGACATGTTGGCTAAGGAAGAATTTTTGACAATCATACCTCTGAAGGGGAAGACCCGTGGCGAAGATATATTTGACGTTTTCTTCAATTTTGTAAAAAACTACGAGCTACCAATATATAAATTAGTGTGCATTACAACCGATGGAGCACCAGCAATGACTGGAAACAAAAACGGTTTTGTGGCATTGTGTCGAGCTAATGAAGAATTCCCTTCATTTTTTTCATTCCATTGCATTATACATCAACAAGTTTTGTGTTCAAAAGTTTTAAACACGGAGGAAATTATGGGCATTGCGACAAAAATTGTGAATTCCATCCGTGCACGTAGCTTGCAACGGCGGCTCTTTCAGTTGCAGTTGGAAGATAGGGAGTCAGCTGAACACACTGATTTAGTTCTTCACACGGACGTCAGGTGGTTGAGTCGCGGAAAATTCCTAGAAAGGTTTCAAGAATTATTGCCCGAAATAACAGCTTTTCTAGACGAAAGAGGTGATGACACTCAGATTTTGAAAAACGAAAAATGGCTAAATGATTTGGCATTTTTGACTGACATCACAATGCACTTAAACACCGTTAACTTGGAGCTTCAAGGTAAAGGAAAAACTATTATTGAGATGATTAGCGCAGTAAACGCATTCAAAAGTAAATTGCAACTTATGATAGATCAACTGAAAAGAAAGGATCTGAAACATTTTCCGTCTTTGAAAGCAAGGATTCCTCAGTTGAATTATGATACGTATGAGGCTGAATTATCAAATATTTTGGGACAATTCGAAATGCGTTTTCATGATTGCAGTAAATTGGAAAATATAGCATCATTTATGAGTTATCCTTTTTCATGTAAAAACATTGAGGAATTAGCTACTGAAATAGCCAGTCAGTTTAATATGAACTCATGTTCTGTTGAAAATGAGTTGGTGCAGATTATATCAGATATACATCTCAAAGCTACAGCATCTGATACAAATTTCTGGTGTTTTATATCTGAAGATAAATATCCGAATGTAAGGCAAATCGCCCTTCAACTGACGGCATTTTTTGGGTCAACTTACTTGTGCGAGTCTGCATTTTCTGAAATGAAGATAATTAAGTCAAAATATCGCAATCGACTAACTGACGATCATATGTCATCATGCTTGCGATTAGCACTCAGTGGTTACGTACCATCTTATGAAAAGTATGCTGAGGACATGCAGTGCCACGCTTCAACATCCAAAGCCACTCCTTAGTTAAGTTTAACACCATATGTAACTCTTTTGTTTTGTAACAACCAATAAACTCGCAATTTTGAATAACTATGAGTTTTTTCATTGATATTGTAGAGAAGAACCTAACTAAACCTAACCCAAACCTTGACTAAAATAATGTACCTATACTGCGCAGAAAGCTAATATCTATATATGCAACGGTACGCCCTACCTAGGTAGGTAGGGTGTATCGTGTATGTACGACAACCCTGCATCACACACACTTGCAGTCTCTCAGAGTCGATCGTAAGTAGTCTAAAAATATTGAGGTAGATCGCCAGCAGTTCAAGTTTGAGCACCCCTGCTGTAGTGTTTGCAATTTCTAGCTCGTCGGTTTAAAATTTTAAGTTTGTTCATGGATGAAATGTCAGCAGAGAGTAATAATAAGTTTTACTAGGTTCGTTCTTAGTTTTTGCGTATTTTTAAGTCTTTCTAAGTTCGTTTCAGATTGCAAGTGGGAAAAAAAGAGAAAAAAGAAAGAAAAAGAAAACAATATAATATATTTATACATTTTCAGAACATTGGAGTTTATATGAATAATATTGGTAATCTGGCAAACATGTAGGCCTACGCCCTAGCTTAGCTTTGAACTTACTTAGTTTAATTCCTGGCCTTCCCGATATTTTTATTCCGTTCTGTATCGTAATCATACTGATCTCTAGGTAGGATTTCTTAAGCACAACTTTATTATTATTATTATTATTATTATTATTATTATTTTTTTTTTATTTTTATTTTTTGTGATCAAGTGAATGTTACGCGTGTCAAAACGGAAAGAAATAGTTAATTTTAATAACGTTATGAATTCTCCGTTTACATTTTCATTCTGGCTTTCCTAATAGGTCTACCTCTCATTATTAATAGTTAAATTAGAACCTTGCTATAATTGTCAAGTTAATTTATTTCTTTCGTTTTTGTAGAAAGTAGGTATGATAATCTGTTTAAGGTTCTTAACAGACTTGCCTATTCTGCTACCTTCAGTTTTTACTCTTCTGTTGCTACTGTAGCTCTACGAGGCTACACTGTATGCTACCGCGTGAAACGTTATGCCTGTGGTATAACGATAATTTGATCATACAGCCTAATTAGATTTCCTGCCTCCAGATTTTCACTCGAGTAGTCTTAAGATCTCTGTTGAAACTATAAGATGTTATACGTACTGCAGTGTAGGCGGCAAGGCCTTGCAACAGTGTGGCACCCAACGGCGAAATTCTTCTCTTTAGTTACAGCTCTCTGTGTAGCCTTTATTCTGACAACCTTCAAGAGATCCAACCCAGCAGCATTCGTAACTTCTTATTTAGCTAGTTGGCGCATTTTACAGTTCCAGTTTATAGTCTGTTTAGCAGAAATAAGCATAGATAGCATATCGTTAATTTACTGAGAAAATCCAGTCCCTTAACGCGTAAAAGAAGTTCATTCCCGTATGGAAATGTCAGATTTGAATTTACTTATCGTTCATTTAAGAATGATAAGTGTCATAAAATAAAATGAAATAGACTTCTATAAATGAATAAGTAAGAAAACTACTTAATACGATTGCACATTAAGGTATTGAGACATAGATTCAGATGTGAAAGGATAAGCAGCTAGTCTGGAAATAACGAAAGATAACATCCACTGTAATTATATAAGTAAAGCACTTGTTCAAATATTGGCTGGTAGTAATCTCAGTTGCACTGTTTAAATGTGATTAAACTTAGGATTTTTATGATGATATAAATTCTTTAAGTTTTTTTGAAGAAAAAGATAAAATCTGTCTAATCTATGGATAGATTAACCATCGAATGTTTTATCGCTCCCTAAAAGAACATGCTCCATTTCGTTGATAAAATATTTTAAGCCGTTATCCTCGCGTAAAATAATTTATTCTTAACCGGCCTAAGATTCATTTTCCAAACTGTAGCAGGCGCAGCTTACTTCCGGTTCCTGCTTGCCGCCTAAACATTAAACACTGTTTGCCGTCCGCCATAGCCTAAGGGCTTCAGTAGTACCACTTACAAGCTCAATATTTAATATTATTACGCTTATTACTATAAAGAAGAAAACAGAGCTCATGATGTAATGCACAATTGTTAAAAAAACAATTGTTAAAAAACAATTAAAAAGCAAATCAATGTGAATATTATTATTATTAAATTTACAGATCCCAAGTATGAGTGTAAGCATTCTCATCCGTAGAGAGTGTCAGAAATTTTACAGCAGTGTTTAGGAATGTATTTCTTTATTTATATTGTGCGTTAAGAATATGTTTAGTTTGTTTCAATACAGTCCCGGCGACAGATTAACTTTTCTCCACACTATTATCATGTAACGTCATAGAAATAATTTCAATAATAATAATAATTGCAAGCACGGTATGCCTACTATCCAAGTAAAAAGGGGAAACAAACAAAAGTCACTAAAAAGCACGTTTATAATATATGACGAGGTCAAACATTGCATCTTCCACCGTATCCAGAAATCTGGCTAGCCCAGTTTGTAGGTACTGAATAATATGTGGAAACATTAGTATGGTATGCAGATACTTAATAATTTGCGGAAACATTAAATTATATCCATCTGAAACTATACATTTGAAAATTTCTGCAGGGTAAGAAAGAGTTCAAATGGTAAGTTTATAATTATATATGTACCGATTGCTTCTGATTTATTGCCATTGTACCATGTTGTAAACATTCACCCTTCGCTAATTCATCACTCACATCATCATCATCTACATTTATACCGAAGTCTTGAAACCAAGATAGCTAACTGTATACAAATATTACTCTATGTGTTATCTGTATTCTCCCCAGTACTGTAGTGTAGCCTCCGGCTGTGGGACTCTGGGTCAAGTATGGTCAAATAAAAAGATATATAAAAAATAAAAATAAAAGAGCAACACAGTAGGCCTACTGCTTCTTGCTATAGCCTAGACGCCTGATACTGACGTTCGATGAATGATACGCACTAACTTGACAAGCAGTAGGGATATTAGCATACAGGGGATGCGTTCTAATCTGCTTAATATTCCGTCCACATTTGCGATTTCCTCAGGGGACTCCGCTGGGATTCTGCTGGGCAGCGATATATTCATAAGAAAGGAAAATGTTACAGCTAGCATCATGATTCTGCCAGCTGTAATCAGCACTCGAGATCTAAAGAATCTTACCAGGCAAGCATTACAATGTCTGTGCGAAATATTATCGCGTTAAGACAAGCAATTGCATTACAACAAGAAAATAAAACTAATCGTGCACGACCAGTGATAAATCCACATTCTGTAACTCCACGATATTATAAAAGATCGTTTCAGAGTTGACCAACAATTCAGTAATCATTTTTATTTATTTATTAACATCTTCTCATAACTATGAGTTGCCTATAGACAAATAGTAAAAAAAAAAAAAAAAAAAAAACTGAGTATTAAAAGAAGTAGGAATAAAATTTAAGAGATAGATAAAGCAAAATAAAAAAAGCAAACAAAAAACAAACAAACAAACTTGAATAACATAAATTATATCATATTTTACGATTCCTCCACATGGCTAAGGATCATGCGAGGGTTGCCAAGTAAATTCAGTCATGGTATGGAGGGATTCCTAATCTCTCGAATGTGTTTTTTTCAGGAAAGTTTTAGCCGAAGACCTACCTCTCGCCCCTACTATAAGCCCGACGACTTGAAGTTCTTTCAGTACTGAAAGTTGAAAAATTTCATATTTTGAAATAGGCTTTACACAGCATTTTTATGCAGAAATAGGTTGAAAAATGCAAGAAGGGATTTAAATATTGCCTGCAAAACTTATAATAAATTTTTGCTGATCCTATGTTCTTCTATAATGTTTGTTGACGTACTAATTATCACCATACTCTGCAGATGAGAGGAGAACATTGTGCAACAAAGACTTGAGTAAGGGTCGCTCGGGAAGCGAAATGCGGACCTCACGACCATGATCCTCACGACTGGCAGATTATCTCTGCTTTCGGCTGCTTAATGCGGGTCAACGTTCCGACTCGAGTTTCTTCACGACCGGGCCGGTAATGCATCCGGCAGAAAATACGTGAAACAGCGAATAACAGCAGTTGCTCCAGGGCTTGTTTCCACTAGTTGTGAGCTTCAGCTTTGTGTTACAATGCTGTAGAACCTCACTTCAGAGGGAAGGGTTTTGCGGAATAAAAAAAAAATAATACTAATACTAATCATTAGGGCAAGGCATTTAATGATTTTGCATCTTTTTTATATGAAAGTTAAAATATAGCTCGAATATATACAAATGTGTGTCATGAAATAATTGATTAAATAAGGGCAATTTGTTTTTGCATTTTTTGCTATATTTTGCATTTTTCGTCATTTTCAAGAGATAGGTAATTTTTTGGCAATTTTCAGGTCATTTTCTGCATTTTATATCATTTTCTTCATTTTATATAATTTTCTTCATTTTTAGGTCTTTTTCGGCATTTTAGGTCACATTTCAGTGGAGATAAGAGAGGAACTTTTCTATGTACAAATCGTTGTTTTTATTTGAGAATCTCCGCCAAGTGTTCATAGTTAATTTTAATCCAGGTTTATTATAAGCACCGTAGCAGTTTGTCTTGTAGCAATAAAGAATTACTTTTTCTTTCTTTTTAAATGGCACATATTTTCTAGGGGCAATTTGATGGTGATGCCAGTTCAGTAAGATATTTTTCGGTAAGAATGTCCAAGTAATGTACATCTATTTACATTTTTAGTAATAAGTGTGTTTTATACTGTAAATTCATAATATATAACGCATTGCCATCCGTTAACTTACTTTAAGCAATTCTTTACTTTAAAAAGATACTAAATAAAGGCCAAAGTAATAATGGAAAATTTATTGTTTTTTTTTTAATTTTTGTGTCATTTTTTCACTATTTTAGGTCATAAATGCATTTTTTCACTATTTTATGGTCATTAAATGTCTTGCCCTACTAATAATACTAATATTATTTAACTACCCTGGTGGTTGGATTTGACATTGTAGCATTTACATATTACATTTCCAGGTTACTTGGAGATATCTTAGGTGTATATAAAAATATAAGGGGTATATGTATAACAGGTGTAAATAAGTTGGCTTATTGATATCTAATTCGTGTATTTTTGTACGAATACTATCATTCTTTTTTTGAATAGCGACAAATAAAAAGTCTGGGTTTAGAAGTCTCTTTTCCGTCTCTTCACGTGGTCAAATAATAAATTGTGCTGGCTGCTGATTTATTGAATCTGTTCAACTTAAAATATTGCCATCCATAAGTTGCAAAATTTTCGGACACAGCATTTTTTTAAGTTCTTGGGCACGGTATTCTATTATAGAACCTTGATTCTTCCTCACTTATCAGAGATCCTTGCAAATGTCCGTATTATAGGCTAATCCATAAATGGATGGGAGCGATATATTGCAGTGAGTATAGTGTTGCAATTCTGTAGAATTATAAAAATGTGTTTACAAGGCAAACTTCTGCTATTAAACTAAGTTGTAAAACTGTCTCAGAAGTCTTTCCTGTTACTCTTCAAATTAATTAATGCCAAGCAATTGACGCATAAATATTACCAACACGTGTTACTGGATTTGTTGGCACTTGTGCATCTGGGTCTTCACTTTCTTTATAGCCAGGAGTTTGGTCCTTTCATCATTTATTGCCAGTATTAGTATATATCTTGGAGTATGCAGTGATTCAGCTAGTTGAGGCACTGTGCTGCAACTCGGAAAGTTGCTATTTCAATGTGGTTATTTTAAATTTTCAGTTGTTTTAATCCTTCTGGATGCGTTATATTTTCTGAGGTCGACTCACCCTCTCTCAACAAAAGTTAGTACTATGAGCGTTCATGGGGTGAATACCACCTTCGTGTGCTGAATATCTAAAAATCTGCGATCTGAAGGACCTCCTTGGCCCATATAGGGAACACATACAGTGAGCATAAAAAATGTCCATGTTAATGGCGTGCTAATTTTATTTTTATACATCTTAAGGACGATTCATGTACTGTAATTGTACGACCATGGAATTTAATATGCTTGTTCGATGGGTTTTGTCATATTTGAATGGTACTGAATATTTTACGTATCCCCTTCTTGTAATTAATTTGATATAAGTTGCTCATTTTTCACATTAATTAATATGGAAATGCGTTTTCAAATTACAGAACTAAGCAGAGTGTAACAGGGAGATTAATATATTTCTACTCTGGTGTAGTATTCTGTTAAGAATACATAACGCATAAACAATATACTAATAAAAAAATAATTTACTACATGTAAAAGTGATAATATATGGACATAGATTATGCAGATGGTCAATAGATAGTTAAGAAATGTAGTAAAACTAAAGTATTAAATACCACAAGACTTTGGTAATACATGTGCATAATTCTAATCATAACCAGATTGAAAGTAAAATAATAATAATTTGACAGATACAATACACAAGTATACCTAAACTAATTCCTAAGCATTGAATATACCACAAACTATAATTCTGTTGGCAATACTGCGCTTCTGTCCTTTACCCCCGGAGTTCTATCGACCGAAGCCGGTTCTTTATATGACAAGACGTACCCTGTCGTTCCTTGGAATCGAATTGGAATCTTCTTTGTAGCCGATCGACCCTATTTAATAGTAATAGTGATAATAATAATAATAATAATAATAATAATAATAATAATAATAACAATAATAATAAAGCTTTAACCAAACATTAGGCGCTATTTGGTATGTCTGTATGAGCAATGTGAACAAGGATTCCAGAACATTCTGAATGTCGTGGAACTAGCATTGTTTTCATACGCGATATCATCTGAATAGCGTGCAGCGTGTATTCTTCATGATATAACTGAATTTATGAAAGTGCTTACGCATTCGAAGGAATGCGCGATTGGCCAGAATGATGTTAAACATAGCATTGAAACCACAGATCATTAAAATGCTTGAATGGACAGGCTATAGAAAACCTGACACAATACAAGCACGTTTCCCGTAGCTGCCGATATTACAGCTAACGTATTTGCCACGAGCATTATACACTAGCGCCCGCTCATATCCGGTGGCCACTCCACAGGAACTATTTATTAGTATTGCAATATTAATCTCTGACCTGGATAAGCATTGGCCTTAGTCATTAGTGCATCTCTTTTGCAGGGTTTATATGTATGTATTTCATTCCAGTTTGTTGTGATTTTAAAGCCTTTAATGCTCTTTTCAGTAGTTTCCCCCCCCCCTTCCTGATGCATCGCATGTATTACGTATAAAAGGGGATTGGATGTTTGTAGTACAGTTGTATGATACATTTCCCTCATCTAGAGAAGCATTCGTGTAGGACGAAATGATATTCTGTAGCCTGTGCCTGGATTAATATGGGCTTTCAGATTTTTAAAACAGATCACATTGGAAACTACAAATAATCCTTTGTAACGCGGGTAATATTTCATACCGTATGCGGTTCGCCGTAGCTTGGTGGTTGAGGAGCTGCGCTTCAGGCTGGAAGGCCGCGGGTTCGATCCCCGATGAGGTCATCGGAGTTTTTCAATTGGCCTAATCCTTCTGGTGGCATTATGGCCTTGGGGTAGACTCAGCCTCTAACAGAAATGAGGAGCAATCCTGGGGGTAAAGGCGGCCGGTGCGTAAGGCTGGCAACCTTACCACCTTCACGTGCCGAATGTCTAAAATCTGGTAGTCTCGACCTCCTGGAACCCTTTGGGCCTATGTGGGGAATTCTTTACTTTTTTATTTTATGTGGTATTAAAATCTATTTATTTTATAATCTGATAGGCGTATTTAACTTATTTATTTTATTTACTTATTTATTTTGTTGAGAATATAACAATTACAACATTCTCATATTAATTACACCAGTTTTACAACACTAATAATATATATGTTTAATCTAATACTAAAAATATTTAAACTATTACTACAACTAAAAAAATAGAAACAAGAAACACGTGCACTATGAAAATTATACAATGAAGGGAACAGATCAAAACATAAATAATATAATAGTTTTGGAGGAAACGAAAGACTTAACTTAAATAAAGAAAATGACATGGAGCATATTTTCGCTCTCACTCTTTGATTATTACTACAGTATTTTAAAGTTTTCAACTTGTGAAACTGTTGCAGATTTAAAGTACTCTAGGTTATTTACGAGTTCTTCCAATTGCCATTCTATTCTGCGTAACAAGTATCGTATCCGGAAAAAAGAGCAATTGTTTATATAACGGAAAATGACAAGAGTCGGCCTGAGTCGCAGTCGCAGATTGTGTTTCCGGCCCAAGTCTATAATATTTTTATCTGCGTATATACGACAGTAAAGACGAAAACGGAAGGCAAGAGCTTGTTATTGATAGCCAGCCCTTTGTGGTTGGCTAATAAATTGTCGGGTGGTAATACGAGTGCATTATTAGTGGTTTGCTAATTTTTCCCGAAATTATTTTCATATCTGTTTTAAGAAGTGTTCTCGGTGTTACCTGTAGGCCTACGTACGCATTTAGAAGCCATGGCCGATAACCTTCCGATCTTGTTCAGCCAAGTAAGTTCTGAGTTAAACTTACTTCGTACTGCCGGGGACATTTAATAGTGGGATGGGACGAAAAAGACGACAGGTTTTAGTTAGAATGTCGGATAAGTCCTTTAGAGCTGCAAATCTCTTAATGGGTTCCTTTTAGTTAAATATCCACGTAAACTTTTTTTTACTTGGCCTTAGTTCCGATTTAAATTGGCGTCTCTTCGGTTCAGCTGCATGAGTGTGACCAGCTGAGCCACCCGGGG
The DNA here is from genome assembly GCA_964059195.1 of Ectobius pallidus. Taxonomy (NCBI): domain Eukaryota; kingdom Metazoa; phylum Arthropoda; class Insecta; order Blattodea; family Ectobiidae; genus Ectobius; species Ectobius pallidus. The sequence goes on from CAXKWD010000001.1 coordinate 185,192,898, forward strand.
TAAGTGAAATCTAATTATTTACGAACGGTCTATAGCCTTTAAATATTAGATGCTGCAGGCAAGTAATACCGCCTAAGATACATGTTCATGTACAAAATACATAGTCCTTCATGCTCCTTCACAAGAGCGACTAACATGAGTCAGATTGGCTGTAACCTCTCCGTCAAACGAAGCATGAATTTGTGTAGGACGAAATTGGCTGCACAGAGTAACTTGTGTTTGCATGATGAAGTTCCGCTAGTTCTTAGTACATCCATATTAAACACTGATGTCACTGTAGGATGTTGGAATGTCTTTTAACTGAAGTGCTTTAAGAGAAGCAGTTTTTCAAGTGTAACCCATCTTAAAATGAGCATCTGTGTTTATGTTAAGATCTCTCATAGATAGCAATACTGCATATAAGAACACTTTCGCTCGGCCTGTTTCTGAAAGATATCTTAACTCCTTACGTATTCATAGAAGATGTAAGAAGCTATGAAAGAGAGAAGCATCGTTTTTAGCGCATCATGCTCTCGGTTGCCCTTTTCCTACCAACCTTACATATGAATGAGTTCTCATCAAAAGCAGGCGGCTTTTGAATAATTTTGCTTGAGTAGTAGAGAGGTTGTAGACAAATTGTGCTGCCAGTAGCATCTAGCATGCCTGGTAAAAGACGAATTCACCTTCCCGATCAATGTCTTCGTGTTATTTTGTTTTCCTAGTGAAGCAATTTACTTTAAGCATCCCATGAGTCGAAGGGCTAAGAAGCTCCACATCTCTCGTTCCAACAGGAACACACTCATAAAGGACACCATTATATGACTTTTGTTTTCTCCCAAGAAAGGGAGCTTTGCAGTCAGTAGTATACCTGTGAGTGACAACACACATTACTTTTCAGTACAGGATTGTACAAACCATGCGGAGTAATATTTTTGTAATTTTGTAATTTTTTTCTTTGCCTGGTTCGTATCTAGCTGCAGTATTTTGCCCTGATATCCGTTTTCTAATATGCATCGTTCTTCATCTTGTACGTTAAAAATAATGAGCAAAAGTTAATAAATGTTTTATTTCAAAAGATTTTATGTTCAGATACGAAGGTATAAATTGGTTATTAAAAGTGCTTGCAAAACTGGCCAAAATTACCCGCAGATCTTTCTACAGGAAGATTGATCATTCTACATTCTAGGGGATATTTTCCACTCTATTGCAAATAGCCTAGCAGACTATTGTCCTCTGAAATCTAGGTGGTTGAATGCTACTGCTGTAGGAGTTCTCAGACCATTACCCATAGGGCGCTATAACTTGATAGGTAATACTGGGAATGTGTTTTGCATGGAAGCGAAATCCTCAGATATTATCATCGATTCATCATGTTCTGTGTCTCACGTGAAAGTTTTATTTTCGGTTTAAAAAAAAGTCTTAGCAAGTATCAGTGTTTTGCTTCTGGTCGTACGATAAAAAAATAAATCCCTAAGAAGAAGCTTTTTTAAAATTCGAAATCGTGTGAACCATTCAGAAATTTCCAATAAAACACGTCAACCACAAATCATAAGTGGAATGAATAGTGTTGCGATTGCGATATCGAGTCTATTCTTGTTGAACAAAACCGTCTCTTAGTGTAGACACATCCATGAAAAGAATAGCTTTTGTAGGCAGTGGGTACATACTGATGTATCTGGCTGCGGTGCGGGGTGTGAATGGGTAAAATGCGCACTTCCCGGAAATAACCTGCGGTCAAAACACCTCAGCTTCCACACACGTGAGTTTAAACATTTGTATACATTGTTTGAATATTCATGGGGAAATGTTGCAGAACCTAGAAATTCACTCTCTCCAGGAAAATGGTATTAAACTGGATGGCATGGTCAGTACATGACATCTTTACAAAAAACACTGTTTCAATATTTATTTCCTTGCTTTCGTCGAACAACCTGTCTGGAACTATAGACTGTACACATTGCTATCACCTTTGTTTCCGCTAATATAAAAAAACTAATTTATTTGAAGTGTGTGTAAGTTATAGGAAGACATATAAATCCTAGAAATTATTTTATTAATTAAGGAATTAATTTTCCTTTGTTTGGAAAACTCGAAACATGATCTAAAAATCGTACTTGTCCTGTTTATTTTACTTCTGTTTTAATATTGAGCCAACAGTATTTTTGGTTTTGTTGAAAAATATTGTAAAAATGCAATGTGAAACTTTCTTATAACTTTCTCTACTTTTCATGTTCCGAAATAGTGTAAGCTATTTGCATTGCGAGAATGCACATTAAATTTCTAAGCTAATTAAGAGCAAGTCATAGCGTGTAAAACATTTCTTTTAATCTTTTAGTCTGTTTTCGAGAAAATAGCAAAATAAAAATGGAATTATGTTCATGTTTAAGCATGGAAGTGTACCTATTAACCTTTACAAAGCTGAATTGATACAGTATTATATAAGCAATTATCAAGTAAAATCACCAGTGGGATCTAAGTTTGAAATCAATTGAAGAAATTTGATTAGAATAGCTGGTTTCTATGAACGGTCGCTAGTGACCCTGGTTGTTAAAAAGCGACCTTAAATAAATAAATTTCTAAAAGGATAAAAACCGTCGTATTTTACATAATTATGCTATTACTCTATAAATCTTATAATTCCATTTTTATACAGTTTTTAAAGTAATTAATTTATACGTCAGTACCAATGAAAAGGTTAAATATGAGCGGTTTACTGTTGCAGATTTTCCTTTCATGGTTCTTAAATATTTCTTCAATTATTCACATGCATCGCTCGTGAATTTAGAGATTTTGTTAAATTATATTAAAGCTTCTTTTCTGCTTAGCCCTTTTCAGATAAGAAGCTAAATTTAATCGGTTTTTACCAGCATTCGAATTCATTGTTGATATAGCTTATTGGAAAGAGATGAAATTATTGCTAGCCTACAGAAAAATACATCTGTGACCTTTTTTCTCAACCTGAAACATTTATGTTTGTTAAAAACTTAAGTCGAATATTTCCATAATTGTGGCGTGATGTATAGAAGTTACACTTTAGAAAACGTAGCCTATTAGTATATCAGCCATTTCATAAATACGGGTGGGACATTCTGACAAATTATAAAAGCTATTTTTGTTTATTACATATCATAAATAATAAACTAGAATTGGTTCTTCACATTCTGTAAAGTCTACTATGGCTTCTCCTTCGTTCTACATGCAAACCATTATTAAAAATTTATTTTAAATATTTTAAATTTGTTTTTCAAAATCTGTTACGGGTGGGACATAATTTGGACACTGATTTTAATGATGCAAAACAAAAGCTCATTTTCTATTCTGCTATTACCGTTAGGGTCTTAATGTTGTTATTAATGAAGGTATGAGGGATTCAATACAAATTATAAACTGTTTCCAGGTTGTCAAAACATTTATTTAACTCATTAATAATAATTTAACAAAACTATCACTGTTACGGGTGGGACGTTACGGGTGGGACAAAAATTCCCTTGTTTGTTATTTTACATAGTAATTAACCACACATATTTTTTGAAGTTAATCTTATACCAAATTGTACCTTAAGATGTATATTTTCTCAAATGAAAATGGACATAGCTGATTACTCTTGACTACTTGGTATTAAAGAGTGTTAAAATCATGCTAAAAATGGCAAAAAAAAGTAACTCAATGCAATAAATAAGTAAATCGACAGATTTTACACGTGAAACCACTTCAGATACACCTAAGTCCTTAAAATTCAGAGAATTTGAGGTTTTAAACTTATTTTTGACCACCCAATTGCAATAATTTTATAACTTCTCTCTTTGAGGGGAAAATTCCATTATTTTATGAAATGGCTGATATAACAACTGCATTTCATCAACTCGGTTTCTTTTAATGTTTTCACTTTTATCTATAGAGTTATTTCTTTTGAACTGTTTGCCCCGTATTAACTTATTCGCCCATGCAGCGCCGCGAGTGTAAAGGTCGCAGCTTAGTTCAAGAGTTCGCTAATTGGATCACCTGACATTGTTCAAAACAGTTGTACACACGGGATACATTGCCAGCCGCCAGGTGTCGCTAACACACTAATTAACGAAATGTCATTCAGAGTGGGTGAATTGATATGAAAATGTAACGAACCAGGCAACGTCCTTTCCCAGAAAACTAGATCTGCTGGTGGAAATTAACGTGAAGAACTTTCAGACTAAGCGAGTGACATAAGTGCTGTTGACAAATAAATAAAATAATATTTCACTTTCTTAAATTATGGCTCATAAAAACTTTTAGGTTAAAAGAAGTGAAACTATATATTCCGATATAATTTTCTTTATTTAAAAAATGTTAAATTATACAAAAATGGGAAGGTACTAGGTCTGTCCTCCGACTGCTGCGTCATCTACCATAGGCAGAAGGCAGGATTGGGGAGGAACATGTGGTGTGCAGGCCGAACCGAGGCCATTAATGATGGTTTCCATGACCGGATGTGCAATTGGATGCATGTTTATAATGGTTTAATGGTCATAGTAATAAAATATACGTTTTTAATTGCACAGTAGAATTCATTTTGGCCTTTATACTAGAATTTTAATTTTAATTATTTAGCCTCCAAACAAGTGTTCGTCTTTTCGTGGATTATTTTGGCTGTCATCTCAATAAACCAATTCTGTGCCTCCCTTTTGTCATCTTATCATAAAGGAAGGGACCTGGAGAAAATGCTTCAAAAACTGGTGGCAAGTAAAGAGAAAAACAAGATACATGCTCTTTACAAGAATGACAAATCCTTATTTTTACTAAGTTATTACTAGAGACCGGATTTTAAAGGGAATTCCTTTTTTCATATTTCATCACAAAACGTGATAAAATTGAACAGGACATTACTGAGTAAGTTTCAACTGCAAATGACCTGGTTTTAACGTCCCTTTTTTTCCCCTTTTTTTTAGGCTCATTTCCCTTTTTTCAGGAACTTTCCCTTTCCAGTACATTTTTTGCTAATTTATTTTGAAAATTCGTAAATTACCCAGTATTTGGTAATATGAAAACATTAAAAATTGTTTTCACTGATTCACCATTGAAAATGTAATTCCTCCCAGCAGAATAGAGAGTTACAGGGAAATCACAGGCTTGCCATTGCCTAAGTTTCCCATTATAAGAAGGTGGGGAACATGGATTTCGTGTGCTATTTTCCTCTGTGAGAATTTCAACAAGATCAAAAAATTTCTTCAGTCATTAGATGTTACAGAATCAGCAGCTGTAGAGCAAGCAAAGGCTTTACATAAAACAAACATGTATCTCTCTGAATTTTTACACTCTCTTACTTTTATATCCCTTTTTCCCACCTTTTTTTGGCAATAATTTTCCCTTTTTTCGTCCTTGTCTGGGTGAAAATTTTCCCTTTAAAATCCTGTCTCTAGTTATTACTTTCCTTTTGAATGCGTGAAGTTATCTGCGTTACGGATGTGTGTGAATGCCAGCGTGATAGCTGCGTGAAAAGAGGGCAAATTGTCTATGCAACCTGTAGTTTGATCTCCACAAGTCAGCGGGGAAGAAAATTCGTGACGATAAGGTTAACGACAGTATAATAATGAAGTCTGATGGATGTGTGCTGTCACTCTGCCGCCATGGTGATGGATTTCCTTCCGATTTGCGACCATTCAAATTTCATATCAGAGGTTAGGATATACCGTACTATGTCACCCAGAACGTTACGAAACCTTCTGAAATGCAGATACTGCATTTTGTAAATATAGCCATGAATTCGCTGTTTTTATTTACATTTTGAAAATCTACGTTCTGTTGTTAAAGGTATCTAAATACTACTACTTATTAATTATCCGTTATCTGTAGGTTTCAGACAAGGAAATCATATTTTTCAGAGCCTAGAATTTTTAAATTTTATTACTTGGAATTAGGGTTCTTTATGACTGCGTAGATATGTCCAATATTTTGGACGTGATAGAATCGGATTCCACGAAATTAGCTGTTGATAAATGTCGGTATAATATTTCATATGTTTTTATTTTCTTTTTATAATAACAAGTAATTAAAAAAAGTGACGTATTTTTTTTTTAAATTTTGTATAGTTTTTTTGTCCATCTTGTTCCTATTATCCAAACTTCAAGAATCTGACTCTAAGAATTACACCAAAAAATTACGTTTTACGATCATCCGAGCAAATGTTTGGGCCGAATTCATCTCCTTCATTTTTCTGGCGAGCACTTTCGATGATGACACTGCTTTGTGCAGATATTGTAATAATGAATCACTTCTCTTGTGGGAATTCGGTGGTTGAAACATTCAATACATAAATTGATAATCTGCACAGTATAGTACAATATCCCTAGTTCAACGACATATTCCGAATTTGCCTTCTAGGAGTATACGTAACTAGCTATAGCTTGGCTTATCAACAGACTGAATATTCTGAGATTAATATTAAATTTTTCGTCCGTTCATCTTGTATTATATCTTCATTTGGAAGGTAAGTTAAATGTGGATCCTTAGTGTATGTAAGTCTATAGAACGTTAAGAATCTCTTGCCTTTCGGGAGGGTCCTCAACTTCGTACCCGTTGTTTCACATCCTCCAGTTTGGGTGGGATTCTTGAGCAGCGGGTAGACATCATGCTACTATGGACCTTAGCCTAACCTTTTCTCGGCTACTTGTATAAATGCTTCAGGACAAGACATTGTTTGAAGCTCAGACATAGGTTTAATACAGTGTTTCTTTATGTAAAATGTCAAGATTTGTATCCATGTGTTACGATTATCATTCATGGAAACTATTTCACTGAATTTTTTTGATTGGCTCGAAACTTGGAACTCGCTGATGATATTACTTCAGGATTGCTTGTATAAACTTCCAAATTCAGCTGTGAAAGAGTTAAGGGAGTAAAACCTGTGTCTTTTAGAGGTATAGATGATTATCTGTAACCCCGACCCTTTAGAAAATTATATGGGAGAAAAATATATTTTCTAGACATTTTTGTGTGTAAGTTACTTGGGCTGTAACCGATATCTTTCATGTATTATGTATGCATCTAGATAAGTGAAATTTAAAGATGTTTACAAATCGTTTAACAAAGTGACAAGGCGATGTGAAATTCATTGCTACTAGGTTTCAAGGTATCATTGCAAGTTATTCTAATGCTGTCGTTCTAATTCAGTAGAAGAAAGTTTACTGATGAAAAGGCGAGACCACAAGCCCAACCAGAAGGTTGCGGAACGAGTTTTCAATCGTCGTGTGGGAGTAGATGGAGGCCCCTCTCTTGCCATATTTGTCACAAGTCTTGGCTCCTCAATTATGTAAACTGCTTTATGGAATTGAGATTTTGTAAGGAAGCGTGCTCCGTGTTGAGATTTCATCCACAGCCTTAATAATTCATCCCTAGATCACGACATGCAATACTAACTGAGGCTTGTGAAATCTTTATACGGTTTGATTCAGTACAATGGGACTTAACCGCCTTCACCACTGTCCTCGAAAAGAGTCGTGGAATTTCTAGTTCTGGTCTTTGCTTTTAGATTACAAGATTTTATGTTTATGGCCTTTCCCCCTTCCCAACATACAAAATAAAAAAAGAAAACTTAGATTTTATGAAACTACTATATTGTATGAGGTGCATAATGCTGACACAGGAGAGATAATGGTGTAAGCAAAATATGAGATAATGTAGAAATTAAGAGGGGAGAAGGAACAAAGAAAAAAACAAAATCAGGTAAACTGGTGTAATAAAGTGCCAGAAGGCTTTTGTTTAATCAGTGATAATTGCAATTATGATATGCAGAAAAGAAGTTATTTTTTAAATCGATTTCCGAGTTAAACTCCAGATCGATTCATTAAGCAGGGCTTATGGAACAACAAAGATCTAGTTTGATAAGCATATGTGAAGGAATATGTGGGTAGTGTTATTTGTCAAAGTTATCTGAATTGCAACTTCCAAAGCCGTATGTGAACACTGTAAAGCATTATGTTGTCATTAGAACTGATTTGAATTTGATAGATTCTTTCTAAAATATTACCATAAAATAGGCACTAAATTTGGCATTACTCCTGTGCCGGTCAACCGATTTGGTCCAATATCAGTAGGCTTCTTCTTATGGACGTTATAAATACGTATACCAAGTTTCATGAAAATCCGATAAAGTGTAGGCCTGAGTTATCGCGGGTACAGACACACAGACAGACGGACAGACATTTTTCCGTCCGCCACACAATCTCATAAAGTACCAATTGTATCGATATAGGTTAAAGATTCCTAATTTTGTAGACAGACATTCGACGTTTACAATCCCTTAACAGTAAACAGAGTGATTTTTGGACAGAAAAACTCCAAACTGTTGTTTCTGTAGGCATATCAGAATAAATACAACTCCAGAATACTTGTAGATAAGGTATGATGTTTTATCATGTCTTTGTTGTGAATGAACTAAATATATTTTCTGTAGGCCTAAGTTATTATTAATAATTGGAATAATTATACTGTTTTACCAAGGATAAGAAGATTGAAGGAATTGGAAGATTTCGCAGAAAGTCTAATATAGGGCATTCTCTTCCTTTGGGCAACGATATTCTTTTGTTTCAAGTGAGTATAGATCACTAACCTCTATTTTAGCTTTCATCTCAATGGTATATATGCAAAAAAAAAAAATTATAAACTTTTAGCACCTGTCGAAAAAGTATTAGAAAACCCGTCTTGGTTCGAATCCCGTGGCAGCCCAATTTGACATGGTTTTTTTTTTTTTCATGGTTTCCCTCGTAAAGGCAAATACTGAGTTACAGTAATTTTCAAATGGGAAGCGTTTCCCTTCACCGCCAATCACGTGTACGAGCTAAAGCAGTACCGCTATCAGGAAGGGTCTTCCTTCCGTCTCGCCGTCTCTGATTGGACCGCGTATCTAAGCAAGGAGAAGAATAAAACGCTTCCCATTTGAAAATTACTTTAGATATTTACTTACCATCACTCATCCTCGCTACTTCATCCCTGTGATAATCATTGAAATTAACAACAACAAAAAACAGTTTTGATTACATGAAATATCCTATCTGAAAAAGATGCTCCATAATAGCCTAGCATTCTGCACATAGCAACAGTTCCGTAATGGAATAGCCAATTCTGTAATACAGGTAATCCAAGTGGATGTCGTGCAGTCCAGTACATCCCAAGGGATAGCAACTACTCTCACAGGGCTTGCCTTGATATAATCATTTGAAGAGCTGTCTAAAATATTGCTGCAAGCCCAATTCACATGAAACTGCATCTGGCATGATTGTAGCAGTTCCACATTCTAAAGCTGGCAGACAAGGAACAATTAGATCGTTAGCGTTAATATTTCATTAGATTCCCATTCTGGTAACAAGTGGAGTGCAGTTTATTAGGTGCTAATGAACGCAATTATATCGACAGTTAACGTTATATGAGCTCCGATATTACAGTACTAGTAGTTGCCCGCGGCTTCGCCTGCGATTATTTACCCAACTCCTAGATGTTTTATTTAAATAATAAAATGAAAATAATTAAAATATGAAGGGTACAGGGGAAGAAGGCGGAATGTCAAGAAAAATCGGAAATGTAGTTATCAAGCCCATCTGGTAGCTGACTGAGCACTCTTTTAGTGTTGCTTATGAAACCGGTGAAAAAAGTGTACGGTAAGGAGAAAATAGCAGTTTAAATTTCGCCGTACAGGGGATGAAGGAGGAATGTCCATGCGTCACGGCGAAATAAGGCGGCGAGTCAGGAGACAATGGCACTCACTGTCCTCTAAACGCACCGATGCAGGCTATGAAATGTTGTTTCTTTAATACAAGAAGGACATACTCATCAATAGTCGCGTGCTGAAGTATATTTACAAAACGTTGCCAAATGTCAGTCGGAAACGAGAGCAAAGAAACGCTGAAATTTCGTATTATATTACTATTGTTATTAGATTAATTTGGCAACAGAGTCTGCCATCTGCTTGGGTTTAAAAGTGCAAAATAATATTGACCCGCAATAAACAATAATATAATCCGACCAGACCGCAAATGGAAATGCCCACAGGAAAATGACGTGGCAGTTTGGTGCGTTAATTTCTAGGTGGTGTAATGTTACGTTTTATCCAGATTCCATTATTAGTGAGTGTTGTCTGGCAATAGTAAAACAAACTTGAATTAAATTATTTTAATATGTATAAAAAATTAACACAGGGTTCATAAAACCTGTCCGTCGCCGTGGGTGAGTTGGTAGCGTGACTGCCAGCCATTTGGGCGACGTGGGTTCGATTCCCGGCCGGGTCGGGGATTTTTCAGTAGAGAAAAATGTCTTTCTCGGGTTCAGGACTGGGTGTGAGTGTGTCTCCTTAGGTTTAAGTAGGTAGGGGACTGGCGCACCCCGGTAATAAATCCGCTGTGAATATTCCCTTAAGTGATCACCAGGGGTCGCTCGCGAACCTGAGGAATAACTTTTCTTTTTATTAAATCTAAAAATCGGACCCTAGTAATGATATTAAAAATTAATCATTGCCTTCGATTTTAGTATTTCTATTTTACTAATGACACAACCCATGTTTGTTTACGTGTAGAAATATTTTTTCGTCCTTTTACTGCACAAAAAAAAATCAGTAATTCCTAACATTTTAAGGAAATATTTTTTCTACTCCTTTAATTTTTATAAACCTAATCATTACCTGCTTTGCGCTTATTTTGTTTTAGATTTTATTCCACTTAATGTTTAATTGCAATTTTTAATAACTTAAAGGTTATGTAAAATATTTTGTTTTAGATTTTATTCCACTTAATGTTTAATTGCAATTTTTAATAACTTAAAGGTTATGTAAAATAAATTGTAGGCGATTACCACATAAAACATAACTATACCTTTTCACCTACTACCTCAAAATGTTTGTGCATTTCATTGCATTTAACAATTTTTTTACACGTTTTAGTTAATTTCAGAACTTGATATTTACACCACGTGTACAAAACACATTATTCTAACTGTAGAATTAAAATGTATTCATAATTGATTTCATACATCAGCGTTTAGAGTACTCAAACTTTAAAAATCGTATCCTGCAAAGCTTTGATTTATTGACATTTCACCTTCTTCCCCTGTACCGTTGGACATTTTTTCGTATTTTACGATTTTGTTACATGTTTGAGTTAATTTCAGAACTTGATATTCACACCACGTGTACAAAACACATTATTCTTACTGTAGAACGAAAATGTATTCATAATTGATTTCATACGTCTGCGTTTAGAGTACTCAAACTTTAAAAATCGTTTCCTGCAAAACTTTGATTTACTGACATTCCGCCTTCTTCCCCTGTACCCTTCATATGTTTATTAATAATGACATGTTTTACATTCTTTCTTTCTTTCTTTCTTTCTTTCTTTTTCGTAGTTTTACCTCTCCCTGTTAGGATTTAAGCGACCCAAGCCGCCCGGGCCTTACAGGGCCGCGACCTGTCGGGAGAGGGATTACCTTTGGATCACATACATACTTTTTTGACCAGACAAGGACATGGAGGGCCTCCCGGACGAGTGATCAGCCCAATGCCGGGGCCACCTCCGAGACAACACGAACACATAGGACGATACACACCATTCACACACACACTCACTCACTCAGAACAAGGCGAGGATGAGGATGAAGATGATAATGACGGCCAGATGATATCCTGGGACCACAAGGGCCTAAAGTTACCTGACATTTGTCTCAAAGGTGAGGGAAAACCCCGGAAAAGACCTCATCGAACCCGGGTCCGCTGCGTGAGAGGATTGGACGCATCCCCTGAGCCACAGCGGTGGACCATTTTTACATAATTTGCATAATTATATAATTTTATTCTTAATTATATTATTTACGGAGTAAATATAAATAATTAAATTCATAAAAGTAACCTTATGCAGCCATATGGGCATGATTGAAACGTATCACACATTCATTAAACTTACCCACATCATGCATAAACAATTAAAACGCTAAAAACCACGATTAAAGTGCGTCGCCAGGGGGAAAACGACCTGCTTTATTATTACAATTAGTGTACCGTACACATTTAAACATAAGTTTGTAGTGCAGTCGAACTTGCATAATTTGAACGTTTTAAATTCGAAATCGTGAATTATTCGAACTTCTAGCATGCTCCTTACATCCCTAAACAATGCAGGAAACTTTTCTAACTCGAAATCGTGATTAATTCAATGTTTATGGTGGTCTCTTCAGCTTCGAATTATCCAAGTTCGACTGTAATCATTTTAAAGATATTTTATTCCACAAGTGAGGCTCTTTACACACTGGGTCACTTGTGACGGTCACCGGTGATTGCAGTAAACACACGCCGGTCACTTGTGACGGTCACCCCTAGTATTGCCAATAGTAGCTACACGAAACACAATTTGTAATCGCTTTTAACAACCCAAATGGCAGGTCGACATTTCACTTCATTTATAAAATCCTCAAGCTCTAAACTCATGTCTGGATAACTAGTTTCGCTGAGCTCGACTATACAACTGAATTATGTATATACAACTTGCATGGTTGGTAATCAACTAATCATTAAATGCGGTGACCGTCACAAGTGACCCAGTGTGAATGCTCCCATTTAAACCAATGCTTCTTCGCCGGTGACGGTCACAAGTGTTCGGAGGAGACTCACCGCGGTGACCCAGTGTGAATACTTCCATTTAAACCAATGCTTCTTCGCCGGTGACGGTGACCGGTGACCGTCACAACTGACCCAGTGTGAAAAGAGCCTGATAGTCATCGGCACGGATATATTCACCGTATCTCGTTCAACGCATATAGCTTCCAAAATCCCCTTTTATTGGCAACCTTTTTATATATGCTGCCGGACCCTCCCGAGGCTCTTGCGTGGATCACCGGTTGGGAACCACAGATTTAAAAGGACGGGGTTAATTGATGGACACTGTTAAGCAAACAAAACATACTCTTATGGACTATGGATGTGTTGGCATCCTGTTTTGTATTTGACATCAGCTGGAACACATGTTTGGCGAGGTACCATCTTGTGTTCCAGTTTCCATGTAACATATTGACCACGAGCACTGCAGTGCCTAGTTAGGGGCTATGGACTGGAATTCCGCCAGGACCCAGGTGAAACCAGGCTTTTTAATTCCTCATTTCGACAAGCAATCGCCGTAGGGTTCGGATATTATGACCTAAAAAGTGTAAAACATGGCTGCAAGTATACCCTTAAGATGATTAAATATTACCCAAAAATCCTTAATGCGACCTAATAAAATAACGTATTAAAAAAGCAAACAAACGAAAACAAAACAACAAAAAATGTTCAAATTTAAAACGTTTAAAAACACTAAACTCTTACATCACATGAATTCAATCAGATAATCACTTTTTAACAAATTTGGTGATTTATAGTTTTACTGGTAATGAACTTCTATATATAACTTTATAAAAAAAACCCTGTTTGCTCGCTTCATGAGCTCCAAATATTTTCAATATTTTGTATTCCTTGCGTGTCCCTATAAAATATGAAGAATTGCTTTTATAAATTTAGGTTACCTATTAATTTGGAATAAACATTAATTTAATTAAATAGATTTCAAATTTAACTCGACCATGTAGTACATGCACTGTATAGTTGTGATCCTTTACCGAGTTTATATCTGAAATATGACGAATTCCATATATGACCAAGATCACAAAAATGGCCAAAATATGACATATGCAAAATAAAAATGGTCCGATTCGAATAATAGGCGTGCATTTCGTATTTAATTTGTATTTACAGCGAAAACGGAGGTCAGGATAAAAATATGACAAGTCATAAACATCCGAACCCCACTCGTATGATTTCTAGTCCGTGGTTACATATTGGGTATTTTCACTCCATGGAGTGGAATAAAAATGCGGGTTGCAAAACGATGAAATTTATTTGAAGCAGATAGAATGCTGTAACTGGACATCGAGAATCCTTCTGATCGGTTTCAGGAAAGGAGAGGCAATAAAAATAGATTTATTGTTTCTGTCCCTTCTTCGACGAGAGTAGGCTACATACCAGGACCTCCCATTTCAGAGTCGCCTTCTGTAACAAGAATAAGGCGGGATTCAGCTATAGTAGGGTGGTTGCTAATAATGCATAACATGTGAATAATAATTAAATATAGTCTTATTTATTTATTATTCTTTAGTCATTTACTAGGCAAGTCTTATTAACGTCGTATGTTTAGACCTTCAGGTCAGATTATATGGTTATTTCAATGCCTATTTCTTTGAAGAGTGCTTCTCATTTTCTGTTATTATTTTTCCTCCTCTGAAAGCTTCAGAATAAAGGACTGTTGCGAGTTTGTTTAAATACTGCATTTAAGATTATACCGTTCGCATAAGCTGTATGCTATAAACTTTACTATTCCAGCTACCAATTGTGTATACCGTACTGTATTGGTATATTGTTTGGTCAGAGGGGTATGCCGTAGCGTAGTGATTGAGGCACTGCGCTACAAACCGAAAGGTCGCGGGTTTGATTCCCGATGAGCTGTTGGAGTTTTTCAACTGGCCTAATCCTTCTGGTGGCACTATGGCCCTGGGGTCGACTCAGCCTCTAACAGAACTTCTTTATCGAGTAGCTCCTCAGTTCGTGTTACGAGGCTGAATGCACCCCGTTTTAGACCTCCCTATCTCAGAAAAATTCGGGAATCGAACCCAGACCTGCGGGTCGTCAGCAACGTTGACCTTTGAACGAAATACGATTTCGATGCTTTCTAAAACCCTCAAGTGTATTATCGTAGCCGAAGATTTATAAATTTATCGTCAAGTCAGTAAAACATCCGCTGCAAAAACAGATTTTGTGAAAAACTTAAAATTCTTGGAAAGAAGCATATTGCCTCCATGTTGAAACATGTAGAGTGATCAGGGTGTCCACTGGTCGGGAAAATCCGGGAAAAGTCAATGAATTTGTTAAAATATCCGGGAAAATTCGAAAAAATTGCAAAGTGTGATCAAAAAGACTTCTAGACAATAATAGGCCTATATGAAAGTATATTTAATTTATTTTATTGTTCCTAATTCTTGCATCTGTTATAGCCTAAGTAATTATTGTTTGCAATTACTTTTGTTACTAAAAGTTTTTCTTATTTAAAGTATGTATAATCCAATAATGTTTCTTACACAGTTATTAGAGAGTGCTTCATATTTTGGTCGGGAATTTCTGAAATGATCAATGAAAATCAGGGAATAAGCCGGGAATTTCTTCAGCATTACTTGGTGGACACCCTGGTGATATCGATACAGCCATGTTAATTTCGTTTTACTTTAGTAATGTGAAAGGCTAGGACGGGAAACCATAAAGAGACGCACTAAAACCCAATTTGCTATTTTTTTCCGCTACCATACCCTTTGAAGTCACTTAATAAGAGTTTCCTTTGAACTGCGTAAAATGTATGGCGTGGGAAGAAAAGAGTGTTGCGGTTCGGAATCGAAAGTTTGTTGTGTTTTAATTTGAAGGCAAGGTTGACAGAGGAGTGACTCGACTTCGTCATACCGAGCCGTGCCTGTTTTGAATTCGTAAGCGAGGCACGCGCCCACCGGTATGGATTCCTCGCTCTTCAATCTCCAGCTGAAAGCCCTGCCAAATGCATGCAACTAGATTGTAAAGGCGAAGTATTCAGATCCATATGCCCTCTGGTTCTTTGTATCAAAACTGTTCGTGACTTAATATGAGATGTCTTAAGGTTGACGTTATACAAGGGCACAACTAAGTTGTAAGACTAGATTTGTACAGATTTTTGCTTACAGTAATCGAAGCCGGTTGTTATTTGTGATGACGGACCAAAGAGTTTAACGGTTGAGGGTAGAGAAAGCTGGATTTCCCCGAGAACACCTGCCCGAACCGAAATTAGTAACGAATTCTTTGTGGATTGATTAGATACAAAATCCAATATACTGTAATTAATAATTATTGTAATATAATAAATAATAACTATTTTATAAGCTCCATAGAAGTACTTTTCAACCAGAAAGTGTGTTTGTTTCCATGAGTGTAGGCCCGCGCGACCGTGTGAACTACTAAAATCGAAAAGTTGAACTAAAGTCAGATTTCATAGACCTAAGTTCGAGAGACTTCTTGGGAAAAAATAAATTTTCTTGTAGAAAATACTTTTAAGTCTGTACAACATTTGTTTAAAATTTTTGTCTCATACAAATCTTGTGAAGGATATTGAGGGTGGAAGGCAAGTGTTCCAATATAGGATGATGAATATTCTTCCCGATGATAGGTTCAGACCTGGAACGAAGTCATGGGATGTGGACCAGGACTCATCCGGGTGGACTTTTCTATAGATCAGTAAAATTTATTACAGAGACAGTGAAGGAGGAAGTTCGTAGTTTGAGAAATCTTAAATTACTTCAATTTCATCCTCAAACTTCCGTTCATGGTTCAGACTGGTACGCTACTAGACCATCACCACCATACTAATAAAAAAATAACACTAAATCCCCAGTGTTGATTGTAGAAACACAGAATCTTTTAATAAATTTTTTTGAAATTTCCTCTAAACTTGTTCAGATAGGAGTTTTATTGCTCAACTACCTATCTCGTGTAGCTATGTAAAAAGTAATTTAAGTGATGAAATATGACCCCGGGAACATAAACCGTAATCTTTACGGCAAGAAATGTTCATCTGTGATGCGTTGTTTCCTGAATTCATATGCAGTTAACGTAGCTGAACATTAAACTCGCAGATCCAATTTGTACGGGAGTTACTGTGCCATTTTGTTTCTGTTAATGGAATTGCAGAGTTGCAGATGCTTTCGTCACTTCTCTATATGAGAAATGTTGAGCAAAGCTTAGGATTTTAGCTCTCTCGTAATATCTAGCAGCTCATGCACTTAATTGTAGCTTGTGTGAGAAATACGACGCATAAAAAAGCTTCTCAAAACCGTCAATAAATTCATGAAAGCAATTTTGTTTAACGGCAGACTTGCTAGTGAAGTTTATTCCGGCATAAAACACTCCTATAAAAATCATCGATCCGTAAAGAAGAGCCATTATTATGTAGTATTTCAGACGAGTATGGAAACTCTTCAGCCAAGGCAAAAGCAAAAACAAGACTGAACACACACCACAAGGTTTCTTGTACACGATTGCGCTGTCGTAGTTGTTACATTTTTAGCAATAATTGACATCTCTAACGATCTGTGATGTATGTAATTTATCATCTTCACCATTAGTCGTAAATTTCTACCTATTTGACCATTACACAGTTGAAAGGGAAAGAAACCTTCAAAGGAGTTGACCGTCACCAACTGTAGTGAAATTGGTTGGGAAATTGTTTGGGTATTATCACTCAAGTTGCAGATAATTGTCGGTCATTGATTTTGCATCGGTGTGAGCAGAAGGATTGCATCTAACGCCATTTTTTCCTAGATCTTGAAGGAAATCACCGGCCCTTTCTCTTTTTCTTTCGCATACATTCACTATCCAAGGGTATGGACACGACCAGGACAACAGCTTTAATTCCATTCCGAACGAAAACACTGAGGAATTGATTCGAGAGAACCCAAGGCAAGAAAGCTCTTCTCCCAATTTTCCATTGATATAAGAAATTACAACGTGGATAAAAGTACCTCCATATCGTTCCCTATTTGATATGTAAACATAGCCTAAGTCTTAACTCTCACACAGGTAAATATATGAATGCTCACGCTAGCTGAAAGCAATGTGTGTATATGTGTATGTGTGTGTGTATATATGTATATATAAATATATATAAGTTGGTTAATATTCTACAAAGATCCTTAGAAAATATCTGCCAACTGGTGTCGATAAATGAAATTTCTTTACGATCTCCTTCAGTTATGGCCTGGAATTAACTATACAATAAAAATGAGTGTTACTGTGCTGTGTATGCCTATGAAACACCAGTAATACATTTTGTGATGTTGTGCCGTGGTTCTTTTCATGATTATTAATACCTTTCTTCTCTTCTTTACAGGTAAGCATGCTGTTTCGCTCTTCTTTACAAGTTACAGTAAGTAATAGCATTTTATTGGTGATATTTACACAATTACTGTATTGAGTGTCTAAATTGGGATATGATATACATTGACATTATTAATTTTATTATTTTTAAAATAGAATAGATGGAAACAGAGTCACACGAGAAGTCTAATTCAAGAGGGAAATAGTTATGCTTCCCTACTTGTATAAAATTCTGTTCTTATATTTGTTGTCAAGAATTCTTATCTGCGATGGTTTAATGAGGTCTGCTGTGCCGGACTAAGTTTTGGGTCAGATTTAATCTTTAAAGCATTGAACAGATTATTTGAAATCTGAAGATTCGATACATTGGGTAGCGGTGCATTAATTTGTCAGTATCTGTTCTAGTAAAAGCTAGTAATGCAGAAAAAAGAGCCCCTAGGCTGTAATGAACCTCGGGATAATTGATGGACTAGCGAGAATTGGCACGTCAGCAGTGATGCTTGTTAAAAAGGAAAAGAGTCGACATTTACATGCACTGAGTGATGGGGCTCATAAACCAAAGCGGCTTGAGCCCCCGTGCTCCTTCAAGATGCTGCTCTGCCGTGACTAATATATGAAACAGTTCTCTTGTACGAAAGGAAGACAGAGGCTCGTGCTATATAATATTGAAATTCCATTTTTAAAAGCAGTGATCCTACATAATTTAAGCATATAGGGTATATAGGCCTACATACATTTTGTTGTTGCAAGCATTTAGCGATATATTCATGCCATACTATATCCTGCTCAGGAGTATCGAATTTGAGGCACATGTCCTACATTGAGATTAAAATTTCAAACATTCTGACACTACTGTAGATTGGCCTACGATACGATGGTTGTTAGTAGAATCCGTTCCCTTGGTATAAAAATTAAGATTAACGGATATTGTTCAGGACTTCAATGCTTATGTTACTGTGACAGCCTGTACTTTACAGATAGGCTTGTACATACTTCTGTACTACGAAAATATTTTGCAGTAGTTGTACGTCTTCTTCAGAAAGCCTAAATTTTACTAACAATAAATATTTCATAAAATGATAGGTACGGTATTTCATTAGAAACAATTCTACCTACCGAAGGAGATGGCCGAGATGGTAACGTCTTGGACAATCATTTGGGAGGTCGCAGGTTCAAATCCCGTGGCCGGTCAATTTGACATGGTTTTTTTTTTCATGGTTTCCTCAGTCATAAAGGCAAATACCGAATTGGATATTTACATACCATGAACCATCCTCACCATTTCATCCTTATATCGTTTAAATTAATATCAGTTGAAATTTTATCCATAAAATACACTAATAATAGGAAAAAATTGACAGGCTTGGCCTACCCTACTGTATAGACACAAATCCCTTACTCCTGAAATAAAATATACCTCAAGAAAAGGTAGCAAAGCCTTGTAAGAATTTTGTTATTGCCAGTGAAAAATAGAATGTAAATTTCTTGCTCTACAATTTTTTACCACTTCTTTGTGATTGTGATTCCCTTTCGGTTGTTGTTGTGATTTTGTATTACTTGAATTAAGGTGGGAAGTGATGTTTCGATGTGCCGAGATTTTATCTGGTCATGTAGGATAATAAAACCAGAGAGAAGTAAGAACTTCTCCCACATTCCTCTGCATATGCATGTTCGATACGTGGCCTGATCAATTCGGACGGAAATAGTCTTACAGGTTGCATGATCAAACTCGTATCTATGTCGTAGTGAAAACCATGCAACTCTTATAATAACCTAGGAAAAAAAGTAATATGTAATTCTAGCTTAAATGACCCGGAAATGCCCAGGTTTTGCATTTCCCTTGTTCTTCGAAGCAAACTTATGGAGTACCGGCACTTCCGATTTTCAAACTCTAGGCCCTTAGCCCTCCCTCTTTTGGCTGCAGGGCTTATATGGCCCATCACTCTTTCTTTTCTTCAGTAGGTTTTCAATAATTCTGGAAAAAGAAGGAGCTTCGTGAACGGCAAATAAAGAGAGTAAGTGCCCGTAGGCTAAGTATGCAAAATTTTATCAAATTGGAATAAAACTGTAAGGTGAAGTGATCCTCATACGGGTCAAGGAAGTCTTTATGGTTCCGAGAGGTTGAGGGTCCCAGTTTTTGAGACTATGACATGTGAAAGGGGTAAGGTTGTCAATCTTAACGAACCGGCCGCCTTTACCCACAGGATTGTTCTGGGTATTCGTTTCTGTTTTAGACTTGAGTTGAACCCAGGGCCATGATGTCATCAGAAGGATCAGGCTAATTGAAAAATCGCTGGCTTATTTCACACGTTCGTTGAGTAAAATTCTATAATTTCTATAATTTACTTATCACGAATGTGCACCTAGAAAAAATACTTAACACATTTTGACCCTACAGAAACTATATTAAGTTTCTGTTTTTTCACTTCTCACATTTGTTTAAGAGTGAACTTATACCTCAGGAGCTTCCAGATGTGCACTAACACATTTAACCCCCAAATTATACTTAACACAAGTATCAAATCCGTCGATGTATTCAATTTTAGAAGTATTTTTACCTTAATGCTTAATACAAATTACATACATGCCATTCACAAATATCTGGTATAAAGTAAACGAATGATAGAAAGAAAACCCATATGCTGTATATATAGGCCTAGAGGCCTACTTTGTGAAGATCGATACTCCGGGAACTTCAAAACTCAGAATTTCTGTGATGTGATCTTTGCAAAATAGACCAATTCTCGGCATGGCATATATTCGCGATTAATATATCACGTTATGGGCTCTTTCTTAAAAAAGTGTTAGTAGACCGTAAATCCACAAAAGAATGGACCTAAGAAATACCGTAAAAAATGTTCTAATGTTATCACTTATCATGTATCAGTTTTGACTTTCTTTTCGGTGCCTACAATGTGTAATGCCTACTTCCAAAATTGTGGACTCAAAAGTGAGAAATCGAAGATGAAAATAGCTCGAAGAAAACCGATAACTATCCAGCGGTAAAGAGCTTTCTGCTTGAAATCTTTTCATTTTTGGAAATAGGTTTTAAATTCCGATATACTGTGTTATCAGATCAAAACTTTCCAATATATTTTATTGATAGGTTGTTTTGAGAAATGCCGGCAATGACATTGTATTGTGGTAGACAGTTCAATAAAAAAAGGATTGGTCGTAGATTGGAGTACACAGAGCTCAATCAATACCAGTCTCCGTGGCAAGCATCAATACGTACATCAATAATGTCTGATATGTCCGG
Source organism: Ectobius pallidus (assembly GCA_964059195.1). Taxonomy (NCBI): domain Eukaryota; kingdom Metazoa; phylum Arthropoda; class Insecta; order Blattodea; family Ectobiidae; genus Ectobius; species Ectobius pallidus. Next base: position 185,214,059 of record CAXKWD010000001.1, read on the forward strand.
GTTCAGTATAGACTTCACCGCAATAAATGTCATCTGTCTCATGTTGTGATATCTTCTACTCGTCTTCATCTTCATTAATTAAATAAATTGTGTTTCAGTCAGGAAGTAATATTATTGCTCTCGCGAAATGAATTGCATAAATTCCCTTCATAAAAAATTGTGTAATTACGAGCCTTTTTACTGGGAACAAATCAACTACAGTACTATCAGTTCAAGCGTTCATGGAATCGGTACCTGTGCTGTCCATTGCACTCGGGATGATAGGAATAGCCCGTTTTGTGCAAAAATGTGTATATGTATATTTATACTGTCGAAGTTGAGGTCTCAGGCAGCGGACCCGGGTTTGAATCCTGGTCGGGACAAGTTACCTAGGTGGGGTTTTTCTGGGATTGTTCCTCACATGTGAGACAAATGTCGGGTAACTTTAGACCCTTGTAGTCCCCAGATATCATCTGGCCGTCATTACCATCTTCATCCCATCCTCGCCTTGTTCGGAGTGAATGTGTGAATGGTGTGTCTCGTCCTATGTGTTCGTGTTGTCTCGGAGGTGGCCCCGACATTGGGCTGATCACTCAACCGGGAGGCCCTCCATGTCCTTGTCTGATCAAAAAAGTATGTATGTGATCATAGATAATCCCTCGCCCTGTAAGGCCCGGGCGGCTTGGGTCGCTTAAATCGTAAAAGGGAGAGCTAAAACTAAGATAAAGAAAGAATGAAGTTGAGGTCATAAGGCCTTCTCTTCCATTTCACCAGTAACCCTATACATATTACAAATAATACAAAATTTGATAAATATCTAGAAATGAAAAATTCAATATGTTACACACAAAAATTACGATATATTACAATTTTGATACTGAAAATAAAATAAAATATACATAATTATAATTCTAATGAAAATGAATATTCAATTTATTTTTAAATTGTGGTATGTTTCGAGAGCCTCTGATATGATGAGGCAACGAATTCCAAAATCGAAGGGTAGATACACTGAAATATGAACAATAGATTGTAATAATGAAAAATAAAAATGCTAATCTTTGTTTGGCTTAGGCCTATGAATGTGCTGATTTTCTTAGGATTGGTCTTTAACTTGAATAAACAGTTTTTCTCGCTGGACGTTATGTTAGACTTTTGTGAGAATTAATAACTCCCAAGGAGAAGTTGTGTAAATGTCTTACCCCTCCTTGAGCTCAGCGCGCATATTTATGCATAGGTATTATTATTATTATTATTATTATTATTATTATTATTATTATTAATAATAGCCTATAACTTAAACGAATACTGGTATTTAAACACAGGTCAACAGAAACTTTCGGAAAGTTGAAAATAATTAGTTATTTGTAATGTTCGTTACATAGGTTTAACCAGTTATTTCAGCTACAGTTAATGAATAAAATTCACAAGCAATTAGTTTACAGTTATACCCGGGCAAGCTTCATACAAACTACCTCATGAATCGCTGATTTAATGAAGTGGCTTCCTCCGCCTTAGGTCGATCAGTCCGCTATTCATTCGTAATACGGAGATCGACCTATAACCGCCGGCTTAGCAAGGTCAAAATAGTAGGATCCTTTATGGCGGGATAAGAAAGAACTTTTTCAATTTTCAATTGTTACAAATTTACATTATATCGTTTTATCTTATGTGAATCGACTCTCACACCCAAGCTCACTTCAGGGTGTCCACTGGTCGGGAAAATCCGGGAAAAGTCAATGAATTTGTTAAAATTTCCGGGAAAATTCGAAAATTTATGGCCCACATAAAACAGGTGAAATTGAATACAATTTTATCTTCTGCCAGCTTCCAAATAATCTCAGCTGCTCTTGAAGATAAACTTTTCCTGCCAAAAACTGCTCTCTTCTTATCTTCTGTTTCTTATTTAAAGTATGTATGACTGGACTAGTACCCTATGATCCCCAGGTGGGGCGAAGGGGCCTCCAAGTGGAGGTTTCATTACCTATACTAATTTTGATATGCTTATTTTCCGAGAGAGGGTAGAGGGACAGGTGGTAAGCCCATCGCCTCGCAACCCCCCTCTGGAAACTAAGTATTTCTTGGACGTGAAAGGGCCGAGAAATTTTGTCCAGAGGCTCTAATTTAGGCTTGGAGTTCTTTTACGTGCCGTAAATCTACGACACGGGACCCCCAGCTTAAAGTCCCTCCCGGAGGACTCCGTGCCCAGGATTTTTACGTCCTGAAAAATCCATCGACCGCGGCCGGGTTAAAGTATGTATAATCCTATAATTTTTCTTACACAGTTATTAGAAAGTGCTTCATAATCAAATTTTGGTCGGGAATTTCTGAAATGATCAATCAAAATCAGGGAATAAGTCGGGAATTTCTTCAGCATTACTTGGTGGACACCCTGTCACTTCTTCCTAGAAGATGGCTGCAGAGCAAATGACAAAAGCTTGTGATGAAAGGGTAAGAACCGTTCTCAAAGTGTTGATTTTGATGAAAAGATGGCGTCGTCGTGGACTTCGATATGTCGATTATGTAAATAAAATGTTAGGCTGAAACACAATTTATTGTATTTGTGAACTTGCCAATATTTATGTACAATGAAAATGAGAATAGATTTCTCATTCAAAGCCAAAATTTCCTTTCCTGGTAGAGTTGACAGCAATTCGAAACTGGTGATATATTTTTTTACAATTAAATTAGGCCTTTATTTAGTAATAATAAGTTATTTTTCTTGGAGGTAGGTAGAATACAGAAAATTAACAGGTTTTAATTTACAACGCAGTTTTGAAAGTACTCTTATATGACCAACAGTTACAAAGCGGCTTCTAAATATTACTTACTTACTTACTTACTTACTCACTTACTCATTCAATGGCACTAGACAAAATTCCTAAGCAAGCTAAAGGAATACTGTATGCTTTATGGAACCCGGAGGTTATTGCCGCACTTACAGTACATGAGCCCACTGTTCGACCCTATTCTGAGGTAACTGCATCCAACCATCCCTCGCAAATCCTACTTCTCTTAAATCTACCCTAATATTGTATCCCATCTACGTCAGGTCTTCCAAGTGGTCTTCGGGTCGCCTAGTTAATATGTCTTTCCTTCCCCATGCGTGCAACATGTCCAGCCATTTTACGCTCCGTGATTTAATTACCCTTATTATATTCGGTGAAGAGTACAGGTTATGGAGATCGTAATTTAGTTTCCTCCAGTCCTCGTTTTCATCTCTCTTAGGTCTGAATATTTCCCTAAGCTCCCTGATTTCGAAACTCAGATTACGTTCTTTCCGAAGAGTAAGCGACCATGTCTCACATCCATATAATACAACTGGCAGAATAATTATCTTACAAATGTTTATTTTTAAATTTCTGAACTGAAGAGAAGATACAATTTTCAAAACATTAAGATATACTTTTATTATGAAGTTGTTTGTCCTTTATTTGATTTACTGTATTCTCTCTTCCATGCATCAATAATGTACAGCTTCAATGCAGAAGTACTTAAGCTTAAAAACATGCCGTACGTGAACATCTTCCCACATAAAAGGGATGCAAGGTCAAGAGTGTTAGGTACGATTTTAATTTATTCCTTCCAGATCGGGAAACATTTTCTTCTGGCTCGCTTGGAGCCGGAAGAACAAGCTTCATTGGAATTTGTACCCATGACCTCCCGGGTTCCAAGGAGCAACGTGTGATGAATATGGTGAGTTCCCTCCGACCGGCCTGCCTCGCAACCGATAATTAAAGAATATCAGCAGTAACTGGTAGTGCAAATGTTTGAACTGCATGCAAGCTAGAGAGGGCTTTGTTCCGCATTTATTATGCGGGCTGGAATCTAATTTCATTCAGGCTACAATTGATGACGAACTGGAAACTGCGAGTTAATAACAAACTTTCAGCCCTCCCTGCAATAGATACAGTAGAAACTCTACTATCCTATCTCCAACCAACACTTTAGCAACGAAGAGTTGTGAGGGAGCATGTAAGACAAAGTGCTTGAATTTACCCCCTGCGGTTGTTCATAAGGCCTAGTTCATTTTATCTGATCAACAGATATATCATCAGTCTATGAAACAGCTAAGTTTTGTATAACATTCTACGCAATTGTGTTCAAACGACGAGATATCTTAATTTAAAAACCTCAGCGCCATCCAGATTAGATGATAGCTAAAGGAACATTTTGTCTACAAATTGGATGGAAGTTGAAAGGAAATGTAGTCTACAAGGCAACTAGTTGTCTTATCTGAGACGATTTTATTCAAATAAAGTAATTTTAGAAAATTATTTTGTTCAAATACTTTAATTTTAGAAAATTTTACAAAACGTGAAATTAAAACCTTAAAACTAGAAGAATTATAACTTATTAAGTTTTTATAAGATTATGCATTTGTTTGCTTAGGCCTGCACTGCAGCAAAATCTCTAGGACTGTGGCAATTCTGGTCAGGATTGCGACTTTTATAAATTTGGTTATTATTGTGTCTATCGCTGTGGCGTAGGGGATGCGTGGGTGTGGGGTTTTTCGAGAAATTTGCCTCACGTATAAGGCGAATGTCTGGATTGGACCTTGTGTTAAAGGACATTATCTGACCGCCTTTTACAGAATGTGTGAGCGACTGGCGTCTCTTATCCTTTGTGTTTGTGTTGCGTTGGAGGTGGCCTCGGCATCGTGCTGATCACTCGCCAGGGAAGCCCTTCATATCCTTGTTTCCAGTCTTTATTTTTCATTCATTCTACTTTGTGAGAGCATACATTTCAGTGACCTGGTTCTTTCCTATGCTATGTTAAAGCGTAACTGTTTGATAAGGTCCGTTATAAATTAAAATTTAACGCAGGCGAGAAATTGTCTATGTAGCAGAAAGCTGTTTAGAAATCTAATTATTAAAAAAAAGTTAACATTAATTTTATTTTGATTTCACTTGCCAGTGTAATTAATACTCAAACGTAACTCATTTCATTTTGCATTCAGTAATGAATAACCTTTTCTCTACAATAGTCGCTCTTTGCTCATTCAAAACAAATTATTCCCAGTGTAATGAAGTTACGACCCCACTAGCGAAGCCAGTGATAATAATAAATTACGCTTTTATTTGTTCTACATACTACGAAATAATTTGCATTAAATTAAATTTCCATGTGATGCCGGCAGGTTTGCAGAACTGTAACATATTGTTTTATGCTTCAGACTACAATGTAGAGAAAATTCTCATGTGTATGTGGTTGAGGATCCTATAGGAATGGTTCTTTGAAGATCAGTTATACGGAAATGTCAAATTCTTCTTCATAACTTAGTATTTTCTTCTTGAAGACTGAAGCGCTTTGAACAGCTAACCTTGACAGATTATTCTCGCTCTAGAAGAAGTTGCATATCATCACACCGAAGCAATTGGAGATGGAAATAGAGTCTTTGAAGTCGCGGAATTGCACTATCCTCCTTGCTTCCATGCAAGTACATCTCTTGAGAAAGCTGCTGTAGTCGTGGCAATCCATTCGAGCCACAGATATATTTTTAAAATCTTCATTAAATGTATAAATTAAAATAAAATAAACCAGCTTGAAATAATAAACATGTAACAGGAAATTAAAGTACATTATATTTTCAACACTTGACAGCTACGAAAAACAGCTTAGTCTTGTTCATCAATGCTAAACAACTGTAAATACAGAAAATAAAAAAAATAAAAATATATGGATGTGTCACTTGAGACTTTCGAGATTGTTAAAAATGGAAATGGCTTCTCGGGCTTCCAACCTGGTGAGCAGGAGTGAGTGGAGCTTCTTTCTCCCTCTTTTCTATATATAATGTACAGACTTTTTACTAACTAGCTCATTTTTCCAGAAGATGGCATCAGAGCAAGCTATAGAAAGCTCGAAAACAATCATATTCAGCCGGTTGGAAGTCCGAGAAACCAGTTTATCCAAATTATCAATTGAAAGATTAAATTTTCCTTTTTAGGACTTCAATTATAAAAACACAGGAAGTTGCACACTTAGATCTGCAATTTACTTTTATGCCTCCGTTATTGTACTGCAAGTCAGACGAGAGATAAAACAATAAATAAACGTGGTTGACTTCCTTGATTTGATTTTCACATATTCTCTTTCATGGCCAATTCCCAGCTTATGAATGGATGTGCAGAGATTTATATCATATAAGTAGTTGAATCCATTTCTTATATATATATTTGAAACAAATAACACTTTATTATGATGAAATCATAGTCCATTGCCGCTTAGGCCTAATAAAAATGATAATATTTTCGCCATAATTATTCAGTATTAAGTATCATACTTAATGGACAGTACACATAGCCTATGCAATTATTTTTACATTCGAATGTAATGTATTTATTTTACCACAATTCCACAAACATTAGCTCAAATTGCAATAACTATTATGAACATAACATTGTTAGTCGTAGCGACGTGCGATGAATTTTATGTGGTTTGTCAACATATCTCAGTTCGAGAAGAAATTAATTTAATTCTGTATCTACACTACTACTTGGGGTACTCCGTAGCGTAGTGGTTGAGATGCTGCGCTACAAACTGGAAGGTTGCGGGTTCGATTCCCGATGAGGTTGTTGGAGTTTTTCAATTGACTTTATCCTCCTGGTGACACTATGGCCTTGGGGTCGACTCAGCCTCGAACTGAAATGAGTACCAGGAGCAGTCCTGGGGGTAAAGGCGGCCGGTGCGTAAGGCTGACAACCTTACCACCTTCAAGTGCCGAATGTCCAAAATCTGGGAGCCTCAACCTCCTGGAACCCTCTGGACCTCCATGGCCTGTATAGGGATCACTTTACTTTTATCTACACTACTACGTACTGTTTATTACTTGTGTTTGGAAGCCCCTTATCAGCGATAGGTCTTTCAGGTCATACTTTATTTCACACACAAAAGTTATAAATAGTTTCTTGTTCGCTTCATCTGGGAGAAAACCCGCAGAGCTCATGAACTGATGGGAAGATTGAGGGATTTAAACCCAAGACCTCTTCGGCAACATCACAGGGCAGGTTAATAATTTATTTTATTAAATCTAGAACGAAAACTCCTTGCCATTACATCCTTTGTAGGACTAGGCTTACCATCCGATCGCTGCGTCATCTACTATAGGGCAGATGACAAGATAGGGAGGGCATGAAGTTAACGTGCTCCCACGGCCGTTATTGACGGCTTTCTTGACCGGAGCCGCTAATTCTTGAACAAGTAGCTCCTCAGTTGTCTCGAGGTTGAATGCCACACAGATCGTCGTTATTCGGCTACATTCAGATAAAGCTGTCCGATCGCATAAATGTGAAATCCCGAATGCTCCTGAAAACCTGATCGACCCTTCTCTCCTTCGAATTGTAATCCTTTTTATTCGTCAAAGATTTCAGTATGTGGTTTGTTTTATTTTTATTTATTTATTTTATTTTGTTATGGTTTATTGCATTCTGGATATTTATTTCTACGATAGTGCATTGAATGAACCTCAGTGTTCTCTTATGAAAAAGTTCGACCCTAACGCAAACTTATTACTTCAACCTTTCAGTAATATTCAGCAATATTCAACCTTTACACTATAGATGAAGAGGCCAACTTTAAAGTTCAAGTAGTCAATATCTAAAAGCCGTCTCTCTCCATTCTTAGGTCAAGTTCTTAATTTTTTTGGGAAGTAATTTAACTTGAGTTTTAGTTAAACCCGAGTAGAAAGAAAGAGGGGGAAGAGTTGTCGGTTTGAAGAATGTTTTCAACTACGAGTTCTTTCTTTTTATTTTTCTTCTTGCATGGTGTAAGTTTGAAGGGTTGGTGATTATATGAAGTGCAAGCTCTCCTGAGTTTTTCGCAAACCTTGGCATTTCGCGCGGTGTATGTTTTGAAATAATGATGTCACGATCTAGCGGCTTAGGTTAGGAAAGATTAGAATTTTTGCTCATGAGAAAGCGTGATACTCTGTGCTTTCAGACATATTCTGCTCGTATTCCTCGATTTTCTTTCATTAACCGGAATTCGTTTTTACTTTCCTTCTCGTTATAACTAGGAAGAACCGTTTTTATTAGGATTCACAAATCGAAGCTCGAATCTGAACCATTTGTTGCTTAATACAGTAGTTTAATTTTCCTCATGCTTGCTTTAAATATCTTCCTCAAATATTTATTAGCTGATGGCATCAAATATTACAACCACCAATAGTGATGCCCAATCGTTTCAGTTCCTTTACTGAGTCCCCACATCCTAGGTAAAAACTAAGAAGTTTTTCCAAGGTTAAAGCCTTGACGCAAAATCTTTGCTTAAGCCTTCTTTCAAATATCACTACAGAAATTCGAGTGCAAACGTCCTTATAAATCTATGGCTTGGTTCTAAAAGGACCAATGTCAATTTCTTGCAAAAATGAGATTTATGCATTATTGAGCTCGGCTAGTCTTTATATTTCGTATACTAAAAGTGCCAATGTCTGTCGCTATTAATAGACATAATACGGAAACCTTAGAGGCCAATATCGGAAGTTCTCAGCAAAAAATGTTACTTCTATAAAGGCTTCCAAGTCACTTATCTGAAAAGCAAGTGTTATGACGCTGGCCCTTTAAAAACAAGCCACAGAAATTTGGGAGTGTTGAAGTAGGCCTACAGTTAAACGTGTGCTATGAAGTGAGAAAAAGCCTCCAGTTTTGTATCTGGACATCTCGACAGATTCGTTTTTGCTTTTAGTCAACATTCTACTTGCTTGCATACAACAATGCTTACAATATGGTGTTATAATTCTAGAGTGTTAGGGGAAAAAGGAATAAGTAAAAAAAGAACAAAGTTCCAGGAGAGACAAAAAAACAATTTAATTCCACAGCATTGTTACAATATCTAGTTCATCCCACCCAGATATTTTTACATACTATATTATACTATGTAAAAATATCGGGGTGAGTTGAACTAAATATCGTCTAAAAGTAACTCAATGGAACATTTTACGAGAATCTAGATCCTCAATTCACAAAACACTTTTAATCCTTTGTTCATAACAGCCTTAAGATATTATTCTTGTTCCTACCGAACTATTGTATTGAATTTATTCGTTGTGGCATTAATATTCGCCCCTTGCGTCCGTATATTAGGGGAGATACACAAACGCTTCCGTAAAATGCTACTCCTGTGTGCAGCATTCAATGGCCGCACTTTTAGGGATCAATATTTTACAATAAATATTAGTACAAAGTGCCTGTAGTTTTTGCAGCCATTCATAGCGAAAATTAATCCGACCACCGTGGCGTGGTGAAATATTTGTTCGGAAAACAGCGTTGTATTCTTCATCCGTGCCCTTTATTTTAGAGCAAATGGAGAACCGTGACCTCTTGTAGAGGTTATAGAGCGTTGTAAACCCGGCTTGAATGTCTAGTCGTCTACTGTGATCGGAGAAGATATTTTGTTATATCGCATTACCGGCACTTTACGACGTCCAATTAAACACCGAATTCTTGTCTTTTAAATCTCTACCGGTGATAACCTAGGCTTTAGCCATATTAATGTTTCTGAGCTAGGGTATAAACTTGCTTTTCTCAGAAAACATTCTCAAGGCATTCTTAACATTTCGATAACAATATGGATAAGCATCTTCAATGTTTCCCTTCGTGACAAGTGGTTTTGAGGACTTGTGATGTCCAGCTATTCTCTTTTCATCGTTTATCAGCCCAGGAAATTACCAGTACTTGCTCATGGTACAACACAGCAGTGGTGCCAATATGCAGCATCCATACATCAGTAAGCCAGTAGTGAGATTCCTCGATAATAGTAATTTAAGCCCAAGAGGCTATAGTGTCATTTATTAAGACACATGAAAATTATTATTTTGGTCAATTCCGTACGACTGTTTTTGTTCGACCATAATTAAATGTTTAAGTTTTGAGGTTTTACATTCATCTAACAAGCAGCTGACTTCGGCAATCAGCTGTTAGAAAGTTGTCGCAGTTCTCGTCTTCTACGATAGATGGCAGGTGGTTGCTTTACGGGGAACTCGAAGGTGCCTTTTAACGTGAAAACGACCAATTTTTATAAGACGAAGTTAACTCAGTTTAAAATAATTTTAAAATTAACACGAACATAATTGATTTTGTTTTAAGTTCATGTTGTTTATTAGGCAACTTCATTTGCTGCACTGAAGGCGTCAGAAATTGTTCCGTGTTCGATACCACACCACTGTTATAATGAAAAGCGGCACTTAAAGTGTCATTAAGATATACGACTACAGCATCCAACTCCATAAAGCATGTAGGCTTATTGCATAAAAATTTCAACTCTCTTACAAAAACCCGTTTGATTTATCATTTCTATATTCAAGGTTTATATTAATACGATATTATTTGGTTATGTTAATGTCAAACTAATATAATTACTGCACTAAAACAAGAGGTAAGCTTCTTAAAAATATTTTTTCTTTTCTGAAGTTAATGCAGGCTTATATTGAGCTATGAAGTATAGAATTCATTTGAGCAATTATCTTCATATTTATTCGACAGTTTTTATATTTTCTGGTCTTATTCCTTAATAGTGTTTAGTTTGTCTACTTCCTGACTAATAATGCGGTGAATTTTCATTCAGAATGTTTAGTATAGTAAAATAAACTCAAAGAAATGTTGATTGCTAGGAACATTTTTGCTTTTATAACCTGTTTTTCCAACTCCTGGAGTGGATCCAATATATTTCAATAAATGACAGTTCTTTGAAGTCTATGTTTCGCATGGGGAAATAAAACTGAACTTCTTTCTTGATTAGATTCACAAGAAAGAAAACGGAATGGGTTTGAAGAATCGGAATCAACAATCGCGTGCTTCCTGATTTCGTGCAAAGGTTAATTGAAAATTGTAGTCATTTGATCGCATTCTGACTCCTACTTCAAATATGTTTTGACTGTTTAGGGAATGAGTGATGACCCCACAACACTTAAGTGTAATTGGAATTCTGAATCATGCATAACGTGTTTTATGGAACCTGAGCTGATATAAACTTGAAGCATGATGAGGGTTCATTATTATGACAATGCTTGGGTGTTATGCTGGTGCTCAGGGTAAATGAACTTCGCAGTGCTTTTATGACTTCTTTGCTAGACGTATTGTCTTCCCTTTGTCACTCCAGTGACATTTCCTCTTTATAATTCCGTGTTAAAGTCGTGGTATATTGTGTCGTTGAGCCCCAAGAACGACAGCCTCTTCAGAGATGATATGGGCTTTATGAAAACCCCATATGCATAACGCGTTCTCCTGATTAAAACTTTTTAACAATGCCTTGTCTGAAGAAGGGCTCAGTAACTTGCATGGTTGAGAACGGATGAGCCCTTTATTTCATGATATACACTTACAAATTGAAGTTTACTCTTTTCAAAAGTAGTTTATGTAGATGGAAATATGTATTCGTGATTCACAGAATATTGTCTCTGTTGAACATTGCATGAGAATATTACATGAAAATATATGTATCCATCCACTTGGTTTTTAAATACCGAGAGGAATTAGTTCATTAAGTAATTAAAACAGACTATAAATTATCGGCATGTGGTAACTGTTTTTCCCGTTTAAAGATAATATTCCTTTATTTTTAGTATCAGTTTTACAGAGTTTTAGAATACCTTCCGACAGCCAAATAGACAGTAAACTAGTCATCTGCCCGTATTGATAAAACCATTCTTCCTATCTATCCATTATCATTATCTTAACATTTTGTCCTTTATCACTTTCATAACTTCATTCTTCCATATTCTTGGAGGTCGTCTTTTTCTTCTCCTTGCTAGCATTCTTTGGAAGAAGTAGCCTTTTTTCATCCATCTGCATCATGTATCCATACCATATTAACGGTTTTGTTGAAAATATATAACATTTTTTAAAATCAATTTCCTGTATTTTTTTCGTTCCTAATCCCTTCTGCAGCCTATAGACTATTCGAGCTTGGTGATGCCAATAATCGATTTCCAAAGACAAAATATTTTCTATGTAGGCCTACATTTTTCTTTAGTTGCCACATTTCTGTACGATATAGAGCTGTACTTTTAACAATAGGGTTGAGTATGTTTCTTTTATTTCTCTTGTTATCTGTATTTCATGCACATATATTCCTTTATTGTAGAACCAATAATTATTACAGTATACAGTCCTTGAACTTGAGTTTAGTTTTATATTGCCTAAGCTATTACGAATATTTCTAGTAATATTTGTCTGGGTGTGTTTTGCTGATGATGTATCCAGTTGGGTAGCCTTGTGGAACTCCGGCAACTGTAGATTGTGATTAAGATTCTTCCCCCGTCCATCAATTCTGTCGTTTTTCTTCTTCCAGCCTCTCTGTAGCCTTTTTGTGATATTAGGGTGGTGTGAGTAGGATGGCTGCCTCTTTTTCAACGAGATAAGCGCCACAATACACGCAACGTAGAGTTCACTATTAGGGACTCGCGTGATCGAGTCTCGTAGAAACGAGATTTTGCTGTTGTGCTAAAAAAAACTGTACGAATCATTTGAACGACTTTTCCACTTTATACGTGAAAACGAACAGGCTGCGTCTGGGAATATGCTTCTAGAATCCAGTCATTGAGATACTTCTATTCTCAGACGCAGGAATTGCTTCCGAAATCATTAGTGGCAGTTATAGGGTGATTATCATCATTACAGCCTAAGCAGTCGAAATACCTGCCTACGCAGTTTCATTCGGTATCGTTTGCAAAAAGGAAGTAGAGGTTAATTTGAACTTTTCTCTCTCTCTCTCTCTCTCTCTCTCTCTCTCTCTCTCTCTCTCTCTCTCTCTCTCTCTCTGTCTGTCTGTATGTAGCCTACTTAGCCTACTTGAATTTTCTGATATTTGATCGTGGAATACTCTTGTGTGGTAACTTAAACGTTTTACAAATAAAGTAGATTGTCTTAGCTCTAGCGGGTTGTGATTTCTGACCCGAGGAGGAATTTGTGAGGAGAATGTTACTACGGTGGCAATATAGGAAAGTAGATTATCAACAAATTAATAATAAATCGTAAGTTATTCATTCGTATTTCACATAGGCTTTATATTACCTAGGAAATATGTTAGGAAAATTTTTATAAAAAATTGTTAAATTAAATATCTTAATTTCGTTTATTTATTTGATGATTACTCACTGCCAGATGAGATAGAAGCCTGAATTTTGGCAAACTTAGGCCTATAGCTTAGCTTTTAGCCTATGACCGATGGGAAAATTGCAAAAAGTTCAATCGTAGTAGCAAACATCCCAAGTGGGCCTATAGCAGTAGGGGGGACTTAGTTCGAATGATATGACAGTACACTTTGAGTAATAAAAAATACCGGCAAATCTGTCAAATAAAATCGTAGTGAATTTCAGGCCTTTCGGTTAAGGTAATCTTTTACTGCATTTTAAATAATCTGAAGTCTAATGAAACAGGCATCACAATTTTTTGCTTTTACTGTTCGATTTAAATTTATAATACCAGACTAATTGTGAATTATATTAGGTTGTATTATTATGTTGATAAATCAGAACTTGAAAATCGTATCTGGGAGTGGTAGGAAAAATGAACGTTCTTGCGGTAAGGTGTATATAATTTTATTACAGGACGAGAGGCCATGTCATATTACTGGACGAATTTTCTTCCTGTAGGATAACTTTTCTTTACAGGGTAGGCCTATAAGTAGCAGAACATCGCAACATTAAGTTCATTTGAAATGCTTCATTATAGTTTTGTATGGACACAAATTCATTTTAATTTCAGTTAACACCGTAATGATGAATTCATAATATAATCGTGGTGAGAGAGTAGACGACTTGGCAATAAGAATTAATTGTCTTATGGTGCGAATTTTCAATGATAATAAATTAGTATTACTAATATTTTAATAACCTATACCATTTACGTCATCTGGTAAATCGCGGAAGGAAAACTTAACACCTGCAGAAGCTCAAATTAGATGCAAGAACTTGGATTTAAAGTAATCAGAATTGATAGCTACTTAATAGCATTTCTGGAATAGCGAGAAGGGAAATCTAGTCTGCAGGTGTTTTGTGAAAGTTTTCGTCACGGCTGCTTGGTGTTGACTTCATGAAGATTGCCCGAACATCTGTTCAACCACGCCCGTTTTTCACATCACTTTTCTCATTGCAAATTGTAATGGTTCTCACTTTCTGTTGTTTTCTTTGGGTGCCAGTCGCAGGTTCAATCAAGGAAAGCCATTTAAATAGTGATCGGGTGACATCCGTAAGTAACTTTCTATTGCCCAGCCTTCTCATCGAAAGTTGCAGACGACCGAGGAACTGTTTATTTTTTAGCTGTAGGCATTTTACAGTTACGTTACATACGGGTCCAGGTCAATGATCTGGTCTCGGGAACCAGCAGCGCGAGTTGGTCACCAGGAGTGGTTTTGCGTTGTAGAAGGTTGCCGAGATTCGGCTACTACTTTAGGTTTTCGGTAAAAGTTTACTTACTACATAGTTGTATTAAAATAGGTTTTTCACCTACGCTCATAAATAAAATAATCTAAAACATACGTTATTATAATAAAATATAAATAACATAAGTTTCTAGTCTCGAATTTAAAACTTATACACAGTGCAAGCAATAAGTTTGTCAAAATTACTATTAAAATTTCTTTGAACTGATAAAAATTGAGCTTGAAATCCGTATATACAATATACAATAATACATTCACTTATAATAAATAAAAATAAATGATGCATTTTATTAACACAATAATGAATTTATTTTTATGGATTTTAAGCTCAGTTTTAAGATATTTTAATGGAGATTTTGACGAACTTAATGTTTGTATACAATTTTTGTATTCTAGTCTAGTAAATAAGTGCATGTTCTAACTTACTATTTTCCTGACAATTTAGGAAATATTATGTCTATAGATAATTTTTCCTCGTAATCTGAATTACAACGGAGCGTTCTAGTCGTGAAAAAGTTTGAAACAGATTCGAAGGGTTGTTAAAAGATGCAATTCTTTTACAAATAAAACTTGGTATGTGATTGAATAATATTTTCCTTTTAATTATTTTGTTCTGGTTCGGCCTTCGAACAAGTGAACAAAAAACATCCATTATTTCAAAACTAGTAGAAATACCACTTTTATAATTGGATATTTAAAAAGGGGAAAAGGTTTCTGTTATTTTTATTATTATTATTATTATTATTAAAAAGAAGTTAATTTTTAATTTAATACGTGGACATTTTGTGAAATCTATGTTTAGATTTTATATTTTACTCTTTTTAGATCACGGGAGGTGAAGAGTCTGCTTTTTGGCGCACGCGGTACAAGTTTCACCTTTGTTAATACATTTCTTCAGTCTCTCAATATTTCTAAAGACACTGTTGTTAAAATATGTATTAGGGTTTTAGAAGATTCGCTATTTTTATTGCACAGTCATTTATGTAGTACTTAGAGTTCTTATGTTCCGTTTCAATTCAATTCAAGTTATTATGTAATGTATGATTCTTTTTCTTTGTTTGTTCTGGATCTGTATGGTCACCTGGATTGCCAGCCAGATGACTTGAATAAAGTATTTCTCTCTCTCATGTTTTATATATAATTTGATGGATCCGCTGTTTGTAGTTAGTTTTCTGCTCGTATTAAAATTTGTTGCGACCTTTAATAGAACCGTGTGCTAGATTTTCCCTTGAGATTAGAAACTGTCTGGACATAGATGCATAGTAACCACTATCATCGTCAGTACCCATTCCCCAGCGTTGTTAATATCGCGTCATACACATTTTACTTTTTCGCGTTTTATTAATGACATGCATGTCATGTTGTCGACGGGATCTCTCAGACAAGCTTTTCTTTATCCTCGTATGATTAAAAATTCCCCCTGTTCTATGGTGTTAGAATTTGTATCCAGGCAACGCATTATGTAAATTGTGCACAATGCACTGTTTTGCGACATGTAGACAAATATTTTAACGACATAAATATAAATGATAGCCTTGTGCAAGGCCCCCTGTTATGCACGTTTAATTGAGGCGTTATTAACTGTTGACTTGGTAATCGCCGTAAGCAATTGCAATGTTAAACATGTGCTTTAAATGCTAATTCCTGCAGCTAGTTAGCTACTGTATCTGCATTATAATATTCATTATTCAGCTCAAACGTGTATAAACATTCGTAGGATTCAGGTTTTTACTATGACATATATAGAATGTTCTTATGTTATTTGCTATTGTTTTAAGCGTGACATAATAAGTCTCCTACAGTTTCTTTTAGGTAAGTAGGCACCATAAAAAATAAATATATACAGGGTGTTAATGAATAACACCGAAATGTTTTACCTGTGTATAGAGGGGACACAGACAAGCAACTGTTATTAGGAGATTTTTGCTCTGGATTCAATTTTTCCTGTTACAGCATGAAATCTCCCAGGGTATGGCCGCCACTGACTTCTAACATTAGATAAAAAATGCAAAACAAAGGAACTTCGTTGTTAACACTTAGTCAGTAGTTATGAAATAAAAAAAGACTAATGCATTGGCGACCAGCCATGTGATTAGTCTGTAAATTATGCAGATTATGGAAACACTAAATTATGATATAGCTGTTGACAAATGATTAAGAGCCAGGTTTTTATCGATCACTAGGAAAGCATGAAGTCACTATAATGGACATTTTAATCCTATTTCGCGTAATTATTGATTTATGAGCACCAAATTATAATGACTTTAATGCCCTGCAGCATACACATTTTACGTCATAGAGCAAAAATTTCCTAATAAAAGTTGCTTGTCTAAGTCCCCTCTATATACAGGTAAAATATTTCGGTATTATTTATTAACACCCTGTATACTATATATTACGTCCTCTACCCGTACCATAGGTGCTGTATGTAGAGCATAGGCGTAACGAGGGGGGGTTTTGGGGGTTTGAACCCCCCCCCCATTGACTAAAAAAAAAAGGAAAATTGTATAATTTTTTTAAGTCTGTCCATAAATTACTTAATGCGTGGGAAGCTTAAAACTCGTTATTTTGAGTCTTAATTTTTAGAAATTTCTGGGGAAGGACCCCCGGAAGCTTAAAACTCGTTATTTTGCATCTTAATTTTTAAAATTTTCCGGGGGAGGACCCCCGGACCCCCCTCTCCCAGGGGGGTATTATAACCCCCCCCAGATGTTATAACCCCCCCCATATGGTCGGCCTGGTTACGCCTATGATGTAGAGGAAATATTATGATATTGGAAGTAGAATATTAAAGTAAGATATAATTTTCCCACCTTATACCCTCATTTAAATAACAATACTTAGATGAGGGTATAAGGTGGGAAAATTATATTTTACTTTAATATAATAAAAACCCTCATTGGAAACAAAATGAAGTTTATTAATATTGGAAGTAGAACATGAATACACGTTGTGGGGTCCCCTGAATCCAAATTTTCAGAATGTTGTCGGCGTGTCTGTGAACAGCCTAACTCCAGAATGAAAAATGTACGAAAACGGAATTTAGGTATCTTCTGTGGATGCGATACAAAGATTGGCGGCGACTATGTTACTTTTAATGCCATTTTACATAAAGGAAATTTCGTCAAATGTTTAAAATTTGTACATGAGGTTCTTATACCAAGAGCCAAGACTTTTATTTGAAAAAAGTTTTCGCAAAAATTATCTGAAGGATAGTTATAAGCCACCCACTGTTTGTAGAAACTAATTCTCAATAAACTTTGCGTCAGGTTGAAATAACTAAATACGTGATCTTCAGCAGTGCGCACTTTTAAAGTTTGTGCATAAACAAACTACAGAGGAATAGACGCTAGAGCAGCTTTTGTCTAAAGAATGGGAACCAAAATTAGATTTGTTTGGGAAATTAAAACTCTCGATAACTATCGATAACTCTTGTTTCTAAAATTTGGTATTTTATTTTCTTTATCCATTTACTTCCCGCAACAAAACGGAGCTGTTTCGCCCATTTGTCTATTCTGGTCGCCGATGACGATCTTGCAATCTGAAATATCTTAGGTGCAGGAGGAAAATTATTTTCCTTTCTAATCCTAAAGATCGATACAATTCCAGCACTCAGCAAAAATTAGAATGGGATTTGTTTGTTGGTTATATTTGTTCCTGGGTAAAATTACTGTTTGTCAAAACAAATGAGCATGGAATCAAGGTGAAGGATTGGGATCATGAACTTGATTTCCATGGTAACTGTAATGGTGAATCATCATCAGTCGGCTAATTGCATCATGTCTGTCTGATAGTCACGCTAGCAGCTGTTGTGCGCATGATCAGGAAGTCCCATTATATTCTCATGATCACCACGGGAGTTCGATGTTGTCCACTTCGATTTTGAAATTCGCTTTGGGAACTGTTGAACTACGATAAAGCCCGTTACAGCGTTATTTTTTTATCCCCTTACTCCTTCCTCATCGCTAATAGATGGAAATAAAGTTGTTTCACCTTAGAAGAATATGGCTATAAACGTTGCATAAAAACCGGCACTACTTAAACAGCCTCATAAAAATGTTGCATATTTTATTCTTATATATGCGTAGAATTATCACATGAATGGAATTGTGTGGGTTTAGCCTTTTATTTTTTGAAAGTTGAAGGCCAATCACGTGAAACCTGTTACATGAGTTTAGAAGGTGAAAAGCAGGTCTTTGAAACTGTCGTTATTTCTCCGTTTTCAACTTCTGACAGTTGTTTATGTAATTGTTGTCTGATAATACAATTGATGCATAAAATTGTAGTAATAAAGTGCTGTACTAAGTTAGTTGTAATATACATTTTAAAGACAATGCAGCTAATACAGGCTTTATGAATGCATTGGTTTCATGTTCATTTTTGTAGATTGTGATTCAGTTTTTTTTAGGCATTAAGCTGAAGCTTATTTAATTCGCACGGAAGTTTATAGGTTTGTTCCTATAGGTCATGTACTGAACGCATTCGCACATTGTCAGTTTCGCTGCGCAACGTATGCGCACAATGTCATTTTCAGCGAACTGACAATATGCACATGACAGTAAATGCCATTTCTATTGGAACAAACCTTATATTTCTGTTTTCAAGAGAATTCTTGTATCTATTCTGACATCTTTTTACACACAAATATTAATTCAATTACAATGTTAATCTTTTCATACCAAATATAACTTGCGAACAAACTAACGATTAAAAATATACTATTGCAAATTGTATGCACTCACACAAACATACATTTACAAACATACTCCAATAAATACAAGTATAAAAAAGGATATACAAGGAATGAATATTATAAGAAATATGCATCTTTCTAGAACAAATTTTCAAGTCATTTTTTAAAATATTTAATTAAAAAAAACTGTAATGTAACAGGATAATCAGGATATTATAACTTCCTGTATTAAACTTGCAACAGGTATACTAACTTGTTTGTGCAGAAAGCGTATTTCTGCTATTGTTTCTTGGTATTTGCTGAGAATTAAAGACAAAGAATTTAACTTACAAAAAGCGTATTTATGATGTTGTAGAAAAAGAGATGTTTTTTTATTATTATATTGTAAGTTAAAATGGAATAATTTGTTTGCCTCTGTAAGCGTGGTTGCTAAGCTTTATTTATTTAGTCGATTATATTCTTCGTTCATGCCGATATTGTCCCCCATACTTGCCTTTAATATTACCTTTTTCTCTGTATTATGTCATGGAGATACATTATTGAGCGCATGGAATGAAGCAGGATGGGTGTGAGTAAGATTGTTACAACACATTTAGTATCGACGAAGTAGATTGATTGGTTTCCCGAACCATGGCTTTTGTCGATTTTGTATTGGACCATACGGGTTTTTAATATGAGCCAAGCTTTTGCAGGAATCAAAGGTAGTGGAGGTATCGGCTTTCCGAAGTTTGTCTTTTCTCAGTTCCAGGAATGCAATATCTTCTGCTTTGCCCTCCCAGGCGAGAGGGCGTTCTCTGTGCTTCTTTCTTCATCTTCACTTTCAAACGTTACGAAACCACTGCACACCTACGTCTGCAATTATCGATATGATTCAGAGATTACAAGAAATTATTCTTGTATCTTCCCCTTGATCTCTTCAGGATCATTTCCTGAAATCTTTACCTTAAAAGTAGAAGGAATTTGAATACAGTGTCATCTGTGTTCCCACGTAATTTCTTTTGATTATACCCTACTAGCACTTTTGTCATCTTTGCTGGTGAGTTTTATACCGGTAAGCTTATGTACGTTTTCATTAAGCTTTCACAGAAGGTTCCTTTCAGATAATGTTTACATAATCTCTTGTTGAGCTGATATAAAGCGTTGTTATAAGGGGAGTATATAGCATTATTACCTATAATGGTGGGTATTTTTTTATGTTTATAGTGGAACTCTTAAGATTTTCTTTATTAGGTTTTTTTTTTTGTATATAATTTATTTTATTTGAGAATGATGATGGCCTTTTTGGTTAAAATACCAATATTTATAGTGCATATTCCTGAAAATCTTATTTCCAGTCCAATAATGTGCTATTTAATTTACTTTTATACTTTCTTTAATCTCGTACCTACGTTAACTACTGCTGATTGAAGGGAAAGCTCCTCTCGTTGTACATCTACTTACAACAGCATTGAGATTAGCAAAACCTCCCTGTCATTAGGTATAGACCTATGAGAAGTCCTTTAATATGTAGTAGTAAAATTTACTTTTTCCTTTTATTTGAGCCTAGACTTATCATCTGAAAGGTTTATGATTTCCGTGTACTAAAGTTATGACATACTTCACGGATGGCCTTGTCATTTTTACAGTCATATACCGTGCCCATCCACACACTTCTACATGCTGTATTTCGTAGTGTGACAAAATTAGTGATTTACAACTTTGGAGAATGTGCAGTTTTCGTTAAGCTCATTTTCTCTCGTGTCCTCTATAGTCGTATGAGGTAATTAAAGTCACCTAGAATTATGTTGGCTGCACTGCGAGGAACTTCCTTCTGCATGACCGTACAGGAAATTAAAGCTGGAATTAATTTGTAAAACACGCGTAAGCCCACCATTATTTCGCACTCACACTTTTTTATATATCAGCATAGTGCGGTCCCTTTTATGTAGGCCTATGTTCCTGGGGCTATGTGGGTTTCCTCTAGTTAGGTTTACAGATTGACCTTTTGACATTTTCAGTGGCTTTAAAGCACCTTTCAGCTGGGTTCCTTTATTACAATCTGTATTCGAGATATTACTGCGTTAAATACATATAGGAATGTATATATTCTGATATTTCGCCAGGTATTAGTTTAGTTTCCTAATGAAAGCGCCCTGCTCATATGTAACTTTATATTAGAGTACCATGGATTACTAGGTTTCCCATACCCCATTCATCAACGAGGTGGTGTAACTTATAGATGGAAGTTTTTATTATTCCAGTCCAAAACAATTTGTAGAAACATTATTTCACCTGGATTTTCTTGCTGAATATACCATACTTACTAACTCAATGACGATAGACAACTTATTCCTAAGCAAGCTGAAGAAATATTGTCTATTTTATGGAACCCGAAGGTTCATTGCCGCGCTTACATGAGCCAGAAATGCCTCAGCATTCTGAGCTAACTTCATTCAATCGTCCCTCGCATATCCTACTTCTCTTAATATTGTCCTCCCACCTGTGTCTAGCGTCTTCCAAGTGGTCTTTTCCCTTTGGGTCTCGCAGCCAATATTTTGGAGGTATGTCTTTACATCCTCATGCGCGCAATATGTCCAGCCCATTTCATCCTCCGTGATTTAATTACCCTTACATTCGGTGAAGAATACAGGTTATGAAGCTTGTCATTATGCAGTTTTCTCCAGTTCCCGATTGCATCCCTCTTAAGTCCGAATATTTTCTTAAGCACCCTGTTTTCATGAACTCTTTGATCATGTTCTTCCCGAAGAGTAAGGGATCATGTCTCACATCAGTATACCATGCTTGCCCATGCTTAAATTGGTGTTACTTCCTAATTCAAAACCAGTAATGGCATTCATAACTTTTTGGTTGGTTTGAATTCGATGTAGATCGTATTACTGTATCTGATAGAGGTCATTGTTTCCTTTAAGCTTTTCCAGTTTTCATCTCTTGCAATTGCTATCCAAATTCGTTTTTAATATGAGTAATTATTAAATAAGATATCTTCCCAGATTTATTACGTGCCATAAACAAGCGACATGGCTGTAGGAAACTAGGGCAGCTTTATTACAGCACAACTCACCAATTAGGGTTTGTTATAGTGAATTCTGGCTCATATGTGCAGACAAGCCAAACGGTTATATTGTGCCTTCAGCGGAATCTTAAAGCTAAAAGGCAATGCAACTTTGTGTCACTTGCTAGTGGTGAAGATTTCCAGGAGGTAGATATATTTCGGTCGAGTGTTTTATTCGAAAATTTCACAACTACCATTTTCTACTAGACTATACAGAATTAAGGATTTCTATTTTATACCGCATTTATTTATTTATTTATTTATTGTTCCTTTAGCTATGTGTTAAATCACAGAAGAAACAAGTTTTATATTAAAATACAATTGGCCTTACCTCCTTATAAAGTAATATTGTTAGATATTAAAATAAAGATTTAATATGTTTTGACTATAAGATAATATTTCCTTTCTTAGAAGAACCCTGTAGAACCGAGAAACTAAACAGACAGTAAACGGTAGCAGATTAGTGGAACACATTGAACATAATATCTGAACTTTTTTCTTTCTGCGAATTGTTGGTTGCAGTGGGCTTCTGTTCGCCCACTCCAGAGACATTCCTTTGATTTGGCCCAACGCATCTCCACGGTTGTCGAGTTCAATATTCTCTCACTTCTGATGTTTGAGAGGATGGCAGAAATTCTCGCCTGTCATTTCCAATTTCAAACACATGAGCCGGTTGAAAAAGTGTGGGCATTGTAATCGAGAAAGTGGGTAGTTTAGGTCACGCTTTCGGTGCAAATTGCTTACATGGTAATAATAATAATTTAATAAAGTAATACGATATTAATATTAGGTTCTTAATCATTTAAATCGTTAGCCTGTCCTCATTAGTATTTCCCTTTGTTTTTTGTCGCCATTCTTTGTGGATGACAGATCATTTCGAAGCTTTCGAAGTTTTCATTTCCCAGAAATCTTTATACGACCCTCCAAGCCTATTGGTAGTCTTCCTCTATATGCATTCATGAATCACAGATTATTGTCCTATATTATTATATTTCTCTATATGTTTTCATCCTACTCTTGGTTTCCATACAGTGCATGTCATACGCCGTTGTGCCTTTTCGTGTGGGCCGATTCAATTTCTTGGTACCATTCTAGCGATGAATATTGCACGGGAAATTATTGCTGTCGCTGGATATAGAAGGACAGATAAAATGTACAGCGAGGCAATAAGGAAAGAACTGAACATATTTAATTTAAACAACAAAATTAAAGAATGGAAAGAGAAATATTCTTCTCAAGTATGTCGGATGCTAGAATTCCGCATCCCTAAGATGATTCTAGAATACAGACCACAAGGGAAGAGAAAGGAAGACCCATGAAGATATGGAAGGACCAGTTTGAGAGGACGGAACAGGTCACAAGGTCTAAGCCCTGAGGTTGATGATGATGATGATGAATTATTGTTGCATCAAATCCATGAGGTCATTTGAATTTTTGAGTGCCTTGGGATTGACTGAGCCTATAACAGAAACTAGTAATGTTCACCGCCACTTCACTTTAGGCTATAGTCTTAAGTATCTGTAGCATATGAAAGCATAATCTCTCTTTCTTATCTTATAATCTATAATTTGTCGCATATTGAAACGTTGTATATGGATATTCAGTAAATTTTATGTAGATTATAAGATAATTACTTTTAATATTTGCGTTTCATTTATTTGATGTAGAGTTTAAAAAACAATGTCAAACAGTGTTTTTGAGGAGTTGCTCAGTATTCGCTTATCGTTTTGCATATTACATGTGGCAGCTTTCCCAGTGTCATAGGGTACTTTAATGTATTTCTCATTAAGCTGTGTACTGGGGGATTGTCGAGGAAGTACTTCTCGTTCGACTTCATGTTTTAAGTGTCCCGTTGCAATTTGAACAAGTTAATTGCATGCAATAAAAGTTAACCTAGAAATGTAAAAAATCTCGCGGGGTATGATGTAATGCAGTTTTATTACAGCCATTATGTGCTTAAGTCCTGATTTATGTGATCCTACAATTTCCGTTGAGCTTCGTAAATACGTTAGTCAGCTAATTCGGTTTTCACCACCACAACTAATTGCATGCGAGTATTTACTCTCATGTTTTCTGTTAGTCGAATTCACTTTTTCGTTTGAAGCTTTCCCAAATTGGATAACAGAAAGTTGAAACGTATTTTATTTGCTGTAAATCCCTGTTAAAAGTTATATTCGCTATACCAGTCTCGTTTATATTAGAATCCTTTTGTTTCGTGAAGTAATTAAACATTGATCAAACAGAATGTTCTTGTTGAAGTTGTGATATTTTAACAAATGCCAGAACTCCCTAGATAAGCACGAATATTAAAAAAATATCTGTCTTTGCATTTCATTATTGCGTTGTGTTATTTACTTTCGTAACATTGATTACATTGCAGCAGTTGGGGGTAGTAGAGTTTTATTATTATTCAAAAGTTTGGTCGTGCGAAACCGCTGAATAAAAAAGTTTACTTTCATATCCGGAGGGAGATGTCTAACTTGTGAGCGGCGGGATTTCATAGTTAATAATTCAAACTCGTCTGATTAAATAATAAAGCAATTTACGAAGTTGTTTCTCATTGTACTTTTCTTTGTTTTTCAGGTAAGTGTGACAGTTTGAAGACACTGCTGTATATCGGATAGCTAGAGGGCTTTTGGTAAGTCGGAAATAATTTTTATCATTGCCTCTCGTATGCCGGTGTCTGGCAGGACGTAAATGTTGGTACATGGCACTACCCGAATAGTTCTAATGCTTTTAAGGCATATGTAAACCTTGTCTGCAGACACGATTGCAACGGTGCCTGACAGAATTGAATTATTCTGGTACAATTGATCAAATGAAATGTTTTAATACTTCGTGTCCTGCCAGTAATAATTGTTTTTTTTAGGGATGGGTCGATACCAGATTTTCTCGATACTCGATACTGATACATGATTTTTTCCTCGATACTCGATACTTCGATACTTGATACCGTCAACATTTCCAGTTTCGATAAATAGGTACATTAAAAATTAAAAGTTGAGAGAACTGTGTAATACCAAATAAATTAATTAAGTGTGCATATTTAATGAGACAGAATTTAACATCATCAGTAGCCTATAATTATTTTTAAACTCCACATTAAAACTAAACGTTTGACAGGAAACAAAACAATTAAGAATCTCTTCTGCTTGGATTTTAAAAGTCGGAAAGTCTTTATTTATGACTAGACAAAAGTCACAGAGTGGTTTTCTCCATTTCAAGGAGAAATAGAAGTATTTACTATATCTAGTAGACTACTAAAAGCAGAAAGAGATACCGTATTCCTTAAATTGCAGAATTACCAAAGTATCGAAAAAGTATCGAGCTAGTTTTCTCAAGTATCGCTCGATGCCGATACCATGCACGTATCGAGAGTATCGAGGTATCGAAAGTATCGAGGACCCATCCCTAGTTTTTTTACATATTTATTTGAAACACCGATTAGTAGAATTTCCACTTTGGATATATAGGCTACGTGTGAAGTATCGAATTGAGCTGTCTTTAACTCTGTAGTAATGCAAATAGGCTAATATTTTAAAGAGGATTTTAAAAGTTTTCATACTTCACAAGAAGGTCAGAAATTCTTATGTCCAGTCTTCATTCTTTATTGCGTTTGTAGGAAATATCAGATCACTTGTCACAATTCTCAAGAAAAATTATTTGGCTAAATAACAGTAAATTATAAAATCGCGATGCCATTCATGATAATAATTACCATAAAAATAAGAGTAATTTTATTTAATAGTATAAAAAGTGTGATTCACTAGGCTATAGTGGGTAATGGAATAAATGAACTGCCATATGGAAATACATAAAATTTTATCAGGCGGGAAATTTGTTGGAAGTTATCTGAGAAATCTGGGGTGAATTATGGGGAAAAAAGCACTTTTCCATAACGACTAGACTCTGTATGCTTCACAGTTTTGTCATTTATAGTGATTGGTACAGCTTAAACGCTTTATGATTAGAAATGCTCATGAATATTAAAACTGGTTTTTGTAGAGATGCCAATGCCTTCGTGCTATATCCTCTCCAAATGACAGACACGTCTTCTGCAAAAGCAAATATTAGCTGCCGGTAGAAAGAGCCTTCTTAACTCGTATCTGTTACCATCTTATCATTCCTGATACACATGCAATACTGTATATGGTGCTTTTTGGCATTCACTTTTAGTTTTATGGAAATGAGGAGGCAGGTTGCATTGTGTTTCCTTCTTTGTTGAAAAGATGTTAGACTAAAAACGAAGGCATGTAAAGTAAAACTAATATCGATCAGTCAACCCCAAAATTGGTGTAATAATATGCTTTTAAAATTAAATGTTCGACATTTTAGATTTTTAGGCATTCGTTTCCGATACACCCTACTACTGTAAGTAATGCAATGGGCATCCTTAATTAAGACAATAATAATAATAATATTTATTACGTTGATGAGCATAATAGCCGGAATATTGTGTAAAATTTTCTTATGCGTTCCTTCCTTTATCATTTTGTTGGATTTCGCTCCGTGTGTGGCGGTAAAAAGTTGATTTATTATTCTCCCTTAATATGATTAATATCAATCATATTAATGAAAAAATAACATTAAAAAATGCGTTTGATATCATTACCCCCTCTCTCCCTCACACACGCCTTTTTTAAAAGTACCTTTGACTATATCTCACTTCCATTGAGTGAATTGCTAGGTTCCCCAAGAGGAAGTTTAGCCTAACCGATCTTTGTGAATGAAGTTCTTTTCTTTTTCCGCCTATGAGTGATGGCGTGAAAGGATTTGGAGAAACGGAAGTAAGGTTTAGTAATTGCTTTGTTATTAATCTGTCAGCTCTATACACACACTTGCATAGGCCTGAAAAATGAAAAGTTTCTCGTGCGATTTTTCATTTGAAAAAATTGCTTCTGTCATCTGTCTTCATCGCACTGCAATGCAGACCTTAATCATGATGAATTGTTGAGTTGACAAGACCTCAATTTTATAAAGTTTTTCCCATCAATACAGTTCTGCATCATGGTATATGTAGTACTGTATATCTACAGGCCAATATCGGTAACTACGGCTGTTATTATGGTAGTTAAGTCTCTTTGATTAAAAATGTTACGTAAACAGTAATAATGGAATACCAGTAAACCCACGCGAAAATTTCGCATATTCAACTATCGTTCCTCCCCCTCCCCCCAATTGAATTAGTCTTTTGTTGAACTGTTTAAATTACATATTTAGTCAAATGAATACACAAACATATTTAAAGTCAGTTTTGTTATGCCTGCAAAGTAAACTGAGTACTATGTCATAAATCGGTAAAAAAATTTTACACATGAAATCCATACTGCATGGAATCAAACAAATGTGCAGTCTTCATGGCAACACTTTTGTTCACACTTACACAGCTGACTTTGGAAATTGCATGATAGAGATTTAACGTGAGTTATGTGTATCAATAAGGTATTTAAGAGGGTCTGGACCACAAAAATGTGAGTTTTCTTAAAGAATTAATTAGCGAAAAATCAATTTTGTGTCACTTAGAAAGGGAAGATAGCAATTTATGGTCAATCAGTTTAGGACCCCTTCCCCCATAAGCTAATTTCTAAATACAGTATGTGCTTGATGTATATAGGCTTATATGAAACTTCTAAATAAACGATATATTTTTACTTAAACCGAGTATACTATGTCAGAAGTAGGGAAATATTAACTTACATCTACCGATTCCTGATTCAATGCCGTAATCACTATATTAGTTGAACAACATAAGATGGCATTTTTCCCAGTCTTTATCCAGGAACAACACTGTTAACTGATGTACTTTTCTGTACTCCGGATTAATGAACTCTTGTGAACCAGATAAGATAATACTTCAGTCATTTACGACAATTCTTAGGTAATTGTATACTGACTGGTTAAAATTAGGTGGGTTAGTTATCGTGCTCTTATGAAATAGCCTGTATTGCGTATAATGGTACAATTTTCTTCCGCTAGTGCTATTTATCTACTTACTTACATATTTATTCTGTCACAGCTAAGGCAATTTGGCCTTCTCTTCCTCCGTACCAACTATTAAATTGTAGGTTGCATTTCATATAACAGCGCGTTCTAGGTTTACAGTAAATCTGAGCACAGTACTCTTGGGAAATTGGAAAGTTGTGGGTAATTTTTCATGGTGTTAGGAATGCTTTGCGTCAGAGTTGTCTCGCTGGGACCATGTCAGTTGACGTTGACAGATTTTGACGCAGCTCTGTACACATCCTCACGCACTTCCTTGCGTGTACTCAACCACGTACAGCCGTATTTCAATCCCCAGATTTTAACACTGTTGAAATGCACATTTAGTAATACCATTTTTGCGGACGGAATTCAGGTGAAGTCTCCTTGATCCATGCAATTTTCATAAAATTGATTTCAATTTTCTACATGTAGAATACCGCTTTTCGATATCGGATGAGGGAATTTTCCGAGGGAATTAAACAGTTTCTATTATGTAATAATTAGGGTTCGGATGTAAACAGTTTCTATTATGTAATAATTAGGGTTCGGATGTTTATGACATGTCATATTTTTATCCTGATTTCCATTCTCGCCGCAAACACAACTTAAACATGAATTGCACATTTGTTATTCTAATCGGACCGTTTTTATTTTGCACATAAAGACACAAAGGTCATGAACATCCGAACCCTAGTAATAATTTAATATAATTGATTAGTGTGTCTTGATATAATAGAAATGTTACAAATAGTTTTTCACCATATTACACTTCTCACCAAGAAAAGGCCAAAAATGCTAATTTTTAATACGTATAATATGATAACACTTCGGAGTGCAAATTTGGCAGTATCTGCTTGCCAGATGCCATTTATTTATTAAAGAGATGTTTGCTGGTTATGTCTGCATATGGAAGAGAACGACTCTATAAACACGCTTTTCTTTTCATTCCGCTCCTGACGTCATTGCAACAGCATGGTAATTTCTATGTTTCTTACTGCCTTTATCTATAACAGAAGGAAGTTTTATTTCGGAGTCCCATCTATAATAATGAATGACGTGTGAAACACTGATCAAAACATATGTCTACAATGGCTATGGAACGAGGAACATCAAACGTTAAAACTTGTTTCTGTGACATTTTCTTGATAACTGGAGGGAATTTGTCCGAAACTAAGGACGAAATAGACTTTTAGGCTTATTATAATACAAATATTGGAGACTAGCCTTTGTAAGAATTATTTGAATTTATGCTAGCTTACTATAAAACTGGAAGATTATTCTGTTTATTCCAGGCGTATTATTGTATTTCTTTTATTGAAATGAATACTTAGCCTTTCACACGTTTTTGGGTGTTAGTGAATCTAACGAGGCTAGAGTGGTCAGTGGTCGGTAACGCCGTACAATAAGGGTAGTACCAACTCGTAACTCTATTTCCACTTAAGGCTAAAACGCTTTTAAAAATTGAAACAAAATTAAACCCACTGTAAGAGTGTAGAATATTCGGTGAGTTAGATCCTTCCTAATTGGAATGTGTTAACATATTCGTTTCTCCGCATCTTTCTTTTCTTTTAATGTCCCTGAAAAATAGTTTAATCCATAACAAATTTTTATGTTATGAAAGCTGAGTGTTTTGTTAATTCTTAATATTAATTAATATCATTTGGGCAAGCTTGCCTAATTTCGCAATATCTTATTTTATTTATTGCGAAATCGGGAACAGTGATGGAAAAAAGGAGATAGAGGAGACGCTGCCCTTTCTGATCATTAAGATGAACTATTTCCATTACTGATCCAAATTTCAATGAATAAAAAATACGATACTGAAAAATTAGGCATATTTACTAAAGCTTAATAAAGCTGAATCTGTCATCAATTTTGGAAGTCCGAATTTCACAGAAAAGATGTAGGCTATCAGCTATCGGATATCAGTACGTTTGAAGAACGTTTGCGACAAAGGAATAATTAAAAGTCTTTATTCTTAATGAATGGAAAATTATTCTTGGAATGTGCTAATTGAATTTCTTTGTCTTATATCCTGCCGCTAATAATTATTTCAATCCCGCTTTCGAAACTGGAATGGAATTCTATCGTATTTCCGATGTACTTACCTGTTATGCATAGTATGGTGTTAGATAACAGCACCCATTCTTTTAATTTAAAACAGTTTATTTTGCTACTCTGTTACGCAGAACAGTTCGAATTGCAAAATACGAGACGTGTCCATTTGCTACTCATCTTGTATGCACTGATATCTGGAAGGCATTGACCAAGTTAAACTGATTCTTGGACGAAATTTGGGATCTTATGTAGGATCTGTAAGCATTCTACTCTGTTATGTTGATTATATCGGTGAATTTCAGATGTCTTGCACGTGAACATTGTTTATTAACTTGGTACCCTATTTAATATCCTCATGAGATTGGCATTAGTTCATGCAGTATCCATTTGCATCTGGCTTATGTATAAAACGACAGTATAAGATTATACATTTTGCAGTAAAACAAAAAAAAAATGGGATAATGAAAGCCAGTATTAAATCGTTACTTTTCTGCCAGAAGGTTGTAAGGCAAGAATCCACTGAAAATGTTAGTATATACGAAACATACTTAAACGTGTGCGAACTATCTTGTGGTAAAAGGTTGTATGTTGAAAACCACTCACTTAATGTAGATCTGTATTCCATATGCTTGTATGCCAATGTTTCTAATAGTTCCATAACCAGAAGGTCGTACGTTGCGTATACAGTCTTCAGGCAGAAATGCACAAACGACTTTCTTCCGGGCGACGCCGGGCCTTTTAAGCTAGTTAGTGATAAAAATATATAGACCATTAACATATATAACTAACCCAGATTTCGTGTTTTATTCGTAATCATAAAATTATGTTTTGGCATGTACTGTACATGCCTACTAACACATTTCGCGTTTGCGAGATTCACCCATAAAATTTTTCTTCTTATTAGTTCACAGCAGTAACCTTGGCATAGGTGGTTGAGTTCAATCACCGATAAGGCCGTATTTTTATCTGGTAATGAGTTAAGCTATTTACAGGAAAATGCATTTGCGGGCATTAACTTAACTTATACCGCATTTCAGGAATAAAACCTGCATCTGCCCCTGCAAGCTATTAATTAAACTACGTGCATTACGTTAGTGTCGGTGAAGTTGCTTCTGCTTGTGGAGTTCGGGCGCTGAAAACTGCACTGCCCCTGCAAGCTATTAGTTAGACTACGTGCATTACGTTAGTGTCGGAGAAGTTGCTTCTGCTTATGGATTTCGGGCGCTGAAAGCTGCATCTGCCCCTGCAGGCTATTAATTAGACTACGTGCATTACGCTAGCGTCGGAGAAGTTGCTTCTGCTTATGCAGTTCGGGCGTTGGGTTAATCTAGGGTGGGGGTGTTTCATGTGTTTGGGATCACCTTCGGTCAGTGTAACTTTATCTGAAAAAAGTGCCTACCTTTCTATTTCTCCACTATAGTAATTTAAATAGAATGGATTTCGTTCTATCTAATATATAAAATCGAAAGTGTGTATGTATGTATGTTTGTTCCTTATACAAATCTACATTTCTTTACCAATTTACACGAAATTTTGCACACATACCCTGTTAAGCCCGGGAAGTAACGCGGTCAACACTAAAATTCAAACAAATCACTCCTTCCCTTGAAAATTTATATAATTTGTGAGAATATTATACTGAAAAATGAAATCTAATTCAGTTGTCAAGACAACAGTGTATTGTTTACACAGTTCATATAGGGCTTTGAAACTATATAATGCTGGACTTCAACGAATTATGATTCCATCGATGTAATAATATTGGCGAAAATAAATACTGAAAAATGAATTACACGAAAATAAAGCACAGTGTGATGCAGTCACGCAACTTTCTCTACCCTCGACATAAGAAATATTTTCTCCCTTCACATTTTGATGTAGAATAAGAGGTCGTATTGCAGGGACAGCTTAAGTGTGTGCCAATGAGTATGCTATATCAGATGACGGTAAAAAAAATCCTATCCACTGATATGTTTTTCATAGCTGTAGGCTTTCTATTAGTTGAGAAATAGGGATGTTTATCATAGGCCCTAAGCATCTAAAAAAAAAAAAAAAAATGGGATGAAACATTTTCAGTCTTATGTCCGCAGTATATTACGTCCCAGGTTTTTGGGAAGGAGAGTATGGAATTTATATTGATTTTTTTTATTATTATTATTATTATTATTATTATTTCATCCCCGAAACGGTTGTATGGTAATATGAGAGTGAGAAATAAAATTTTCCGTCAAGACATTACAATCTTATGTAACCGGAATTTATGTTTCTTCTTATTTCAACCCCTCTCTGGCATGATGTGTAGAAGCAACGGAATGCAACATTCGACATCCTCTATGAGCCATAAAGAGCTATAAAGTTTTCTGAAGGAATAGTTTGAGTGTGATAAGTCGTTCTTCCTCTTTTCAAATTCAACATACATATTATATAAGGACCTAGAGTTTCAAAATGAAAGTTCTCCATAAGTTGATTTCAAATTACAAAATACAAAGCCTTTTCAGCTCGTATTCAATGTAAGTAAATGCACAAAAACACTGCACAATGCAAGATACTCCATAAAATGAGACTATAATCAGAAAATAATTACTTTACTTTTTTTTAATGACCTAAAATATGAAATGTGGAAAGAAGTCCATAAAATGGCCAAAAACACTTCGACATGACATAACATTAAGTTTTTTTTTTTTTATGACCTAAGTAGAAAGTTGGGGAAAATGACCCTAATAATCACAGTTTTTGTAATCTTGAGTCCTGATCAGAATATCTTCACCAGTGGACAACGTTCAACATGTTCCAGTTAAAAGATGACATGTCATCAAAATTCGGGCCCTGGTTATAAGGCTTACAAACTCCTAACCTGTGTGCCTTAATAATCTGATACAAAAACTATAATTATTTGTATTGTATTTTATTATATTATATTATTCCGTGGAATGTAGGCTTTGATATACTGGCATACGTGTGTTATAAGTGGGGGGGGGGGGGAAGACGCAGGTAGGCTAGAGGTTACACGCACTGGGGAGCAGGAAAATCGACTTTTCGCAATGATAGCATGAGCTGGATATGGGTGGAAAAAACACTATCGTAAAAAAATTGTGACTTAAATTACAAAGCCTTTCTAGTACAAATCAAACTTCTTATTACGAGTTACAATGAAATTAGTTATTAAATACCCAGACCACTTTGCGTAGTGAACCTGAGCTGTCCGTCTGACCTAACCGCAACCTTTACCCTTCACTGCAGATGCATAAATATTTTATGCGAAATGCGTAAATGGGATCCGGGGCGAGTTCACCCAAAGTTTACTTCTTGATGTTTTATACTCAGCCTTCTCATGATTGACGGCTGTTTCCGGCTGCCTTTTCCATCCGAAAATAGTTTTTTATCTTCATTTCATATTTCCCCTTTTTATTTCAGCATCCAGCAATATTTCAACGTCAGAAGTTGAGCCTGCAGACTTATAAAGGCTCCCAAGCCGGCCATTAATGCTCTTTTGATTATGAAGGTGAGCTTTGGTGCAGAGTCGACCTTTTCACACACCACACATAAACAGAAAGGCCATCGTCACATGGTTGACCTTATTCAGGCCTCCGTTATTGTTTCTTCCCTATTGCAACCATTCTGCAGAACTAGGGAAACTGTTATTATTGCTATTATTATTATTATTATCATCATCATCATTATCATCATGAATTGTTCGCCATTGTATCCTGAAGGGAGGTAATGAGTATAAAACACTCTCATAGGGTAGAATACCAAATAGGCCTAGTGTTTTCTTTGGCTAGCGAGCCTTGTACTACAGAAGCACACTACAACAGTTGCTGGGTTCTAAAGTAAGACTGGTAGTGAAATATTGTATATATTTTTAGAGTTTACGCCATCTCTTTCAGCAACACCTACAATTATGTCGTAGAGTTTTTATTACTTTTTCATATGGTTGTGACCTTTTACCTAATTGCTCCTGTGTTAAAAAAGAGCAATTGCGCGAAATAATGCCGCAAATAAAGTTGCTTGGCTTCTAAGGGAATTGAAACTATGCCGGAACCTATCGTATGACTCTCTCGGAAAGGGAAAATCCATATTATAGTACGACATAGCCAGTGCCCCCTATATTGCGAAACTTCTGCCTGCAAATTGCGTAACTTCGCGTATTAGCACACATTAGCGGCCGCCATTGTTGTCTTTGTCCGGCCCCTCTCCGACACGACACATACATTCTAAACATTGCTTTCCGGTGTCCTCCAGGCTCTCTCATAATATAGTACTAGAGCTATTGATAAATCCCTCCCTAGTCTTACCTGAACCAGCTTTGTTCGTTAAAATATTTATTTTAACTATCTTTATTTAAACTGTTAGTAACAAAACATTTTGCACACCTATGCATACATACAATAAAGAAGTAGCAAGCTTGAATTCTTTAATCTAATTTATATTTTGTTGATTACGGCCACATATCAAAGACTGTTTCTGAGATTTTGTCTCTACAAAAAAATATGCAATGTAGTAATAAACGTTGTGGCTATTTTGAACCGGCTTTTGGTCAGTCTTTTGTTTTCTTACCAAAACTTCTCCATTGTCTTATCCTCTAGTTCTCGGATGTTATCAGTGTGAGCCTACTATTTAACAGTTTCTCGTGGGTTTTCAGCTACTCAATTTGGCTTATAAGATAATTATCTTGGTTTCGAAAATACGGTAAATATTCGTCGGAAAGGAAAATGTCTTGGGATTCCACTAACTTCCTCTATTTCCTCCACGTACCGGGATTTCGTTTAACTAGCAGTATTTTAGAATTTCCGTAAAGTGTAGGTACAAGTAAGTTTTTTAATGGAGAAATAAAAACGTTCTTTGCTTATTTTATGTAAAGGGCATTCGTATTTTGTTGACGTATTTATTTTCGATATGTTATGTGAGAGACGAAATGTTAATGGCCTATGCTAATTCAGGATTTTTTGTGCATTGTGTAAAGACCTCTCTAACATTTAGAACTTCTTAAGTATTATTTTATTACTAGCCTATCCATGCAAATTTATTTCGCTTTTCTATTCCACCGTGTAATGTCTACCGGAACGCAAACAGTATGAGAACAAATAACACTGGTGGATAGGGTTCGAGGGTTGAAATGTCGAGAGCATTACCTTATATGACCTTGTTGACATTTAAATACAAAGCTAGCCGGGCGGAAGAAGCGACAAGTTTTTATTTTCCTGATTAAATCCACAGGGGTTGCATTTGCATCGGAATAACAATGAAGAGCATCGATCAGCTATTAACCTTTGTTTGCCTCCCCCACTCCCGTGATATTTCACGAGATTCATTATGACCCGTAAAATGCCAGCTCCCATGAGATAGCGTCTATACTCAGTAAAGTTCGACTTCATAATGCTATGCTACCGATGATGGAAAGGGTTTCCCAGTTATTAATTTCGACAAGCTAATGCCATATTCAAGTTTATGTGAACTTTCTGGGTTATTCGTGTAGTATCGTTGTTTCCGTTAATTCCTGGCTAATAAATATATACGGTTTTTGTTATAGATCGTTTTGAAATTTGTACATTCATTGATGAAGTTTATATTCTTTTTTAAAAAAAAAAGCTGTGGGATAGCCTCGCAGCAACCGATCTGAATAAGGTTTTCGCGGGGTTTCCCTCACTCTATCTGAATACCAGATCATTAACACGTCCACGGTGACAACAGACAGATGAATAAGAGTAAAATTAACTGAATAAAATGCCCAAGTTAATTCATCAAACATTTTCTCTGTGTGCTATGATCAAGAGAGGATGACCCGACGATCTTAGAACAAATGCGAAATGGGTATTGAACCGGAGATATAACCTATGACTCAGGTAACCCGGGGGTGGAAGGCGGAGCATAAAAATCTTCATATAATTTAAAATAAGCTTTTGCTAGATTTTCAAAATACTGGAATAATCACATTGCAGGTAGATTGAACGCTAGAAACATACATTCTAGTGGGAGGTTCGTGATAGTGCTGAAGAACTAGTATCGATGTCGAAACTTTATGGAGTGTACTTCCCATTGTTTTCTGTTCGGAAGATTGGATGTTGTGGAGGATTAATGGTGACGATTTGTGTTGGGGGTGTGGGGTGCTAGTCTCAGGTGGTGGTCCGTGTCGCTGACTGCTCACACATGGCGGAGCTGCGAACACAATTTATAGTCCTCTCCGCTAACCTGTGTTCACTCGGAATACAAAGAAGCTACGTGTATTCTGGCTCACTTGGACAATATTTTAAAATCAGAATGTGCAGCACCCGAGCGGAAAAACAAGCACCTTGCTGCCGGTTTCTCTTGTTCATGCTACCGCGGTTCATTCCAACCCATATAATCTATCCTCCCAGTTTGCTTCTGCATGGTGTTAAAGGAGCACACCCATTGGTTTGCAACTGCCAAAACATTTTTGAAAATATGATATAAACATAACTCTAATCACTGCACTTCAAAATCGAGATTCTTGTGAAGTTTCCCTTTTGACTCACAGTTCTTACATTCTTTTCTTCACAACGGAGCCAAAATTGGAAATTATAGAGAATAGTAATCGAATAATTGTATTGTTTGAAGTCTTCATTTCTAATCTAATTGTATTTTTACGTTAGCTTTATATGAAAATTAATTAAGTCGTAACGGGCGATGACAGTTTTTCCTCATACAAACGTAGTCTACACATGTCCCAAAACAAAATAGAATTCCATGGTGGAATAGCCTAATTACACATGTAAACAATCATTTGTGATCTGAAATGATTTAACATAACTATTGCAATAACCAATATCCATGAAAAATCATATTTCTGGTTTTCTACCCAAACTATGTGCACTGATTGATTGGTAGACGCCGTAAACCGAAGGCTTGAACTTCTACTCTTGATCCGCTCTCTTCAGTGAGAATATATTTTGTACTTCAGATATTAGCGATGAAATTTGTGTTCATATACATATACGTAATATAACTGGTATATTTTTCGTATTTGGAGTGCAAATACCGGTATTCCATTTCTTCCTAATTCCACCTGAAGGAAGCATACCATGAAAAATACTATCACATTTTTAGGGGGTCGAGTACCCCAGAAGTACGGATGGGGGCCTGCTGTATTTCATGTGTGTGTGTACAGTATATATATATATACATATATATATATATATATATATATATATATATATATATATATATATATATATATATATCGTTTCTGAAGTTTCGCCTTAGCAGTTATGGGTTATAACGTTTATTTTTTACGTATGATCTTGTATTACACTATCTGTATTCGGTTGATAATTGTTTACCTGCTTATTCATTGCTCCATTCATGTTTTATATTAATTAAGACGGGTAGCTAATGCACTTAATTTTATGCCTTAACTGTAAATGCATTGTTTGAACACAAGTAAATGGTAACATTTTAAATTTAAATAAGCATAATCACTTCTCTTATTATTATTAGAACAGTTGTATTAGGAAATTTTGTGCAGTATATTAAGCTTCCTAGTTTGACTTTACTGGTCAATAAAGAAATGTACATACCCAGGAAAGGACATGTTTTTTTTTCCCCTCCCAGTTTTCAAATAAAGCTGAAATGACTGTGCTCGCTCTATTCCTTGCGTTTAAACTGGACAGATGATGATTACATGGTACAGAACATTTCTACGAATTACTTTCAAAACCAGCAAAACCAATAAGTTTGTTCAATCCTCGCTTTAGCTAGAAAATCTAGCACGTCATTTCCGCTCATTACTCCTACTGGGTCAACAGATTACTAAAGAGCTGGAAATTCATAAATGTTTGATTTGGGTAAAACAAACGGGTTTAAAAGATTTTAGGACACATATTGAAAGGATTACTTAGAGGAATCTACAGGAGGAACGAGTGCGACAGCCTCTTTTTTTGTTCGAAATGGGATTATTTAAGACATTTTCTTCTACTTCTGTTCCAATTCCTACAATCCTCGACACCCATCTATTTATCATCACACTTTAAAAGGCTTACACTTTCATCACAACTTCCACACGTATTCACGACTTGATGGATCACTATCTATCAAGTTCCTTAATTCATCTTCGTTCGCCTTTATACCACAGTCCAACTAAGGAACACTGCCTATAAATATCAGGGGCAGACAAACTTTATTAGAATTCAAACAAAAAAGTCTGGATGCCGGATATAAATAAAATACAGTAAATTAAAATAGAATACAACAAAATAAAATAAGATAAATTCATTGTATTGGAACCACTTTCTTCTAAATTAGATAATTGGGATGAGTGTAAATAGTAGACCTATGCAAAGAACACCACTAGATTATTTGTTGTTGTTGTGTTGTATTTATATTGTAAATTGTATTGAAAGTTGTTTCTTAGTTAAATGCATAGTCCTCAATGCTTATTTTTCTGGTATTTCTGCTATGTAATATTTTTCTAATGGTAATTTTTGGAATCATGGTAGTTGGTTTTATTTACTTAAGTAAACAAGAACAAACACTTAGCAACTCCCAAAACATTGGCCCGTACGATACAGTAGTTCATTCGTTGTTCATGATAGGCAGCTGATAGGTACAGTGAACCATGATAATAGTGTCGATATAAAATTTCTGATGGAAGGTATTGTTTGATAATTTCCCAATCAAGCTGTATTACTGTACCAAGAGTGGGAAAGTTTTCTGGTTGCAGTACGGTTGTCTCTCCCGAGTGTAGATTCCAGTCACGTTTCCTGTTCATTGGAAACCTGAAGAAATGCGTAATAATGCGGTGTAAGACCAGGACTCCTTCTGTTTGTATCCCTGTAATCTGAGGCGGCGCCATCGTGGAATTCCTGATGGGAAGCGTGCGCACACCTTGATGGTAATAATGTAGTGTATACTGTGCTCAAAAGTTCAAGGCACATATGGCTATACTGAATTCATTATCCTGATGTGCTAAAAGTTTGTCTCCATGCTGAATACTACCAAATATAGTGTGTGCAAAGCAGGGTTTAAGCTAGGAAAAAAAAAGACCTTTAGCAAAAAAGCGAAAATGGATAATTAAAAAAAAAAAGCTTCAGCTAAATGATAAAATACAAATTTGTCCGCCGCCGTGGGTGAGTCGGTAGCACGCCTGCCTTCCACTCCGGCGGCCCGGGTTCGATTCCCGGCCGGGTCGGGTATTTTTCAGTAGTGAAAGATCCCCTCCCCGGGTTCAGGACTGGGTAGGTTAAGTATTAGGTTAAGATAATGCACATTGTGCGCGATTCCTTAATTATTATAAAATACAAATTTATTGGTAAAACTTAATTTTAACGGCATTTTTTTATGTAGCTTCAAAATAATACAAATCAAATGGTACAAATAACAAACTGAACTATAAAGCAAATTATTAATTTTTTTTCTTCAAAACACTTTGGTTTGGAATTTTTCTCTGTTTCAAATTGGCCCACTTCTCAAAAGCCTTGCTAAAAATAGGCCTATAGCTTTTTCTTTCGGAGCCTTCAATTTTCATCATTAATATGTTATTAACATTACACAAATTTATTCTATTGCGAATGTCTGTTTTAATAAGGTTCAATGCACTGAAACCTCTCTTACAGTCTACAGTGTGTAGTGGAATTGTTATAGCATACTCTACAGTGGAGCACATCAAAAGAAATTCAACAGAAATGCCATTTACATGGATGTAAGAATTTCCTTTCGCATTTTTGCGAAAATGGCTACAATTTCTTTCGCATTCTGAAGTTTACTTTCGCATTTCGTAGCTTAAACTCTGGTGCAAAGAATGTTGACAAAGATAGGCCTACCATCAGTTGACTCCATGTAGTGCCTTCAAGTTTTGTACGACATGTAGCACGTATCGGGCGTCGATTTGAAATACGTTTCTGTGTTGTATACATTAGAAGCCTAATGGCAATAAAATGCGCATTTTGGGGATCATTGCCTCGAAGTTGGCGTCTGTCGTCTGCCATTGAAAACAGTTTTGGGAGGAATGAATTAAACATTAGCTTGAAAGTAATGATTTATAGGATCAGATCACAGACGAGCTCAGTTAGTGAAAGAAGAGGTTTTTAAAATTAAATTTTGCAAGTTCTGCATTGAATATGGAAATTGCAGGATGAATGCTCGGTATACAGAAGGAGAAAGAACTTCGATTTAATACAAAAGCTTATTAAAACATTTTTTTAAATAGTTGGAATAACAATCTGAAGTTTGGTGGTTTTAATTGGAATCTTGAGTGGCTATTTCAGATTGAGTTGAGATTTACTTTTGTTTTTCTAAGAAATACCTAACGTAATGTTTAGATTTCAACTTAGCCTCAATAATTTAAAACTTTTCAGAACGTAGTTTTGACGGAATATAAGGGAAGAGGCAGAGACAAAATGAAATAATACCGGGTGTTGCAGAGTTCATCTAAATATATTCAAAGGACTGGAGGGATCCGCTTAGTCCCTTACATTCATGCATTACAATATTGGAACTTACACGTTCCAAGTATTTTGACCACGGCTGCACCGAGTATTTTATATCACTAATGTATTATTTGATATCATTTAATATTGTTAGTCCTTGATGAAGTTTAAGAAAATACCTTATGGTCTGAGGTTTCGCCGGATTAAAGAAAACTATTATTATTATAAATAAAATCAGGTAATCTGCTAAAACAAAGTGCCAGTTGAGTTAATAGGCCATATTCAAGAAACTGTTAAGTTTTAAACGCTGTTTCTAGAGAAAGTTTGAGCATCTTGTGAGATAACTACAGTATTAGTGGAACGAATTTACAACAAAATCTAACCGACAGCACTAACCCTTTATTTTTGCCAAAACATCTGAAGGATGTCTTCAGTTCCTATCAACATAGGCCCATCCAGTTCTATCGATTGATGCTAGATTTCTGTGTGAGCGGTAATTGATTCTTACTCCTATAAAGGTCAGCCGATTTGGTTCACAATTAATAGGGTTCTTTTTGTGGACTTTATAAGTGTGTACACTAAGTTTCATGAAAATCTTGGAAGTTTGAAGGGAAAACATAGAGATCAGTTAGGTAGTTTTTAATGTAAGTTAAAATTTAAAGCTGAAAACAACGGAAAAAGAAATGCTTGTGGCCTGTTATATCGCATCGCAGCCTGGCACAATTGATGCTATGAATTCAGGCAAGATTACCAGACTAAACAATGCCTCCCTATGACTTGTGCGCATGTTAAATCTGTGTAATTGGATGATTTATAGGCTAAACCTTGAAGTAAGACATTTTCTATCATACTGCTACAGCTGTTCGTGCAGTATCAGCTTACTGTACAGTAAAAATAGCATTAGGGGCTTATTTTAAATTGCGTGTTGGAAATTAAACCAAAAGGCTAACATATGTTTCGCTCTTTTATATCAAGTGGAACAAATTAGCCGGTTATGTGATAGAAATCAGTCACAATCCCAAATTGAATTTTTAATTCATGGTGCTTCCGTGCGGAAAGGTGACATAGTTTAGTCATTTCCTACCTCTGTGTAACTGAAATCTAGACAGCGGTTAATATAAAAACGTGAGAATTTATTAGCGAAAGGTGTAATTGGATTTCATTGTGATTTGTTGAAATATTAATCCTACTTCGATTTTAATTAGCGATGTCAGTTCTGATGTATTGAAATTATTTCCCCCCCCCCTCTCCCTCGGGCTCGCTCTCGCACTCGCCTACAGTGCTTGACCTACTTAAAATGAAAGGTTTGAACTTGATGAAGTGCTTTCTTTGTTACGTTGAAACCATCACTACTGTTGACTTAAGTATTACAAATTCTTCCTTTCATTTCTAACTCTGTTATGTGGAGTTCCGTGTGAGATAATTACAAATGTACATGAAAAATAAAGCTGGCCAAATATTTGTTCTGCGAAAATTGCTTCTGCAACATAACTTTTTTATTTATGTAAAATTATATTTTGTTTGCGTTCTTATGTAGGTTGAGAACATTATGAAATGCACAGTAACACACTAAATCAGCGTTTCTCAACATGGTCCGCAGACAAAAAATATCATAAAGCAAGTGGAAAGTAAAGAAATACAATTTTTTCACATATTTCATTATAATTACCTATAATTAATACCCCAAATATTAAGAATATAGGCCTTCTTTTAAAAATGGGATGTAAATTTAGGGGTCCGTAACATTTTTTTAGACATTTTAGAGGTCCTCGGGTTCAAAAAGGTTGAGAAACGCTGCACTAAATGAAAGAAAAGAACATTATAAAGGAACACTTTTTTTTTGTCCCGCCTTCCACCCCCGGATTACCTGAGCCATAGGCTATATCTCCGGTCCAACAACCGATTTCGCATTTGTTTTAAGATCGTCGCGTTGCCTTCTCTTGATCAAAGAACACACGGAAAATGTTTGATGAATTAACTTTGACATTTTATTCAGTTCATTTTACTTTTGTTCATCTGTGTGTTGCGCGTGGGAGTAACCCCGCGAACCTCACTCAGATCGAGACTATCTCGTAGCTTCCGAGGCAAGTCTGGGGCAATCTGCCATATCCGTATTATAAAGGAACAAGCAAAATTTAAGCCATTCACTAACCGTTATGATCACATTCTACAGAAATATTTTGTTGTCCACAACTATGTGTTGCTAATAGTGGCGGCCTAAATACTGTTCAAAACTAACTTGTAACAAAATAGGAAAAGTTAACTACAGTCCGCACGGATTTATATGGCATATGACCTGAGCCAATGCGCGCAATAAAAGGACGATTTTTCAATAGTAGTTAGAAGCCTATTGCCTAATTGGAATACCCAACGGCACAAGCGTTAGCAACAGTGTTTCTTATTTTTCAATCCCCCAAAATACTATTGGAAATTCGTTATTAATTTTTTTACGTTTATTTCATACTCTTTGTTCGCTTTTATGGAAAGGATAGTAGATGAAATAGGAATTTAGTAGTAATCCGACGTTGGAACTCTAAGAAATACAGGATTTGAACTGTGCTTCTGTAATATAGATGTTCGTGTTAGGGACAGTTGGAGTAGTTACGAAACATTAATACGAGATCATCTGGAACATCACGGAGCGCTGTGCCAGCCAAGCCAACACTAAAATGTGGAGATAAATCAACAAACTAATTAACTGGAAATCCACAGCGTCACGCCGCTGATAATCATCCCATCATTCTATAAAACAAAAGTACATCACTCAAGAGAAGCAATTCATGTATATCTTAATCCATGTCGCACTGTGTACAGACAGTTCAGAGTGAGATGGTTACTTGCGTTGCCATTTAATTGAATACATGCCTTCCGTGACTCATTTTCTCATGGTTTTTCCTTTAAATTTATTTAGTAATAATTAGGGCCCGGATTTTTAGGCCTTTTATTTTCGTTGAATAGTCCTTTTTAGGTTTTAAACAAACAATTTTAGCCGTCTTAATAAAACAGCAGTTGAAACGACAATGGGTTATTTGCAGATTTCAAAGTATTGCAGACGGCTCAAGTTTTATTTCCTGCGACGGCGAGGCGAAACATTTTCGAGACAAGCGACAAAGCGCCATATACATTGTTAATTTTAGTGCGTTGTATTATGTTTATTTTTAATACATCTTTTCTTAAAATGCACAAATTCTTGTATTTATTTTCCTTTGCATTAATTGGAAAATCTATTTAAAATCGTGTTTTTCTGCGAAATTCCTCTTCAGCTCCTAGTTTTTCAGCAAAAGTCGCACCTAGTTTCCATTAAAAGTCCTATTTAGCCCCTAGTTTTTCAGCAAAAGTCCTATTTAGCCCATAGTTTTTCAGCAAAAGTCCTCCTTAGCCTTTCAGTCCGATTTAGCCCTTTTTAGATTCTATAAGATTCATATATTCGGAAGCAAGGGGCATGAAACAGAAAAATACGTTTAAATGTTCTAATTAGGAAGCTGGGAAAAAATAGGTTAAAATTAAAACCTTCAAATCCGGGCTCTGGTAATAATCTATTGTTTACTTTTTAAAGGTCTTTCATTATTTCAAGTTATTCTTTTTCCTTCTATATTACCTCTTATGGCCAATCATGCGGTTTCTACCGCCGCGGCGGCCACCACGACGCAGAAACCCGCATGATTAGCCAACTCTTATGTG
Source organism: Ectobius pallidus (assembly GCA_964059195.1). Lineage (NCBI taxonomy): Eukaryota > Metazoa > Arthropoda > Insecta > Blattodea > Ectobiidae > Ectobius > Ectobius pallidus. The sequence goes on from CAXKWD010000001.1 coordinate 185,258,262, forward strand.
AGACATACCGTACTATATTAGGGCAGGTCGGGTCCGCTATCCACCGAAGCCGGCTGGTTACCAAAACAAATATGCATTATCAATCCTGAATCTGCTCCACCGATGCCTTAAGATGGGATCACCTCACCTACACCACCTAAAATATTTGTCACAGGCCATTCATAATTTAAGAATTCAGCGCCATGATTGGCACCAACCCAAAACACTCCGTGCAAAGATAATCCCCACCCATGCTCAGCTTTACAATTAAGACCTTAACACCACGTATCAATCATCCCATCCCAAGAGGGTGCTTTTCACCCCTAAATACCATTCTGATTCTTTTAAAATTAATTTTTTGTGACAACTTTGGACTTTAATTCAATACTTGGCAGTAACATTAAACGTAAAAAAAGGCATTGTTGAGAAACTATAAACGTGACAACTAAGCTTACAGTCGTGCATATTTTAAATGTTATTCGTTGTCTAAGGATGGTGTTTATAATGCTGACACACCTCGCGGATGGAATGATAAGAGTAGGACAATACGCACTACTAGCATACAAGTGTCAGCGTGAATGGAATAAGCAAATAGTGAAGGTATGTGAGTCATTAGGGACTGAATAGCTGCTCCCTGTTATGTTTTCATAGGATAACTTATGATGGACAAACGAAGGTCTGGCCCCCTCATACATATGCAGATCAGAGTGTGTTAAGTCATAGACGTGCTAAGTCATTCACTACCTACCGTTGTACAAATTACCTTCTCGTGTGTGTGACTTCCTGAAATATTTCTTCACCAATTTGGTCCAGATACTATTCCAAGGATATACCGGTAAGTCTCTTGACGGTTGTGCCAAACGAATTATTTTTTTAAAGTTTCGAACCAAGGAAGTGTATACGAAGCCTTTGCTACTATGTAATCCATAGCACCGCGAATGCCTTAGACTTGTTGGAAGTAAGTTCTGAATCCGTCATTCAGGGCTGGTAAATAATGTTTAGTCGGCTTCACGGTATTTTTTTTTTTTCCTGTTGTATTGGTTCTTCTTGTAATGAAGACCTTTTTTCTTTCTGATTTTTTCAATTTTAGAATACAGCATTATTCATTGTAAAGTATTCCGTCTTGATTTGCATATTTGCTACGTAAAAAATTCATGCAGTTTCGAAATTATCACCGTGGATTCGGTATAGATTCAATTGGACGATTTTTTCTAAGACTAAAACTGGATGAATGGAATCATTTGAATCGATTGGAGATATATCGCATCATCGCGATGCATTTAAGAACGATTTCTTGGAACCAACGTAAGAGCGATACAGTACTGACTTTGTAAAACATCCGTGGAATTTAACTTAAGGTTCATAAGTGTTTCAACTTTTCTTTACTATCCCCAACTCGAGCTCCCTTATTAGCCTATGAAAAATTTCACAGAAGTGTAAAAAAAAATATTTTTTACGCAGTCGAGGGTAAAAGAAGCACTTTTAACGGTAGATGATGGACTATTAATTAAAAGGAGAAAATTACAGGTAGGCCTATGTCATTTAGTGGTATAAAGTTTTAACACTCCAGGATTACCAACTTCGATTTCCTGCTTCACAAATTCTTCCTACACAGTCAAATGTAATTCCAATTTTATTCTGCTCGCAGGATTGCTCAACTCGCGATAAAATATTGCTTTTAATTATTTTATCATATTCATAACTATTTTGCATACTGCCTGTAAATATTAATTTTTATTAAACAGAAGAGTTTTTACTGTCGCCTAATTACTCTCGTTCTCGTTCTTTTGTTTTTCAAAGAGTTATCAAAACTTCCCACATTGATTTATGAGTTTTTTTAATGTAAAAAATTTAGTTCTGATAGGAAATAAAACCTAGATTCACATATTGCTTTATCTGGCCGGACGGAGGGAGCCCGTATAGAGGACAAAGACAGACTATTACATGAGAATATAACTTATTCCTCAACGTTCCATTAAACGCAGACATACACCACGTACAAATGGAAAAAAAAATAAAGTCATTTATATTGTACATGGTAGATCGCATTAAAGTGGAGCTCATGGTATGTGGAACGAGCTGAATCCTCTGTTGTGGCTTCTTAGTTTGGTAATGTTTTGCCCGTTTCTCTTTTCCATTTTAAGCATTAGAGAAAGCGGGTTAGTTAACAGTTTGTCATTCTTTGCCGTGGCTAGTTTTCCGGACGAGTGAGCTGCCTTTTCTAATACGTGACGATCTAATCAATACAGTTGTATATTTTCTGAATTCTGATTTATGTTTGTACTCTAGTGCTGTAATATTTACAATTATTCCCGTGTTAGAGTTATCATGATAGCCCTTATGATATATTATATACGTGCAAGTCTGTGCTCGCCATATCGGATAATTCTGATTTATTTCGTACATTCTTTAGCACTAAAGCAAATAATTGTGTTTCTTGATTAAGAATTATAGCTAGATAACTGTTAACTACAGAGGGCATAGTTAAGTCTTATTTGAATTGATTACACACTTAATTGGATATTATTTGCAGTTATCTGGATTTTTGGTCGTTTAACCATAGATGGACATTTAACTCCAGTTATTGTCACTTTTTGATCTTATATACTGTACACTTATCTTTTACGATGCGGACAATGCCAGTAACCTAGCAGCCAGAGGCAGCAACATCTTATCCATCTATTCTTGCACAGGTACTGACTATTCAGGCTGTATTTATCAATTGAAAGCTCTTACAAATTACAATTGCAGGTAATTGATTTATTGGTTAAAATGGCGTCATTCTTCATTTATCTGGTTAAATGTTAGCCTATTAATAGTCTAACAGATAATGGTTATTTGATAGATTTTCTCAGTAAACTGTTAACTTTTATCCGAATAATCCCTGCTTTTTATAAGATAGTGTTCGTGCGCTTATATTTCTTTTCATAGCTTTTTGCATTGTGAATTTTAAAATGTAGTGGGACAAAAAATGGTGCCATTTCAATTAGGTTACTCATATTAGCGAATACGTATAATGTTTCGATTGGCCCTGTCCTTCCATGGTCTTTGCCGCCATCTTCAGTAAATAAGTTTGCAAGATTTCATTCAGACCGGCAGGGTGTTTGTAGGTAAATCCTTTGTAAAAGATTAAGGCATCAAAAAATCTTGATTTGTTTCGTATTAAGCTAGCAAAAGAAACCCCCTAAATTATGTTTAAAAGTAGATTACGCTTCACAACATTTGGGCCATATCCCATTTTAGCAGGTTTATATGTTACACACATGTCACAGATCTTGTTTTGAAGGACTTCAGTTGTGTCGACGTATTTTGCAATAACTTCGTTGTGAATACGCTATGTAACAATGAAGGATGTGGTATGCATCTGTCAAACACAGACGTCATACGTCAAATTGACGAACGCGTTCTTAACACCTCCCTTACCTCGAACTCCTGCCTTCTGTCATTTGTCATGCTTCCATTATTTATTATTGCCAGTAACGCATACTGTAGCTCCTGGCTTACTGCACTCTATACAATAGGTACTATTTGAGTGCTGCGTATTGTAGCTTCTAGCGTACCGTGATTTATTCAGTAGAAATAGTTAATTGCGAACGAAGAGACATATTTACTCTCATTAATATGTGTGGAGTACATACGTGATGCATTGCCATATTAATGTATAGCTCTTTGTAAACAGTAGGTTTAAAAAAGGCTTTTAATATTTTGTCTCTATTCTCTGTAAAAGCTAGAGCTATGCATTGAATACAAAATGTAGCTGCAATCACAGCTGAAATAGTCTGAGCATTCATAACCCATTTGTTCCCCCCAAAGCGAATTTATTATTTAAATTCCTGAAACAAAGAACATGCAGGTAAACTAGTTCACTTTATTTACAAAACCCTTGAAGCCTGTGCTGAACAAACAGCAGTTCTCTTTGTTAAGTCCATAGCTACCTTAAAAAGAAGTGCAGATGTTTAAATTTTCCTGAGTACTTCACCATTCTCTGATATTCTGAACTCATTCTTCAAATAAAAACCAAAATGGTTGTGTCCGCACACTTATTTTTTTCAGTATGATTTATTTTTAGTAGCTTTGACTCGTGAAAGTCTAATCGCGACTGTACATTTACATAAAATATTCAGTAATCAATTCAGACATATTTAGACAATATTAATGGTAGTGATTTACAAATTATGGTATAGTTTTTTAAAATTTTACTATAAACGTTAATGTCCTCTAGAAATAGTATGACGTTTTTGTACAGTTTTTGATTTTAATAACTTCTATGTTGCTGGGTATATTGTATTTTTCCTTCATGAGATCGAAGTGGTGATATTCTGTAAACATATGGAAGACTTGACAGTGGAGAATTGCATGTTGTACATTCATCATCTCTAGTAATCAGGTAGAAGTGAGTGATTTTTGTGTGTTCAATTCTCAGACGGGTTATAACCACTTGGTGTCTTCGATTCAGGCCTTTAAAGCAGCAAGCAGCAGTGGAGACCGTTCGAGTTATGTAAAAAATGTACTGAAATAAAGCTGTAAAATTTACACTAGAGAGTGAAAGTGGCCCTCAGATTTTTGTTGCATGAACCGTTTGAATCGTTGAAAGAAGCTGAACGTTACCAGAAACGGAACCTTTAAAATAGCCACTGCCTTGCAACGGAATCAAAGAATAAAAATCCTTACACATAAGTAATTTTTAATTACTTCAAACATTAATAGTGCCAGATTAGAAGAAAATGGAGCATCGCGTTCGATCATATCTGCATAATACACAACTTTAGAAACACACGAAATGTCGTGTTAAAACAGGATCTCACTTCGCTCGGTAGATTATCATCATTATCATCTTCATCATATAAACTTCGTCTCCGCAAGTAATTTTCATTGTGTACGTTTTCGCCGTAGTCAGGAAGTCCTGTTTGGGCTGCACTATAAACATGAAGTTTCTATAGATTGTCTGATGGCAAGTGGACCACTCCAGCTAAACACTGGAGGAAGCAGTGTGTATTTACCTTCATCCGTGTAAGTGTAGACATACCTTGGGGGGCATAACGGGTTCCAGTCGGGGTGAAGACAACGTCTGTCAAAACAGAGCAAGCTAGGTGCTACAGCGTGTGCCTGGAAGCTTCTCAAGTAGATATGTATTATATGCTAAGTGTGTTACGGTTCATTTGTCAGTGTTTATATTCCCAGCAGTGGTCAGTTCACTTATTGCTTTTATTCGTGTTTAGACATGCTGGTCAAATAAACGTAGCCTATGTTATACATTCCACAACGGGAAATCAGAACTTTAATAGGTGATAAATAGGGGGCGGATTTCTATGGCATGTCATATTTTTCCCCTTTGCATTATTTCAGGATTCCGACTAATTAAAACCCGATTCCAAGCATCCTGGTGAAAATGGAAAGGCTTTTATTGTGCATATGACTGCATATTTAGGAAGTTTTCAACTATTGTAGCATATTTAACATGAATATGCATGTTTAGGTCATATTTTTGGCATATTTGTGTGCATATTAAAGAAATTTTGAAGTTTCATAACATATTTTGTAAATTTTGCATTATAATGATACTTTTTGAGAATTTACAGATATTTTAAATAATTAACATATTTTAATAAAATGAATTGCAATGAAACTTACAAAAAATATAAACAATGTGTAAGTGGTAAAGTCATATTTTAAATTTTATTGGTCATATTTTAATGTTTTTTAGGTCATAAATGTATGCATATATCCTATTTTTTAGGTCATAGAAATCCGCCCCCTAGTGATAAATAATACTGTCTCATAGTTTTCCTTCAAATAAAAATCTTGAAGTATATTGTTGTTTGTGAAGCATTCTGAAAATTTTCGATTTCCAGGAGTGAAATTCTTGAATTTCTCGGCACTCAGAAATTATGTTTTCGAAAGGTATTAATCTTCATTCTCTTCCTGCACCCATAAGCTTTATAACCGGTTATGAATTTTAATTATAGTATGCTTTTTATGTTATTTTAACGAGAAGACAATGATAGCATTTAAAGAACTTTTGACAACTTTTATGTAAGCTAGGGATATCAATAGTAAATAGAAACTAACTAGAAATAATAAACGATAGTCGTTTATTTCTGTGAAACTTTTATGAATATTATAAGTTATGTAGTATATCCGATACGAAGTTTTAATATTATTATGATATACCGTAGTAAGCATAATCATTTGTGGGTGCCGTCCTTGCAATACGACTTCTTATTCTATAATCAGTCCACCGGCATATTCCATATCCTATTAAAAAACTAATTCTCCCATTGAAAATTACAGAGATATATGATCACTTCTAAATGTAACGTATGAAGTGTTTGATAATTAAACAGGTGATTAATTTTTTTTTAAATCCTGTAAACTAATGTAAAACTGATCAGACGAGACCTGCGTGAGAATGCCGCTTCAAAGCCATCCACAAGCTCATAGTGCTACCGCGCATCTTCAAACCAAGCTTTATGTCTCTCTTTACCAGTTATGCAAGACTAATATTCAGATAAAATGTAGCAAATATTCTACAAGTTTTTCTTACAGAAAATATTCTCAAAAGCTTTTGCTGTTGTCTTTGTAAGTATTATTGTAATATTTTCAATGATATAAACAATTGATAAGAAATATCACAGCGTTGACATGACCGGTAATTAAATTGCACTTCATGTGAAATGAAAAGTGATTGGGGAATGGTGTTGAGAAGAGGCGAGTAGATTGACTCTTAAAAGCTCTGAAAGAACCAAGGAGATGTGTGTTGAGTGTCAGATATTGCCTGTCAACCGAAATAAAGCCAGATCCACTCGTCCTCAAATTGAAAGCTTCAAGACGTGATGACCAGCAACTTCTTCATTCCTTTTCATCCTTTCACAACATATTACATTGTATTGCACACATCAAACTGCATTATACCGTAAGATCCTCGTAATCTGAATGTTACATATTCTTTAAATGGTAGTGGGATCTTGGTTCCCGGCCGTTTGTTAATTTTGCGTACGCGGCGACATTACAGATGGCAGCACATACCACACCCAGTTGCAATACCCTTTACATTACCTATGCTCTGTGTTGCCCTCTGAAGTATAAACTCGGAAACTGAAATATGCTGGAATTTTATGCTATCTGGGTGTGAACTGTGCCGCCTCTACTGGAGAAATTAGTTAATTTAACAACACTCTGAACTTCATGTTAAAATAAAGCATAGGACAGGCAGTGTAATTCTCGAGACGGCGGTGGTCTGTACAGTAGGGTAGGCCATGGAACTATTGCTTGTCAATTGTTTCTATTGTCGGTGTACTTAATGGCGTAAATTTCAACTGATATTAATTTAAATGTATATGACACAGGATGAAATGGTGATGATGATTCATGGTATGTAAATATCCAATTCGGCATTTGCCTTTACGACTGGGGAAACCATGAAAAAAAAACATGTCAAATTTGCCGGCCACGGGATTTGAACCTGGGACCTTCCGAATGCGAGTCCAAAACGTTATCATCACAGCCACCTCGCTCGGTCTTCCTCGTGTTGTTTAACCTCATAGAGTCTACACGTGGGCACAGTTCATACTCATTGTGAATACTGGACGAACCCAGTACGATGATTGTTATGTTAAAAGCCCAAAAAGTTCATTAAGATTTTGATTCTGTTTGCCGACTTGGACAAACATGACTATTAACCTATGCAAATGATAGCTACCGTATATTTATTGCATACGATTGAAATTGTCAGATATATATTTAATCAGGCTAACCAAATTGAAGTTAAATTAGATTTTCTCAAGAAAATACAATATATACTTTTAGTTGCATGGCATGTTAGATATAAGAAAAGATCGTGGTGATCACATCAAGAATTTATTCTGCATTCTGGTTGATTGAAGGATCCTGCTGTGAAATCGTTATCCATTCCCTCATGTGCATGCTTTTATGGGATCGTGAAATTCACATACAATTCACTTCCTTTTAATAATTTAATATTACACATTCCTGATCAGCGTAATAGCATCAAACATAATCAATGCTTGTGCCGGCTTTATTAGTCCTGCACTTTGATAAAGCATTCCTTTTATATCTCAACGTTATATTTCTTTGCGTGTAGCCATCCGAAAACAACTTTGCATATGACAAGGAATTTATAATATCACTGTGTGCTACACCACCTTCCGGAAGTTTCAGCTGAACTTTCAAAGGATTTTTCTGTGCTTTTTAATATGCAGTAATTTATTAATAAAAACAAACTTTTTTCGCTCTTTCGTTCCTACTAGAGGTACTTCTGAACTGACGTGTGCTGAAAGGTTTTTTGAATTTTACATATACAGTACAGGATGTAGGAATACTACTTTCACCTTAATCTGTTTTAAACATCATTATTTGTACTTAGGCCTACATTAGTAACTTATAACAAGAGATAGCATAATATGGCATAATACAAAGTCCTAATGACGTCCATATGGAGGCTGAAATGTAGGCTATGGTCTATCTGAATTGATGAATTTGTTCATTCTGTTGATGTGCATGTAACTTTTCTGTAAGAAGTGAACTGCTGATATAGTTGTATAACAGTCTTTGACTAATGTACATGTAAATATAGATATATAAGCTTTCATGAACCACAGATAATGGTTCTGTTGGACATTACATGATAATATTATAGGAGAAAAATTCCTCCCGTCACTGGGACTTGAACCCAGGACCTTTGGCTATTTTTCTCCTATAATACATGTAAATAACTTACAAACATATATATATATATATATATATGGAATTGTCAATTATATATTTAATCAGGCTAAACAAATTGAGGTTAAAGTAGATTTTCTGAAGAAAATACGGTATATAATTTTAGTTGTATGGCATATAATAATATTCAGCCTTAAAAAACGAATATATATATATATATATATATATGGGGAAAGGTGAAGCTTTTCTGTTTGTGCAAGATAATGTCTTCTAGGAAAACATGAATGAAATGAATGAATGCATAGAATATTTTGCTTGCTTGTTTGGCTTTCCTTCCTTACTTGGTGAATCTTAAACTGATTGTACATTATTCCCAAAGCTTCTATTTAATGAACCTAACAGATCTTACTTCCTGCAAGGAGGGGAAAAGGAATCTTTGTATCTAGCCTTTATATATCTTGTATCTCTTGTGGTTATCGGTCTAATATTGCCATTTTCTTTCCATTCGAGTTGGAATTTCTGTTCAGTGATGTGATGTTTTGTCACAGGCAAGTTTCGTCCGTAGAACATCCATATGATTCAACCTATACGTATGACACACTGCCTTATAAAAGATATAATTTAGTTGTTTCTTTGATGAAAGGTTACATACCGCCTCACCTGTCAATGCGCAAATCTGGGCTTGGTGCACTGATCTCATGCCGTAACCTTCATTTCCACTCACTGTGTTACGGCAGATGGACAAATTTAGTCTCGAACTGCGGCAGCATGATATTACAGAAAGTCAGGGAAATTGAAATTGGTCAAAGAAAGTCAAGGAATTTTGTGTGTGTGTACATATATATATATATATATATATATATATATATATATATATATATATATATATTAGGGATGGTTCCTCGATACTTTCGATACCTCGATACTCTCGATACTTGCATGGTATCGGCATCGAACGATACTTCAGAAAACTAGCTCGATACTTTTTCGATACTTTTGTAATTCTGCAGTTAAGTGAGAATGCTAGTATTTTTTAACAAAAACTTGTAAGTGGACTGTTTAGAAAAACTAATTTTAGTTTTAATGTAGAGTTTAAAAATTATTATAGGCTACTGATGATATTAAATTTTGTCTCATTAAATATGCAGACTTAATTAATTTAGTTGGTATTACACAGTTCTCTCAAATTTTAATTTTTAATGTACCTATTTATTGAAACTGGAAATGTTGAAAGTATCGAGGAAAAAATCATGTATCGGTATCGAGTATCGAGAAAATCTGGTATCGACCCATCCCTATATATATATGCTGTAACCCAGACTGTGTAAGAAATTTTCTTTTTAGTACTTGAGCTAATCATTTCTTATTTTTGTTATGAGTGGAGAAGACTGGACTTTTTTTTTCGTTTCGTTTACAGAGGGCCTTGTAAACATTGAATCTTCTAATGAGAGAAATGTAGGTTTCTGATCATAGAAAAACAGGGAAAAGCCAGGGAAATTTATTTTGAATTTTCTGTGGTCACCCTGCATTAGCCGTGTGCCATTTAGTCATTAACTCTTCTATTCATACCGACTGTAAAAAAGAGGGATTGTACCAGAACGTTGAATAGAATTTTCATAACAAGGAATTAAATTTATGTGAAATAACTCATTGGCAAAAAGTTTATTAAAATTCAGTTAATATAATAATAATTAAGGAATCGCGCACAATGTGCATTATCTTAACCTAAGACTTAACCTACCCAGTCCTGAACCCGAAACAACCGTTTTCAATCTTTTGAAATCAGCCTACTTACAAGCCACATTTTGACCACCATTCCTCATTGAGAAGTCATGCAGTGTTTACCGCGTTATTAATACCATGTTGTGTTTAATTTGCGAAGCTGTCAATCCGAAGTGCAATTTATCATGCAGCGATGCGCGAACACGTCCTCGATATTCAAAACAACCTGCGTATAATGGGGGTAACAAAACGAGAGAGGAATTCAAAATATGTGCTGCCAGCAGGTTCAGTTTTAAAATACTTCTTTTTTTCCCATTGGGTGCAGTATCGAATCGCATAACTTTAAAAATATTGCAACTATTTTATTACGTAGATAAACTCGATTAAAACATTTGGCTGCAGAAATATTGCACACAGAAATTACATGCGGTTATGAACTGAGTCGTATCTTTCATTAGATAGTGAGCAAAAAACAAGCATTACATAAAACTCATTGTATTGTCGCGGTTTATAAAAGTATGCCCTTGTATGAATATAAACAACTACACCTTTTCAACCTCAATTTCGGAAAAAGTAATTTCAATTTCGGAAAAAGTAACTTCAATTTCGGAAAAAGTAACTTCAATTTCGGAAAAGGTAATTTCAATTTCGGAAAAAGTAACTTCAATTTCGGAAAAAGTAACTTCAATTTCGGAAAAGGTAATTTCAATTTCGGAAAAAGTAACTTCAATTTCGGAAAAAGTAACTTCAATTTCGGAAAAAGTAATTTCAATTTCGGAAAAAGTAACTTCAATTTCGGAAAAGGTAATTTCAATTTCGGAAAAAGTAACTTCAATTTCGGAAAAGGTAATTTCAATTTTGGAAAAAGTAATTTCAATTTCGGAAAAAGTAACTTCAATTTCGGAAAAAGTAATTTCAATTTCGGAAAAAGTAACTTCAATTTCGGAAAAGGTAATTTCAATTTCGGAAAAAGTAACTCCAATTTCGGAAATGCGAGGGCTATGAAGAGAGTATAGTAAAGTTGGTACCACGGTAAGACAAATGACTCAATCGGAGCGAGATTATGTAGAGAAGTAGCTAGAAGGTGTACCTAAATGTTCCAAATAAAACAGTTTTGATTTTCACTGTGGTTTTCATTTTATGCCCCATCGAATGCTTTAAAAAATAGCCCTCGTATTTCCGAAATTGAAGTTACTTTTTCCGAAATTGAGATGACTTTTTCCGAAATTGAAATTACTTTTTCCGAATTTGAAATTACTTTTTCCGAAATTGAAATTACTTTTTCCGAAATTGAGGTTGAAATGGTGTAGATCTGAATGTTATTTCACAATGTTGATGGTTGGATATCTGCAGTTTTGTGTCAAAATAATTTGTTCTGCATATCAACTTAGGACAGCTGTCGTTTTCGGATTGTTACCTCGGTGGGGATTTAGGAGTGTAGGCCTATACTCGTATAGATCATACGGCAAGATTATCAACAATAATATGCATATAAGTTAAAAGGTGGCACTTTAATTCCTAAAGTTGTGCAAATGGAAGGAAGAAATTCTTGCCATTTTGGTCAGTCCATTTTTTAGTTCGCAGAGAACCCGGGATTTAGATAATTTTATTGAAGATCTTCGAGAAACAGATGAAGTAGCTTTTGAGGCAACAGGAGGATATTTTTCTGTGGGTGTAGACCTCAAATTTTCTTAGTTTTGCCACTTCCTGCTCACAATGTTTACGCATAGTAAATTAGCAATATATAAAAAGAAGTGGCGCTGCACCCCTGAAAGTGATAGGCCTACCATCAGATCGCTGCTTCATCTACTATTGGCATATGGCAGGATTGGGGGGACATGTGATTAGCATGCCGACACCCACGTTCGTTAATGATGGTTACCATAACGAGCGCCGTTAATTCGTAAGTAGATCCTCAGTTTGAATCACGAGACTGAGTGCACCCCGGTCCTGAGTACGTATCCTTAGCCAGAAACGGTAACCAAAATAGCGATTCTTATTATTTACGCAATTGGTTTTTTCTGAATCGAACTACATTTTGTGGGATCTACAGTTTTGCTTAACTGGGATTCCATATCCAGGTATAGTGGCAGCTGGTAGTAGGGTGGATTTTCAGTACATTTTTATTTATAGTTCATAATAAGTCATATTTTCAGGTAATGCAAAAGTGAATTGATTATTCTCGTGCCCAACTAAACTCAGTAGTAGAAATTTTCTGGAAACTATATTTAAACTAGGGCTGAAAATCTATTAAAATCTCTAATCGAGTTTACGCTTGACTTTAATCGATTAATCGAATGATTAATCGACAAACAGGTCGGTGTTTTAAACGAAACCAAGGTGTTCATTTAATATTGTTTAATAACTACTACACTACAGTTAATCAGAAGAAATCCTGAATTAATTAATACCATTATTAGTTAACTAGTAAAAAACTATATGGAAAACTGTGTATGCAGCAAAATCTGCTAGATTCCACTAAGATAACTTTCTTCCCTTTAGCATACTGAATATTCAGTATCACGGTAAACCTTGCAAAACTAAACTACCCTTCAGGTTTCTGAATAATGGGAATTGTTTGACACAACAGGCTGAATGACACATCATGTGCCGAGGCCGGAGAAGCGAGAGAAAGGAGTTTGGTAATTTGACCCATTTCTCGAAAAAACGTTTTTCAGAATTCGACTAAACCGATTAATCGGAAAATGTAATTGATCGACGATTAAATGTTTAATCGATTAATCGTTACAGCCCTAATTTAAACCCACAAATCTTTGGTCTGCTGGGGAAAAAATCCACGAAATAATTCATTTGATTAATTAATTTGATAAAAGTGTTATTAAATGTCTTTCGTAAAAATTTTGAGATCCGTCTGCAGTTGACAATGTACGGACTATACTCCTACCTGCTGGTTGAAATAGTCACCAGATTTCATATTGAACTCAGGCAGAGAGATCCTGTCAATAAAACCACCTCTAGGGGATTTAAGTGAAGTAGGTCAAGCCGTGCACTGGACTCCCTAATACCTAATACTATTTGCCAAGTCTCTGGCTCTGACTTCTCATTATCTTCCTAATGTTACCTAGTGCAGACTCACGTTTCCCTTGTTCTCCTTACGTGCACATTGCCCATGCTAATTTCTCCAATAATCAGAGATAATTTTCCTTTCTCACTGCTAAGATACAGTTGACCGCGAACACTAATGCATTGTGAGCAATTAATGTTTTCTGTCATAAAGTAATAAGTTACACTCATATGTTCACCTTTGTCAGGTTGAAAAGCTCGGGATAACAGTGAAGCCTTCAATGTGAGTTTCCCATATTACTAACTAAAACTTCAGGAATTAATAGTTTCTTTTGCTACTGGTTGCAGTTTCTGCTAGTTATTGAAGTAGCGAATACCATGATCGATAATGTTTATCTTACCATATAATTAACATCAGAAAGGAATCAAATTAAATTAAGTTACACCATCTAGCTCTAGGATCTAGCAACAAGAAAACCTTCTTCCTCTGTATTATGTGATTCATCATTACGATTGCCACGATATACCTAGGTAGATGTCCTGTTGAGCTTCTGTAATTGAAATTCATGGAACGATTAGGTTATATTCGGTTTAAAATTTTACTCATTTTAGAATTCGTCTCGAGGTCGTGGCCCGGTAAGGCACGGGTTGCATAAAGATCCCTACATGGATGAGGTAAAACAACGAAAGAAGAAAGAAGAGAGAAAAAAAGAATTTGTCTCGGAATTCATCTGCAGATTATAAACAGTAGCAGTTGGATCATTTTCTATTTATATTTCATTACTCTTACAATAAAGGCAGATATTATTGAGGTTCGATTCCTCTTTACCTGCTCTTTTTATGGCATTTCTCAGTGGGCCATTTTTTTAACGTCTTTACTAACGAATTCCTTGGATCTATTGAAGGAGTTGTAGGGCTTTTCATGAGAAAAATGCTCGGAAAAAGGCCAGTCTCTCCAAGACAGGCATATTTTTTAAATTCATGTCTAAGGAAAGAGGTCAGTTTACTAATTTTTCCGTGCAGATGCATTTCATATCCCTTATTTCTCTGAAGATTTATTTCTGACAAGTGATTTAAATGAGAGAACCATTGAGGATCGTTAATACGTGATTAAAACATCGGGCTTGCTATCCAATGAAGTAATGCAAACGACGTAGCAGGTGCTGCAGATTATTAGAGCCATCATCGAAATCTCATTATGCATGATGAAGCTCATTGATCGGCTACCCTCCACACTTGCTGGTTATTGGAATGGGATTTAAGAAAGTCTTTGCAATCACCTAACCTCTTAATTAAGTGCTCCATATGACTGTTTCTGCTCAAAGAATTTAAGATACTTTGTCACTTTAAGGGTTAAAATTAGGGCTGAAAATCGATTAAAATTTCTAATCGAGTTATCGCTTAACTTTAATCGATTAATCGACAAACAGGTCGGTATTTTAAAAGAAACCAAAGTGTACATTTAATATTGCTTTACACGTTTAATAACTACTACACTACAGATAATCAGAAGAAATCCTGAATTAATGAATACCATTATTATTTAACTAGTGACAAAATATATACAAAACTTACATTTCCGGTTACTTTTTCAGCCAAGACTTGAGACACACGAGTTTGTTGACATTTGAATGTTCAAGAGACGATCGTAGCTTGTTTACAATCTCCCGGCAGCACTAAAAACTCTCTCGCTCGGCACTGAGAAAGGAATTGATCATTTGACCTATTTCTCGAGAAACGTTTTTCAGAATTCGACTAATGCCCGGTTTCTATAAACTCGCGAAATACCTATGGGTAAATTATCCAATGGACAACTTAGTTCCAGAATCACCCACCAGAGCACTAATGGTATAATGAGGAAATAAAAAAAAAAATAATATATACTACCATGCCGGGGATCGAACAGTGGACCTCTTGAATCGTAATCCAGCACGCTGACAATGAGCTACGGTGAACACTGAGAACACATATTGAATAACGGAGATGTAATTGTTTCAGCCTATGATTCCACTACTGCAAGTCAAGACATGGTTTTGCAATATATATCATACTAATTAGTTCGGAAGAACATTATCTTCATATAAATACTACTACTGTCGAGATCTAATGCGTAAGAGGAAGGAAAAATGAGAAGTACGACTCTAGTTTGCAATGTTTGCACACTCAGTGCTACCAAATACCGGCAAATACAGTCATTAGCGACAATGTACGGTACATGAAAATTTCAATAAGAAATATGTATACAAATTCTGATAAGCCCATCCTATTACGGAGAAACAAAGTCTACATTACAGATCATCTCAGCACTTCTAAAACTGTATTTTACAGGTACTGAAATCCGTGCACGTCCGCCATATTTATCCTACGAGAGGTTAAATTTTATCCAGCCATCCATGAAAGAATAAATTAACCCAAAGATTTACCCTTGGAAAGATCTAGCCCTAGTTTATAGAAACATTTTTTCTCTCATTTTCATATTTACCCAGTGGACTTTTATCTAGAAACTCGCCATAACTGTGTGTGATCGTTATCTTTAAATTATTTCTGTTCGTAAGAGTTTTCCTTGTGTAAATTCTGTTCATGGGATAATTTACCCATAGGTAATTCGCGAGTTTATAGAAACCGGCCATAAACCGATTAATCGGAAAATGTAATTGATCGACGATTAAATGTTTAATCGATTAATCGGCACAGCCCTAGTTAAAATACTTGTGTTATTGGACTACATAATTGTGTGACAATTTTTACCATCCTTATTAACAAATAAATTAAAATAAATAATAAATTTATCATATTCATTTCTAGGGAGCAATGCTATTTTTGTTATGTCATTATCTCTTACAATTCTCTTCATTCTGTTGAAGGTTGCAGTAAACCATGCTACAGAACCCTGTATTGCTCTGGGAGACAATGAAACGTTAAAACCAGCGAAGCTGTAATTACATCGTTAAGGCTTTTTTATTATAATCGTGGTGGCGATGAAACTTGCCCCTAACTCATTCTGTTATGATGAAGCTGCTTTATGTCCCTAGGGAACTCACAGATATTGAAGCCTCTTTCTCCCCAGTTTCCTTCTGTTGAGATGTTTATTGAGAAAAATTCTATACTTTGGACTTATTTAAACCGTCTTAATGTTATATCCTGCCCGCTCTAGCCTCTTAATTTAGTAACTTGGCATAATTCTCAAGATGTTGGTGCTTATGAAGTACCTCATTTCTCATCACGAGTCTCATTGTACCCCGTTCTAGATCTTAATACGCTGGAATAATCCAAGAAGACACCAGAGATCTAACCCAGGTCAACGGATCCCTGATCTGATTACGCTAATCAGACCAGGCGTCAGTACCAAGATTAATTACTACTGGCGTTGGTAAGGAGTTACAGAACCTCTACTGATGTGCTTAAATTGCTATGAGTGGATTTTGAGTTGTAGTTTTTAATTTCAAAATAAATAGTACTATTGTTCTCTAATTTGTTATGGTCGTGAGGAATCTCGTAGTGATAACATTCATGGTGCCTGCTTTTCAAGTATCGTTCTCAATTAATTTACAGCCTTTCATAAATGTACTAGTTTAAACTAGGGATGAGCATTGACAGTTAAAACATCGATGTTAAAATCGGCGGTAACCATCGATGTGACGACAATATCGAACTGGAAACATAGATGTATTTAGACAGAAAACATCGATGTATATTTAAATAAAAGTAATGGTTTCAGACAATTATACAAAATTCATTTAAAAAACTGAAATATTTCCATATAAACTATTGATATTAAAAATCGATGTTTTGGGAAATTAGGCTCCTGTAAATAAACTTATACATTAGAACAAGGTAGGCCTCTGAATCTTTTTTTTTAATTATAAAAACATCGATGTTGGGGAGAAACATCGATGTAGCAAAAACATCGGTTAGAAAACATCGATCATCGACATCAAAACATCGGCCATCGATGCTCAACCCTAGTTTAAACAATGGGCCAAAATTCTTTATAAAATAAAATTCTTTCTTTCTTTCTTTCTAGTTTTACCTCCCCCATTTAGGATTTAAGCGACCCAAGCCGCCCGGGCAAAAACAAAATTAAGAAGTAAAAATAAAATATTCTAGTTTAAATCTCTGTTGCCTCTTGAGTTAGAAACTTCCATAATACTAAGTAGCAGTGACATACTTCTTACAGTGGTCCTTGTTCCCACGAACATTACCGGGTAGAGTTCTTTACCTAATTTTAACGTCATTAGTGCTTTAAGTTGCTGCTCTAGTTTTTAAAGCTACTAATTGATGATAACATTGCCACGCCCCCTACAAGTGCTAAAGCGAGTTTTTGTAAGTTTGGGAAGAAAACAAGCCCTCCCATGTTAACAAGAAGTTTCGCTTGGGATGTTGCTGCATAATCGATGTTTTGAGGAAATGAGAAAAGCTTAAGGGGCGGTGTGATCAAGATTTATTACATCTTTCGTCGATAAGACAGGATAAAGTTAATGGAACCACCTCAGGGGATGGGTTTTGATAGGGTTTCTTTACTAGGAATCGTATTATACCTCTGTTCTTAGAAGTACCCTGACCTACTTACTGCTTTCAAGTGAAGTATATTGGTACATGAACCGTTTATATTCTGTTTCAATTCGTAAGTGAGCTAGAGTGCACATACAAGGTATTTGTGATTGCACTGTAGCTTTATTGCATGATTCAGAATCTCCTTTGTGTTCCTTGAGAACTAAGATTATCGTGAGTGTATTATTTATTACATTTTCACATATAGCTTGCATCTTATCATCATATAAATTGCATCTGCCGTTGTTGTCGTTCATTGTTTATTGAGTATGCTGCTTCGCTCTGTAGCTCATAGCACTGAAGTAGACAACCTGTCTTTTCAAGAGAGATGCATTATATTTTTATTTTCTTCTGGCTGGAAGTACAGGAGACCACTCGGGCCCTTACATTTTTGTTTTAAATAATTGAATTTAATTAAATAATACAAAACTAGCATACAAACTTAAAACATCTGGTTAGGAAATCCATAATAAAATTGTTTTGAAAAGTGTAGGAGATGTGTGATATGCTTTCGACAGAATGTTAATGGTAACAATATTTTATACGTGACACTTGCACAAATCAGCAAATAATATAAGCTAATATATAGTTCTCTTCAGAAGTTGTTATAGATATCACGTCCAAGGCGAGAGCACAAAATATTTTTATAAGACACAAATAACTTTCCAAGTTATATACTAGATATTTAATATTATTGTTAATGGAATGTAATAATGACTTAGTAATGGAATTGTATAATCGTAATTCAAAATTAATGCTATGTTTGGAGCCTGCAATGGTATATGTTGATTATCATAAGGGTGCATTTTTACTGCGTCGTGTTTTGAAATCTATTGCTCCAATTACTAATGTATTACAGTTTTTTGATAAAGATAATTTATAAATTAGTTCTGTAGTAGTAGCATTTAATTCCGAGAAAGAAATAATTTGTTATTAAAATTTAATTTATTGAACTGTTTTTTTCTCTGTATTAATCCCAGGACCCTAAATGTATGTTGCCTGCATTTTTGGGTTAACATCACAAGGTCTATTGGGAAAATAAAAACCGTACTTATCCTCCTGGATTGCGAGTTTCACAACAATTTCAGGGTGGAATAGTACAGGGACAACATTTCTACATCTTGGTATTTCCAAGTAAACTGATTATTATAAAGAAAATTCCCCTTTAACTTCTCTTGACCAATAGAATAGCTTAATAAAGTTTTTAAATAGGCAAATGAGAATCATACTACACTGATAGCATAATCTTTTCGTGCCGCGAAGCTCGATATCTCGTAGCTGCGTTCTAAAATTCAGTGAACGTCATATCGAAAACTAGACATCTCGCCTGTTTGTACGCAACATATCTTTATCGTATTATAATATTTCCTTTGAAATAAAATCTCAGCATGGAACTATTTTTCTTCGTGTGGAATCAATTAGTTAGCTTAATACCACTTGTGTGAAAGTTTTCTGTGGTAATTTAACGAATGTTTCTTGTCGTGATAGTTACTTCGAGACCAAGAAATCGTCATTCTCATGTTAACCTGTGAACCAAGGATGATAAAATGGAATGAACTTCATATAGGAGACTAGACATATTACCGGTTATTTTGTTATATTCTTTATTTCTAAAGAAAATATCAAAATTTACTTCTTTTCTTCGCATGGAATTATCTTGCCGAATGCCACATGTGTTGAGTTTTACTTGGAAAGACATCTCCAAAGTATTGATTGGGAAGATACCACTTGGAAGACCTAGACGTAGGTGGGAGGACAATATTAGAATATATTTAAGGGAAGTAGGATTTGCGAGGGATGATTGGATGGAGTTAGCACAGAATAGGGTTGAATGGTGGTCTCATCCAAGCGCGGCAGTGAACCTCCTGGTTCCATAAAATATATAACATTCCTTTAGCTTTCTTAGGAATTGTCTATTGCCATTGAGTAAGTTGGAATAGGTTCAAGTCTAAATTTAAGTTATATACATTCATGTAGCCTACATCAATCTTCTTGCAAAAAGTCGTTGACATTGTTTTAGCCGTTAATCAACGTGTAGTTATTAAATAATTGAACACTGACCTTAATGAGCTTGATAAACAGCTTAATAAGGCAGACGGATTATGCAGCATTACAACCTCATGGTTGGCTAACCTGGATGCGGGCATTAGGCATTGAGGGTGTGTGGTGAGGTGTGTTCTGACAATTTCACACAGTTCAAGTGTTTGGTCGCGTGTATTGGAAATCCACTAGGGCTGTATAATGACTCGCATTGACTCGTCCAATACAGCGCATGTAGGGCATCTATCCCTTGTGTTGTGTGTGTGTGTGACATTGATCCACCTGTATGTCGCAATTCTTTGAAGTATAAAACCTTCGGCCTATGGAAGCAAACACAACTTGAAGGGAATTTTCGATAGGTAGGTATTAACGCTTGTTTCCACTCGTCTTCCAAGTTTCGTAATTGCTCGTTATTCAAACGTAGCCTAGTTTCTTTAAAGAACTTATAACTAGGGATAGGTTCTCGACACTTTCGATACCTCGATACTCTCGATACTTGCATGGTATCGGCAGCGAGCGATACTTCAGAAAACTCGCTCGGTACTTTTTCGATACTTTGGTAACTCTGCAATTTAAGGAAATGAGGTATCTCTTTCTGCTTTTAGTAGTCTTTATAGTAAATACTTCTATTTCTCCATGAAATGGAGAAAACCACTGTGTGACTTTTGTTTAGTCATAAATAAAGACTTTCCTTCTTTTAAAATCCAAACAGAAGAGATTCTTAATTGTTTCGTTTCCTGTCAAACGTTTAGTTTTGATGTAGAGTTTAAAAATAATTATAGGCTACTGATGATATTAAATTTTCTCTCATTAAATATGCACACTTAATTAATTTAGCTGGTATTACACAGTTCACCCAACTTTTAATTTTTAATGTATCTGTTTATTGAAACTGGAAATGTTGACGGTATCGAGTATCGAGGAAAAAATCATGTATCGGTATTGAGATCGAGAAAATCTGTTATCGACCCATCCCTGCTTATAACAGATATAGTTATGTGTGCGGCAAAGAAATCAATAATTCAAACTAAAGTGTGCTAAAATTTAAATATTTTTAAAAAAGAAACATATTTCATAGTCGGGAATCGAACCATGGTTCCCACCTTAGTACGCTGAAGCTGAGAACTTCGACTCCCCAAGAACGGATTAGTTCTAAGATTTAAAATAGGATCCTCATAAAATCATCGTTGAAATACAGTGTAGAATATTTAATGTAAGCTGTAAAAACACCCATAAAATGTTTATCTGCTTGTTTTAGTATTTTGGAACGCCGCTCTTGCTATCGCTATCTTTCGAGAGGTCGTCATAACGTCTGAAAACAATTCAGTGCAGTGTAATAACTAAACTTCGGAGTTTTAGGTCGCTAAAAATGCTGTTTTAGGTACCTAAAATAGGCTCTAAAAACTGGAAAATAGGCTCTAAAAACCGTAAAATAGTCTCTTATAAAATCGTTAAATTGCTAATTTTCTGAAATATCTCTCAATTGCATTGCAGAATAGACCCTAGTACTAGGGCCTGTATTACTACCATAACAGTGAAAACCTAATCCCTGCGCCCAGAAGATAGGCACGCTAGCATATTCAACCCCTTGTATCCCTCAGTGATTCAGAAATTTACTTTTTTTTTACCGGGAGAAAAACGCTACATTTTCTTGGGAATTCCAAGGAATTTTTCTACTGAAGATGAAACATTCCTTACTATTTAACCAAGTTACAAATGTGTCATGTACTGCACATTCCGAGCTAAAAAATTTAGTACAAACTGCAATGCTAGAATTTATAACAAAAAATAACTTATTTTGAACTTTAGAGGAAAAACAAGCAAAAAAACAATATTAGGATCTAACTTAAAAATAGGCAGTTTTAGGTCCTATAAAATTATCAGTTTTAGGCATAGCCACTTATGAAACATGCATACACAAGTTTTCGTCCATATATCACTTAAGGATTAAAATAGGTTTTTACCTAAAATCCGAAGTCTAGTGATAACATAGTTCTGTTTTATCACATTTAGGCTAATCTGACATAGAATGTTTATTCCTGATATTCTTTATATGTTTTTTTATGTATAACTAAAACATATTATTGTTCTTTCGTAACGAACTCTCGCCTCCAAAATTATTTAATTGCTGAACCTGAAACAAGATATCTTCCAAGCGAATGTAATGTATGTAAAATTCCTCGGCCAGAAGATTGATCAAAATACTTTAAGTAAATATGACTTCTCTGAATTCTTGTCCTCTTAAAGATGTATGATAATTTCCTTCTTTTATTAGGTCTGCATTTTATATAAGTTATCTTATAGATTCCGTAGAGCGTAGCGGTTTGACAGATTCCTTATTGAAAGAGCGGATATTTGTATAGTACCGCAATAAATCAGTGTGGTTAGAAATTGATGGGAACTCGGTTTCATCGCCGTCTTACGAGTCATGGCTTACCTGAGGAAATTTTCGTTAATTCCGGGAATCAATCTTGTCGATATCGATCTGGATTACTTTGGCTGATTGTGGCGTGCATTCAGATACATCACCCTTCCACTTACCGCAGACATCATCTAAGCTATAGTGGCACATCTCCATGCAGATTTAACTGGCTTATTCGTTCTGTTTTTATTCCATAGTGTAATATGTCACAATCTGGAATATGTTGAATTACTATCATATTAGAGATTCCAAATATTCATAAGCGGCCCAGTTGAAAGACATTTGCATATATCCTGTTGTATTAGTAGTCATTTCTTGAAATCACATACTTCGAAACGTAGAACTCCCCTCCCCCCAAGTTTTGCAATTTTATATATTCAAAATGGAAATGGTGTTTTATTATTATTATTATTATTATTATTATTATTATTATTATTATTATTATTATTATTTTATATTACTGTTATTATTGCAATAGATAGTGAAATGTCAAAACAATACTGTTAATCAGTATTATTTTATATTACTGTTATTATTGCAATAGATAGTGAAATGTCAAAACAATACTGTTAAATCAGTAGGGACCGGAAGTTTTTGAAAAATCATATTTTAAATATTGCACTCTATTACATGCTAGTGTTACAACGTGTACAAGACATGAAAGAAATAACAGAAAATTGATGGTTTAATTTTCCATATAATGTAGCTACTAATGTCCACCTTATACCACAAAGGAGAGTAAATCGCATATATTTTATCTGATACAAGTTTACACTACTAATCTTAAAACGATTTTTTATTAATATTTTGGTTATATCTTAGAAAAAAACTGAAAATATGAAAGTAATTTTCCATATTGTTGTATATTTTGTTAGTTTTGCAACAAGAATATTAAAATATTTCTGCATATTTTATTTTTTTATGACATTTTAAAATCTTATTTCTGACATTAAATATTCTGCATATCTCTGTTAATTCAAGCACTTACAGCAAGCATACTTGGCTAAATGAATATTTTGACAGTACACAGCCTAATGTTTTCGGAACTGATTGTATAATATTGAGGCGACGTTTCCCTTCGTTAGTTTTCAATTTACTACAATTTTTCGCATTCGCCTTTTTTTAAGTTTTGTAATGTAATTTATACAACTTCTATTATTTTTGTAATTCATAATGTTATTTAGCTAAGAAAAGAACATAGAATATTAGAATTCTTAAATGAATGGTTCCAGAGCATATTTTACAAAATATAGAACATAATTTCATGCATATTTCATCTTCTGATCGAACATCAACTTCCGGGCCTTGAGTAATCATGTCTTATGTGTAGTCTAAATCTCCTGAATTAATTTTTAAATAGTGGGATCCTTCGACCTAACAATTATTTCACGGGGTTCGTGTCACGTAAAAGGCTGGGAACTTCCACTTGTCCTGAAGTGGCATGTGATTCCGCTTTGCGTTGCGCCATATTGGAATACGTTCATGCTTTTATATTCATAGGGGTGTTAAGGTTTTTACTATAGGCGGGGGCATAAAACATGCGTAGCATAAAACTTGAAATGAGTTTTCCTATGAGCTCTATCTCCCAATATCGATTTCCACATAAAAAGTCTCACCTCGCATTAGCTTATGAAATATCTGCTGGACTGTTTTATTGCGAAAGGAAATATCGTCGCTCAGATTTATTAGCGAGGAAGCTGTTATCGATTCTAGCCTACAGGAAGTATCGATTTCAATGGAAAAGAGTACGTATCCCTACCTGACAAAACTGCTTTTTGCCTTCTTGCTTTTGAGCCTATACATCAACCGTAGGAATATGTGTATTTTTGACAAATATCTAGTGTATGTTGTTATTTTGTCGTTTTATTTTAATCATTTTCATATCATCGCACCTATGTGCACTTTTTACTTCCTCTGCCCATACCATAGTATTGCGTTCTACCACGAAATTCGAAGTTGAATTTGTAATATAAATACACGTTTTGAGATCCCTGAATCCAAAAATACTATTTTCAGAAACGTGTATGTGTGTATGCCTGTGAACAGCCTAGCTCCAGAGCGAAAAATCGTACGAAAACAAAATTTTGTATTGGGCTTAGGTAGGCCTACCTTCAGAGGATATGATGAGGATATTCCTTTTAACCCCGCTTTACATGAAGGAAACTTCATTTTTCGCGACTTCCCCGAAAATGGCTCTAATAATTTTGTTTAAACTTCGTACATGAGGTGCTTATACCAAGAGCTAAAACTTCTACTTGAAATAATTTTTCGCAAAAATTCTCTGAAGGGTAATTGTAAGCCACCCATTGTTTATAGAACTCAGTCTTGCCTGGTGAACAATCAAGTTTTGCATCAGGTTGAAACAACTGAATAAGCGCCCTTTGTAATACGGACTCTCATTCTGTATCAGAATGTGAAGAAATGTATATTGGCCATGCTTAAAGAGGAGAAAGTTACGTGAAGTGCATTAATCAGATTTTATTTGTGTTATGCATCCTTCGGGGATGCGATGCGAATGCGGTAACGACATTAGCTTCATTTTTACAACCAATTTACACAAAGGTGATATTATACGAAGAGACAAGATTTTTATTTAGACAGAGGAAGTAAGCGTTTCACATCAAATTTCTTAAAATGTAAATTTACAAGGACTGAACACTCAAACATTTTCATACTTAAAGTTTCTTTAATAAAAACAATTATTCAGTGAACTGCATGTGAGTAAAAGGAGATATAAAATAATGTAAATGTGTGGTGAAGCATTTTAAATCTCCTATAATAATACATAGTGCTATAGTATTAATAACACGAAATTATCATAGCAATGAGGTAATCTGAAATTTAGTCCAGCTGATAGAAAATAGCATAATCGCGATTATCGCGAAGGTGAACGATCGATATATTACCGATGTGTTTTATTCCTTTTCGTGTTTTAATTATTCATTAGCATGCTTAATTATGTGAGTATCCGCTTAATAACTACAATAAATATATCAGGAGGTTCGAGACAACGATAATATATAAGTAAAATCTTGACCTCTCATTATATTACCGGTGTAGCAATTCTAGGTCTAATTGTAGCATGGAGGACATACTTTTTTTAATTGGTTGAATGCAGCAAATTTTTCGCATGATACCTTGGCAGCCCTGCAGTAAATAAGATAAGCAATGATACTTAATGCGAAGTCCTGAAGTGAAGATAAGTAATTAACATATTGCATGTGGGCAGCATGGCGACCCCATGGTTGTTGGCTTTTGTGTAATTGTTTAACAGCTACTGAGTTGGTGTCACATGGCTAAGTGCACCCCGTCCTAGACCTTCTTACCTCTGAAAAATCCGAGAAGATACGGGGTTCAAACCCTGACCTGTGGATCTGTAGAAAGCAATGCTATCCACTACACCAAGCAGGCGGTAAACATATTTCAAATATCCTTATTCCTTACGCTTTTGTGCTGTGCCAACAGACACACATTATGCTTGGATCCGAAAAGACGCCGTTTTCTATTCAAATGAGTAGCCCCACCCACAAAACTTCTGTTCTGTTTTGCTCAGTGTTTTGTTAAAAATGTTTCTAGAATGAAATTGAGTGCATTTTGATTTTCAATTGTCTTGCAGCCAGGGACTGTGGAAGATTTTTATTTCCTCCTCTTGAGGAAACATGCTTACATTGCACATTTTTTTCCGTTTTGTGACAGAATCTTTTGTTGTTTCGCTGTAGCAGGTGCAGCGTGTTTTTCTTCGGATGGGGAAAATGTTGATTTTGGGAGCTGAAAATCCTCTTTCTGGAGTCTGAAAGGCTTGTAACTGTATTGTGATGAATGCCACATCAATAAGAAAGTCTCGACATAGAACACATAAT
This sequence comes from Ectobius pallidus, assembly GCA_964059195.1. Classification (NCBI taxonomy): domain Eukaryota; kingdom Metazoa; phylum Arthropoda; class Insecta; order Blattodea; family Ectobiidae; genus Ectobius; species Ectobius pallidus. Next base: position 185,284,542 of record CAXKWD010000001.1, read on the forward strand.
CAAAAAAGATTTCTTAAAAAAAAACCTTTGTATCGGTGCCAGTTGGTCTGTAGCGGAATTGCGGCTTACGTTTGAGAAATGTAAACATCGATATTGGTATACGTAATCTGCCATCTACTTCAATAAATAAGCTTTTGTGTTCTTTGTCCTCTTGAACTCGGTGGTTGTTGGAATTCCTAGTAATTATTTTCTTTCTGCTGGATGTTAGGAATGAGCAATATTCTAGTTTATATAATCTTAGCTTAAAGCAACATATTATTATTATTATTATTATTATTATTATTATTATTATTATTATTATTATTATTATTGTTGTTATTGTTATCATCATCATATCGAATCCAGCTATGCAGGATTGGAAAATGCTCTGTTCATTGAAAAGCACTTAAGCCTAACATAAATTATGAGACTACGAATTATAATGTTGCTGCTGCCTATTTTCTGAAGTAAAGATTGAATTCAAAATAGTGAAGTAATATTACATTATTTCTTAACCTTCGTACTCATTTTTTTAATGGCATCTTAATTTCATTCCTGCTGTGATAAGAGAAGTTGTTAAATAAATGTTATCAGTGCATGTGGACATACCGGCTGTTTTGCATTTTAATTTTATGTTCTCGGCAGTACATGACAGTAGTTATAGTTCTTTACACATTTTACTGGTAGAAATTAATGACGAAGGGTATTTATTTTCGAATTTGAGAAAAAAACTCGATGATTCATCAACAGAATTTTCTTACGGTGTATTGTTCCCATAACATTTAAAAGTTCCGCTTTCAAAATTGAATAGGCCTAAATAACGTCCATGGCAGTTGAAAGTGACGAAATGAAGTGAGTTGTGTGGTTTTTGCATTTGAAGAAATCTTTTCTTGTGAAAATACGCAGTTTTCAATTATTGTTGTAATAGGTAATTCATTTTTGTGAAGATATATTCACATGTCCTATATTTTTAGTCGGATTTGTTTCTGTTTTCTCTGTTGGATTGAAGTTTTTGACGTCTTTGCCCGTAGAGAAACGTACCTGATTTATGTACGGCTTGAACCGAACGTGAAATGCAGGTCACCTGCTTCAAGAGAGTTCTTATACTGTAAAACATGGGATGTGTGTGAACGTATTACTGATACACTCCAATGCGAAATATATTCCCTTGAGCTTACACACGTGATATGGAATTACTTTTTAAGGAATGACCGAAGTGTTGAGAATGTGTTTCAAAACAACTTGTCCTAGAATCTTGAAATTTTGGACGCGTACTTAAAATGTAAACTTAAACTAAAATTAAACATTCCATTCTAATATCTCAATTTGTTTTTGCGACATTTTTAAAATTACAAACCTATCTCCCCCAGATATTAAAATATTAATCTCACTTGTTGGGTAACGAATCCGGGACTCAGTTCTGTAGTCAGAAACGCTAACCATGAGATCACGCAGACGGCCTTACATATTTGTCAGTTAGAATAATAATAATGTAAATATTTCTACTTTAGCGAATTTATTTATAAAATTGTGGTCTTTCACTTTCTCATTTTTTCAGTTGGTTCCAGCAGTTTTATAGATATTGGTTCAAGTTCTGTGCACTGAATTAAATATTATCGTGAATCTATCCAAAATAGAATTTCTAATCGGCATTCTCTTTTTATAACATTCCAGATTGTAGGAACTTCATTTGAAATAATTTTAGGATTTCGTTCAATGCTTTTTTTTATTATTATAATTATCTGAAACCGGAACTTGCGCGGCAGCTTGTGCTGGATACCTGAACTAAACTGCTTTTGTTCTTCTTCGTTCACATTCCTTCCCTAATTAACTTCTGAATTATTAATTACCGCTTCTTTACTTGCTTGCAGGAAACTCAGAATGCCTTAAATAAATGTTTATCTTTCTAGTTCTGCATTCCCGAAGCCCGCCTTAATATAAACATTGCCTGTTTCTATATAAGTACGCGAAAGCGTGAGGTAACATCAAAGTTGTCAGTACTGCAATTTATATTTAATAGAATATATTTGATTTACACATGTAGCCTACGTAGGCCAATATATATTTAATAGAATATATTTTATTTACACAAGTAGCCTACGTAGGCCTACATAGTTATTTTATCGCCGCACTCAATTCGTTGACAGTTAACATCAAAGAAGTCGCCGCCGCTTGGAGTAGTTGCCACACTGCACAGTGTTAGTAAACAGAGCGGGAAGATGTAGATGCAGCAAAACACTTACGTGGCAATGACATTGAGCAATGAGAGAATTGGCAACACGAATTCAGTCAGCGGTTTCTTTTGAGAAAACCTTTTACAGTAACAACAAGCATTGTAATATGAGAACAAAGCGAGCCGCCCGTCAACGTTATGAGTGCGGCGATAATACTTACATCCATTTCACATAATATCTTATGTCTAGCCCTATCCTTCATAAATCCCCTCATTCTTTAACCCGAAAGATATATTTATTTTAATTATGTATTGTACATAAATGGCTAATGGCTTAAAGCAATATATATATATATATATATATATATATATATATATATATATATATATATATGTGTGTGTGTATGTGTTTGTGTGTGTGAATTTATGTAAAATGGAAAAAAAAGTTTTAATTTGTTAAATATGGTAAAATTGCAATCGCATTTTAGGCCTATTTCAAATCTGCAGATGAACTTACTTTTAATATGTAACATAACTCAGTGTGCTCCGAAGTACGTTTCACTTGTAAAGTATAGAGATCCGTCACAATACAAATCCGTAACTCCCTTTATCTTAAGAATCGTTTTGCCTACGCGATGCAATTATATCTCCGCCTTAAATTGCATCCTAAGGCTAACGAACTTGCCCATTGTCTGATATGAGGAATTACATTCATGTGTCGCTTATGCATGAAAGAAAGCGATGTAGGCTTCGCATGAAATGATGTGTGAGATTGTGATCGGGATACAATTTGCCTGCTGAAAAAAGTTTGCAACACCCACGCTGGTACCTGAGATTGATTTCTCTTGTGCAGATGATGAGCCACCGAATTCCCCTAGGAGGCATGAGACTTCTATTTAATCTTGACGTGGCTCGGTCTCAAGTGGACGTCTGCTAGCTAATATGGCATGATCCAATATCTTCACGGGATTTCTAGTTCCCATTCATTTTTAATAATAATAATAAATCACCAGGACCATTTCTTTCAATAGGCTACACTAGGCTAGTGCCTAGGACGCCATATTTTGAACGGCGGAGGTTTTACATTTCCGTAAGGTATGGGGGCATACGATAATTTTATCGAATATGTACCTAGCAACAGAACATTTCCTTCTTCATAATGCCGGTACTCCATTCTTTCGTGATACAAAAACACTTGACGACGGTTCTTCATCTTCTGACATGTTATTTGTGAATCAAACAGATAAACATTATTAAGTGCCAGGTCGGTAATTTATGACGGAATCTGGCCGTTTTTAACTTTGCATAAGAAAAGTGATGTGGAAATTATATTGAATCGTATTTCAAAATAATCTACAAATAACAAGAATTTGCTAATAATGTGACCACCGTATTAAAACCTGAATAATTGGATGAAATCAGACAATAGAGTCGGGAATAATATTCTCTCAAAAGTGAATGGAAGAAAGACTTTCGTAAACGCAATTTACACCCTATAAAGATGTATTAGGGAATAGCTTAAACTGCATGTCGTATTTCTATTATACTAATTTTTTTTTATATACATCTGCCTGCATGAAACATAGCAGAATAGGGAAATCATCTTCAGAAGCACCATTGTAAAATATTTGATTTTTTCAAATTACTGTTTGTTGTGGAATCAAACATTCTAATACCTAAATATTTTTCATGTGCCCAAAGGATGCACAGCAAGGGAGGAATATGTAGAATTTGAAATTCCGCACTGAATGAGGCTAGGTATCTACAATCCGATAATATAATTCTACTATCAGATAATTGTGTTGCAATTCCTGCTGCGGCCCAACAGTTGAGTAACATTTACCTGTTCTATACAACAGATTATGTACCTTTGTTTGAAATTCAGTGAACACATCATGCGATTGTGTTTAGCCGGTGAGCTGATACAAAATCACTTTTCAGAAGAACTGGGGAAAAATGCATTATAGTTTACGGTCGGATTAATTTAGTATAATAGTAATAATATCGAATCGAATTGTTACACAGCGTGAATATTTCATGAGATCATTTATTACCACAGGGTATTCTGTACTGTCTGGTTTGCATTGCAAATGAATACTTGTACAGTAGACTACAATTTAGATCCTGTGACTCAGAGAAGTGCACAGCTTCGGACATAGAAAGGTCGTAAGTTCATATTTCTGGTAGTTGAATAAAATATTAGAATGGTCTGTTGAATGAAACTATTTTTAATAAAGAAGACGTAATATTTACTCCCACATTCAATTGAGTAAGTAAATCACAGTCAACCCAGGGCTATATTCTTATCATATTTCCCAAGTAGTTTGATTTTATCTAATGCATGCAAAGTAATTTGGCTTTTGACCTATATGGAATAACATTTTAAACTCTTTTCCTTGAATAGAATAGAATATTCACTTAACATTATTCCTAAAAACTCAGTTCCTGTTATTAAGCAATAAGATATTCAGTTGCTTGCATTTAATAATTTATTTCGTATTTAAGATATTATCTGTGCTTGAGAGGTTCGTTCAAATTAATACAGAAGATAGACAACACCTAGACCAAAGGAGCGCACTTGTGGCCATATCCTAGCCGTCGAGATCACCTGACCTGACATTGTAGATTTATTCTCCTGAGGCATATTAAGACGTTTTTGTGTCTGAACAGGATCTCATCGCACAAATCGAAATCTACCATTCATCCTTAAATTCACGAGACTCAGTATCTCTCACAATAAACATTCCCTTGCCGGACTGCAAAACAGTTAACACGAAGATTTCTTCTTGTACGTAATTCTGTAATTAAGATTCTGGTTCGATTCCCGGTGTCAAATCATCAGAACATTTTCCCCCTAATTATTAAATTATTATCAATATATTTGTATTAATATGTAAAAACTTGAATATGTAGCCTGTCCCAAGGTATTCTATTTCAGGGAGGGCCTGAAGTAGTCACTTCACATGATCGGTAATATGTTGAACATATTCTGTAGTTGTAACGGTGAACTGAGTATACTCCAATAACTGCAGCGAGCATAGACTGTGGGTCCTGGACCAGAACCGAAATAGCTCTGCGGTTTTTATTTTTTCTTCCATCCGGTCAGGCAGTACATATATAATCCAGTTGCATTATGATTATTACGATTATTATTGGAAGCGATTTTTTATAATTGTTAGTAGTTGCCTTAATGAAAGGATGGCTTTCTCTAATTGAGTTTGCTGTGTTCCGCCATGCACAATATGCTCGCTGGTGCATATTTAATTCTTTTTCTTCTCTGCATCTGCTACCAGCACGCCTGTTCTGAAAAATAATTAATTTAGGATCGGAGTGTTTTTATTTGCTGAACACAAGTGGAGAAATGTCTTCACTAACTCTGTTAGCTATAAAATGTTTACGGCTTAATGGAATATGAACGATTATTGAATTACTTTTGAGTCGTGAGCTCATAACACATATTGTATGTTATTAATTGGGGGAAATGTAATGACTTTAAACATAGCTTTTGAGTTCTCCACTACATTTGAATGCTCCTCTCGTCTTAAGAACCTCTTGAGTGCTCAAAAGACTTACTGCCGGAATAAGCAGACACTGTAGTATGATCTAATAAGATTTCTAAAATTATTGTTTTGTTTTATTACTTCTGGTTCGTTTTAACTGGTATTTAATAACTAGTTGGTGCCCGAGCTTATTTATACAACCAGTATATTTTTTAAATAATTTATTTAACAATAATTAAAATGTTATATTTATTAACATGACATCGTTTTTACATAAATGGCATGAATTACTTAATTATATAGTTACTTTCAATGTTTAACATACTTGGTGGTGATACAGATTACAGTAAAATAATATTAAAGACCAGGTATTGTACAAAAAGTAATTTTTTCTAATAGAGTTTCCTGATAAACTATATAAAGTGCCTTTCCGTTTTTAGTTATGTGTAGTTCGTTTCATCATGCTGTGAAATCTCCCGAGTTGTTACTCCAGATGGTTACTTTCTGCATTTTTTATTAGTGATATCTTCCTTGTGAGAGTTACAATTACAGATTCATCCTGGCATATTTTGGCCGATACGACAGAGGCCATAAATTGTGCTTGTTATTCCACCATAATAGGCTTTTATAAAGCTTCTGTGTGTGTAAAATAAGACGAGTGCCCTCGACTTTTTGATAATGACTTATTTATTTCAGCGATATTCTTCTTTCTCAGTTTGCAATGGTAAATCAGATCAAGGCAGCCTGCTATTCCACTATTGTTAATTTATTAGCGAAATCCAGTGCTAAAACTCACCTTTTCTGAATTCAAACGAAGGAATCTTTACCTCAAGACGCGTAGAATCATTCTCGCTTTGTTGAACCTGGAAATAGCGTTGTAGAATAATCTTAATCGCCAATGATAATAATAATAATTTATTATACTGAAATTAAATTATTTAATCAATCATGGCGTACATAAAATGCATGCAGGCACATTCTTTATACAGTGTGTTTCATGTAAGAGTTGGCTAATCATGCGGGTTTCTACATCGTGGTGGCCGCCACGGCGGCGGAAACCCGCATGATTGGCCAACTCTTGGGTGAAACACACTGTAGAATTAATTCTATTTGCTAGAGCACTGAGTGCTGCTTATTTAAATTACCATACAGGGAATCGAACCCAGGGTTCCCTTGTTTCGGTATTAACCAGCAGAGTATATTATTCTCAGAGTATATAGGGGCAGGCTCTAAAAAACCGCGGAATCCTTCCCTCGGGAACGTTGCGATCTCTTTTATACGCCTTCTGCAATATTCTGTGCGCCTTCTTTAAAAATACACACCAAGCCACTCTCGTGGTTTTTGCTAGCGCCATTCTCTTTTCTTTCTGCTACCCATTGTGTGTGTGTGTGTGCAAGTGATTAATTATGCATTTCTTTTGTTCGCAGGTAAGTGGTGCAGCACTCTTTACCTTGTGAAGTCACTTCCTTTTCTTGGTAAGTGACTATGCTTGTCTTTCTGTAATGGTCAAGCGATAGACCTAAACTTTGAAGAGTAGTCGTGATGTGCCATTCAGGACTACCGTGGTTTATGGTGTAAACGGTGATACGCAGCTAGTACTATTCTTTTTCGTTACGGTAAAAGGTAGCAATAATCGGGATTTAGTTCTGAAGTAATTACATCGTTTATAAGCTTTGTGTAAATGGACATTTATGGGAAAATAAGTAGGCTACCGTAAATATCTGACACTGTTTGAACTATCGTTCAGAAACACCCCGAGCAATTCCGTGTATTCATTCGGGATCCAAAACTTCTGTCGTTCATAGTTTTCAGGCCTTTGTCTGAAATTTATTTTTGTTCGAGTGCCCAGAAATATGGTGTTTCTTCTTAAACATTCGAAAGAGACCTTCAAATAGTCTAGCTATTGTTCGCCTACATAGCCTAATCATCACTATGTAAAATGTAGACAATACAGTTATCTTCAGCTTGCTTCATAAGTATTAAGAGCCCAAGAATGTCTTCCGTTCAAAACAAATAGGCCTATTTCATTCCCAACCACTTAGGGTTAATTAAATCACGGACGATGAAATGGGCTGGACATGTTGCGCGTGTGGGAGAGGAAGGTCGTATCTCATGAATATTGAATGGGAGACTCGAAGGGAAAATACCTTTTTTAAGACCTAGACGTAGGTAGGAGGACAATATTAGGATAGATTTAAAGGAAGTAGGATTTGCGAGGGATGGTTGGATGGAGTTAGCACAGAATAGGGTTGAGTGGTGGGCACAGGTAAGCGCGGAGTTTGCAGATCTCATGTCATTAACCTTCGGTTAAGTGATATTCACAGGTGAAAGACGTAATCAGCAATCCTCTCTTTCCTTATTCTAAGGAACCTGCAGGACATATCCTCATTATGAGCTGCATTCTATTAGACACAAAGGTTTGGTGATTTTACCTGACGTAAATGTGATTTTCGGAAATGAGTTGCTTAGCAACAATTCGAGGGCAGGAGAGAACCAATCTAGCCGGGTTAACTAACTCTTGTTTACCAGCTGCTATGTAAATGGAAATGAGTTGAATATTTTAAACCTTGTTTAGTTTCTAGGGCCAGCGTAATTGTTTCAATTTGTTAGCATTAAAGGAAATTATATTTGAGTGGAGGTAATTTATTTACATAGAGCTACATGTAGTCAGAATAGAAATTAAACGAGTCGTGCTTTTCCTGTTCCATAGCAATTATGTTTAAAAAAGTACAGTGAAATAAAAATTACGGGTACAATGCATTCTTTTCAGCATGCATGGCTGCACTGATTCGTCCATGTCCCTCAAATTCAGTATACCTATTTTCTCATATATTTGGTGTTTTGCCTTTGCTAATGTTACAGTTGTAATACAAATTAGAGAAACAAAGAAACATGTAATATCAATGTTCATTTGCGTTCGATGGAAATTGACTTCTGATATATCGAAATTCAAAATATTTTTACTTTCTCTTTTACTACTATCTTACATGATTAAAGTTTAATTTTTCGCGTTTTTTTTTTTTTTTTTTTTTCGGAAACTGTTTTGTTAAAATTTTGAACATGAACTCCTTATACTAAGGGCTAAATTATTATGTTTAAAAAAAATTCATAAAAATTATCTGAAAAGTAATTATAAGTTATGTTGCGTGGCTAAAAGTACATCTTTGCATCAGGGAAAAAAACACGCTTTTTGCAATAAATCTCTCAATCTACATCATAATTATTTGAAGTGAGAAAGTTTATTGCACATGCTTCAGAGAGAGAGAGAAAACAGTTAATTGGCATCACAATTCTCTGTAATATTTTTCAGACTTCCTGGCCAGCATTGATTTCGTGATCTAACCCCAGAGGCACTAAATTCCATAAACTTTTATGAGATCGTATGTCATAGCACAAGATTTGCAATATAAAAACAGATTGGAACGTTGTCTATTTTACCTTACAGAGGGAAGAGTTCTGGAGGAGTAGAGAAGGTACACACAATTACGGGTATAGATCATGTTTATATTTTTTTCTGTAGCGAAATGGAACATACAAGTTTACACATGAACTTTGTTATGGCACGAACGCGATGTGGTCGGTATAACGGTACAGATAATGTTGCAGGCTCTGATTCAGACGATGAATCTTGTAGTCATCTAAACGGGTTCTTGTAGAATACAACACGCAGTTGTTTTGCTTGCGGGAATCAAGACTGGTTAATATTCTTCTTCACTACAGAGATCTTTGTTCTTCTAGACAATTGATAGCGGCAACCACCCAGAACGAATGAGCTGGGCACGTTGTAGCAGAGAATTCACAGAAAAAGTGTTGATGAATTTTAGGAGGGTGCTCCTCGATAACCTGAGTTTTATTTCTTTGATTTTCGTAACGATAATCTTGAAGAGATATTTCGAAAATTAAATACATTATTAATTATCGTAATTTATTAACATCTAGTACTGGTATTCACATAAAAAAGCAATTTTTAAAAATATTTCTGTTGCCTTAAGAGCATTTCGTTGATTCTAAAATTGTTATTATAATATTTCATATTTTTTTTGTTGTTTATTGTTATTATTATAGTCTAGTGTCGTAATTTTGTTTTGCAGTTTATACTGTTATGAAGATTCTTTGCCTGATAATGAATCACGTTTTATATTACACAGATTTTTATTAACTAAATTAATGTTTATCTATGTCTTGGTAGCGTCGCGTATTCAAATTCGATAGTACAAAAGTGCAAATCCTGTGTTGGTCAGTAGCAGATTTTATTTTTTCTTTTACATCCAGACTTATAAGAATTTAAATTCAGTTGTCTTTGGCTTTATATGTGTGTAGAATATTAAAAATATGCCCGAAAAGATTATCGCCTTCGATAAGTTTCTAAATGACAATAATTATCCTAGTCATTGATTGGAAAGTATGAATACATTTTTTATCCTAGAGCTACGAAAAGACAATTTGATGGAGGGCCTTCAAAATTAGAGTAATTTTAACCGACATGGTAGGAAACTTGTCCTGTAGATGTTCCTGAGCCGTGAGGTGATTGATAGCGGACGATTCATTAAATCCGGAATTCAAGCGCTTCATGTGAGATCGTCGGCAATAAATCTACCCTTCTGATTGATTGATTGATTGATATCTCGAGCACGCAAATTCTGGGTAATATCATAAGACAAGGCTTTTCCAAATGTATCGCTGCAGATTATAATGTATCATCATCGTTCTATGCCCTCCGAAATCTGTGTGTCATAACAAGTGACACTTTTATAATTGGTGAATAATGGAAGGTATTTTCTCAATTCATTTCAAACGGTTGTAAATTATACGGTGGATTCTATTTTGTGACATATACCTTTACCTTTCCGTATAATTTGTTTCAGTCCGCTTCACGTTAGGTTTATGTCTTCATGCATTATGTATCAGTTTTCTCAAGAACTCTCCTTGACATGTGTAATGTGCCTTCCGTTCATGCATTTCTGTAACTTGATATATTTCCTGAGGAATTAACAAGAGGCTGAATTAATGCCACTCTAGGGACTGTACTAAAGTTACAAAATGCTACAGGCGTAGATGATGTGCTGAATATAACAGTAAATATTAAACTACCCATGTAGAGAGAAAGTGAACTTCCCCAAACCAGCGTTGGGACATGCTGTTTTTAATTAGACTCACGTGGCTAATAATTATTCTATTTTATTATTATACTGTACATTTTCTTAATTTTTAATTCTTAAGATGCTTTGTCAGTTAGCTTTAGTCTTAGTCAATTAGCCTTACAGTATTGACTTCGTATGTGAATTATAGTAGACGAAAGGACGAAATTCCAATAAAAATTACAATTACGGTTGGGGTAATAGTACTTCAGTTAGTTGTCCTTGGAGTAGAAATCGATTAATATATTATTTTATTACTAATAAGTATAATTATTTATATGATACTATTGCCAGAATTAAGACTCATTCATTCAAGGAAAACGTGATATGGAACAATTTTCATCTCAGAACTCAGAATAATAACCGGTAAACAGAGTTATTACAATAACCTTTGAGCCATTCTTGTTTGTATACGTATGCCGTCTGAAAGTATCAAGCTTTGATTTGTAAAAACGTTTAACGAAATTCAGTTAATGTCTTGTCAAAATTCTGACCATTATGAGAAGGGGAATATTAAAAAACTATTAGTTTTATTCCATATGACGAACAGAGACTACACTTAGCCTACTATTGAATAGACATATGCATATGCATTCTCGAACCACAGATTATTGTCTCTGTTGGACATTGCATGATAATATTATAAAAGAAAAATTCCTCTGACACTGGGATTTAAACCCAGGACCTTTGGCTTTCCGTGCCAATGCTCTACCAACTGAGCTAAGCCAGATCATGTTTGTTTCACATCCTGAACAGAACTATGTTTTCCTTTCTACAGGCGTGTATCCTTCATAGTACCTCTAACGATCTAGTGATGTAGGCATTGTATTTGCATATGCGTGTAGCATATTAGCTTCTGGAACAGTACTGCATTATTTCATTACGACATCTGAATATGTTCGCATATTTACAACTATAACTGTTGTTAGCGAGAAATTAATTTATTTGAAGTGTACGCGTTCCCATTTCTGTTGCCATGCAAGAGATACAAACCCTAAGGTAGCAGTTTATTCAGTTCACAGTATGAGTTGTTAAGGTATCTACTCTCTTTAGCGCATTAATTTACGACTTTGTAACATACATGTGCAGAATCTCTCTTACATGCAACATTTCTGCTTATGCAGCACTTCTATTGTAATGTAATATAATTACCCCTCCATTTAGATAATTTATTGAGTCATGTATCAGGCTTAAGTATTTATCCCTCATCCCTCATTGCTCGTTCTACGAGGTATAGGCCGAATGTTTCATGTGTAAATTTCTTACTTTGCTTAGGTAAAATTGTAACGTATGCTGAGTGAAACTGTTTCCTTGTGTAGAAATTTTAGTGTGAAAAATCCTACAAATTATAGTGTTTTTATGTATGTGTGATTTTTTTTTTAACTATCGTGTCTTGACATCCATCTATTGTTTGTTCCCTCATCGATTAGATTTCCATATGGCTTCACCAGGCATAGACTTTTGAGGTCCCCTTAATCCAAGAATATAGATTACTTTAAAATAAAATTCTGCATACCAATCTCTATCGTAAATCAAAAGCAAAAAAGTCATGTCGTAAACTACATTGTAGTAGACATCCCAAATATGTGAAAAGACGCAAACGATACGTAGTATTTCCTTAGCTTACCTGGCTTACCTACACATTCATAGTATATTATGGAACGAGATTATATCTAATGGCTTTTATTAAGGTACGAGAATATTTATGTAAAGAAGGAAGCTAATTCAATTAAATGTTTTGAAATTTTAGAATTATCAAACAAATGGAAATCATTTGGTAAGTTCTCGTAGTTTTTGTTTTCTTCGATATATGGCAACTGATGGCGTGCAGTCTAGTCAAAGCTTGTTCTTGGCCTTCTTGAAACCAGATTAACTCAGTTTAGTATAATATTAAAATTAACACGAACATTAGTGATTTTATTTTAAATTCAAATTGTTTATTACGCAGTTTCATTCGCTGCTTGTTTATTACGCAGTTCCATTCGCTGCTCTCAAGGCTTCAAGGTCCTTCCGTTTTCGATAATAATCAGTACCACATCAGGGTTTTAATTAACATATGTATGTTTTAATGTAACATATTAAGATACTATAGGCATGTTACTATGATCGAACGACAAAAGTTCTGTGGTGCTATTTTCTTGGAGTGGCTCCCATAATTTCCAGTATTTTTCGTAGAAATTATCCTAAATGTAGTTATAAACTAATGACTCGTCCACAGGATCGAAACAACTAATTCTCTCTATGGGAGCATCAAGACAATTGAGGGGTCTATTAGCAAACCCGTCAATCTCCATTTCGAGAAAATATAGAGACGCTAACTTCTAATGAACGTTTAATGCATTTCCTGCTACATATTTAGTGCATATGTTGCAAATCTGAGTTCCCACATAAAGGAAGAATTCAGATTTGCAATACATACATTAAATAAATACCAGGAAATGCATTAAACTTTTATTACAAGTTAGGGTCTCTTGTCTTTATAGAAATGGAGATTGCCGGGTTTGCTAATAGACACCTCAATTGATTGCGCATTACTGTAGTGCGGTCGCTAATCCAGTGTGATAATCGAATATGGAACGTAATGTCGTACATCTGTTTGTTTTATGTAACTTATATACACTTGTGTTACAGAGTTTCATATCCGTGGAGCAGCAGTTTAATCACTTCCACTTTTTCATTAGCACATTAATTTAGGGACACCTATGTGTGTAATCTCCTCCTTCTTCATACAACGTTTCTGCTTGTGCAGCATTTTAAAACAAATTTACGAGAGGCTAGGTGCATGGGCGTCCTCCATGTTGTATGTCATGGTGGTATTGCGAGGTGAAAGGCCAGAGAATCACGATTCACGCGTTCTTCGTGCACTTTTATCGGGCCTCGTAATTGGGCTTTTGTTTCTGTACCGCTAGGAGAGTAAGTTGTGATTGAGGTTATTTATGATCGAGTTGTGTCAGAAATGCGATTCGTATCCCAAGCACGTACGTCTGCGAGGCCGCTGATGGCAACAGAACAATCCACTAACACGGCTTCCTACTGTATCAACTTTCAATTTCCGTGCAAACCCTGCTTCGGCTTCTAAAAAAATTATCGTTCCGATTCCTTATCATCATCTTACAGCCTTACTAATAAAAGCTGCTTATATCTGCGTTGAACGGTTGTTTGGTTGTTCACCGTGTTTGTTCTGCATAAGCCGCATTACCAATAACGGGTGTGTAACTGCCGAGTTTACATCGGGTTTGTACGTCCAACGTCATCAAATACGTCACTCTATTTGTGACGTTACTAGCTCCTGGCTATGAAGGGACTGCTGAACGCCATCTATCGGTGCAGCGGCAAACAACGATGGATCGTCTGCAGAGTTTCAGTATTTCATTATATTGTTTTCAGAAAGCTGTAATCATGGGTACAAGTATGGAAATATGTCCCGCAAACAAGGAACAATGTTTATAATTCCGCAAAAGCAGCTCAGAATATGCGTTGCCTCAAAATTCAATCTCAGACATCTACGAGACGACCAACTGTTACGGATATCGGCCATCTTGATTATTTACGTCAAGTTTATACAAGGGTGCCAGGCCGTGTAAAGGTTGCACACATTCAGCCTTATGCAACGATTATTAGTACAGTTCTTCTCCTGAGCTGTGTATATTCCTGGTATAAATGTTACAACTGGATTATTAGTAAGACTGTTAGTATATACAGTGCAACTTATATGAATCGACAACGTATGGCAACTGTGAATCCAGACGAATACTGTAGTGATATACAGGCACATTATATTTGATTGCCTGAATTTGTGAAACTTTGTGGTTTCATACGTATAGGTCGGTCTAGAAAAAAAAATCCTTGAAGTTTACTTATGTTACAGCAGCGTTTCTCAACCTATGGTCCGCGGACCACTGGTGGTCCGTGAAGATGGTGCAGATGGTCCACAGACATAATTGAAAGATATCATAAAGCAAGTGGAAAGTAAAGAAGTAAACATTTTTCACATAAAATGGACACTAGATGTCAAAGTTCTTAAAATCTTCGAAAATACAGGTCCTATCGCAAGTTTCCTTACTTTTGCGGTTACGAACCACAGGTTGTACCCCTGATGCCCTGACGTCTATGGTTCCCTCTTTCATTCGAAACCCTGAAAAATAAGACTTTGTCGGAATTTGTTATTAGAGGCGCTCTCTTAACAAGGGTTTTATGCATTTAGATTTATTTGTTATATTGACCTATAATTAATACCCCAAATATTAAGAATATAGGCCTATATATAGCATACTTTTAAAAATTGGATGTAAAATTGGGGGTCTGTAAAACGTTTTAGACATTTTAGAGGTCCTCGGGTTCAAAAAGGTTGAGAAACGCTGTGTTACAGTGTTTTACACAATGCTAGCAAATTCGTATTTTTACTCTTATAAATACTGCACTATTTGTTTAAAAACAAATTTCGCACAAAGCGAAATTCATTTCCAGTTCTCTTCAGTTGCAGTTTCATTCAATTCAATATGATAAGACCCTCTTATAGTCTTAGTCTGTACACATCAGGTCTAATTTGGTTTATGTGATTAAATATTTCGTTTGTAATATTTTTGCAGTAATTTTTAATAACGAAAAAATAGTTTCCACATCAAAATATGAAATACTTTAAGTTCTTTCCGTTAAACACAAGATACCTATTCGAGGTAGAAGTTACATGTGTTTCTGCAGAACACTTTATTTTGGAAAAGAGTGTTTCTGAGCAAAATTACCACTCATTTTGGACCTTTTTATATTTTCTTTCCATGGTTCGACCAACACATACTGAAAGGATTTATTTAATTTCCTCAAAATGCAACTGCAGAATAACACTGGTTCGAGAGGTATTGTGGGAAACAGCCAGAGCTTGTGGTTTAACACGTAGACAATCAGTTGATTCCGTGTAGCAATAACTAAAACGAATGTAGGTGTTCATAATTATCTCCCAGTAGTAAAATGAACATTGACATTGTGTGTTGCACGGGAGTTTGTGATTCATATAAGTTTCACTACTCATTTCGGAAATAAACTGCTGTTCCATAACCCGTTGATTTCTCCGTGAATTATTCACATTTCAATAGAGTTTTGCAATTGGTAACCACTATTTATACTGTATCTGCAGCGTATAATGCTCGTTTCGCTGCGGAATATTTAACAGGTACTTTGCAGGCGGGAATGAAAATCAGCAACAGCTTGAATGTGAGAAGTATTGACATTCGCGTAAGTGCTGAATTTTTTATCACCTCGGGCCGGTGATGGTTTGTAGTCTCGCTCAAGTTAATTCGGTTTTCTAAACTGCTTGTCTACCTGTTACGCGATTATACCGTACAGATGTAGCACTGATGAGGTAACCCAGGGGTCGCCAGTCTTGTAGTGCCTCAGTGTAAAACCCTTCCATTGCTTGAGTAAATCAAATGATGCTAGAATAAATATTTGGCTGTTCAGAAGCTCCAAGATTTGCAATTATTTTTCCTATTAGGAAGGTTTGTGTTCGATGCTTGTAGGACTAGTGTGAGCATGGATCCTTCTAAAGACAGTGAGCGCTTATTGGCTTGACAAGAAAGTCAGCGTTCAGAGGGAAAAATAGCCAGACTCCGGAGAGATATCTTTTTTATTCTCCTTATTAATTATGAATTGTATTTATATACGTAAAGAAATTGGCAGGGTTTATGATCGAACCTTTGGACTACCTAGGTCGCATTCTTTTGTAATGACTTTTTTTGCTTAATGGTAATATTAAAAATTCTTGTAAAAATAATAAACCCAATTCAAAATACAATATTCCCCCAAACAAGGATTATCTATACGAATTAATATAGACAAAAGCAATCTGAATACAGGAGCAAAATGATGATAAAGGTAATTGGATTAACACTCACTGGTATAGATATATGTAGTAAGGTAAGTAGGCCTGCTCGTTAGATGCGCAGTATTTGTTCCCAGCATGTTTTTCTACACCCGGCTATACAGTAGATAATAAATTATTTTTAATATATAAGACTTTTAAGACCACGTTCAAGACCTAGACGTAGGTGGGAGGACAATATTAGAATAGATTTAAGGAAAGTAGGATTGGATGGAGGTAGCACAGAATAGGGTTGAATGGCGGGCTCAGGTAAGCGCGGCAATGAACCTTCGGGTTCCATGAAAGTGATAATATCCCTTTAACTTGCTGGGGAATTGTCTATTGCCATTGAGTGAGTAAGTAATTAAATAATATATAAAATGCTATATTTTCCGTGGTGGTGTACAGAAATGCTTTTAAACATTGAGATAAAACTAAGAAAATTTCATTAATTCGGTATTTTCAGATTCGTTGTACATGGATCTCTAATGTAACCACTTCTATCTTAAAAACACGGTTTTTTCCTTCGGATTATCGTAAAGCTTTCCGGATATAGGCGCAATTCTTTAGAAATCAAGCTTCCCTTTGAATAGATGACTAGTGTGTTATTGGAAAAAACAGAAAGAAGCACGTTCCTGGAGTACGGGGGAAAATATACAGTTCAGTTTATGTCTTAAAGAAGGTTGTATTGTACACGATATATTATTCTAAGTCATGAAATCCCTTCACTTTACTTCAATAAAACTTGCTACACTTTCTACACCGTAAATATCTATTGTTTTAATTTTTGTCATGCCTAAGTAAAGATACCAAAGCTATGAATATCTATTAAGCTACCGGTCTTGATTAATAGCTTGATGTAATTACTATTATTAAATAAATTATAGCTGCCCTGATTAACGTTGGATTGGCTTGGTAATACCCAGTATCCTTGCTGTGCAGTGTGCAGTGTTTCACATTTGTGTAATGAATTAACGGTCATGAATGCGCCTGGGATTCTGTCGTGTAGGCCACACGCTATTCCACTATGTCAGAGTAGTTGCCTGTCCGTCACGATAGGGTCATAGACTACGTGTAAACATATTGAGCATTGGGCTCTAAAAGGACTGTTCTACTTTGAGGTCTTTATCATGTTTTTCCGTTGCTAATGTCTAGCGGTCTTCATGGCGATGGGAGTGGCAGACTGATCAGAGAACCCCTCTGTCCCTGTGCGTGTGACCTGTATTTATTCCTCTCGGTTATTAAATTTATAAATTAATTATAGTGATGTTTCCCAAGGCACTACCAAGTATTTAACCTTAAGTTATATGTAATTAATTGAAGTGCAAAAGCGTTCTTATTTATTTCATTGATGTTGTGGCTGTAATTTGAATAATTGTATATAAACTTGAAATGCAGTCGTCAGTCGTGTTGAAAATTAGCGTCACCACTTGAATTTAATATTTACGCTTGAAAGTTATATATATATAAAGATGTCATAATGTACAGTATATTTTGCGGCTCCAGGCTTTTGCACATATTATGGCCATTAGTTCGATATATTATAGCTGTGGGAGGAATGAGGGATTTCGTTAGACTTGTTCAACTCGGAAGACCATGTCGGAGTACCAGGTTGGCGTTGTTAATGCTTAATAAATACTTGCTTTTGCTGCCATGTTTTTTACTAACGAGTCAAGAGCTCACAAGCAGGGTCTTAAAAAATGTGTTAAGAGAATAAATCGTCATTCTTTTATTTAAAATTACATTCGTAGAAGTCTTACTAAAATCTTACAATTGCATTTACTTTGGTGGAGTCTTACATTTATAGTTTTATGATTTGCCTTCCAACTTTATCCACTTTAAAACTATAATAGTGTTCTTTTCTCTCTCTTCCTCTCCCGAGATTTATGTCGTTCACAGCTGTACTCTCTTGGGACAGAAATTCCTATTCTACTTGCAGGGAAGAAAGAAAAATGCAGGTGACTTTTCCAGCGAGAGCTTCCTTAGCAGTGTTTTCATCTTCTTCACCTTAAAGAAGCCGAGATCATTTTAAAAGATTTTGCACTTTTAATTTTTACCATATTGCTAATCCATTTTTTTTTCACAGTTTTCGTTCACCTGTAAGTTACTTCAAATCGCGAAAAATTTGAGATAAATAATAAATAAATAAATAAATTAATTAATTAATAAGAAATAAATAAGTATAACCCCAAATATAAAGATTTCATGGAATTATACTCTGTAGTCATGTTAGGCTTATTTGCTGTATGTGTGCTTCGAGTTCGCTGAATACTATCTTCCTTATTGCATTGCTTTTATTTCTAAGATATATTTGAAGGGGGAAAAAAATCTTGGAAAAATCCATTTAGCAGTTGCTGTGACGCTGTCCTTCAACACTTTCAAATTGCCATTACTTTTTTGGAATAACATAAGCTTAATTGCTTAAATATCGTTTTGCGAAAATCAACAAGTAAGTTAAACTGTTCTCTTACTATATTCTACCGAAATTCACTATTTTATTATAATTATTGTGGTTGTTTAATTTATTTTTAAAGTGCTTAAGTATTACGATACTACATTATTCTTTAGGATTGGTATTCTGCAACTACTTCTAGAAAATTGTTACGTATAAAGAAATCTTATAGTAACACTAGCAAGTTTATGTTTCTAGGCAATTTTTTCTCCATCTATAGTGAAGAGAAACAGTCTAATAAAATTGCAAATGCTACAGGGGGAGTAGCTGATAGAATTCACTTCCTGGTGTATGCATATGTGCGGATATAAAAACCTGGTTTGCTGTTAGTTTGATCCATTGAACCATGCGGGGTGACCTCAGCTGACATTGCCTTGTAAGGAATGTGGAACCCGTTATCCCCGCAACTTCTGATGGCATACGTGAACATGTTACTTGCTGTGAAGTTTCTCTATAAATCATCAAGCCATATCATTATTCTCAGATAAACTCTTCAAAACTTGCGTCAACCTGTCACCGTCTTTTGGAGCGCCTAATTTATAAGCTTACGTGGCATATGGAATTTAAAGTTTATATAATGGATAATGTATTAAAATATTCATATTTCAGGTGTCTGAACATTTCATTTCTCTCTTTATTTGGTGGCATTATTTTTCTTAATAATGTCATCAAAGTAGATTCTAACCCTCTGATGATGTCGAAAAAGATGAAAAGTTTCGGCACGTGAAAAATATTTTTCAAATGTTAAGCTTTACTTCTCAGTTCAATGTTGACTTCCTTAAAGGATACAGTATTCATATTCATGAATATGAACATTGGTTTCCTGGTATGATTTGCTTATCATGTTTTGCTGTGGAGGAAAGATGAAAGAAGTAAAACACAAAATACTTTTTGTCTGCTAGTTTCTAAGTTACATTAAAATATGACTTAACGATGCAGTTGCTCAATACTCTTTATTTAGAGAAAATGCAACAAAATTTCAGCTACTAATAAAACAATTTACAGGGAAAATAACTTTTTCCACGTAATTTCTATATTCTACTTTTGTTATATACAAAATCTTGAGTATAATTTCTTATTATTTTGAGCTTCGTGAAAATCTTATGTTCCTACCATAGTTGCTTGTTGCAAAAATGATACGAATAATTCCTCCGAAGACAAAATATGAAAGGGGTTAAGATATTCAAAGAGAGCTTTAATTATGATAATGGTCACAAGAAGAAAGATTAAAATAAACTGAAGGAGAACTATCGGGATAAACAGTCTCATTGTATAAATGAAATGCGTACATTTTCAGTATCATCAACGTTACTATTAAACAAAAGGACTGGCTGAAGGAGTTGAACAAGTTTTGAGTCTTGTAATCACAAAACAACCATAGAAGTTTCAAGATGAACTTTAGTTTGCGTAATATGACCTGTCTTGGTGGGTTGCGGACAGGAAGGGGAAACACGAAACACTGGCAGAAAAGCTAATGCTGTAGATGACTCACAAGTATCCGGAATTACATCAAACAACTTTTACCACGGGCAGCAAAAAGCACTCCGCATTCAAACAACCTTGCTTTAAAAAGTTCCGAGTTTTGCATTTCATACATAGAGCTGCACTCGCAAATTGCAGTCATGAAACAATAAGGCGCCGTACAGTACATTTTGCAATGGTATTGTTTCCAGTGATGACATTTTGTTACAATTTATAGTTGCAGGACAATTAAATATTATTTGCAGACTAGCAAACCATGTTAATGGGCATAGTGGAATATGGAATAACTGCCGACTGCAGTATATTGCAACATAATTATCCCATCCCTGAGATAATACTGCATAAAGCTATGATAAAAATGTATTCTGTACTTGCACCTAGAACGTTTAATGCTTGTACTATCGTTGGTCATTCGTCTCTACAAAATGTGTTACGAAATAAAATGATTTATGAAGATATATGAGGACATCTTGAGAGTGTTCGAAAACAGAGTGCTTAGGAAAATATTTGGGCCTAAGAGAGATGAAAATGGAACTGAAAAAACTGCATAATGACGAGCTTCATAACCTGTACTCGTCACTGGATATATTAAGGGTAATTAAATCACGGATGAAATGGGCTGGACATGTTGCACGCATGGGGGAGGAAATACATCTATAAAATATTGACGGGAGACCCGAAGGGAAAAGACCACTTGGAAGACCTAGACGAGGACGAGGACCTAGGAAGGACAATATTGGGATAGAATTAAGGGAATTCGGATTTGCGAGGGATGGTTGGGTGGAGTTAGCACAGAATAGGGTTGAATGGCAATGAACATTCGGGTTCCATAAAATCTAATATTCCTTTAGCTTACTTGGGAATTGTCTATTGCCATTGAGTATGTAAGTAATTAAGTATGCATGAAGATATAAGTTAGGGATGGACAATGCCTTAGCAAAGTACTCTGTTATCAATTTGAGCACAACGTCCTTCAATAAGTGTACTTTATAGTATCAGATTCTTTCAAATAACTCGCGTTCATTCATAAAGAACACTTATATTCGCGGAAACTTTTTTTTGTAAAATCAAATTGTCTTTTTTATTTTCCGCCAACAGAAAATTCAGATTTTCTTTTTTTTTTATTTCACAATAGAGTTTAAAGTGATAATAATCATTAACACTAAGAATTATAAAACGCTTTAAAAAAAATTAAGGATACCGATAGACGTACCATCAATACACATTCGCATGCACAACATGTTGTATGACTTAAGGCTCACAGTATGTCGTGACTTCTTAATTTGTTCTGCAACTGTAACTTCTTTTTATTTCTCTTTTCCTGTAGCCTATGTGTAAGTTACACAACTACTACCTGTAAATCTGTTTGTCGTTCTTTGTATCCATGTTTTGTTTCCCTTAAGCAATGAAAATGGGTGGTTTTCTGTGCAGTGAACCAATGCAGGTATTCACCACACGTCCAGCAGAAACCGTTAAGTTTTGGCGAAGAGAGCACTGGTCGAGCGAGTCGCCATGATTTCGAAGTAATGATAAAATGTCACGGTCAGATACGCAACCGTACAGTCGTGCAACCGAGGTTGTTGATCTCACGAAAACCCTGTACACAGCCCATCCTAGCAAGTTTCTCATGAGCTGTACTCGTATCTTGTTAACCCGTATCTACAGATGCGATCCATGTCTTGTTTCCTTACATCTTAAAGATTTCTTGAGAAATTGTGTTCGTGTACACTGACTACAAGGTTTTGCTCTAGTTCATGTCTTGTACGTTACTCAGAAGTAGTTAATTGAATAGAGTTGTTTCTTTTGCCATTGATTATTTCATCAATTACATTTAATGTGTGTCTCTAACTGAACTTGATTTTAGTTTCATGAAATGTTAAGTCGTTTGAATTATTCTATTGTTCGGCAATCTAAGCCCTTGCTTGCTTTCTTTCTTAATAGTTTTTCACATTCTTTCTTGGAATACCAGATTGGGAGCTTCTCTCATCATTCGTTCTCTGTTTGATTATATCATATTCCCTTTTAAGCACGTTCTTGCTTGCTTTCTTAATAATTTTTCACATTGATTTCTTGGAATACCAGATTGGGAGTTCCTATTTTCATTCGTTCTTTGTATGATTATATCACATTCCCTTTATAATTGATTATACATGAAGGATAGTTATATGGTATTGTTACACAAAAAATAAAGGAGTTACAATAAAAGTTGTTTACAGAAACAAACAGTAATAATTAAAACACTATGTCTTCTTAGAATGAAAATAAAAATAAAACCTGCATTAAGAAAATGAACTGTATTTGACATTTAAAATCATATGTTCATTCTGGGTGCAATTTACTTTACTTTTCCATTATAGTTTCTGATGAATTGCTTCATAATGACCGTTATGAAAAAGTGATAAATCTCCGATAATATTTTCAATTATTTTCACAATTTTATTTCTGTTTCCAAATGTTTCTGACGATATAAGTTTTTGATGTTGGGTTAAGGAAAGTAAAAAGTTGGACGGGGTTTACTAAACTTATTTTATTTTTTATGTGAAATGTATATATGAATTACCGCCAACTTGTGTTGGTATTTCTTTTATACAGAAGCAGAACTTTCTTTATATGATAAAGCCTCTCTAAACAGAATGCTGCCTGCCTACACATAAATCTGCCTACTGTTTTCTCAGATGTAACAAATTAAGTCTTCCAGTTCAAGTGTTTACACCTTGTTTCTCACAGTTTCCTGAAACAAGCTCAGAATATTTTCAGCATCTGCTGCTTTTTTTATGTTCGTGGCTTTGTTTTGATGACAGTAATAAATAATTGCCGTTTATGAAAATACCTGTTTGGCACCACACTTGGTAGCATATTAAATAATGTATATCAGATAAATAAGTTGATGCAATGTACCGTATTAAATACAAAAAAGACAATACAAAGAACGGTTCTTGTATTTAAACATTATTCTCTGTACTTAAAAAAAAGTGTACAGAAAATATGTTTAAGTCAAGGAAACGCTGTCAGATGCTGATCATGATACAGGATTAAATAATTTTCACAGTCTATCCATCAATTGAGTATACCATTGAAACCGCAATTGAGTATACCATTGAAACCGCATGGGACAGATATTGATTTATATGGACATAGTGGCCAGTTCATCTTTGTATTCCTGTTACAATGATTGGTGGATATCCTTAAGGTAGATACGCTGTCTGGGACAAGCTTCAGAATGCTGACCTGAATATAGATACAAAATATAGGGAGTGCAAATTTGTAGTGCAGTCTTTATATTAGTGAATTAATATTTCAAAAGACAGTTTCGTGCAGCACGCATACACGCGACGCTGTAGCATGCGGGCACTCGAAACAACACAACTTTCATTATCATCAACTCTACTGTGATGATTGCTGTTAATGTTTTAGCAAACATGCCACAAACCGGCGTACGAAATACGAACACAATAATAAATCTGTCATAAAGTAATTAATTTAATATGATTGACGGAAATGTGAACTAGTGATGGACCTAGTTGTTTTAGTTGTCAGGTTGTGAAAAGCCATCTTGACAATAAATCTTCCCCAAATGGAGTAGATGCATTTCTCTATATGACAGGAAAAAATAAATTGCTTATCGTGTAATATTTCTTCGGTATTCACAAAAAGACGCTATTCACATAGCGGACAAGGATATAATACTCATGCTTTCATTTTAATTTTTTCCCCTAAATTCTCTAAGAATATTGTATGGCATCGCAAAATCATGAATATGATGGAAATAAAAATAGATAAACTAGGAAATATTTGATTCTTCCGTTTTGAATATTCTGTAGCCACAGTATACTATTTCCTCTCACTATAAGTAAGTTATAAGTGACAAACTACTTACAGGTAACACATTTTCCATTTTGTCTTACATTAGCTGTCGTGGTTAATTTGAAAAATATTCTTGAAATCGGCGAAACCTTAAAAACTAGCGCTGCCATTTTTAGGAAATCTATGATGGTAAATTTGGCAAACGGTTGAAGATAGGCGGTGAAGGCTTATTTCTATCTAAAGTATGAATTACATGAAATTTTGCACTTGTAAGTTGTCCCTTATTGTGCATAATTCCCAAGTGGTCAGCTTTGCCCGGCTAGAAA
Source organism: Ectobius pallidus (assembly GCA_964059195.1). Taxonomy (NCBI): domain Eukaryota; kingdom Metazoa; phylum Arthropoda; class Insecta; order Blattodea; family Ectobiidae; genus Ectobius; species Ectobius pallidus. The sequence continues at coordinate 185,309,250 of CAXKWD010000001.1, forward strand.
ACACATTGTTCATTCATTGCCTCAAGATCGAATGCAGTCTATTTCAATAAGATGAAAATGCCTTCGTGCCTAGCTTGCAGCTTTAAGGATAAGAAGAAGTTTGACGGAGAAGTTAACTTCTTGCACGTGCAGTAGTAGACAGAGGTTTGTTTAGCCAGCAGATCGATGTTGGAGTTCGCGTGCTTGCATCCAATACGGAGTGTTTATCTACTCTCACAATCAATATTATCACACACTCAATTAAAATTTCAATTGTCCACTTGAGAGCTTGTCACAGGTGTAAAGCAAACAAACAAAAGGGCTCCTTCCAGCGTGGAATTCCCTAAAGGATAATATAATTTTCACAACATCAACCTGTTACAGGATGCACTATGGCGTACTAAACTCTACGGCGGTTTGTCTTAATACCGGTTTGTAACATTTAAGAGAATTCCATACACCAATATACATTCGCTATATCATATACAGTAAAAATTATAATCGCATGATTCTGCCAGCCTGACGCAGTCAGTATGACACTGGCTTTCTGGGCCCTTGAACGTGATAGGCCAATGTCTGTAGAAATATGTGAATGTAGAAGAACTGCTGGATAAAATTAAGGCACATCGGCAACTATCACAACTATCAGTACACCCTTGTCGTTAAATAACCATTGAATCAACCAACCAAATTTCGTGATCTTATGAGGAGCTTTACTTCGACGTTAAAGTAATACCGTATTACAGCCTACATAATTTCAAATTGAGCAATATCATAATTTTATCACTGGTGAATAACAGCTAATTTGCTGGTCACGGCGTCAAATTACTCAGAAACATTAGTAGACCTCCTGTGTTTAAGGGTGCTGATCATTTTATGGTCTTCTGTCAAGAAAACAGGCGCCTACTAGATAATGTGCATGTCAGGAAGAAGGACAATAATTAAAGTCGTTAATATGGAGTAGTAAGATCTTCAACAAAACAAAAGTGGATCAGTTGTGGATGTGGTTGATTATATGGTTATTTAACGACGGGGATGCACTGCGACTTAGACCTGTGGCTGTACCCGGTGTGTCGGAATTTTGTCCCGCAGGAGTTCTTTTACATGTTTGTCAATCTACAGACTTGAATTTGTCACACTTACGAACACAAATGCCATCGACCTGGGCCGGATCGAACCCGTAACCTTGAACACAATCAGCGCAATACTCACTGCTCTACTGCCAGCTTAGCATATAACAACTTATAATGCTATATGGATCGGAAACGTGGACATTAAATATTAAACAAAAAGCAAAATTACAAAACACGTTACTGGAAATGATCAGTAAGAAAATCAAGGAGAGAAAATAAGGAATACTATCTTCAAACAATTTATGAATGTGGAGGCTATGACGAACTGGGAACCTGGGGGAAAGGAAAGCCGTCTGATAACTGGATGGATGGTGTAAAGAGGATCACGGTAGCAAGAAGACTTACAAGATGAAGATACGAAGGACAGACCACGGTGGAGGAGCGAAATAAGTTAAAATTAATAAATCGGAATGTACAATTAACTTATTTTATATTGTTTGGTTGACGGATAGCACAGTCATTGCGGAAAACCCCTATGGATAGGAATAATAATAATAATAATAATTATTATTATTATTATAATGATGTATAATTCGTTTCAGAGCTCAGTTTTCTTAACATTGCATGTCATCAACATTTCTGAATGTGTTTATGGAATACTTTTACTTGGTTTCCCTGAGCCTTGAATTCTGTGAACTGTGTAACGCTTACTGGTGGCGAGGTATGCAATATGCAGAGGATCATGAACTTGTGTTGGCTGCACCTTGAGGCTATCTCATAACCTCGAGCCACGCAATGTTCTGAGCTCCACAGGTTATGTAACAACACTATCATCTTCCTGACAGAATCATGTCGGCACATCAGTCCGTCCTATATTTGTTTATTTCTTGGCGTACTACCATGTAGAAATCTGCAAAATGGTTTCAACACTAACCGATGTGTTGAACATTAATCTATATTTACAGATCATTGCAGTGTTTGGTTATTATCAGTTAGTCTCTGGAATAATCATCCTTGCCCTTCGCCGAACATATTCAGTTCTGTGGGGTATGTTGTGGACACAAAATACAAAATGTATAAGATAGCGTATACATTATTATTATATAGAAATCTATTTACATATTTAGACATATTTAGATCAGATTGTCGTGTTCAACATTTTGCAAATATTTTTCATCTCGCTTCCTGTTCTGCACAATGGGAATCTTAGTTATTTCTTATATACAGTAGCCAGAGGTAACACGCGGAGACAAATTACCTATTTTATGGAACTTTTATGGAACTGATGTAACTTTCATGTAAGTTCGAATTTAGATTCGATAATAGACATATTTAGGCTATGCTCTTCGTTGAACGTTTATATTGTGTAGGCATACACTTGTTTTACCTTAGGCTAATTTTCTTTTTATCTTGATGATAGTTTTCTTATTTAATTTAGTTTACTTTTTCTTTCTATTACTGTATTATTAATTACTGTATCTACACTAAAATTTATTTTTATATTTTAAGATACCACTTATAAATAGTATTTAAAGTATTATAGGCCTATAATTGTAGATTGTCACATTATCATGGTAGGCAGGGCCGGCCAATGGTATTTTGGTGCCCTAAGGGAGAAATAATTTCGGCGCTCCCCCTAAATTACCACCTAATTCATTCCGTTTTGTACCATTTGATTAAACATGGAATTTCACATTCTCCAGCCTGGTATGGGTAAATGGTTAAATAAATTGATTTAAATTGGCCTAATTTGAGAAAGGCTTGTATTTATGAAGACCTTAAACATATCTAGATAGTATGGGGATTTAAAAATCTAAATGTTGCCGCTCCTAATTTTTTCTAAAAATTTCCCGCCCTAGTTCGCCTATGTGGACGAGCCGGCCCTGAGAGTAGTGTAACCCATGTCTTTTAAATTATTAAACTAGTGATTCTGTTTGTAAGTATCCAGTTCTGATTAGTCGTTGAGAGGCCTTAATTATAGGCGTACCAGAGGGAATAAATAAGTAAGCAATTGGATTAAAATTGGTTTTCTGGTTCTTGAAAAATATATTGTAGACACTACACAAAACTTCTTTGGTAGGCTGTGTTATTGTTGTAGCCTATACTTTGAAATGCGTTACATAGTCCGTAGATTGTTATAGCCATAAACCTATTTTCCATTACATTTGCTTTAAATTTAAATTTTCTTCCCAATAGGAATCAGGTCTATACAGCGTGTCATGCATATTTGGTGGTATGTATTCTGTGAATGGCTCGAAGGCAAGCATCGATGCCCATGGTTTAAAAGGTCATTGTTAAAGCTGCCTGGAGCCACGGCGCTGATGATAATTCACATCCTGGCTTTGATGAGACTCATTGCTATTCATATAACCAGGTCAGTTGGTACTCGTGCCTTTGATTTCCCCAGTGAGAGCCCATATGGTTTGCGGTTGCACTCTGATCATTTTGTAAAGAAGACTTCGTTCATATCCCGTGCTTGCTTATGTACTTCTATAAAGAGCTCCATGTTCGAAATTAGTTTTTTCTATCAGCATTAAACTTCATATAACTTCTATTTCAGAACCTAGCCCTTAAGTCTCATTTTGGAAGTGAGAAGACTGACATGTGCAATTGAAAAGGGACTGGTCTCATCAATAGGACCTATGATGGTAGTAATTTGAAGTACTGGTAGGTTTTCGCGATTGTTGACTTCCTTGTCGGTCAGGGGTTTAAGACGCTAAATAAATTTAAATTTCACGACTTCGCGAATGAAAATAAACACTTAAAAACCTGGCTTAACGTGTTTGCAAAATTCACTCGTGACAATTTTTATAGGCTACTTCTAAATTCGAATTATATGATTTGTTATTTGCGTTTTTCGCGATTTGTGTGATAATTTGGATTTCATTTGTATTATCTTAAGTAATTATCATTAAATAGATAGTAATGAAAGTTCAAGTAAGCCTTTTTTAAATTGTGCATTCAGGCTAGCTGTAGTAATTAACTTTTCTGAAGAGAGACCACTTGAAAGGCCTAGGTGGGAGGACAATAATAGAAAATATTTAAGGAAGGTAGGATTTACGAGGGATGCTTGGAGTTAGCACAGAAAAGGGTTGAATGGCGGGCTCATGTAAGCGCGACAATGATTGAACCTCCAGGTTCCATAAATTAGAAAATATCCCTTTAGGAATTGTCTATTGCCATTAAGTAATTTTTAATATACCGGTATCCAAGAATTTAAGGAACAAAAATTTTCCGAGCCTACGTACAGTTCAAAAGGATTCTATCAAATATAAATCTTGGACTCGGTTGTTCTGGAGGAGGCGTTCGCTAGCTTTTTGTGCTGTAGTGTCAAAACACATTTAGCCTAAAGCAGAACAGTATTGCTCTAGAATTTCTCAAGTGATGAGTGATGACTACAGGTCATGTGGTACGTTATCTTTTGGAAATCCTGGAGAACGCCGAGTATCGAATAACATAGAGGCACTCAGAGAAGTAGGTACGGAATCTCTCTCTCCATGTATGTTGAGGAAAGTAAAAAAAGCTCGGACTTTTGTGTCCGATTATTTATCTACCCAGAATGGAAGGGAGGACACAACAATGCACACATTCCTCACAGCGGCTGTGTTATGACAGTCCCGGAGTTTCTTGTAATGCAGGATAATAAATAATACGAAAACACCAGCAGTAGTGGATGCCGAGCCGATAAATCAATATATCTTTATATAAAAACATACCAGCATTACGCCAGATGCGACGTTACGTCCCAATCCCTGTGCTAGGATAATGTAGCTCTACACCAGCACATTCGGTAAAACTGTCCAAGGAGATAAAATGTATGCAGGAAATTTTATCCGAACACTTGTTCAACTTCTACGAATCATTTTCAATAGAAAAATCCCAACTATCCGTAGGCTAATTATTCGATTTGCGAAATATCCATGCGCGAAAATTTGAATTTCCCGCATCTCAATTCGAAGTTTACGCACGTCATTTCGAGTTTCCCGCACTTTGTTTCCTCGTTTTTATACTCTCCCGCAGTTAATTTCGGCGTCTTTTTTAATTTTCGCGCACTTGATTTCGTCATTTATGCCCAATGTGGCGACAAAATGCTGGAAATTCGAAATTAAGTGCGGGAAGTTTAAAATGTCGTACCAGTTCGGATTATTCGTGCTTGTCATGGTTCCAATTAACACGGAAAATAGGTGGTTGGCTGTATTTAGTCAATTCAGTATTGTCCACTTAGGTAATATGGTCGTTCTGAAACTTATTTACTTCAAAATTTTAACGGACTTCATATTTTCGAGTTACGGTACTTCGAAAAACTATCTGATAATTAATTTACATAGTTATAGAAACTCCTTAAGTTTATAGCCCTTAATTCTAACTCCTTAAGTTCATAGCCCTTACTTCTGAACTAAAATTTATAGATACAGTATGATTTTGTATTTAATAGAAATCGATAAATGCAATTTAATAAAGTATTTTTTGTTCGCCCATACTGTAATACGTATATTTCATGTGACGTACTGCTATCATGTTGATATCCATTTCGAAACAGATTTTCATGATAACACAGGTGTGGTATCAGTTCGAACACGGAACAATCTTGGGACCTTGAGAACAGCAAATCAAACTGCTTAATTAATAGCCTGTATTTAAAATAAAGTCAATTTTGTTCGTGTTAATTTTAATATTACACTAAATTGTGTTCATTTCATCTAGTAAAAACTCGCTCGTTTCAGGAAAATGGCCAAGAACAAGCTTCACCTTGACGGTACGCCATCAGCTGCCATTTCTCGCAGAATTATGTGAATTTGCTTACAGTTGATTGTGGCGGTGGGCCGATTTTTTAAATATTTATTTTATAAATCTAAAATCTCAAAACTTAAACTCTTAATAACTGTCATTTTAAGTTAAATTATAGGCCTGTTAGGTCCACAAACATCCCTCTATTTTAATTTTTTTTAGTACAATACTATATTGGGAGTATTGTCACAACACAGGTGAAATAAAATTAGCATGGATATAAATTTAATTAAGTTCTACTTGGTGTCTTCTTGCTTGAAATAGTAAATAAGCATAATCTCCAGATGTGCGGTTCACTTATTGGGAAGTATATGTTCCTCCAAAATTTCCCTAAGTACTCCAAAAAGCATATTATTTCCCTCTGAAAAATTAGTTTCTGCTTGCAGATACTAACTAGTTGTTCCGTGAATAGTAGACATCGCGTCCAAAAATATCTAACATCTCCCCTTCATCGCAGTGTTTAAAGGTTTAGCCAACGTTGTCCTTGACTTTTTAAGACAACATTGTTTCCACGGAAACAGTTTCATTGAATCGTTGAAAGAAACTGAACATTTCATGAAACGGAACCATTAAAACAGCCGCCACCATCTTGAAACGGGATCAAAAAATAAAACTCCTTACACATATGTCGCTTTTAGGCCTAATGGCTTCGAGAAACATTTATACAAAACTGGAAGAAGGTAGAACGCGTTTGGTCGAGACTGCACCACAAAGATGAAATTCTGCTGTCAAAACAAGACCTCGCTTAGCTCAGTCAATAACATAACGATCCTTTAAAAAAAAAAAAAATTCCTTATGTTGATTGAGTCGAAGAAAGAAAACGTAGACCATTAACATATATAAATAACCCAGATTTCGTGTTTTATTCGTAAACATAAAATTATGTTTCGGCGGTCAGAAACCTTTTAACTCCCAAATTTAACTTTTGTGCCTACTAACACATTTCGCGTTTGCGAGATTCACCCATAACATTTTTCCTCTTACTAGTTGACAGCAATAACCTAGGCATAGGTGGTTGAGTTCAATCACCGATATAGTAATGTGTTAAGCTATTACAGGAAAATGCGTTTGCGGGCATTAGCGATTCAACTTTTACCACATTTTAGGAATGAAAACTGCATCTGCCCATACAAGCTATTAATTAAACTTCGTCGGTGAAGTTGCTTCTGCTTATGGACTTCGGGCGTTGAAAACTGCATCTGCCCCTGCAAGCTATTAATTAGACTACGTGCATTACGTTACTGTTGGAGAAGTTGCTTCTGCTTATGGAGTTCGGGCGCTGAAAACTGCATCTGCCCCTGCAGGCTATTAATTAGACTACGTGCATTACGCTAGCGTCGGTGAAGTTGCTTCTGCTTATGCAGTTCGGGCGTTGGTTTAATCTAGGGCGGGGGTGTTTTATGTGTTTGGTATCACCTTAGGTCAGTGTAACTTTACCTGAAAAAGTGCCTACTTTTCTATTCCTCCACTATAGTAATTTAAATAGACTGATTAATTAATGGATTTTTACAGGAAATTACAGTAACTATTGTTCCTTTCGTTTTATACATAGATAAAATAGAAGTAGCAGGCTTAGCCTAATAATCAGAGCCCTAACAATGTTTTTCATTTATTTGAGAACTCTGCTGGTATTTCAATTTCCCAGAACAAATCAGATTTTTCGAAAGATCTCTGTAATATGATGGTTTCCTGCAACATTCCATAGAAAAAACTCAACCATGAAAGCTTCATACGTTTTCTGAAGAAATATCAAGTCATCCTGTTCCCGATGAATCGACGCTGAGAAAGAACTACCTAGAAGGATGTTATGAAGAGGTATTGGACAAAATAAGAGACAGTGTCGAGACAGTAAAATATGGGTGTCGATCGACGAAACGAGTAGGCCTATGTAGATGGAAGGTACTTATGCTCTATGCAAGTAAACTAATTGTTTTTATTTCCCCCATCAGGTTTTATGCTGTAGAAGAGAACAGTACAGGTCTTTTGTTTTACCACTTAAAGACATATTTTAAATAATTAACACTAGCCTACATTTTAATAAAATGTATTGTAATGAAACTTAAAAAAAGATATACACAATGTGTGAGTGGTAAAGTCATATTTTCAATTTGATTGGTCATATTGTAATGTTTTTTAGGTCATAAATGCATACATATATCCTATTTTTTTAGGTAATAGAAATCCGCCCCCTAGTAATTACAAATAAAGAGTAACGTTGTTCGTCATACATGTAAATCTGCACAAGATTTTGGATGAATTTAAATTAAAGAACTGTTTGAAATTCGACTTCATGTTATTTGATAAGACATTACATAATATAAGTTACTACTTTTGAACAAGTATATTAATTTATGCATTATATTAAAACTGATTACTAAGGTTCATTGCGATTTGTGCTGGAGAATTGAAGTTCTGAAGTTATTATTGCCTCGCAGTATCTTTTCCACCACTTCCATTCCATCAATTTACTCCACTCTATAATCAGTTTGAATCTTTCTCTCTCACATAATATCTTGTTCTGGAAGAGAATGAAGTTAACTGAATAATGAAATGTGAACTATAGATCTGTAAGAGCTGCAAGTTCTGTGAAGTTCCTGCAATCACATTTGTGCTGCTTCGTCTGGAAGTTATAATTTCTTCCAACTCGCAAGACAAAGTTCGACGAGTTACTCCACCCGCCCGTACCATTTCCGGCGTTTCGGTAGTTAAGCTCGCGGCATAGGCGCTATTACCTTATTAAATGGCAAACATAGGAGTAAATGAAGCGGCCTCTACGTAAATATCTGACGCTAATTGTTGTTAGTTAAGGGCGGCACCTCGATTAAAACCTGTCTTCTCTTTGTAGGGCCCACTAAATATGTAAACATTGCTCATTTAGAAATAAAAGTCACAAGTTGTTCAAACAAATGAACGTTAAAACAGGTCACTTTGTAATTATGGCGTTTGAAAACTTCTTTAATAAGCCTCCACTTGCCCTCAATTACCAGAGCAAGCATTAGTAGGTTAAGTTCAGTCTAATTCTCTTTAAAGGATTAGACGAACGTATGTGAAGAAGCCTAGTGGAATTATATGTAAATACTTGTTCCTTTGCGAATACTTCTGTTAATTACTAATTGGGTAAGGCATTTAATTACCAAAAAATTGCGAAAACATGCAAAATAAAATATGCATTCAGACCTAAAACATTAAAAAATGACACCTTAAAAAAATACCCATTATTTCTTGTAATTAGTCTTTTAGAAATAACGTGTTTATTTCAAAGAGGATTTAATGGATGACAGTGCATTATATTTAAATTTACAATATACCACACTCTTATTTTGTTACTAACCAAGTATTGTTATTCTTGGGGGAAAAAATAAGGCCTATTTCAGAACTGGCATGCCCATCAAATTGCCCCTAGAAAATATATGTCATTTAAACTGAAATAAAATATAATTTTTATTGCTAGAACACAAACTGCAGTGACTGTTTACAATAAATTTAAATTTAAATGAATGAAAACTTTACTGAGATTCTCAAATGTAAACAATTGTCTGATTTCTGAAGGTAGCTCCACTAATGTACCATGTGGAAATGTAGTAGAGTTCAAAATGCACATTCCTTCAAGATAGGAGTAAGCAAGTCTGCATTGTTTTCTGTGGACGTAATAATAATGAAAAATTCAAAATATAACAATGTAATACTTTTAAAAATCTATAAAAATGCTGAAATTTACCTAAAAGTTGTAAAAAAAATTTCCAGCTTCTTAAATAATTTCACTTTCTTAGGAAGGTATAAAAGCACGATATCATCAAACCGTCAACAAGTAATAAGTATTCCAAGAAAATGAAATCTGACCCAACGCAACTCCTTAACCGCAAACCCTCTTCCTTGACGAAAATTTGCGGCAATGAACTCATCTGTGAATATCTTTTACAAGGATATCAATGAAGTGAAAGATCGGAGACCGCAAGAAAGAAAGTGTTACTCCGTGAGAAAAATACAAAAACACTGAAAGATATTCTAACTGTAATGAAGATCATACAGTTAAACCGCATAGTAGTGATAGGACCTGTACTTTGAAGTATCGAGTTTATAAAGAAATAACATTCTGTGATGTAGTTCATCCTTAGTGCAACTTCCGTAATAACATTTGAAAATCATACTATAGCCTTACAGCAAAAAGTACATTCTTTTTAAGCACTTTATAGTTCGATGAGAGGGGAGTATGTAAATGCCGTTCATGTAGAGAGCAATAAATTTCCTCCAGAAGTACCTAGTTTACTAGAGTAATGTTTACATGCATCGTTATTTTTCACTACAAGCTTAGTTTACACGAGAAAAACACCCGTGAAACATGCATTATTTCAGCTACACATTGTAACACAAAACACGAGCAATTAAATACATTTGTCTCTTTCATGTTATGAAGTGTATTTTATTACACAGCATAGGCATGTTTTGTATGCAGTGAAGGAACGCGGGAAGTTCGTTCGAACTTCAGTTAATTTTGCGAATATTGTGATAAACATTTAGCTTTCAGGTAATTTAATTCTGAAGCTTTAACACACCATTTTTTACATTGATAAGTGGTAATGTCCATAATAAAGTTCTAGTTGCAGCCGTATTTCAGAGCATTTATTGAATATAATGATAGGCCCACACACATTGCTGGTGTTTTGTCTTTTCGGTCTTATAAACCAAGCGTGCTACTTTTTTTTGTGTATGTGTTATTTCGCCATCTTTTCCGTAAGCATTCACATAAGTTGTTTTAGAATTGATTTTTCTTCTTAAATTTTCTGATTTGTATGGATTTAACTTCAGCGTAAATTCTGACCGTTCAAAAAATAAAAAATAAGAAAAAATATATATGAATTGTATACAAATTGCCATCGAATCAGTTGACCGTCAAATGCTACAATGTTTCTATAAGTAACTACTATTTCCTGGACGGAAATGAACTATAGGCTTGATGTGTGCCGTGTTACCAACGCGGCTTACATTGAACATCTGTGAGGTAATTGAACAAAACTTGTTGAGTTTCTATTTCCACCAATACCAGTTTCGAGCTTTGAGTTTCACTAAAGGGTATATGACGAGTGTTTTAAACCCGTAAGTACGTGGGAATCATGTATGTCATTTTTATGGACATATTCTAATAAATCTGTCCGGCACGTGCTCATAAGTGTCCGTATAATCTGTGTTGAAACGTGAATGCTTGAAGCAGTGCTTTGAAATTTGTTTTCACACTGGTAGAGGGCAGCAAAAACATGGCACCCGAGGTGATGCAGTGGAATGGAAGCTGTGATGGACATGGTCTGCAAATTAAAGAGATCGCTCTGAATGGTGATGGCGGCCGAGTTACCTGCCATCACTGTCGTCTGAATGTGTTCCTATCAGGGATGCACAAATACATTGCCAGGGGTGGCAATAACGTTTCCACTAGTTGTGCTACCAGTACCCTGAACATTATAGAAATGCTCTCAACAGAATTGAAATACTGTGTCAGATAATTTATGCTGCTATATAGGCCATTTAAGAAGACCTCGTCCCAAACCACCGTCTATCTACAAACGAATATAACAACATTATACCATAATCCGAAAATCTGCACCGACAAAGAACAGGTGCTCTTGCAGTCGCGTGGATTTCCCCAGCGTTGCCGCTGCCATTCACAACTTCTCATTGGCAACATTGTACTGGGCTGCAGACAAGTGTGAAAACGCCTAATTACCTTTCTATTCACTGATTGACAGATTGAAGAGGATTAGGTTAACAGTAGGTAGAGGCAGTTCTTGGAAAAGAAGTCTAAGATGTGTCGCCCACATTAGGTCAGTTTTAAAGACATTTAAATATTTTCTTGCTGTAATATCTGAAGTAGTTTTAACTGCCTCAAAAACTATTAAAAAAACCAGACGAGAAATAATCAGGCCTAATTGAAAATGAGAACTATAACTCATGGAAAAATTACTTATCTTTGGAGATCAATAGCAGTAAATTATCCTTTTTATACAATAAAGTTCCAAATTTTCAATTTCAATTTTTGAACTAGAGGTATATAGGCTATATATATATTAATTTTTTGCTGATGTTGAATACATTCAAATAAGAAATTTTATTTTTCTGACTTATGGACTTATTTTTCTGGCAGGGTCGCATAGGTTGTATTACTGGCTAAGAATTGAGGAAAATCTGTAGAATCAAATTCCCATGTTATGGAATGCTTGTATAACATATTCTGGATCTTGCTTTTGAAATTTATAAAAGAAACGTAGTTTCACCATTTCATTTCCAGCTATGAAAGGTTGGATTTTTCAAGCACAGTTCGTTTTTGTAGTATAATCGCCTCACTTTGTCTTGTGTAGAGGTTTTAATTCGCAGAACGCTGTCAGTGACAGTGGTCATATTTCTCCGCTGCACAGGGAGAGGCAAGCAGTGTTTTATTTCTGGAACCAATCTTCTTTTATTTTGCGGGGGTGTAGGAATGTCTTCTTCCCTGAATCCCTGTCACTTTATCCTCCTACGTGGATGAAACCAATTTTGATACAGTCGGCTTTCACTTGAAGTAACCAGAAACTGATGTAGGTGGTGATTGTTAGTTCTGCCACTCAAGTTTGAAAAGACCTTTCTCTCTTTTGAGATCAGAATGATTCTTTTACAACTCAACATAATTGTACCTCGCTTTGGTTGAGAGAACTCATTAAGCTCCGTTTCCTTATCTGTTACGCTAATGGAAGTACTTCTTCAGTCTAGGCCGCCAGAGATTAGAATGTAAGGGGGTTATTTTAGTGAAGTTTGTCGAGTAAGTTGCTATGGTGGTTGGCCGCATTGAATCGTTCCCCGTGTAATTTCATACCGTACCCCGAATTGCATCCAGTCCACCAGAAACTCGGCTCCGGAATTGCGGTGACTGTTTTCTCAAGTTCTCACCAAGTTTTGACATAACCACTGCTGCTATTGTGTCATTCAACACTTGTTTAATCTTCACTCTGTTGCAACCATAATCTTAATTATGTGTAGGTCTAAGTAAGCAATTAAACAGTTTCATTGTGTTTCTTAATATTTCATATTTAATAGGCTATTTTATACAGTGTTAAAGAATAACACTGAAATATTTTACCTGTGTATAGAGGGGACATAGACATGCGACCTTATTAGGAAATTTTTGCTCTTTGACGTAAAATGTTTTGCTACAGGACAATAAAGTCATTACAATGTGGTGCTCATAATGAAGCGAAATATGATTGGAATTTGCATTAAATTGACTTCATAACTTCTTAATGTTGGATAAAAACCTGATTCTTAATCATTCACCAACAGCTATATCATAATTTAGAGTTTTCATAATCTTCAAAATTTACAGACTAATCACATGACTGGCCGCCACTGCTGTTACTCGTAACTCCAGTGTTAACAACGAAGTTCCTTGTTTTGCACTTTTTCAAATGTTAGAAGTCATTGGCGGCAATGCCCTGTGAGGTTTTATCCTGTAACAGGAAATATTGAATCCATAGAACAAAACTCTCCTAATGAAAGTTGTTTGTCTTTGTCCCCTCTATATACAGGTAAAATATTTTGGTGTTATTCATTAACACTCTGTATGTGAACGAAAAAATCTGATGTGGACCAGATAACTTCGAATGTATGGCAGTAGTGCTCTTCCAGTTGTCTCAGCCTCATTCTAAGTCGCATTATTCCTGAAGGAAGTTTGTTAATGAAATAAGTAGCTTATAACTACACTTCAAAAATTGTTTAAGGAAAAAACAAGTTGGTAGTCTTGGTATAAGCATCTCATTGACAAAATTTAAACAAAATCGTTATAGCCATTTTCGAGGCATTCGCAGAACAAAATTTCAAGTCATTATCAGTTATTTTGCCGTTTTTTTTCCGGGAATTTACGCAATTCATGTTTGTTAAAAAATCATGCTTTCCCAATTTTAATGCTTACTTAAGCCATTTTGTAATTAATATTGTAATTAAGGTTTGAGATACATTGAAATGTTTTCCAGAAAAACAAGTGTGAGAACAATTTATCCACGTGTGAATTAAATAATGATCGTAAAACTAAATCATGCTTCATGTAATTAACTCGTGTAAATCCGTACTCAGTCCAGCTTATTTTACATCGTGGCGAGAGGAAAAGATACGGTTATTTCTTCCCGAGTAGATAGAATTTCGTAGTGAGCACTTTAATCTCGTATAGTTGTAGCGCTAGTTTGGTGCGTTAGTTCGATTGTAATTAAAAGAACTCTATTTTCAGAAACCTCGTTCAATTCAAACGAAGCACGCTGTTGCTATTAACAGCTTCTCTGTCCATCCATTAAGCCGTGCATAGTATTAATATTCCAGTGTTCCATATTACTCTCATAATGAAACTTCTCACAGCAATAATCATCTATGTCCTCATGCACTGCGTGTTCCTTGTAATGCAGTTGTGTTGTAGTGTCTTTATTTTTTATGGAGTTGAAGCTACCGCTTCAGCAGAGAAGCTTTTTCCCTATGTAAGTTCTAATTTTCTCTTGAACGTAACGCGATTTTGTGGGAAATATTTGAGCGCATTAACTAAAATATTCCTTCGTGTCCAGAAGTAATTTTTGTAATTGTAATAGTAATCTGCATATTATTTAATGCAGATTTTTTATTAGGCAACAGGAGAATATTATAGGAGAAAAATTCCTCTGACACTAAGACAACTAGTCATAGGAGAGAGATTCCATCTGGTACTGTGAAGTGAACTCTGGCTTAGCTCAGTTGGTAGAGCAGTGGCACGGATATCTAAAGGTCTTGGGTATGAATCCCAGTGTCAGAGGAATTTTTCTCCTATAATATTCTCATGTAATGCCCAACAGTGACAATCTTTGTTTCATGAATGCATATATATATCCATCATATTTAAACCCATATACTCGCACAGCTTTCTTCTTACTACAATACAGATTAAAAAAACCTTCTACACTTCCCCGAATCTTGTCAGCTCTGGACTCCAATGTAGAAGAAAGACAGACATAGCATCGTAAGCAGGATACTTTATTTTAATTGTGAGCAACTTTTTTTTAATACATAGATATTTATCGTGCTTTATTTGTGAAAGCTATTGTGTACGAATGTGAAATATGGAACTGGCTCGGACAGCATTAGAATATAAGGTTTCTTTTACTATCAGTAGACCTAATACCCTTACTTAACATAATGTTCTTCAGCACTCCTTTTATATGAATAAACTAATCTCCGCCATAAAATGAACGAGTAATCGCTGTTTAATTTATAGTCCAGCCAATCTCACATAGTTATAAAACTCAGCTTAGCTCATTGATTTTATTTTCATTTGAAGTCTTGTGCAGTTAGCTTGCATGGAAATTGACATTTAATTTGCAATACTCCCTGATTTATTTGGAATAGACTGTAGGTAGCGTAGGTAACAGTAGATTTCGTTATAAAATGTACCAGAAGAAAGTATATAAATTCTCGAAGAAATATTAATAGAAGACAAATAGAGTAGCTTATCAAAAATAACAAAAAATGTAACAGAAAAAGATTCTGAATGGATGTTGAAAGAAGTTGACGTATACACATAGAGGTTTCCAAGTTGCGTTTGGCAGGGTCACATCGAATCAGATACTCGATCCCTGACCAAGACATCATAAAGAAGAGAATTGCACATTCAAAATGCATATCGCGGGCAAACTTCCAATATCCACAGGGGTGCACAAACCACAAACATTAGCCTTCCATCACGTACCATACAAACCTGATGTGACATAACTGCACATACAAGGAAATGCTTACACCTGTGATCGAAGCCAGGCCTGTAACAGGACTGCGTGGTACCGTTATTCGCTAGGAATCGCCAGGTTGAGGACAAGGCAGTGACCGCTCCGGGCTGGACAGGAATTAAGTAAGTTCACGACTAACTGTATATTTTATTCCATCCCGTCGTAATACGCAAATGACCATTCCCAATCCACAACATTAATTCAGTTCATTCATTGCAGTCTTCCTGATGGTAGTTAATTATCTGCAAAGGATGTCAGTTGTAAGGAAATTAAGGATTTAATTACGAGGTGAATATGTGTTCTTAATTAAGGGTACATCCACTTGTGGTTTTAAGAAATGATTTCTATATGGCTAGAGGTTATATTTTGGTGTCAGTGTTAAGTGTGAGATTTACAGAAGAGCTCTATTGATGCTTAAAATATCATTATGACTTGAGACTATCATGCAAGGCTTAAAGTGTCGTTATTAAAAAATATATATATATATGTCCCATGAAATATCGCGAAATGTGTTCTATTTCACTGAATGTGTAAATAAGCGCATTTCGAATATTGAGAAATATGTACGAAAATATCTAAAATCGTAAATATTACTGTTTCCTATCTCTTTCCTATTGCCAAACAATAATTTGTAATAATTCTGATTGCATTTCTCACTATTGTTTTTGAGTGTTATTGTAAATAAAGGGATAAGCTTTTTCAGTCCCAAATACAGCAGGCCTGGTCTATAAAATAACGAAACATCCGCCGAAATAGTAAGTTAACGCCAAAATCAGGAGTTTTATTTTACAAAAAGTAAGGCCTGTATTTATGCCTAATAATGCTATGTTAGCCCGGACGGCTTGGGTCGCTTAAATCCTAAAAGGGAGAGATAAAACTACGACAAAGTAGAAGAAGAAGAAGAATGCTATGTTAATTATAAGATGAAATAAAATCAGTGGTCGGTTGGTTATTTTAACGGTTAATCAGAGGTATATGGGCCCAAACGGTGCCGAAGTTGTGAAATTTCCGGCTGTCAAAAATCGGATTATGCCTTCTTACAGAAGGGAAGTAAAGCTATTAGTTCTATATCGTAGATTTAATGTACGCTCAAGGATTAATAAATGAAATATAAGTCTTCTTTTTACCGAATTATCATTACGGTAAACAAACCGTTAAATCAAGATATTGGAAGAGAAAACATGGCTAGTAAAATTCTAGGGTTATACAAATAAGATTAAACTTTTAGATAATAAATAATAAAAATAAAAAATAACACGAGAACGAATTTAATAATGATAATAACTGTTATTAACTCTTGCTTTATTCCAGTTGATAGCGCCATTATGTTTCTCGGCCCTCTGTGGAATACGTTTATCTAATGGATGAGGTATTTTAACTAAGTTCTGGTTTTAGCGAGTATTCCCAAGAGAGCTGTTTGACGGATGTAATGAATAGTATGGGAATTGATTTATTCAGACCGCAGTAAATATGCAGACTTTTAAGCCAGTCCTTGCGTTCCTATCTGTGAAAGTTTTATCATGCTGCAAATAAATCCCGCCGCCCGGCGTTTTAGCTTCTCTAGATGTCCCTGCCTGCGCTAGCACATTATAGTATTATGCGAAATTTTAACAATTTTGCCGTGAGCGTTGTGTTCAACTCTCTTATTCATGAGCTTTTAAAAGTGGCATTATGTAATTACCCGTTGTGATAACATAGTATGTAATATTAATTTATTTAAATACCCATATTTCGGTGAGTTGGTGGGGATTCTGTTTATACATTTATGCATACATTCAATTATGCTGGTTGAATATCAGCAAGCAAAATGATTCGATCGTTAAATCGTTACTCTGCGAAACGAGAACACAATACCGGCTCTACGTTCGAATCTCAAACGATATTTCTACTGTAGTTATTTTAATTTCAAATTTCTGATCATATGTCTGCAAGCCAAGTAGACACTATAAACAGTAGGCCTTCTGCTTTCGTTTTGCTTATGAAAAAAATATGCTACATGCTAGTCGTACGAAAACAAAGATTATGTTCAAAGTATTGCATGTTCCAGAGATGTGACACTAGGCTTTTTGTACCTCTTCCCTCAGCATACCACTTTAATTGAAAAATATTCTGTTTTGTCTTTTTTCCTTCCGAAAACTGCTTTAACGATGTCATTTAATATTTTGCACACCAACTGTTTATAACAAAACCCGAAGTATCCTTCCCAGTCACCCATAATTATTTTCTATAGACCTGAAAACGATTACTTTTCTTAATAATCCCACAAAAGCATAGGCGTAACGAGGGGGGGGTTAGGGGTTTGAACCCCCCCATTGATTAAAAAAGGGAAAATTGTGCTATTTATTTCATTATTGTGATAGGGTCTATATCACCTTTTTAAAAAATCTGATTATAAATTACTTAATATGAGTTTAAAGCGTGGGAAGCATAAAACTCGTTATTGTGCATCTTAATTTTTAAAATTTTCCGGGGGGAGGACCCCGGAACCCCCCTCTCCAGATGTTATACCCCCCCATATGGCCATATGCTCGGCCTGGTTAGGCCTATGTACAAAAGAAAGGGTCAGTTACGTGGCCACAAATGTGTTATGAGTCGGGACAGTTGGTACTTCAATAGGCCTATGTCCAGTTAAAAATAATAAAAATAATAATAATAATAATAATAACAACAACAACAACAAACTGGGTTGAGCGTATTGCCTTAGCTGTGAAGCAAACTTGCGCTTTCCTCTGTCCACCCTTTACGAGACTTACATTTCTGATACTGTTCATGCGAGGTTAAAAGCTTGGCGTGATTCACAAATTTAAACCACTCTTCCTAGTAATTTTTTAGTAGTTAGAAATCAATAAGTCTGAAGATAAAATTTGCTGTTTTAACTAATCTGGGATATATGTAGCGTTAGTTGTTCTTAACTTCTTTGCGTGACTGTTCCTCGAATTACCCTGTAGATCACACAGTATTCTGCATGCAGTCATCCTAATATGTGGTATATAGCCTATTACATATCCCCTCGATGTAACAATAACTCTATATAACAGTATAATCTGGACTGGAGAAAACTGCATGACGACGAGCTTCTTGACCTGTATTCTTCACCGAGCATAGTAAGGGTAATTCAGTCAGAGAGGATGAAATGGGCTGGACATTTGCGCGGATGGGGGAAAAAAGACATATCTCAAAAATATTGACTGGGAGACCCGAAGGGGGGAAAAACACTTGGAAGACCTAGACGTAGGTGGGAGGACAATATTAGGATGGATTTAAGGGAAGTAGGATTTGCGAGGGATGACTGGATGGAATTAGCACAGAATAGGGTTGAATGGCGGGCCCAGGTAAGCGCGGCAATGAACATTCGGGTTCCATGAAATAGATAATAATCTTTTAGCTTGCTGAGGAATTGTCTATTGTCACTGAGTAAGTAAGTAACAGTATAATCTATTAGGATCCACATATATCGTTATACGGTGGTTTGACTGCACAGTAAAAATATGTACCTGTCGGTAAATTGTATAGTCTTCAATATGGAGATCATCGCATTCTCGAAAGCAGTGACGGGATCTATATGTTGGCATATTTTAAAATTTTAAGCTAATCTATTGGCTAAGAGAAGTTCAAGGGAAATTATCTGTATTGCATTTCCGGTCCGTATTTCCAGTAGGCTGGTTGTATGTTAGCGCATGTAACATACTTGGAAATGGGATTGAATGCGGCTTCCCAGTTCTAACTAAGAGAGAATTCAGTAATCATGAAATGCGATTTCATTGTAGCTTAACACGTTAAAACAGTTTCTTGTTCCGGCACGGAGGGATGTGTCGGTGTGATTTAGTGTTTGATGCAGTCGGTGTGCGATGGACCGGTTTTCCGCATACATCTTCCGGATCCATGTGAGATATTGATCCCAAGCGACGACACAAAGATTTAATTAAACCAACATGCAACTGTGAATTACACCGGACCCAGCAATTACCTTAATTATAAACATTACCTTACTACATGGTCAGGTGCGCGATACAAATTAATTACAAATCACATGAACTGTGTTATGATTACCATTGCATCTGGGTCACTAGCCATCTTCTGATACCTGTCCTATGTCCATGTAAACTACAGAATTATGTTTTCGCTGCAGTAGTGAGGAAAGTTAATGCTGTACTCGTACTTGCATTTTGACAACATGTTATTTCAGTATGAGGCATGTAAGGTAAGTCCCTATATCGAGATAACTCTTAGAAAAATTCCCGTGAAACCAGGAATCGAACCCAGGACTCTCCGCGGTCCATTCTGACGCTTTGTAATTTAGCTAGCATTGGCATTGGCATTGAATTTTTCATTCTGTCTTCACCTTTCCATAGTATACTTCCTTTACCCATGTCAGAGGAAGTAATAATCTGTGGAAACATGTACACATAAAACTTCTATATTTTATGGTACTGTTCTGTATGGGAACATAAAGTCACTATTATGAAGTAGGGTACATCATAATGTAATAGGTGTTTGTTAGTGATATCTGCCACTAAACATTCCATCTGCCACCTTGTCGCTGACTCAGTTTGTAAAGCGAAATTACGGATAGTTGAACGTTCAGGGTTCGAGGCAATTTCTAAACCTTACTACTCTTATGTATAGTTTTTTCCACAAGAATTGCCGGTAAATGTTTTAACTCCAAGATAAAGAAATCATTTTTTAATAAATAATTATTAAAATGGCATATCTTATACCATTTATAAGAAAATCTTACAGCTCATGACGTATTTCCTGTAGTCATCAATATCTTCCATACTGTCCTCCTTTTCAAATAAAGCCAATACAACACCGATTGATATACAGTACCTCTTGACTCCCCTCTTTCATGTGAACATCGCCGTAAATATAGAAAAAACATTAAGAGCCATTTCATATTATGAGTTATATCGTGAATTCCATGAACTAGGATGAACCTGAATGTACCCGTCCTGTTCATCGATTGGTAAAGTTTGAGGAAGGAAGTGTAGACGCGATTGTGTTTGATACCTTCGATTTGTCCCGTCTGTCTCATATCTGCATAAGATTGATGGCCATGATGATTTAGAGAATCTTCAATTCACTGCGGAAACTCAGACTTATACAGTCAGGAAGTTCACTTCCAGTTCGGTGCCAACTGATGGGAGTGGCTGGAAACCATATTTATTATTTATATTCACAAAACTTTTCAATATTGAGTTACTGCTTCCAGATGTAATTCTGCTGCAGGTTGATGAAAAACTTTACTTATCCTCTTTGGGAGGAAAAAAATAATAAATTCCAACCAGTTGTGAAAACACTTCTTTTACTTTTTATATCTGCAAAGATATCGAAATGTATGATGGGGAAAAATAGGAGTTTTTGTGGAATGGGTAGATGTAAAATTGTGAGAGGAAAATAGCTCAGCAATCTGACGACTCCAATGTAATGAGGAGTGTTATTAAGTTATAGCTACCACTGTTAGTTATTATAAGTTACATACTATATCTGGTTTTATAATAAATTAATTTACCTTTATCGCTTATCCATTTGTATGTTCGAATAGACTTTCTTGACCTACGTACGAACGTTTTGGAACCGCTATAATAATACAATGTGTGTGTGTGTGTGTGAAAGAGATGGGGGAACTACTTATGACTATAAGTCTCGTATGTTAGGTACTCCGGAAGTTACAAAATCCATGTAAAATTTCTTCGTATTTTGCCACTGTCGTTATATGCACTACATAAAGTGAAGATCTAATTAACTAATTAATTAATTAATTAGGCCTAATTAGTGAAGGACAATGACTGTTTACTCTGTAAGTTGCTGTTATTTCCATTTTTTTTTCAATCCTAAGCTGATGGTTAGTGGGTCATTTGATACGCCTGTTGTAGTGCTTCGCTGACATCCTGAAATATGATACAAACGGTGTCCATAGATAGCCTTTTTCTACGGCCGCTATTGTAAAAGTGCAGATGTTAACCGTACAAATAATTCGGACATTTTGAAATCCCGTTAAAAAACATTCCACAATTTCATAATTCAGTAGCAAAGAACTTGGCATTACAAAAATAGCGCAGTAAAAAGTCGATGAACTTGAATGTTCGTATGTTTATAACCCCCTTACAACATGTAGCGTGTTCTACATGCGTTTAAATGTACCGTTACCTAATCATGGGACATCCTCGCACTTTAATTCGAGTTTTTTCGGCTGCATACATGTACCTTCTCATTCCGCTAGCCATGTAACCACTGAGGTCAGGGAGTTCAACTGTTTAATTTCGCGTAACAATTTTTTAAAATATTTAATAACGTAGGTTTCTATGGCGCATATATAAAGCGTTCGTGGCGAACATAGTTTTTAACGGCCGTGGCTTGGAAATAATGTAGTAGGCCTATTGAAAACGTTGTAAGGATATTTCCTCATCTAAGGTAAAGTTTTCTTAAGGTGATTTTTTATTTGATTTAAATAGGTGTAGAATAATTATTAGTAGATTTTGAAATTGTTTGTATTTCTCCCCCATTCAATTGCCGGAGTTAGGTTCGTTATTTTTTTAACTTTTTGTTTTCCAGTAATATTTTTGTTTTCAGATTACTCATACCTCACAATCCAGAATATTTTTAAAAAAATCAAGTTTAATCGTTAAATTCTAATTTTCTTAATTCACATCTCTAATATATCTTGCTCACATTTTAATAGTCTCATTGTTGGTCTTGGGGTATCTTTTCACGATTTCATGGCAGTGCGTCTATTAATTTAGATTGTTTACCTAAAGGAAGATACTCCCAGTTCTGAATAGTATATTTAAAGATAAATTTTACACTGCCTACGAGTATGATTATTCTATTCAGGTACTCATTTCTAGATATATACATACACACCACGTGTGATATATTATTTCTTCTTTTCATGGAGAACTTAACTGTTTATATAAATATTTTTTGTTTGAAACTACAGTTGCGTTCACTTGGAACAAAGTAGGAAAGAAATGTATGGATTGAGGTCTCGTCACATGTATTTAACATGGAAAGCAGTTTGTAAACAGTGATCTGGGAATTATTTAATTCAATTTACTCCTGATCGGAACCGCGACTCGGGGGTTGGAAGGGACGAATGATGTGATCGGAGGGTGGAAGGGGAGGTTTAGAGCCCAGGGAGCACCAGAAAGAATTACAAGACCCCTGGGAGCATTTGTTTAGCTTAACAGAGTGATGGTGTAGCACGTAAATTAAGAAAGTTCGCTCTAACTTGACTCTTGCTCTGCTTCCGTAGATAAACTACTGGATTAGCGGATCCTGCCCTCGCTGTATTAATTGCGCATTTGATTTCAAGATAAGCAAGCGTGATTTACTTGAATGAACTACTAACTCGCTGAGTTTTCAGGAATACGGGCAGAATATCGCCATCCTACTCCCACGATCCTTTTACAGATTATTGGATGTTCCCTCTCGAGATATATTCGTAGGTAGCATAGGCGTAACCAGGCCGACCATATGGGGGGGGGTATTGAATACCCCCCAAAGAGAGGGGGTCCGGGGGTCCTCCCCCGGAAAATTTTAAAAATTAAGATGCAAAATAACGACTTTTAAGCTTCCGGGGGTCCTCCCCCGCAAAATTTAAAAAATTAAGACGCAAAATAAAGAGTTTTAAGCTTCCCACGCTTTATACTTGTATTAAGTAATTTATGGGCAGACTTTAAAAAATTATACAATTTTCCTTTTTTTAATCAATGGGGGGGGGTTCAACCCCCCCCCCCCCCTCGGTACGCCTATGGTAGGTAGGGTATGTCTTAAGCGAGCCGATGTTTTATTTTCTAATATATAGGCCTAACTACCTGCTCCAAAAGGAAGTCTATATTAATGCTTTGTATTTTAGCGATTTATAGGGTGAATGTTTAAACACCTCCCAGACGAACCTCACTCCCAGTGATTTCCATCTTTTCCTACACCTCAAGAAATGACGAAAAATAACAAAGAGGTGGAGATGGTTGTCACACACTGGTTCAAATCCCAGGCGGCAGATTTCTACGACATAGGTGTTCAAAAGTTGGTCTCTGAAAAATGTCTCAATTCCGGTAGCGAATATTTTTAAAAATAGCTGTTGCAATAAACATTTCCATCTAAATGTGTTTTATAGTTAATTTCATTTTTCCAGTGGTATAGATGTAATTATGTAAATAGCCGCCTTCATTTTAGCACTTTCTTGGTTTCCCAGCTTTGCTTTTTCTGTTGCTTATTTTTGAGTGGCATATAGGCGGCTACGTATATAATTCTGATAAATGTGTTTTGTTTCTGTAAACGGCCCAAGGGAATCTTACTTTATGGATGCGTCTCGCATGTTTACGGTGCTTTGGTAAGAATTTTAGAATATTTCTAGAAAAATAGTGTATCTCTAAAACCTTAATGATGTATGAATTACAACACATAAAAGAAGAAATTGAATCTAAACGTGCTAAATGGCCAGTGAGTAAGGTGCAGCTTCTCAAATCATTTGAGAGTCTTTAAAACATTTATACAGAGCATCGACTTTGGCGAACTAAAATAATAGACTATAAGCTATAAGTAACATTATGAAGACATTGTTAAGTAATATTGATAAGTGTTAAGTGAAGTGATAATCTAAAAAGTATCTATAGGGAAGTCAACAATAAGTGTGTAAGACAATGTGTAAATAAGCACAAACTAAATTGAAATATGTAAAGTATGGCATGTAGTACTGCGTACTGCAATGGGGCATGCCAGCTAAAGCCAAGACCAAAAAAAAAAAAAAACACATAAAAGAACATTTGCATTTTCTTCTCATCTTATTTTGAGGACTACAGAAAGAATAGAATAGGCCCTAATGGTATGATAGGAAATTAAATTACCCCAATTTCAGTGTAACTTAGGTTGCTCATTACCTGCTAACAAGGTCTTGTTACTCCAGTAACACCGTAAAGCACTGTGGAAATGAAAACCTTGTAATAAGACTTTGATATGAGTTGTGCGTGCTACCCCTGTATTTATGTTGACTTGGGCGTGGGTCCTTCTTTAAAAGCACGAGGGGGTGGCAGAGTTGAAAAGCGCCCCGCCCAACAATCACTGTTATGTTATAACGACGGCCAGCTACTTCATTCCAATTCTTATTTCCTCAAACATTCATTCTGGAAACCATTTCCTGCGCATCAGATCTTTAAGTCAAATTGCACGATAAAAGCTTTCCGGTTCTCTTCCCAGTGAGAAGTGCTTCCTGTTCCTAATGTAAAATTTGACCTGGTATTGTTGTTTGCACTGCACTGAGTACTTCATTCTGGAGCGCTGAAGGAGCTGTGACAATACACTTTTGTTATTTTATTGTAATGTATTTCTGCTTCTTGTGAAATTACATTCTCCAACTATTTCTATCATCAATTGCATATTTTAACTCTCCGTAGCTTCCTTTCTTGTTGATGCCATCCAGTATCTCAGTTCTTCTTCTTATTGTTATTCTTTTTCTTTTCTTCTTCTTCTTCTTCTTCTTCTTCTTGTTCCTTTTTGGCCAATATTGTCAAACAGAATAGAATAGAAATTAATTTTGAAGTATTTAAAAAGTATTTCGTAGATTTTATTACTCTTAGGACCGGATTTATAAATGGACAGACTGGACATTTGAACAGGGCGGCAAATTTTTAGGCGATTTTTATAATTAAAAAATTGTATGTATTAAATATGTTTGTAAAATTTCAAACTTCGACTGTATTACATATTACAAATAATTTAAAAGATTTTAGACAATATTTGTAAATAAAATTACAATAGCAATCATGTGTCAAAATACAATTACTTTTATTTTAGGAAAAATATTTTTGATTTATGTTGTGTAGCCTAGGTAAAAATTGGATCACTCGCAATAATGAAATAGGCCTTTTTTTGTTAAACTTGGGTGATTTGGGCGTCTAGAAACGATTTTCATAGTCATCAGTTTTCATTAAGTTTGATATTATTGTCCTACCATTGAAAGCAGATTCCGTAATAATTATCATCGTATGCTAGGGTAGTCTTTACACTCCTTTCGGGCGTATGAATGAAGATTTCCTGACATGTTGTAGGCATAGGCGTAACCAGGCCGACCATATGGGGGGGGTTATAACGGAATACCCCCCAGGGAGAGGGGGGTCCTCTCCCGGAAAATTAAAAAAATTAAGATGCAAAAGAACGAGTTTTAAGCTTCCGGGGGTCCTTCCCTGGAAAATTTTAAAAATCAAGACGCAAAATAACGAGTTTTAAGCTTCCGGGGGTTTACCCCCGGAAAATTTTAAAAATTAAGACGCAAAATAACGAGTTTTAAGCTTCCCACGCTTTATACTTGTATTAAGTAATTTATGGACAGACTTAAAAAAATATACAATTTTCCTTTTTTTAATCAATGGGGGGGGGGGGGGTATGCCTATGGTTGTAGGTGCCAATTCCAAAAAAAATGTCTAAGTTATAGCAGCTCTCGCATGGATATGACAGAGCTTGCCATGATAAGAGAAGTAAATCTGATAGGGAACCGTCAGGAGCCTGAGTGGATATTTCTTTGTATTTCAACCTCTAGACCACCCAAGAGATGGGAGATCGTGAAATCGTATTGAAATTATTCAATGCGGAATCGTTTTTATGTCCCTGCTGTATTAATGTATTCATAGTGAGATCTCATTGGTCTGCGATTTCCATGCAACTCTAATTACGAGTTCGCGAATTTACTTTATTTCTATTTTCAGTTGTGGATATTAGTTACAGTAATTTAAACGGAAAGATATAAAGCTGGGAAATGCAGTATGATTGAATTATATTATGCATGGCGAAAGTGAAATATTCAATACAATTCTTAGAACAGGCTTTATATACTTTAGAGCTTGCGTCTCAGTTTATCAGCGTTCTGCACAGAATAATGATCCTTGTCCATTGACCCCTTTGCCTGAGTCAATCCAGGTCCAAATAGATTGAAAAATCTATGACATAATTTTGATTTAGATTTATTTCGTCCCTATGATCAATACAAGACTGATATTGGACACGTCATTTAACTTACATACTACGAGTATAAACTATTTATCAGGGATCAAACTCGGGAACTTCTGGTTTTTAGCGCAGCGACTCAGGCATTTTGTAATATAATTTGGTATCTTGCAATCACATTCTCTTTCACACACACACACACACACCAGAAAATGGGGTCACATTAGTCTTCAGGTGTACACTATTTTTAGACTAGGTGCAGATTACTGTGTGAACACTATTTTTCATACAGTATATGTTTTAAATAATGAACGGTTATCCCCCCCCCCCCGAAACGATGTCCTGTATCTGTAATGCATTTTTGTTACATATCAGATCTATCTGAAATAGAAACTAAATACAGTATTTCTCTAGTTTTTCTGAAAAAAATCACTTCACTCAGTGGAGGATTTTGAAAAAGGTTCTTAACCAAATAGTTAACGCGTTAATAAATACACAGTTAAATTTTTCTCATTTCCATTGTATTAGCTTTGGTTGAAGTCTTCTAATACTAGAAGGTAGGGTACAGTGGCTAAATTTAAATACATGAAATAATAGCAAATATGTTACCAGTTATCACAGATACATTTCTACAATTTCAAACGATTTAGCATATTTCCTTCCTGGAAATGCTGAAATGAATGAAAGCATATGGTTGTTCAATTGGCATTGAATGAATTTTCAGTACCCGGAAAATAAAATAATTTCGGTATCATATCTCTATTAGATTGCTGATGAAATCATGATTGATGTGATGAAAATGTTGGTAAATTAATTCAATCATTATTACGTAATAACCTTATTCTATAAAACTTACAGCCCGTTTTGCACTTTGTAAAACTTGTCGTAATTTATGGACAACGATGTTAATCCTGAACTTTCAGAATTTACCTTTACTAGAACACCTAGTAGAAGCATTTATAAATGTCCTATACATGTAGTGGATGAGGCAGACGCAATTCTACTCCACAGGCAACTGCATATGACAATAATTCGATATGACGTTTTGAGTGGTGCGAAGCGAGACCCCTCTTGTATTGAAATTCGAGTGGCTATGCTGAAGCCATGTTTTTATTTGTGTATGTGAACTGGTGTGATGACAGGAGAGCTCTTCAGGTACTTCTAGCATATTGAGCACATCAGAATCCTCCGTCGTCCACAACTAATGCTGTCTATTCGGTTATAGCGGATCGTAACATGAAATTTTCCTCTAATGTCTAAGCTGTAGCTAACAAAAATATTTACTTGCAAAAGCATTCGCTGTTTAGCACAGTTTACTGATATTATAGGCACTCCATGCTCTTATTATTTTCCCTATATGGGCAGTGGAGGCCCAGAGGGTTCCAAGAGGTTGAGGTTGTCAGATTTTAGACATTCGGAACGTAAAGGTGGTAAGGTTGTCTGCCTTACGCACCAGCTGCCTTTACCCCCAGGATTGCTCCTGGTACACATTTCTGTTAGAGGCTGAGTCCAGAAGGATTAGGCCAATTGAAAATCTCTAACGACCTCATCGGGGATCGAACCCGCGACCGTCCGCAGCGCCAAAAACCACTACCTCCAACAATAATAATCCTTACATGACGAACTTTTTTACGGAGCCGCTACTTCCTCGCCAAGCTCCTCTGTTCTCTGTTCAAGACTATTAACTTAAAACAGTGTTACATCATGATTAAATTACCATCTGCAATATTGGTAACTGCGTTGATGGTTTTACCTTACTTTCAATTTGAATTTTATACCAGTAATAAAACTAAAAATAATAATGTTATTACAGTTCTGCAATGTATTTTAAGTATACGTAAGAGTGGCTATTAATAAACTAGGTAATAACAGTGCACATATAATTACAGTCTCAACAAAGATAAAATTTGTGAATTTTATGTTGCTTGTGGAAGTACAGAAACGGGAATTCGATAAATAAAGGACTTTGTTTTTAGATAGGGAGGGAAGTACGCTATACGGAAGAAGAAATACAAGAAACCTCTGATTTCAGAAACCAAATCCTTGCATAATTCTGCATCGGTAAACGCAATGGAAATACCAGCTTTTTTTGTGGGGTGGTATTATACTTGCAGATCTACTAATTTCAGCTTGACTTGGTCTTGCGGGAGATAATAATGCCACCTCAGTGTGAGAGCAGATAATTCCTTTATCTCCGGATATCTGTGCGATTGTTCCAATTCCAGAAAGCCATGTTGTCCTCGTCCCTCCTGTTAATTAACATCCACCCCCCCTAATTTGCATAAACGTCGCGCCGGGCATACAGTCCCTTGCAGAATCCTTGTGACATTCTTCGAATCCTAAAAGCACGCGTAAAATCTTATTTAATTCTATCACTTCCTTACTTAATTTTATAGGCACTTAATTTCAACTTCTATGCTTATTCTTTTTCTTTGACGTTTTGTTGTGACCGTGTAACAACTAACAGCTTATATAACCTCAGGGAAAATGGCTTCATAATGGCAGATTGATAGAAGTAACTAGCTACTAACAAATTAATAATCTAATAATAATCTTTTATAAATAATCTTAAATAAAAAATAAAAAATAAAAAAAATAAAAATTCCAATAGAACTTGAGATACAAGTTTTCTGGCAATTAAGTTACACACACACACACACACACACACACACATATATATATATATATATATATACAGGTATATAAACTATATACTATAATTATATATATAAAATTCCTTAAGATAACACAGAGGCATGCTTATTAAGTATTGCTTCAGTACCTATTTAAGCTTGATACGATTTCTCTCGCTTTAGAATATCTTGCATATGCTCTATAATAATTTTTTCAAGTATTCTATTCATTTTATAGCAAGTATATTTATATGATTAGGCCCGGGTCGTATAGGGACATCGAGTCCAAAATACTCAACTCTCAACTGCCGACGCCTCTTGCAGTGGGAAGTTGGAAACGTGCATATGCTTTTTCAGTACACAAATGATGATAAATTTGAAGTAAAATGCTTAATTGGAAAAATTAATTTATTACTATATAATACTCGGACTGAAGTACAGTACAGTCCCGCTAATCCGGACTAGATGGGACCGGACCCTGTCCGGATCAAATGAACTGTCATTAAACATTCATTCTAAAGAAGTTGTTCTATATGCTGTTTTTAAGTCTTGTGAACATTTGAATTGTCGTGTTAATTGAATGCCGAATGGTAACCAACCTAACTCTAAATTGGAGTAGTGACGTAAGTTATTTGGAATGAATTGTCTAGCAGTAAAGCGTTATCCATTCGTTTTGAGTATACCTGCTGAAATTTATTCATAGAACGTTGTATAGGATGGGCCTTTTCAAGTTGGTATATCAGAGCAGTGGCACACTTTCTTTTAAAGCAGTTGTTAAAGACTTTCTAGCGATGAACGTTAATACAATAGTTCTCCTCTGAAAGGATCGGATTTCGCTAAAGTGACAACATAGAGCTTTTCGCCGTAAGGACGCGTAAAGTTTGTCAGAACTTAACACTTTGCTTGGGAATGTACCGAACTGTTCATTTAATTAGCAAGGCCTTCTTCTCGCAAAAATGGAGAATTGATGATGACGGCTCCCACAGGGAAGTAATCCCTGAGGTAATCTGACACCTCCCCGACCCAACCGGGAGAGCAATTTAATCACCTTACAAGTACACACCACCATTACAGAGCTATGCTTGATTATACAGTGTGTTCTTGCGCTTGGCCTACTCGACTTTTGTGTAACCAAGAAAGACTTTTAAGGGACCAATATCTTTAATATTATAAACTAGACTGTACATACATTCAGGGTAACTTTGAACCACATATTGTGTATTTTCACCTGCACCTCTTGTGTTGTGATGATACTTACATAGCAAAAACTTCAAAATGAAAGAATCAGTCCTAGAATATAGTTTATTGTAATTAAGAATGCAAAAAAGTAGTCAAGATACAAGTAGAAAAAGATAATTTTACCATGGTGCAAAGTTACACGAACATTCAGAGTTATTTTGAACCACTGTATAAAATTCCACATAAAATGTACAGACAAATTTGCACCAGGAAAGCAGCACTCAAAATTTAGCATCAATTACTACACTTTACAAAACGGTTGACTAAAAATGAAGGCAACTCTAGTACACCAATCTCTTTGATCAAAAGCTGAGTAAAAGCAAAGCTTCCATCTTTTGCTAACAAACTGCAGTACCGGTATTTACAACAGCTCATATGCGGACGTCATATATTAGACTATTATTTATTTAATTCATTGTTATATTTTGGACCTTGTGCCAAAATATCGAATTGTGAAAGCTAATTGTCCTGACCTCAAAATAATGTTAAATTTAGTGGGAAGTATTTTTGATTTTAATCTTCAAATGTTCGTTGACGTAATTTCTGTCATTCAAAGAAAAATAATGTGACAGGAATATTGTACTTAACACAAAAAGCAGACAGCATGCCTGTGCATACAAATACACGCATTTTAAGAAGGAAGTGTTGGTTTTGCCAGCCATACAAGGTGTTTGAAAGCCTTGAACATATGAGTCAGTGTTACATATCTCGAGAGAAGAGATTCTTGTATGATTATGCAACGCACATAACTCGTTGCCATATTAGGATCACATTTCAAGGTCGACGAGATGCGAGAGGTGTTTGAAGCCGTACGTGCGTGTGCAATTGTTGTTTATTCTGTACAGTCTCTGGGCCAACGTAATTGCTGTTATGAAGTAATCAATGTGTTGTGAATCGAAACTTGTATTACTCAATGGGCAAACACCTTCAATAAATTCCCTGTGATGCAGTTAGTTTTAATTACATTTTACGGTACAGTGGTTTTTTTTTTAAATTATTCGTTAAAGCATGTTACACATAATTATTACATTTCTTCAATAATGAATGCATTTAAATTTACTAAAGTACCCTTCTAATACAAAATATAAATATACAATCAGTATCACTATATATGCGTCTTATATTTTAAACATGCTGTATTTTAAAACCTTTACATTTACGAAGTCTGTTTTTTGCTATGCAATGAGGAAAGTGAATTAAACATTTTAGAACATAAGTAGTATGGAGATGATTCGAAAAGATGAGTCGAGTTTTTAGACAGTGCTATGCTGTTTTCAATTCTCATGTTGTAAGAATGGTAGTTAGACTTAATTGAAGCGTTTAGTTTCATAAGGGTCTAAGTGCCCAAATCATGATAGTGTAGAAAACAAGATAATAGACCCAGCAAGACATGCCGGAGATAGATCCAGCGCTATATTTTGGAATTTATTGGTACTAACTTGGCTTTCCCTGGACCTTGGGCCCTTCTGAAATTCATTGGTCTGGGTATTTTGCAGAAGACAAACAATTTGTCCTTCTCCTGCTTAGATACGCAGTCCAATCAGAGACGGCGAGACGGAGGGGAGACTCTTATTGCTAGCAACACTTCGTTCGCTCTTAAACGTGATTGGCGGTGAAGGAAATTGCTTCTCATTTGAAAACTACTGTAGATCCATTTAAAATTATCAGCTGAAAAATCATGATTTTGGCACTTAGACCCTTATAAAACTAAACGCTTCAATTTTGGAAAGGTGTCTATGAGAATAAGAAAAGAGGACTCCTTCAAAAATAATTTTACATGGGAGGGAGAGGATTTTGTGAGTTTTGAATAACGGCAACGTAGGAATCATGTTGGACATAGATGAATGTCGTTAAACCGACACTTTACAACATAACAGCAGAAAATGGATACACAGTTAAGTTTATCTCGGCTATAGCTGTGTTAGTGTCTATTAAATTAAGTATCCGTGGTCAGTGGTATTTCACCCAAGCTTTTGGAGACACACTTCGTTGCTTTATCATCATGGGAGCTCTTGACAAAATGTCAGGCTTTTCATTTTTAGATAAGACTTCAGGAACTACCTTGATGTTGGCCGCGGAGAGGGTTTCCTAAACCTAAGGTCATTCATAATTCTTCAGAGTTTCGATAGACATAAACCACGAGTTCATAATGTAATATTTTTCCGATAAGTGCCTTTGACAGCTTTAGACTATTGTGTGTGCTAGTTTTTGTAGCTTCCTGTAATTGATTTATGCATTCTAGTTAATATTTTATCTTTACAACCCTCTTCTATACCATGAAGTCGGTAACACATTTGGCAAACAGTACAGTTTTCCGTCTTGGCACAACGTATTATAGTTCTGCTGAATTTCAGTTGTATTTTTGGCATGCTTCAGTAGTGCATATATCAAAGGGCAGGAATTTATTCCCGACTTATATATCATATTGAAAACTGAATTCTGTGTTCCCAGTTCAAAGAACATAATGCACAAATGTAGGCTATGTGAGAAGCAGTATTGTAACATGCTTATTAAGTTGTAAATACGTGTACTTATTTGTAATTGCTCATTAGTAATTAGAAAATGCTGTTACTTATTTTTATTTCTTTCTGTTTTAGGTAAGCTGTTACTCTTTCTGACACCCGATCATCTGGTGAAATTACTGTAAGTAAGAGCTTAGAATTTATTTATAGTGGTGTTAGTACTAGCGTACCGCACTAATCCATTGAAATAATTTAACTTGTTTATATTGGATTTGTAACGTTCCATCAGATCAGCTGCGTAATTGATATTTAATGCGTAGGCCTACCTGGTGTTCATGCGGATTAATCGTATTAATCGTATATTTGAATTTTACTTCGTGATACCGCCGAGACGAAGATACTAATAAAGTAAGCTTATGCTAATTTTTTTCGCGGATCTTCATTATTCAGCCCTAACCTTGGCACAGTCCCCAGTCCACATAACTGTTACTAAAGCCATACCCATAATATAATAATATCCATTAATGAAAGTTGTGGGATAGCAGTACTTCACTGCATTACGATGCAGCTCCAGGGTCTAGTGTGGGAGCAAATGTCAAAACACAATCTGAAAGTTGAATCTCTAGTTACCAATGTTAAGTACTTACGGTACTTGGGATGCCCTTTTAGTGACATTCAAGCTAAATGTATTAGCGAGCGGCCTTGTACAGTACGTCCTCATATAACATCAGAAGATAGTGGAAACAGGTAATTTGATCTGCCAGTAAACAGCTGTTTACTCTTCACTGTAATTGCATGCAGGAACACTGTAATTGAGTTATCGGCACATAAGATGGATGCCCGTCAACTCTGAAACGATCCTAGTACTTTGCTGGTGTGTACGACTCCTGCAGCAATTTTGTGGCCAGTAAACAGTTCCATAAATTTCCTGTAATAGGGGCGTGGCTTTTCCGATTTGATTTAGTAGTATTGGCTTTCTAGGAATCACATTTTATCAAGTCCGAAAGATATAGAAGAAACTAAGCCGAATCATTTGAAATGTTACAGTTATTTTTGGACTAGGGGGCTTTTTAATACTTCTAAGTTAATTCAGTATTGTGATATCGCTATCATTACTTATATCATTCTGGCTTGACTAGATTGCTAACGTTGATTTCATTAGACTGAGAATTTGGACTTGAGAGCTGAAAAACCACAGCATGCCTTTAGTTGAAGACAAAATAAACCATTTTATCCAGTTATACTCGTATATCTGAATCTGGGGTAAGTTTAAAGTGTATTGCACCCTTTAGTAATAGATGACCCACCCGCTCATTGGGTGATTGAAAGCGTGGTGAATTATTAAGTTCGTCAACGCATCCCTTGTCGCGCTTGTTCTGGCGTTGAAGAACTAGCTTTCAATTTTTCTTACTGGTTTTCACTCTGTTCATTAAATATCACCCCAAATCATCCTAATACGGGCAACGGCCTCCTGATACATTGAGGTTAGTTGACTGAGGCAGCGTTTCGGACTAGCCCAGCCCAAGAACGGTAGATTAAGCTGCATTACCTTTATTACTACTTACTACTATATGATAAAATAATAAATTAATCCTGCCCTAAGTTCAAATATTAATTCATTTTCTTCCAGTTATCTTAGACTTCAGCTTTTCTGAACTCCAAGTTCCCTAATACTAATCCAATCTTGATTTCTGCCACTTCCTTTCGCCAGTCCTGAGCTCCCACACTGACATCACATGTGTCTTTCTGGGTCTTTCCTTAGAACATGCCCTTCCCAAATCCATTTAAATCTGCAAGCGGCCACCATCACGTTACCCAAATTGTCCACTTACCCTTCGTTATCTTCTTGCCATTAATGGTCTTACAGAGGTTAAACTACGGAGAAAATAAAATTGACGTGTTAATATTGTTGACGATGATGATGATGATGATGATGATAATAATAATAATAATAATAATAATAATAATAATAATAATATTGTCGGTAGTTCGAACTCTAGCTGTGAACTTTGCAGTAGTGGCATACACATTTCAATATTTTATAGTACGGAGATTTATCGTATAATTTTATAGAAATCATCTGTACATTAACTGTTTAAAAGTAGGAAATTCGCTCGAGTTCGTTACAGTAGTCCTCATTACGAGTTCATTACAATCCATGAATTGCCCAATCAGGTATCGTATACTGACGATGGAATTGTTTTTATGTTTGTCGGTTTCGACAACCTTTCTTATGCTTAAAAGAAAGCTAAATTAGTTAAAACTTGGACTCAGTATGTGGAATTGTACAAATATTAGCGTCAACTTTATCGGAGTAATCAAAACATCGTTGATTAGTTTTGTCTTGAGGATTGGTGTAGGTTACTATGGCATTTCCTGGGAAATGTAATTTGGCGGTGATGAATGACTGGGTGTCGGTGACTGCTGGTGTCAGTGTTGAGGTTGCGAAATGGAGCTTCTGCCTTACTTCGGTAGCGTGCGCTCACGCGAGATTTAGGTGGGGCTCACCGGCCCATCTCTTTTGTCTTATTAACTTAATTACCACCGCATTCGCTAATTGCTTCCCTCACTTATTTCTTTGTTCTGTAAGAATTAATTCTGTGGACAGGTTATTTGACTTTTCATTTCACTTCAGTTTAAGTCTTGAGCAAGGCTAGAAAGTGAAATAATAATATTATTATGTAAAGTTACACTCTTCAAGATTTATCACTGGTCAAGGTCGAATTTTATATTTTGAGAGACCTTGGCCCTTTAACGCTTCGTATTAGGTAAATCATAGGCCTACATGTAGTGTTTACCTACACATTTTACACATTTTTGCGCGATTCCTCTATTTTCCAGGTTATATTGAGTGTTCAAGCTTTGTCGAAAATTTAGTTCTCTTTCTTTTATTGACTCCTACTCATAGATTGCATTATCTTTTACATTTGAGTTTATGAAATGCTCTTAATTACAAAGTATACTTTGTCTGCAATACCAAAATAGGAATGGTGGTCCTGTACAGGAGAATGACACTGGTTATGACTGTGTGCTTACAATAATCTCCTGTGAGTTCGGATATTTTACAGCCCTGATCATTTTATGCATCTCTTCCGCCTTGCATCAGTTTTCTAAAATTGCCTTTATTTTGTGAAATTTTTCTTGTGTCATCTGTTCTCTGTTTTGTTTATTGTCTTCTGTTCTCTGTTTTGTTTATTACCATCTGTTCCATTATTTGCTTTCCCGGTCCGTTCCTCCGAATTCAACTTGAGTTAGCTGTTTAACTTTTCTTTTTATATAAATTCTTCAATATAAAAATTCAGTCCCATATTTATGTTTGAGACGATTTTCCTTGCTT
The DNA here is from genome assembly GCA_964059195.1 of Ectobius pallidus. Classification (NCBI taxonomy): domain Eukaryota; kingdom Metazoa; phylum Arthropoda; class Insecta; order Blattodea; family Ectobiidae; genus Ectobius; species Ectobius pallidus. Next base: position 185,345,457 of record CAXKWD010000001.1, read on the forward strand.
CGTCGATATGAATTCATATCTCATTCCACGGCTTGCAGTTATGGGAATTGGCAGGTGTTTGCTCTGGATATCACATCCTGAACCATTATGTTTATACAAGTGCCCTATCAGAGGATGGGACTGGACACCCAAACGTGAAGGCGAAGCTGAAAGGCAATGTGAAGATATGAAAGCAAATCGATCCAGCAGCCAGTGAACATCGCTTCTCGAAATGAAAATATTGCGTTGGGGTAAGACCTAAACTACCCAGCGCCTGTGGAGGACTTCTAGACTTCACGCAGCACTCTGTGTAGGCGTATAATTATTATTTCCCTTTGAAACAGAATCCAATAAAATATCTAACGGGTGGTTACTCAATGGCACTACACAATTTGTAAGCATGGGCGTCCGCAGATATTTTGTCAAGGGGGGGACAATGAACAAATTACTGCCACCACCACCACTATGCTACTACTGTACAACCATTTTATTTTTTTTTGCTATCATTATCACTATTAATATTATTACTATTGTTATTATTATTATTATTATTATTATTATTATTATTATATAATCAACATCCTTGATTTACTGTAGCTGGACCTATGACTATGGACAATGAAAACATCTGATATTTACTCTCACATCTCTTTTTCTGCACCTTACAATTTCACAGGTAAAAAAAATATAAAATGCAAACTTTCTTGCCTTATCTTCATTACAATAAAATATTAGGCTTTTAGTGGTTTCAAGTTTAGGGGAAGTAACTATTCCTACATGCTCATATCTAAGGTTGTCAGCTGTTACAACTCGTTTTCATCCAAACAATGCTAACTACAATGTGTGGGAACTTAAGCCTCTCTTCACATAAGTTGCTTATAAGTCATTTAGTTTAGAGGTTTATGTGTAAATAAAATTTCCAGGGAGGGGCAGCGACCCTACCCTGACCCCCCTTCCGGACGGCCATGTTTGTAAGCAAGCTAAAAGAATACTAGCTAATTTGTGGAACCCGGAGGTTTATTGCCGCGCTTACATGAGCCCGCCATTTCAGCCTTATTCTACGCTAACTCTATCCAACCATCTCTCGCAAATCCTGTTTCCCTTAAGTATATTCTAATATTATCCTCCCATTTAGTCTAGGCCTTCCAAGTGATCTCTTCCCTTCGTGTCTCCCAGTCAATATTTTTGACATTTCTTTCCTCCCCATGCGCGCAACATGTCCAGCCCATTTCATCCTCCGTGATTTAATTACCCTTACTATATCCATTGAAGAGTACAAATTATGAAGCTCGTCATTATGCAGCTTTCTCCAGTCCCCATTTTCATCCCTCTTAGGTCCGAATATTTTCTTAAGGGCCCTGTTTTCGAACACCCTCAGATTGTGTTCTTACCGAAGAGTAAAGGACCATATCTCACATCCATATAATACAGCAGGCAGATAATTGTCTTATACATTTTTACTTTTTAATTTCTGGACAGGAGACGATTAGATAAAGGTGTCTGAATTGCATAAAAAGAGCATTTCCTGATTTCAGTGGATGGTTAACTTCTACCTTAGTATTATTTGTATATGTAATTATTGTTCCTAATTAAAATAAAAAAATAAAGTAATAAATTGATACCATCGAAATTTTTATTGTTTCTTGCCCCATTGTCTAGAAAAAATTCACATAGAACAGATATGAAAACGTAACTAATTAAACTTCTTAAGAATACGTAAATGATAATTTTTTGCAGTTGGAATGTTTATGAAACGGGAGTGTACTAATATTTGTTATTATTTTTATTTTCTCAGGCTGGTAATTTTTAAAATTTTTATTGTAGAGCAATCTTGATAGGAATCTCACTCTACTCCAACCCTAGTTCTCTGAGAAATATATTACTTAGGATGAATTGGATTTTAAATTCCTAACTTATATTTTATGAGTTCCAGATCTTATAATTTAATACATTTCGTGCTCTGTTCTTCTCCTTAGGGAATAATGAAAGCTCTGTGATGTACATTGCTTTTGGTAATGAGATTTGATGAGGTAAAGAAGAACGAAAAAAGGCTAAATAAGGTTATATAAAAAGTAATAAAGAGATATAGGGCGGGAAGAAATGAACTAACCGATCATAGAAAAATTAACTAATTATGAACCGATATACCTCATAAAAAATCTCAGAAACGACCGGCTCTTACAGATATCGGCCATCTTTATTATTTACGTCGTTTATACAAGGGTGTTAAGCTGTTGCACAGATTCAGTTTTTTACCTAAGGATTATTAGTACATTTTTCTCCTCGTCTGAGTATATTTCTGGTATAAATGTTAGGCCTGCACATGGATTATTAGTAAAACTGATAATGTATACAAATATATTATTATAAAATAAAACATGTTTCATGTTAACATACTTACTCAGTGGCAATAGACAATTCCTCAGCAAGCTAAAGGAATATTATCTATTTTATGGAACCCGAAGGTTCATTGCCGCGCTTATCTGAGCCCGCCATTCAACCCTATTCTGTGCTAACTCCACCCAATCATCCCTCGCAAATTCGACTTCCCCTAAATCTATCCTCCCACCTACGTCTAGGTCTTTCACGTGGTCTTTTCTCTTCGGGTCTCCCAGTCAGTACTTTGAGATATGTCTTTCCTTCCCCATGCGCGCAACATGTCCAGCCCATTTCATCTCCGTGTGAAAATATTTTCTGTGAATTATTATACAGATTTCTACCTATGCAGCCTCCGATCAAGTTATTCTAGTGCGGTTAACACTGAAGAAAACATCAAAGAGATTATATGATAGGATGCCTAGAAGAGCGTGTGGTGGGGGTGTGAGGTCACACCCTTGCATGCTGGCTTGTCTCACATATTCACGTCATTTCATATCGCTCTAATGGGATTTGAGAGCAGAGCCATCTGCCTTCAGGTGTGTGCATCATTCCCTGCTTTATTATTTCCTCCAACAAAGCTGCCCTGTCCAGAGCTGCCTAGTATTGTTCCCGTGTGTATGGGGGCCAGCGATACGAATTAATCATACAGACTAACAGCTTACATTCCTTACAATTAGTAATCACTTGCCATAACAATTACCCAAACAACACCAGGGGTATCAATCATGCTACACACAAACAATTTGCATTTGAAATGAATTCCTTCATTCCTGTTATAACGGGTCATAACAATTAGGAACAAAACAGCGGAGAACAAATTTGTGTCATAACTGTAGCGTGTTATACATAGCAAGCTGGAGAGTTGAGTATTTTCTAGTCTGATTACACGTTACAGTTCCAGTAATCTAGCATACCGTGATAGCCAGTACAAACAAGCATAATCACACGGGATTCTAGATTATGGTAATTTCATCTGACACAATTACATTCATAGTGAAATTCTTTCTAGGATCTCATATCATATGTAGGACATGAGCAAGTAAACAACTTTTAACATATTGCCATATCTTCCCCTCACTATGGATTGCCTACAGAAACGAGATGTAAAACAATACAAGAAAACTAATTGAACATTCTGAAAAGTAGGATTGAAATTTAAGGAGTGAATATCGTAAAATAAAAAAAAAAAAAAAAAAAAAAAAATAGCAAAAACATATATAACTTAATGGTTCCTCAGTATAGCTACGGATCTCCCCAGGGTTGCCAGAGTAACTTCTCTTATGTTAGTTAGAGAGATTCCCAATCTCTTGAATGCTTTTTTTAAATTTAAAAATATTAACAAAAACATATAATGGTTCCTCAGTATAGCTTCTTTTAAGTTAAATGGAGGGATTCCCAATATCTTGAATGCTCCCCCCCCCCCAGGAATGTTGTAGCTGTACCTCTCGCCCCTACCCACAAGTCCAATGACTTCAAGTTCTTTCAGACTGTATTTCTCACAATATCAGGGAATGGTACGATTATGGATGTTCTGTTTTTCTGTTTACTTGGGGCTGTGCCTCGTTTACTTCAACACCCACAATAGGGTCAATTATAAAACCAGATCTTGTGGTTCCATCAAAAGCAGTTAATCTGTTCGCCTTTTACTTCTTATGATCTCGTCTTCTGTCCACAAATCTAAACATAAAGACTTATAAGAATTATCCTGCAGGTTATAGACTTATTATAGAGGCGTAAGAAAGATAAAAGGGGATTGCGCGCACGGGGGAGGAAAGCATATCTAAAAAAATATAGACTGGGAATCCCGAAGATAAAAGACTACTTAGAAGACCTAGATCTAGATGGAGGGACAGTATTAGAATAGATTTAAGGAAAGTAGGATTTGCGTGGGATGGTTTGGTGGAGTTAGCACAGAGTAGGGTTGAACGGCGGGCTAGTGTAAGCGCGGCAATGAACCTCCGGGTTCCATAAAATAGACAATATTCCTTTTATAGCTTGCTTAGGAATTGTCTATTGTCATTGAGTAGGGAGGGAGTCTTTATGATCTGATTACCGGAAGCAATAAGGTACGCCAATTCTTTGTAAGCTTTTATCTGCACATATAGTACATCTTGAAAGGAATTAGATCTTGTTATTTTAGTCACTATTTTCCTTCCCAGACTCAATAATAAATGTAAACTAGTACGATATTGCAAGCAATAACACTGCAACTAGAAGTTGTATATAACCCGTAATAATTATAAATTGTTAACCGGGTTTCATATTGAGAATAATAAACATTAAAGTCCCTTCATTGCAGTCTTTGTCTGCTTGGAAGCAACTTTGTGACTTAAAAACGCATTTAATATTCCCTGGAGAGGAAACAAGCTTCAGTTCTGCAAGATCGAATGCTAGGATTAAACTTGCAATTAACTCGGAGGAAGCGCCTTGTTTTGCCATATCTAACTTGGTTATACTGTACTTTGTGCTCCAGTTTTCTTAATCTCACTCTTTTTACTGTCATCTCGTGCTCCTGCCATCGCTGCGTCTATGCAGCTAATTTGATTAGATCAAAGATATTCTCGATGTTATATCAAGGCTTCATAACTTTTAGTAATTATCTGTGGTAGGACAATAGTAACGAAGTTACATACTGTTAATAGCTAATACGACCATAATAAAAATACCTAAAAATATTTTTATTTTTATAGTAGAGGTTTTTTCGCATTGTTTCTCATTTGGTGCTTCTGACCTATTTACAATCCGACTGAAAGCGATATCTTTCATTTTCTTTCGGGGGAAAATCTGTCTTCTGGAACTTACGAACTTAAGCTGTCAAAGCGAGATGATGAATCTCAAGCCTATATTAGAATATTTTAGCAATATATTTTGAGTTCTTTTCTGGTTCCAGTAGTGTTTTTGTTCACTTGCAGTTGAAAAGACTTACTTTTTATAGCTAAGTAATTAAAATATTTTGCTCGAGACTCAATTTCTCACGCAAATTATAAATCCATGCCGGACTGCTAAGGAAACAACAAACTGATTAGGCTCACGTTATATTTCTTCTGTCCTATTCTGTATATATTTTCTTTAATTTTCATTTTCTTTGTAGTTAGCCTATGTTCCGTCATTTTGACCTAATTTAAGACAAACTAATTTATCCTATAAGATACAAGGTCTTTCAGATTTGGGTAGTACGAGAAAGCTTATGTTCTAATTGTGGCCGTGTGCTCATCCTGTGTATTATATTAATTACAGAATTCATGTTCGATTTTTCTTTTTTTTTCTTCTTTTTAACAACATCTCTTCTGAAAATACTTTTCAAACAGCTTGAATTAAAAGTAGAATATCTAACACAAGACACACGAATTCAAAGTTGCACAATATCGCACTGATTCTATAAAATTTTACGGCATTCCATTGTCACCGACTTTGGTTTAGCCTAATCACATGGAAAATACTCTTTTAGTTAAGAATAATAAATTGTATATGGGTATTAAATTGAGTAAGTTTGATAGAAATTGAAGTTGTTAAATTTCTCACGATGTTCTAAAAAATAGTCATACTCGGTGACTGAAAAGCATTTCCCACTCCGTCCCTTATGTTGGCAGCAGTGTACCAGAAAATTAGTAAGTTCTGTGTGCTCACGTGCGTACTAAATGACAGAACAGCTGGAAGCTCCCAAAATGGTAGTACGCTACATAATAAAATTACTGTTTTACAAATATTAATGGCTATCTATAAAATAGTGTATGATACACATGGTAAAATTATGTAATTATTTTATTTTGCTCATAAGGTTGCTACACTTGCCGTTACAGGCTCGTTTCACAAACATACCAATTCGCAAATAAAAAACCACTTGTATCGCAAGTATTTTTACCATTCTATATTGCCCTAATACCGTATATGCACATGACACATAAGAATATTGTCGAATCGCGCCAGTTCCATTTGAATTAATCGGCACTTGCTAAATTATTATGATACAAAAATTAATAAGTAAAACGTAGTCCTAAATGTATTAAAATTTACGGCTTCTAATAAAGTAATATCGTAACATTTTTGCTACTTAATATGAAGACGCAATCCAGCAGAAAAGATATGACGTTTTGATAGATTCGGTAGAACTGGATCCGTTGTTTATTTAAGTTATAATCTTATAACTTGTATTTCAAAAGTGAATTAAGAATGACACTTCCGTATTAACAGCTGCTCTGCTAGCTACCACCTAGCCAACTAGATAAACTAATGTAGGAGGTCCGAATAATAATTGGTCTGTTTTTACATCCAGTGAGACGAAAATAATACGTCACAGGTTCAGTGACACGGAGCGGGATTTAAATGTCGCTGTTAATTCAGAAATTAATGATACTCCTGTTTCTTTGGCAAACAACCAAAGCCGTGGATTAAATGAATGAATGTAGAAATATGTCAAGCATCCCTGCATGCTCTTCATTCTATTCCTGTTACTCCTGCGTATAGTGACTGATACTTTCACAGTCTAAAGCTTGCGAATAAAGTAACGAAACAGATATTTTGTCATTATTACAGTTGTCGTGACTTCTTTGAAAAGAATTTTTAAGCTACTTGAAGTTATTATTTTTTTAATAAGATTTATTTTTAGTCGCTTTGACTCATGGGAGTCTAATCGCGACTGTACATTACATATAATAACCAGTTATGAAATTAGAACAATGTTAATGACATAGTTTTACAAATGTTGATAAAACTTTTAAATTTTACTATAAACTTGAAGTTTAAAGAATACTTGAAGTTATTGTGTAAATTATGTTTGTCTTATATTATTACATTTTTCTCCTATTTTCGGACCCATACGCCATCGTGGATTGCAGATCAGTGTCACTCGGAATGATCTCGAAAAGAGTCAATCCCACAAGGGGATACGACGAGAATCTTTAAAGTAATCGAGTCAGCATTGTTCTTTCCTTTTCCTGAAGACGCATACACCTTTATTAAGAGCCAGTATGATAGTTTATGAGATTTATGGTGAACGGGAAATGTCTGTCCGTCTGTCCTTGTATCTATACGCGCGATAACTCGAAAGCGCTTTATCGGACTTTCATGAAACTTGGTATACACATTTATAACATCTACTGGGACAAAGCCTATTGATTTGGGACCAAATCGGTTGACTGGTACCGGCGTAATGCCCAATTTAGTGCCTATTTTATGGTAATGTATTATACAGAATTTATCAAATAGAAATAAGTTCTCATTACAGCATATATTTTTACAGTGCTCATATACGACTTTGGAAGTTGCAATGCAGTTAGCTTTGACAAATAACACTACCCACATATTCCTTCACATATGCTTATCAAACTAGACCTTTGTTCTTTCGTAAGCCCTGCTTAATGAATCGATCTGGAGCTTAACTCGGAAATTGATTACATAAATAAATTCTTTTCTGGGTAGGCTATCACAATTGCAATTATCACTGATTAAACAAAAGCATTCTGACACTTTGTTACACCAGTTTACCTGATTTTGTTAAAAGTGAACTAATTCAATCTACTTTTGCGGACCTATAGCAGCGGTTCACAAACTTTTAAGTATCACGGTTCCCTTGAAGTACTACTTTTGTTCTGGGGAACCTCCATTAAATATTCGCAAGTGAAATTTGCTCTTGTGTCCCCTTTTGGAAACGTCTTGAACCTGATTTTAACCATTGATTCATAATTATAGTAATTTGGGAAATCACCAACATGGAAGGGTGGTTCAATTCAATTTCTGTTTCTCATCTGCATTTGATGCATGTAGCCATGGCCGTGATAAACAGAAGAGCAACGTTTCAGATTAATCTCCTACAAACTTGCACCGTCATAAGTTTCTTAAGTTCCACCCATGCATAAGTTGGTGCAAAGTTTAATTAGCACTAGCAAGACTTTGTTTGTGGAACACCCAGTTTTAATCCCCATTCCATCGACGTGGTTTGGAATTAATAGCTTCTGAAGTTCTCTTTGCTGCTTAATTTAGTATTCTACATTATAACTTTTTCTTGTCGTGTCTTTTGAACTTTATTACTTGAATAGGGTCTTCTTTTTCCTTCTTAAGTGATTTTCTAACTAGTCTATTATATACTTTAACCACAAACTTGCATATTAAGTAGCAGTGGTCTCTGTCTCAATCTGGTCATAATTATCAGATTCTTAGAAGCGACTGTTTATCACATCAGAGAAAAGTTAAAGTTAAGTTATATTTTATAAGAAATGTTTTAAGAACACTAGTAAATGGTATTCGTAATTTCATTTCATCTAGTTAAGTCATTCATTCTTTTTCTCGACCCCAAATCCCTTGTTGGATTATTTACAAACTTGCTGGTGTTTAGGATTATTCGTTGCAAAAATATGATTTCACATTTAAATCTTCCACAGTCTGAAATGAATCCATATTTTAAATACAAAAATCTCGCTCGGAACTGTTTAACATACATAGGCTATGCGAAGAGATGAAATTACTGCATGAAAGAAAGGGATGAACAATGTATAAAGTTTTTATGGCAGATTTTCTTCATCACTTCTTCTGTCATTGACATTTCTTTCTCCCATTATATGCCTATGTTCTATTCACTTCGCCACGTTTTAATGTGGATCTATGAAACTGGCCTGATTGCTCTTAGGGGTGGTGGCTAGCAGACTCCACTATGAGGTATTTTTATTACATTAGCCGGAACCTACAGCTTTACGTGGAACCCGATCAAATTGAGCCTCCTGTATGCTTCCTAACATAAGGTCTCAGAACTGAAGACAGTGATCAGTAGGGCTCGGACTTTTAGGTAAATACATTTTTTTTTTCTATTACCTATGATTTCTGGACTTTGTCAAAGTTCCGGTTGGGACCTTTGGATTCAAAATACTGAGTTGCATATCACATAAAAAAAAATATTTTCGATATTTTTTATTTGAATAAATATTTTTGGTAACTTAATTCTTTTTTACATATTTTACCACATATCTTGTTTAGAAATGAATATTTTGACTGTTTTTGTAAAATTGCGACATATTTTCAATGTGTTGCGTTGTTATGTTGAGTCAGACAATAAATCAGGGCTGATTAGGCCTTTATTAGTGTAAATTTCTGTTTCCTCTCAAACTGCATTACTAAGTTGGAAAGAACAAAACAATTGTTGACAGAATCAATAAAATAAATCAAACACATTGAAAACAAACTTAACAAAATCAGTGGTTCAAAAGCAAAGAAAATTAGAGAAAAATTCCTGTCATGCCTAAATAAGAATGAAGGGTTACAAGTGTTGCGCAAGATTTCAGATATTTTAATGGTTAACAGTGTAGAGAACTTGGACCAAATGGAACATCTGAGTGTCAGTGAATTATTGTTACAGTGTCAGTAGTGTTACAAATATGCAAGATTAACATCCTGCAATGTTGAACGTACATTTTCAAGATACAAGTCTCTGTTCCGTGATAATCGTCACAGCTTTAAGATGCACAACTTAAGACCTACTATTGTCGTTTACTGCAACAGTTCTACACTTTGTGACTAGAATGACTAGATGAGTACTTCTGTAAATATTGGTTAAATAAATAAATGAAAATATTTTCATATTTTTTAAACATATTTTCGACTTTTTAACCACATAAAAAATAAATATTTTCGGTTTTATAAGCACCTAAAAGTCCGAGCCCTAGTGATCAGCAATGCAGATTCTATTCCAACCTACCATTCATTAACCAGTAAAAAGCTGGGGTATGATAAAAACCACTAGCCCATAGGATATGCCCCAAAAAGTATTCGTTCATATAAATATATGTTTATGCGAGGTTTTTCCTGGGTGCTCCCCGTGTTTGATAATATTCTACTGTTGCTGAATGAAGACAGGATTTTGAAAGACTGTGGGCCTATTGAAGATTGTGTATTTCTTCCTCTTGATCCTCTTATGGTAGTCTTTTTAGAGTCTTTTCTTTTTACGTTTGTAATGGGTAGAGAGCCTAATCACGAATTGTCGTGGGGACGCAAGTTAAACGACTACTTCTGTCTGTTAGTAAAGTAATTTTACCAGTTATCTCGGAACTCATTAGATCAAAGGGGGAAAAAAAAATCTCGCTTTATGAATATAGTATGCAGCGTTAGTAGAATATATTGAGCCTTTTGTAAGAAATGTAACTAATGTTATCCGATGAGATTCACGCCCGTATTATTTCACTTAGTAAACACATAGGTCTACAGTATTTTTCATATGAGAAGCCTTTTCCTTCACCGCCAATCACGTGTACGGGCTAAAGAACTGCCGCTTGCAGTAAGAGTCTTCCCTCCGTCTCGCCGTCTCTGATTGGACCGCGTATCTAAGCAGGAGAAGGAAGAAAGGGCTTGTCATCTGCAAAACACTGTAGTACTGAATTTAGCCATTGGATGCTTAACTTCTAGGAAATACTTCCATTTTAATGATGAATCGTTATTTGTCAGTAAACATGCAGGAATTTTAGCAGCAGACTTGCATTGTCAGCACCGCTCAGTTTATTTTCGAGGTAAACAATTCCCCCGGAGCTTTTGACCCGTCGTACAGAGTAGGTGGCGGGACAGATCGTAAAAAAGCGCCAGCATGTCTGATAGATTGCCCGGGACTCTAGACAAGTGTTATATGTCTGTCCGTCTATCTGACCGCGCAAATTAATTTTCGTCTGTGTTCATCTCTACCACTGGACAGACACTGGCAGTTTTTCAACCTCACCCCCACTGTACCCACTACAGCGCCATAATTAGCTGGGGGTTGCGTCACTGCCCAGTAGTTCCAGCTGTGACCAAACAGAACTGTTTATTTTTCTCTCGTTACATTTTGCATCCAGTGGGCTAAACAAAACAAATTTCCGCATTATACTTCTAAATAGTGTAATTTCTATGACTATACATTTATATTATGTGTACAGTCGTTCTGATTTTTGGTACGATGTGTAATTAAACTAGCTGGAAGTCATAACCATAAAGCATCATAAAAATAAAACATTTAAATTTATCAGTTTGTCATCATGGAAAACATGTTGTACGTTAATTATTGTAAAGCGGCTTCGGTTTTATTGTTGCAGTAAATTTACGATGCATGTAAAATACAATAGAGCTACTCGTAAAGCTTATTCCTTAAGGGCGAAAATCAATCTTAAAATGTAGTCAAAATCATCCTTACCGTAAAACATGTGTGTAATTAGTATCGCTCTTTTTAGAAGGTGTTGACGTCCACTGTATTAGTATAGGAGTGAGTATCGTAAGACTTCAGCAGATTGTTACGTAAATGTGGTAAAAATTATGCTATACAATAATTTGGAAATTTTTTTCTGTCCTGTATATGAAACTATGCGATTCTGTATAAACAATAGGTTCTTGACTCGTATATCAAAACCAAAATGGTCCATCACGTACCATTTTTGTAGGAGACACATTTCTCATATTTACATAAATATAAAAAAAATTGTGCCTGGTAATCAAAACAATAATTACAGATTCGTTACTTTCAGCCAAAAATATACAAGAAACATTTTTGTATTATATTAAGAAAAATATTATTGATAAAGGTATCTTTTAAAGCGCCTTTCTAAAAAAAAAAAGCTTGACTATCGAATACTTCTGTCTTCTGTTGCTTGTTTCCGTCTACAATATTTGTTAAAAAGATGCTTTTTTCAATTGATTTGAAATATATTTATCTGTGAACCCTAAACTTCTAAAACTTACGTGTAATCGCATTTTCTTTGCCTTGTTCAGTTTTTTTTACTAATCATAGGAATTGCATTCCCGAAGGCCGCTTAGTACCTTTCATTCTTATTTTTTAGTAAAGATCTAGAGGTGTATTCAAATTGTGTTCCTTACACGAAATCACTAGACCTAACCGGCCACCTACGGCTTACCGTGTAGTTGATCAAAGTGGGTGTTAATTTTGGTCCATGCTGTTAATCAGCCAGCAATCCGTAACCGAATCATGTATCAAAATTTAAATTTTATAACTGTATTAACGAGTTTATTATTACTACAGTATTATTTTTTTTATTATCTTCCTAGTTAGATATTAAGATAATACGAGGATCATTTCAAAAGTTCTGCACACTGTAAGATAGAATGGAAGAAAATAATTTGTTTTGCAAAATACCTTTACAGGCCTACATATAACCTTCATTCTTGCTTATGACAGCTTCCCAACGTTTTGGCAAATTTTTTATTCCGGATAGAGCACCTTCATTGTTGAGCTGTCTGATTACTCGGGTCACCTCACTGGAAGCTTCATCAATTGTAACAAAACGTTTTCCACGGAGTGGTTCCTTCAATTTGGGAAACAAATCAAGTCTGGTGGGCTCAAATCAGGACTGAATGATGGGTGGGGAAATCTTTCCCATCCATAGACGTGGAAAACGTTTTGTTACAATTGATGAAACTTCCAGTGAGGTGACCCGAGTAATCAGACAGCTCAACAATGAAGGTGTCCTATCCGGAATACAAAATTTTCCAAAACGTTGGGAAGCTGTCATAAGCAGGAATGAAGGTTATATTAAAGGTATTTTGCAAAATAAACTATTTTTTTAAATTTTATCTTACAGTGTGCAGAACTTTTGAAATGACCCTCGTATAATGGCTGTAGTAAAACATACCGCACTACTTTATTTATAAGATCGGAGAGATAATTATTTGTACTTCATTTAACAGGAACAAGGAATTATTGAAGTGTAATAATGTGTTGAGTTGAAGTATAGTATTCAGAGCGACACGATAACATTGTGTAGGTAAACACTTAACAACGCAAGCTATATTGATTTCTGGAATCGCCTGATGCACTTCGTCTACTGATGTTAATAGCATAGCATTTCCATTATGGAAGTGCTGCATGCTTTCTTAGACCCACCAGGGAATTTCTCCATTACCTTTACGGCAATGCTTCCAGTTCATTCATAAAATAATAGTCTCATTTCTTTAATTACAATCAATAGTCTTCTTAATTCGTAAGTTTATCTGGATAAAATAACTATGTTCTTCCTTGAGAAGTTATACAGAACATATTTTCAAATGCCGAAAGCCTAACAGCACCAATTACTCTTTTAGTGTAAAGTACACAACTAGTGCTCATACTAATGCATCTGGGCTAAATAGACGCAACTATTAGAGGCCTGGAGATTGCTTATTTAGGCAGACGCATAGCCTACAAGTAGTTTTGCAAGATTTTAACACATTATCTATATTTGAAGATCTGTTCTAATTTCTTTTGTGACGAGTATTATCGTACTATTGTAAAGTGAAAAGTTATTTTAGATTTTTGACTTAGCATCACATTCATTTTAAATTTGAACTTTATGTAATTTACAGATGTAATACTATGTTGTAACCAGACTTAGGCCTATATAAGGTGTAATTATGGAATTTATGTTTGAGGATGTAATGTGGAAAGTAACAGCCTATTACAGATAATATAACCCTCAACGAGAATGAAATATATAAATAATAAATAGTACGCAATATCGTTTTTAAAATGTTCATGCCCCAAGAGATCCTGAAATGACTGCAAAGCCGATTGACCTCTGTCAGGAGTTTTAGAAGAAAGCCATACAAGTTCGAAGAAAAATTGTATTCCGTATTTTTAGCGTAGACTATTACATATAAAGGTAACGGATAATTATTTTTGTCGATATTCCTCGATAGTCAATGTTCTTCCATTTAAAGCATTTGACTCGTCTTAAAATATGTACGCTTGTGGGAAGGTGTGTGAAAATAATTAGCACATTGTAAAGGTGCATCCTCTTCGTGAACAGTTTGTATAGTACATGCGCATTCAAGGAATCGGACGTGGACGGTTTGAAAGTTTGACAGGTTCTATTAAGAGGGAAGATTAATGGAGCCAGCATTAGGGAGGAAGCCATTTAATCAGCATCTTCGCGCTCTGACGCTCGCGTTCACAAAACAAGTCATCTCTCACAAATTATTTCCTTGTGTCTTACCACAACGCAAGAAGGTTGTTGAAGTTCTTGTAAAACTTGCCAATTGCGTATATAGCGGTCTATGCTCGAGAGAGAGCTCCCAGTTCCATTTCTACGTGGGAATAACATAGGCCTTCACTCTGAAGAAGGCTTTCTTATTCAGGCTTTGCTGACTCTTTTATGTTTAGGGACTTGAATTTAAGAAAGTGGAAATGAGTGTAAGGTACAGTCGAGTGCACGGAAACTTTCCGACGCTTTTAGCTTCCAGTATTTTTCCTCATTTAAAGTTGACATTGAATCTCCGTATCATCTGTGTTCCAAACCAGCCCTGGATGATCCTGTCTCTTATTGGCTTCAATTCAAGTCCGACAAGACATGCCCACACCTGCTCTTGAAAAAATCTAACTCGGATTGATATGTTGCTAAAAGTCTATTACTCAAACATTAACCTGTGAACACAGGTCGGTTTCAGATTCAATAGCGAAGGAGTGATGGGGAGGGTTCGCCTCTGTTGTGTTACCGCCATCGCGAAAAAAGGATATTCACAGGGGTGGGGAGTGAGCCTAGCGGAGCCGGTTATTATGTTCCCTTACCAACAAAATCACCGCGTCGTATCGGAAAGATTCCGTGCTCTCAACTGTACAAGAAAAGTTCTGTTCAATGTAAATGCAGCCCCCTTGTAGTGCAGTGGAAAAAAGTATATTTTACTTTGACATTTGTTTGAACAGCATACTGATACTTAGCACTAGTTTCCAATATGACTAATGATTGTCATCTTCCTGGAGAAATCTGTAAGGCACGGGCTTGCTAAATAGTACGCAGGCATTCAGATATGCATTGTAGTCGCAGGCGCAACGTTATACCACTAGGCTATACCACTGTCATGTGGCTGGAAAGGTTGTCTTAATCAGCATACTGGCTTTCTGTTTCCAATTTCGCAGAGGCATAATCCTAAAAATAAAATAAAATAAAATATGTATTGGTATAGAGCCATACGTAATCTTTACTCTCTTCCCATATTAACGTTTTAAATTATTTCCTTCTAAAATGCATTGGGGCTATGAAAATTGGCTGTGTTCAGTGAAGAGGCTATTGCCACTGCCAATATTTAAAATTGTAAAATAAATCGAATGAATTCATGTACTGTATAATATGAATTATTAACAAATGTGTTTCTCTGTCGTAAGGAATAATTTTAATCAAAATAGACCACGGAATCGTATGTTTCGGAATCAGAGTCCCACTTTCGAAATCAGATCTCGTTATTGAAATACTAATATAGGATACTGAATCGCCGTGAGGGAAAGAACGTGACTTAAGAGGTCTGTACTTAACTGTGAAAACTTACTCCATGCGGTGACAGAATACTCAATTGACCTCGCTTAAGACATGCTTTATTTCTAAACTAATGCACGTCCTCATGTTCACGTAATATTTGCCTTACTTTCTTAAACAACCATTTCAGTGCATCTGCAATAATTTAATGGATATTACTAGGGATGGGTCCTCGATACTTTCGATACCTCGATACTCTAGATACTTGCATGGTATCGGCATCGAACATTACTTCAGAAAACTCGCTCGATACTTTTTCGATACTTTTGTAATTCTGCAATTAAGTGAGAATGCTAGTATTTTTTAACAAAAACTTGTAAATGGACTGTTTAAAAAACTAATTTTAGTTTTAATGTAGAGTTTAAAAATAATTATAGGCTACTGATGATATTAAATTTTGTCTCATTAAATATGCAGACTTAATTAATTTAGTTGGTATTAAGCAGTTCTCTCAAATTTTAATTTTTAATGTGCCTATTTACTGAAACTGGAAACGTTGAAGGTATCGAGTATCGAGGAAAAAATCATATATCGGTATCGAGTATCGAGAAAATGTGGTATCGACCCATCCCTAGATATTACTCGTTCTGGTTGAGGTCCTTGTTCAATATCATCAGTTGTTGAGTTTTGAACGTGTTCGTGCAAGAGTTACTCATTACAACTGTCATAATATTCTTAAAGGTAGTTTTTTCACACGCTTAGTTTATTGGGAATATCACAGCAGGCTTCTTGTGAGACCTATTGAGTCGCTTCCATCATTGCAAGACCATAATAACAAGAAAAGGCACTTGTTTAATTCACTGACTGAAATTTTCTGTAACCCTTTCCAATTGGAAGGTCTGCCTAGGTGGCGGAGTTAGTGTAGTGCTTGCTTTCTGTGCCCAGGCCGATGACATTTATGTGTACATAAATGTGACAGGTCCATTTACTGACATGTGAAAGAACTCCAGCGGAACAAAATTCACATCAGATTTTTTTTACCTTCTTATCGGTGTTCTTCTTCATGTTAGAGTTTATAACCATAGCCTATTAAGATAAAAAGATGATATAGCTTGCAAGAACAGTAAATTATCCAGTAACTCTCTAGCCATAAGTTCTATAATTCTTAAATCTTGATTCGAGACGGTTCGGGGGAGGGTAAACTCGGAGTGGTACAGAGACCCAATCAATTATATCCACATTGCTTCTGTTCTTGTTTAAACAATTATAATAACGATATGCTTGAAGGCATTTTATGTATAAGAGTTTAATGTAAACTTAAATAGGTGTTCAGAGTCTAAAAGATCGCTAAATGGGAATACGATCGCTAATGGAGAAACACTGAATGTTTGAATGTTTAGATATCTACACGAGTGAAGATCGTCACTGGTGTGAATAGCGAACTCGTATGTAATTCACCACTCCTTTGCACATGGAGGCAGTTACCGCATTTTGATGGAGCCTCGGTGAGAATTGCTCCTGGCAGACATTGATATTCACTCTTGTAATGGAAAGTCTGTGTTGAGTGTGTGCGCTTTCAAATGCCTCCCAGATGCTTCTTCCATAATAATAACTATTAACTGCTGTAATAGTCTACCTTATACACCAGTAACTTCTCTCTATACGTTTCCTATATTCTCATTATTATCAGTTTTCACAGACTACAGTTTCTGTCCTGTTTCAAATAGTTTATTAAACCGGCTGGAAGGTTTTTTTTTTAATAATTCGTGTTTATTTAGGGAATATAAAAACGTTTTAGCATGTAACGAGACAATGAATGGATGTTACAAAACTCTTCAAATTATAAATCAGTGTGAATAGATATTTTTAAAATCCATGCAATTTTGTGTGTGCAATTATGTTGCAGTGTCTTCTATGTTCTTCACAGCAATTCTATACTTATATGCCAGTTTTCAGAATTATATATATATATATATATATATATATATATATATTCATACACTCATAGCCCTAAAATAAAGATGTATAGATTTCCATAGAAAAGTCATTTATATGTTAATGTTACATAATGCTTAGTGGAGATTGAGGTGAATGTAGCTCTAGATTTCATCCTTCAAGTGATTTTTACTTCCTCTGCCCGTACCATAGGTACTATAGGTAGAGGAAGTATTGTTTTCGACCCTAAAATTCGAAGTTGAGTTTTTAGCATATATACACGTTTCAAGGCCCCCTGAATCCAAAAATACTATTTTTGGAAACATGTCTGTGTGTGTGTCTGTCTGTGTGGAAGTTTGTGAACAGGCTAGCTCCGAAACGGAGAATCGTATGAAAACAAAATTTCGTATTTGGGTCAGGTACCTTCTGAAGATGTGATTCGAAGATTGGCGACAAATTTCTCTTATTTTTAAGGGGACTTTACATGAAGAAATTTTCGTTTTTCGCGATTTTCTCGAAAACGGCTCTAACGATTTTCTTTAAAATTTGCATATGTGTTCCTTTTACTGAGAGCTAAAACTTTTATTTGAAACTTTTTTTCGAAAAAATTCTCTGAGGGTAGTTACAAGCCACCCACTGTTCGCCCACTGTTTGTAGAAATTTTGTCTTGCGTGAGGAACAACTGAATACTATATAAGAATGTGAAGTGAGAAAGATGTATTGTTGGCCAGGTATAGAGTAAAGAAGTATCTGAGGGAAATATTCGATATATTTCGGAAATTATTCTTTACGACGGAAAGTTCAATAAACGTCTGCAGTCACTTTTTTTTAAGTTTGCTATATAGACTGCGCTTTTAGTCGCATCATTGAAAGAAGAGGTATTTATAGGATAATCAGCGTAAAATTGTGTCTTGCGATTCTGTAAAAGGATATGAGAATACTGCTAACTTTTTTGGGGGCAGAGGAAGTTATGTGACTTTCACATCAGATTTTTTAAATTGCGTTGAACAATTCTCTGTACCTCTCGTGGCATCCTCGCTAGTTTCTGCAATGTCGTTGCTCTTTGGCAGCAGTCGTAGGCTGTTTGTATGCTGGTTATTAATGTTTTATCCCGTTCAGAACTACTCGACTTTATAACCAGTCGTTACGGTTCAGAGACATTTTTGTGTTTTGTCTCATGGTCAGGAAATATAGATATGGGGCAAGAGCAGTAAAGTTGTTATATAGCGTGCCATTACCTTGAGATTGTAGGTGGCAGGTGGCTTAAAATAGAGCCAGTGCCAGAGTGGGGCAGCCAGAATCCATTGTGAGTATCATCAGTCTTCATTTCTCCTCTATTACATTTCCCCATTAAGGCAAGGCTTTTACTAATGGAATAGAAAGGAAGGAAAATAGCATCTCAGAGATACTTGGTCCGTTCCATTTTTAGTAATTTACAAAGACGTTGAAGGCTGGTGTCATGAATCTAAAAACCATTTATTTTGTAAATATACAATATATTTTCACTAGCAGGTGCCTGCGGCTTCGCCCGCGATTACTTACTCAACTGCTAGATATTATGTTTAAATCATATATTTAACAGAAAAATAATTAAATCATTACATTTATTAACACTGACATCGGTTTTACATAAATTGTAGGAATTAACTAATTTTACTCTTAATGATATTGTTTAACGTTAAAAATATAAATAAACAAACGAACAAAACGAATCATATGCTGCCATATGGGCATACCAATTCGAAATGAAAAATGAACCACAGATTCATGATCCTTAACAAAATCAGGCATAAACAATTTTTTTATAACGATTCTCAAGTCTCGTTTCATTTATTTCCAAAGCCTTATGTGAAGACTTCCAACAATACTGTTGTCAAGTGAACTGCGATTTGCATTTGATAATTCTGTGTAAAAAGGGATTATGTATTCTCAAAAACATATAATTTTTGGCATTTAAAATCAAATTTTTTCAAAATCCTTTCTTAGTGAGCACCTACATTATGAAACGAAGGTACTGTAAAAATTCCAAGTCTCTACCTGTTATAGTTTAGGCTCTACGTTGATTCACTGTGAGTCAGTCAGTCAGGACAAAGCCTTATATATATATATATATATATATATATATATATATATATAGAGAGAGAGAGAGAGAGAGAGAGAGAGAGAGAGAGAGAGAGAGAGAGAGAGAGAGAGAGAGATTGTGAGGAAAGTTCAAACTTTTTTATGTTAGTATATTATGTTTAAAATTGCTTTTACTATTTGTTGTGAGACAATGCTTTTGTTTACCATGTAATTACAAATGAATCTGCAAATACAGTTTATTTACATTATCCATAGTGGTTAGTAGGCCTATGTCTGCATTTATATGGATTTATGTTTCAAATCCCACTCAACCTGTTATGAATGTTGAACACTATTAATATTCTCCTGCTTTCATTATTATGTGATGTAACCAAACTAAAATCGGTGGTTCTACATCGCCAGGATATTATTTTAAATTTCAATAGCAGAGGACTAGAGGATTATTAGCGTGCCGAGGCCCGCGGCCATTATTGATAGTTTCTTAACCGTATCCACTACTTTTTCAAGCAACTCTTTAGTTGTCTTGAGCGACCTCGTGTTAGATATCCCTGCCTCTTAAAAATAGGAGGCTGTTCGGGAGGTTGACCCCGGGCCTTCAGATGAATTGTCAACAAAGCTAACCTCTGGACCGTGGAAACTTATTTTATTGTTCCCGCATTTCAACCAAACTATGTCCGTCGATATATAGATATTTCTCTCCCACTCTCACTCTCTCTCTCACACACACATAGCCTAAGAGGCATACTCAATAGCACTCTTCAGACACCAATCAGTACCACCTCAAATAATAAAAAAAATAATAAAAAATAAAAATTATAAGCCAGTGCTTTGCTATGTATTTCAAAGGTCTAAAATTTCTTCAGTCTAAGTTAAATGTCGGCGGATTGTTAAGCTTTTTAGGCATAACATAACTTTGAGAAATAACCCATTAATAATTATAACTTTCTCAGAAATTACAAATAGCCTGTCATCAATTTAGCCATATTTTATTTAATTTACTTATATTTTCTGAAGTATTCTTACTAGTAGAGTCTCGAAAACTCTGCACTCGATAACCCGGCAGTTCCGGATTACTCGGCATTCACAGACGGAACCATTTTTTGACGAGAAGTAAGGTAAACTATTTTGTTCTATTTATTGATAGGGCCTTCATATAATTTTTGTTTCATAGAAAAGTAACAATATTCGTTTTTAACATATTTTATGGTGATTTTTAACGGTGATTATTATATTTGAAGCCAATAAACACTTTTTTTTCGCAATAACAATTTTAATTTGTAAGCTCTTATTCCGATATCTCAGTATTTCAGAAACTTGACGCCCTTTCGGTCCATATTCGGTCTAGTTTGCGGGATTTTATAAACAGTTTATAAAAACCATTTAGGCCACCGTGTTGATAACTTTTTTTAATGGAAGGCTACAAGTTGAACATTATTTTGGACATATAGCCAATTCATTTGTAATCGGGTTAGTATATTCCGCAGTTTTTCTATTAATCCTATGTTTAACGTTAGACAGAGATTGAATTCCCTCTCTCCCAAAACCAACATCACTTAAAACTTTTACTGTTTAAAAGCTTTTCGTGTAAGTTGCTTACCTCGTTATGCCCATTACTTAAACATAACACTAATGAAAATGCATTGTTGTACTAATTTATTTGTGTCTCGTGTAAAATTATGTGTGGATGTTTCGCGTTCCTTGTAGGTAATGAAAACATGGTATGTAAACAGTGACCGTGGGAGACTTGGCTAAGACTGCAAAGCGGAGTTTCTTGTGATTACATGGCTAATCTCAGCTGTAATTACCTCACAAAAGTCCAGGCGTCCGAAGTGAGGTCAAGGCATTAATCTAGGTCGCGTTTACATAAGCTGGGCCCTTAATGTCATCAACATGTTCCTTTGAGATCCACATTAAAGAAGCGAGGCTAACAAATAATGGGCTTAGGGATTTGCTATAACATCTCGTGATAGGTACTTTGTTAGACAGTTATGGAAGGCGATATGGTGCAGTGATGATAATAATTGGAAGATAAATTACGCTAGCGTCAACAAAGCATTACTAATGTTTCATTCATCAAATCAGATGTTGTAATTTCCTCTGTTTTCCATCATATAAATTTAATTTACACTATTGTTTATAATTAATTATTTTTAGAGTATATAATTTGAATTAGGCCTGTGGTGAATATTGTGAAGGATAAGCTTTGATAGTATATTTTTTAAAAATTTTGTTATATGTGAATGATACTATGGATTTAAAGGTAATTATTAATTAGATGATGTTAAAATTTTATTGTTGTTGTTGTGGAACTTATATAATGTTTTAATGAATTAAAAAAACAATAAACCCAACTCAAAAGAAATCATTTCCTCCAAATAAGGAACAACTATCCAAATAATGTTCCCTTTTTAAAAGCGTTTCTATGCTGGGTAAATAAAAACGCATAAAATTCCCATCCTCGCCTTGTTTGGAGTGAGTGTGTGTGTGAATGGTGTGTCTCGTCCTATGTGTTCGTGTTGTCTCGGAGGTGGCCCCAGCAATGGGCTCATCCGGGGAGGCCCTCCATGTCCTTGTCTGGTCAAAAAAGTATGTCTGTGATCCAAAGCTAATCCCTCTCCCGACAGGTCGAGGCCCTGTAAGGCCCGGGCGGCTTGAGTCGCTTCAATCCTAAAAGGGAGAGGTAAAACTAAGGTAATGAAAGAAAGAATGAAAGAAAGAAAGAAAAAGAAAATATTTGTTGTAAAAAAACACTGATTGGTGATAGAATAATTAGATAATACCTCAATCTTGGCATCTTTTTTTGTTTGTTTGTTTTATTTCGATTTCATCCAACCATTTTCAGGTATCTTATTTAGGAGTTGAATGTAAAATGAGTGATGTTGTTTTAATAAAGGCGTCAGTGATGATTAAAATCAATAAAGGCGTCAGAGATAATTAAAATCAGAAAAACTTCAAATAAAAGCGCTTCGAATTCTTCTGACGTTGACCCCTGACCGCGTTCAAAAAATAATAATAATAATAATAATAATAATAATAATAACACAGCTTCTGAATACTTCAGCTGGATTCAATGTATTCAGAAACCATCAAACAATACAACTGAATTGTAATGGATTCTGGAACTTAAGGGGAGCGTTAGTAATAAGTTAAATTGCGTCTCACTTCGGTTTATGAGCAAATCTGGCCTCAAGGTTAGATATGTCGAACGTAACTTCTAGATATCGCACCGGAAGTTCCTCGCCGCATTTTCCTTCCGGCTATTTCCGAGGTCCCTCTGCGGCTTTCCTTATTTCATGCTCGGACTGTGATCTGTATGTTTTATGCCACTGGATGTTTAATCTGCTTCACACAGAAATCAAGGGTAATAATTCTGTATCTAACTTGAACCAGTTATGCGGTTTTCAAATTGAAATCTAACTTGAGAAGTGAATATTATAAGCAATTTCATTTCCACCGCGTAGTGACTTTTTAGGGTCAAGTTTTTTTTTGTCTGGGTTTTTGGTATGTTTATGTCAAATCCTGCAACATACTTCCATTCAAAAGGAAATTGAAACCCGTAGTATATTTACTGCATGTTGAATCTATAAAATTGGCTAAATTACCGACCGTTTTATGACGATATTCCGTTTCAGATTTTTTTTTTTTAATTTAATTGATTCGCTGAGTTTCTTTGTGTTCGCTACTAAACATTAAAGTGAAGGGGTTGTATAATATTTCTAGTTAATGATGACCTGTTAGAGATACAGACTCAAGACTATCGGAAAAATGTAGCCTCTTTTTGTATTACGCTGAAGCTGATGACAAAACAATATCGAAGTTCATCGTTTGGAACTAAAGACAAAACGTATGTTTTTTGGAATAATTAAACTTTCAAGTCAAAATGCTTACTAAAACAGCAGTAAATAAATAATTGGAACCGGAGAACAGAAGTGAAAAAGTATTTCCACTTCGTTCTTGCCAGAGTTAGCACTGCTTAACGCGGTAGTCACTTATCAGATAGGAAATGGTATGACAACTGAAAAATGTTGACTTAAGGCACCCCTGTGGGGTGCTCTGTTATATTCCTAGTGTATATATAGCACTGTGTGTTATATTCCTTTAACAATGGTTAGCTTGCAAGAGATTACAGGCATATGTTATGCATAAATTTAATTATCCAATTAATTCTCATACCTTCAACATCGCATAAACATTTATATATGTTAATGTGAGCTCATACAAAGTTGTTTTGTTCATAAATTTGAATGAATAAATATACTAATGAAGCAGTTAACTCGATGCAGTAAACAAAGGTAATTACCTAAGTTTATTACTATTCTGTGGCTTAATTATGGAAAAGTACATGTAGTGTTCGATGAATAATATCCTATCCAGGTATTATTATTTTTGTTCTGTACATGAGAATATAATTCTCACCCAGAAATATTTTAATTAAAAGAAACAGATCAGTATACCCGTCTAATGTACGAATCAAAGTAAATCGCAAAACTAAGCCAAATTAAACTATAAACGTGATGACAATGCTAGTAACCATTCGTGACCATTAATGAGTAGTTCTGTCCTTAGATGTAATAGTTTTGCAGCATCCCAAGAAATCACACAATGAGATTTATTATTTAATAACGTGTGTGTGTATATATATATATATATATATATATATATATATATATATATACACGCGTGTGTGTATAAGGAAGAATTGTCTATACAGGTCGTGAAGGCCCTTAAGGTTCTAGGAAGTTGAAGCTCCCAGTATTTTTGTAGATATTTGGAACATGAAGGTGGTAAGGTTGTCAGCCTTAGGCACCTGCCACTTTTTACCCCCAGGACTACTCTGGTACTTATTTCTGATAGAGACTGAATCGACCCCAGGACCATATTGCCACCAGAAAGTTCAAGTAAATTGAAAAATCCCAACGACCTCACCGGGATCGACTCCGCGACCTTCCAGTTCGTAGCGCAGTGCCTCAACCACCTGTGCCTCGGCAGTCCCCATATATGTATATGTGTGTGTGTAGGTGTGTGAGTATATATTTATACATGCACAGTATGTACTAGTTTCCATTTCTATAATATATTTTCCAACAGAAGTCGTATGAAATATGTCATTCATAAAACTAGATGTGAAGTAGATTGAAGTTAAAACATAATGATAGTGAAATTTTTGTTATGTCACTTTTTTTGTGATGGAGATGTTGATAGATAATTACTGTTACCTTACTTGGGAGGGTTCGAATCGCCTCCGCAGGCTCTCTATAAGAAACTTGTCCACTCTGTAGTCCCAAATTTGGCGACACCTGGTCTGAAGTGCGTGGTCTTCAAGGCCGCTTACTTCCAGAGTTGTGACCTTCACGTCTGCAGCAATTCCATCTTCACCTGCATTCTAGCACTTAAGAAACAATGTGGTACTAAAAACTAACATTTGCTTATGGATTGGCTACTAGTGTTACGATGTCCCCTGTATCATTTCAAAACAATGATTTGACCATGTGTGTGCGAACTTCACTGGCTTTAGAAAACAGTAAAAACAATACTGTCATGTGACTTGATAATACAGCTCATAATAAGTTATTCGTGATTTGCTTTCAACACTGCTTTATTATATTGCCGCTGCGCTACAAACCGGAAGGTCGCGAGTTCGATTACCGATGAGGTCGTTGAGATTTTTCAATTGGCCTAATCCTTCTGGTGGCACTATGGCCCTGGGGTCGACTCAGCCTCTAACAGAAATTAGTACCAGAAGCAATCCTGTGTGTAAAGGTGGCCGGTGCCTAAGGCTGACAACCTTACCACCTTCATGTGCCAAATGTCCAAAATCTGGGAGCCTCAACCTCCTGGAAACATCTGGCCTGTATAGCGATCACTTTCCACTTTTTCACTTATTATATTGCCCCTAGAAATCACTGAATTCATGATACTTAAGAGGGTAGGCTGTTGAAAGATTCGATGTTTCGGTCAAAATGTTATATTTAATTTTGTTGAGTTTAGTTGTGTGCTTAATGCAAATGCTGGTTCTGTCTTGAGAATTGCACAGCCGAGCGATTCGTTTGAACAGAGTTTGAGATTGCTTATAGACAAGAGCAGAAAACAAGATAAACTCCCGTCTTTCTTAATTTAATTTTAATTAACTGCTCGGTGACGGAAACATCTCGGATGCTCCTGAGTTCGTTATTAAATCAACTGCCTGACAGAAAACATTCGTCTTAATTCTCGACTTCTGAGAAGACCGTTAATCAGGCAACTTTAAAATGCTGATTACTGTAAAACTCGGCTAATTTTATTCAGATATCTGACTTTATGTAATAATCCCTAATGACAGGATCCTTTTTCAGAATCATTTCATTCTATACCTAGAATTATCTTAAAAATAAAACAGATTTTGCTCGGGCTGTGATTGACGGTACCTTAACAAGTGTAAGTGCATAATACAGAGTGTCCACAGTCTGGATAGTCAGTGAAATATATATGTGTGTGTGTGTGTGTGTGTGTGTGTGTATATATATATATATATATATATATATATATATATATATATGCTGTGTGTGTTTGGTGACTGAAATTTAATTTCAAAATATTTTGCTTATCATAAATTCTATTTTAAAGGAATTGCTTATTTATTTAATGAATGGCTTTACAGTAGAAGTGTCACAAAGTTTACAAACGTAACGATATTGTTTATATAAGAATGTACAGAAGACTGGTGCTAGGGTCGCAGAAATACCTTCTCCGTTTCCACAGTAACGATATTTTTTCTTTGTGCGGAAACACACTGGAAGCCGTCTCCAATTACGGAGCTTCCTGGCAAATTGATTGCTCCAATCTCTTCGTATTTCTCGTAACATCATACTTTCACGTGCTAGTAGTAGCCCACGCGTTGTCCCATTTAGTCCTCAGCCTGTAAAGATGTCTTCTCGTTGTAATGAAACCTTGAATCCTGTTTTTGTGCCAGAGTTTCTGTACCCTGTGTGTTTTTGATAAGCTAACGATCCTTGAGTCGATATGTTTCTCGTAACATCTGGAGCATATAATTGCCGTTTTGATTTTATTTTGTTACTTCATTGGGAAAAATAACATTTTTTTTGTATGCGTAGGCTATCAGTTCGTTCTGTTTAATTACATAACTAGCAGGTGCCCGCGGCTTCGCCCGCGATTATATGATAATTACTCAATTGGTGGATGTATAGTTTAAATCATTTGTTTAACAGAAAAAATAATTAGAACATATTTATTAAAACTGACAATATATTAAGTTTCGTCCAAATCATTCAATATTATCCCATTTAGGCATGCATTCATGATTTTCTGTCCAAGTTAGAAACCGTGAAAAGCCATGTTCAATTAATTTCACAATTGCTTACGGTCTTGTTAATAGGTGACTTTGAATGTACAATGAAACACAAGCTCAGATATTATATTGGATGTTTTCTTTCATAGAATAGATTCTTTAACAGCTAAAATTCGTTGCAACTTCTGGAAATTAATTACATATTTTGTCGAAAGATAATACACTGTTTTCTCATTGTATCCTAAGTCTGTAACTCTTAATAACGATATAACTGTATAAGTCTATTTCTTCCACTGAAATAGAGATACTGCTTTGAATATTTTAAATTACTTATTTCACAATGTGTGAAACAGAATTAATAATCAGGTTTATAGTATGCGCCTAAGCTTTTTAAAAATATATAATATCACCGTACGTCTTTTTTGCTTTCGAATTTTTAATCTTGCTATGAAAAAATATTTTTAATACTTGTATAAATAACGTAAATAATCAATTAGTAATCTTGTAAAGCAAGCATCAAACAATGTTACGTAAAACACATTCAGATTCATCTCTATATATATATAAGGCTTTGTCCTGACTGACTGAATGACAGGAATCAACGTACAGCCTAAACTATAACAGGTAAAGACTTGGAATTTTGACAGTACCTTCGTTTCATAATGTAGGTGCTCACTAAGAAAGGATTTTGCAAAATGTTGATTTTAAATGCCAAAAATTAAACTTTTTTGAGAATACTTAATCCCTTTTTACACAGAATGATCAATTCCAAACCACAGAATATATTGTTGCCAAATGGTATCAGATGGGTTTGGAAAAAAAAATGACAGGCAAGTTTGACAAATAAGAGAAGTTATCAAAATAATTCATGTTATAAATAAATATTACAGAATGAAATCCACGAAAATAATGCAGTTACATAACTTTCTCTACCCTGGACATAGAGAAAACAAAACGAGGTATGGTAATGTGTATATTATTATATTATATCGCAGGTTTTTGGAGAGGGAAGTATGAAAGTTATAATGCTTTCTGTTTAATTTCATCCCCAAAACAGTTTTATGGTAACATGAGAGTGGGAAATAAAATTTTCCACCTCGATATTACAATTTTATGTTACAGGAATTTCTGTTTCTTCTTATTTGAACCCCTACCAGGCTTGCTGTGCAAGCGATGGGATGCAAAATTCTACATCCTCTAAGAGCCATAAAAAACTATATCAAGCGTTTTCTGAGGGAATAGTTTGAGTGTAATAAGTCGTTCTTCCTATTTCAAATTATAAATACCTATTTAAGGACCTAGAATTTAAAAATCGAAAATCCTTCATAAGTTAATTTCCAACTACAAAATACAAAACCCGGGCGACGCCGGGTCTTTTAAGCTAGTATTTTAATATTTGGCGGAAAAGATAGATTTCATTTTTTTTTACATCAATTGAACGAATTAATATCTTAGGAACAAAGCGAGATATTAAACTGAAAATGGAAACTTTAATTCCTGTTCGGGTTTTACATAAGTGCATCAAGTTTTATGTTTGTAACACAAATATTCTAGAAAATCACTCAACTCTTCGGTTATCCCTTAACTGAAACCTTACATAATGGTCTATACGGTGAATAATGGAATCTGAACTCCATGCCTATGCTCAAACAGAACTACACCTTGTCAAGTGCATTAGCCAGCAAGACTTGCAATCGCATTGTCTCAGCGTGGCCTATGAAGTTACACACATAGAGGTGCTGACAAAGCGAACTTAGCTGACAAAAGGAGCAGTACATAGCTACAGCTAATGGAAGCCTGTCATGACGGGAGGCCATTTTGTTTGAAATTGAATTTCACGAAAGGTGAAGGCTCTTGTGAGAAATTTCGCAATCGCTGCCATCAAAAGGTATAACACAGTTTTGTAAATTCAATATTCTGAGCCGTTCATATTCGCAACGACTTTCGACAAAGATCAAATTAACTTTTGCAAATACCGAACTGAAACAAATTGGGTGCGCCGCCCGAAGAGTTGCGCTGTGATTTAAACAGCTGCCTGCCTTTTTTTCCACTCAAATGCAAATTTACACAGACTGTAAAACATTTCATTTTCAATTCCCATTTAAAACACGCCCACTGTGGACCTTCACATCCATTGCCATTTTAACTCAGTGGTTTTCAGAGAAACAAAATTTAAATACATTCTAAAACAAACTGCTCTGATGGTACACAGCTGTATATACCACTACAGACTGCATCAAGCAAAACAAAATACAAACAACATAACGTTGCTGCCTAAAATTGTCTGCAGAAAATATTTTTAGTATGAGGATCTTAATTAATTAATTAATTAATTCTGAAAACGAATAAACAGGTCATATTGTATTTAAGCTAATACCATATCTATTTTTTTTAGGGGGGGATCTAGTACGCTGCATGCTTATATTTTAAAAATTTTCAGCCACGTATTACTGAACAGATTTATACAAGAGTCTCAACAAGAAAATTAGTCGAACCTCAATTTCCTAAACCCACTAAACTCAAGAAAACCTCCTTAGGAGCGAACCCAGCTCTAATCCAGATCTTCCAGAACACTTCTACAGCGTACTAAGCTAAAAACTCTGGTTCCATTCCCGCTCAAGTCTATAAACTACAGTGTGACAGAGCTGACCATTTCTTAATAAGTATTGCCATAGGCTATACAGTACCAGTTAATATTAAAGACTTAATAGTTGTTATATAGAACCTTGTACCCTTACTAAAAGCTTTTCTGGGACTAGATTACAAATATTTAGCATTCATCAATAAGCATTCTTACTGTAAGAAGGACTGAATAAGCATTCGAAAGACTGAGAATAAAATATGGTAGTAAAATGAAGAGTATAAGATAAAATATAATACGACGAATAATATATAGTATGATGACTGGTTTTATGCACGTTAACGAAGGAAGGAGAAGAAACTAACATATCCTGTAGGATGAATTATGAACGTCATAGCACTAACAATAAGAGAGAAGTGAATTATCTTCAAGATGAAACGACTTAATAACCTTCACAGTTAGAGCGAGAACAAAGAGTTAGTGCTTAATGACTCGTTAAACTGTCGCTACGTCGTTCTAGCGTTGCCTTTGCATTATCAACGCTACAAGACTTACGTTAGACTTGCCACATTCTGTTTTATGATAAAACCGTAGGAATAAAAATAAAAGTCTACTGTTGTTCAGTATTTTTAAACATGCATTATACGGTTCGTGTAGGAAGAAAAGGTTTCATGGAAGAAGGAAAACGTTGCGTTTGTTTTCTTTGCCAGTTCACAGAAGCCAGTTATTTGTACCATATTCTTACCGTACATTTAGTGTGGCCGGTTTAGCGGTTAAACGCCTCTTTATTATTTGCTTTATCTGTACAATCTGTCATGAGGTATCATTTGCATGAGACCTCTCGTAACATCGACCATCAACGACCTCCCTGGCCAAGTGTTTCGTATTGCTGACCACAGTTCTAGAGTTCTAAGGGAGAAACCTCTGACATTTCTTTGTTAGAAAGGTCCTGATCAAGTAGACCTCCATAACATCCATTGAAGTTGCACGCTGATGTCTCCAATCCTACAGTAATTTGTTTCTATCTGAAGCTGCTCACAGAAAGATGCTCAATAGTCTGGACGGGTCCACAGTCGAAATATTGTCATTTGAAGGGGTGATATTTCATTCGTATAACTATACCGATGAGACATGAATCATGGCTGCGCGAGAATGCCGCTTCGGAGCTACTCAACAAGCTTATATTTCTACTGCACATCTTCAATCTAAGTTTCTTGTCTCGCCTTCCCAGTTATACTCCAGTCTAAGATATACTGCTGCGGGTGTCGTGACTGGCGAGAGGGGAAGATGGCTCGTCTTTCTGAATTCAACTCCTACCTCTCAATGCCATTCCCTTCACTCGCGCTTCACCAGTGTTAGGAAGAAAAGAAATTACTGTATACATCAGTGAATATTTATTCGAAAGACGGCGCAGTGGTCGGACGATTCTTCCTAATTCTGTCCGCCTTGTCAATTTATCCGTCATTTAGAGCAAATTCACTTTAAAGAAAATATGTTACAATCTTTTTAAATATCATTTATAGATTTAATAATATTGAGATATTCTCTTTTTAACTGTTTGTCTCTTCTGTTTCAGGTGAGTGGAGTTAACACTGGCATGTAGAGATGGATCATTAGAAGTAATTTGTTTCCAGCTGGAGTAAGTAGATATTGGTATAAGCCTACTACTAGAGAGGAGCCCATGTCCTTGTAGAATATAAACCTACTGCCTTTGTGAATAAGCTATCTTCCTTTAGGATAGGATACATTCGGCTATCTGTAAGTTACATTTCCCCTATCTAAAACATATAGTCTATGTTTATACGACATAATGTGTTCTCATAAATTAACTCGTTAATGATTAAAATTCATACCAATCTAATATTTTTTCGTGCAGGAATGGAATGTAGCTTAGCCTTTACAGCAGCGTTTCTCAACGTATGGTCCGCGGACCATTTTTGGTCCGCAAAGATTGTGCAGATGGTCCGCAGACATAATTAAAAAATATAAAGCAAATGGAAAGTAAAGAAGTAAAAATTTTTTCACATATTTCGGTATAAGAACCAATAATTATAATTAGGCCTAATATCCCAAATATCAAGAATACAGGCCTTCTTTTAAAAATGGGATGTAAAATTAGGGGTCCGTAATTTTTTTTAGACATTTTAGAGGTCCTCTGGTTCAAAAAGGTTGAGAAACGCTGCTTTACAGCATAGCCCCCCACAGATAGCTAAGCCTTCTTTCTTTTTTTACTGATCTAACATGGTTCAAGAAAAATATATGATCGGTTAGGTTGTGAAAATTTGATAATATGTTTAGGTCTAATAGTTTTTATACCAAGAATAGCAATGTGGTGTATCATTGCTCAGCATATTGCCGTCACACTTTTTCTCTTATTACAGTGGGAGTAGTTATAGCTCTACTGTCCGTTGGTTCAGAACCGCATGTGTCCTTGCCCAGATGTGATTAATGCATTGATATAGGATTGGCACAGGAGTATCGTCGCCACGTGCCTTGCCCACAGCTATCCCTCTTGTAATTACCGGCAGTCCATCACTTCAAAATATAAATTGCCATCTCAATGCAAAGTCATTCTTCCGCACTTATTCTCCGTCTCATTACCACGGGTAAGATTACTGGTAAACATCTTGAGACATGTTAGTATGCTGTTGTGCACATGCAGCGTGAGTTCACATTGGAGTGGGTAGAAATTTCTGTGGTCCTGGTTTGATATATGGCGTACGAGGCAAAGGCTTGGTGAATTTAACCTTTTGTCTCTGGCACCATTGTGTGGTCATAATTTAGAGTTAAAGCCAAACTGCATGCATTGTAGGGATGCAGAAATTGCGCCAGGGGTTTTAGTCGCACAGACCTCGATGTTTTAAGTGTTAAGACAATTATATTGACATGATTTAAACTTAGGGTTGCTACAATTCAGGAGTGAAAACCAAGGCAACATTCACCTAATCAGTAGTGGATATTAATACTATATGCTGATTAATGTTTCAACTCCCAACCATAATCCTGGAATAGATCAGGAAAATGACGGCTAGTTAATAGGATCTGTGCTGAGACGCTTGTCACTACAGTAGAGTCGCGATAATCCGAGTTAATTGGGACTGGTGGTACCTCGGATTACACGGAAAAAGGAAAATAACGGAATTTTCAACTACTTACATACGAGTATGTACATAAAACGAAGTCAAATTTAATGTGTAGATATTAAAGATACAGATAGAAGCCTCCTTTGTATGTTGTCAACGATAAAGGTATGGTACTTTGTTTTTTTTTAGTTCTCCTTAAGCCTTTATATATGGATTTTTTTAATTTCCTGTTTTTTTGCATCTCGGATTGCACGGAATCTCGGATTATCGAGGGTTGTATTATCGCGACTCTACTGTATTCCACATTCAATTCATGACAAGATTATTGTTAGCTGACAACAATTTAAGTTGATCAAAATTTGTAATATCAAAACAGGACTCTTTCGGCCTGGAAGTATTCTTGCACTATTAAGTCGCGGATTGTCCAAGTCCGTAATATATTATGGCAGTCCCAACCGCTCCTACTATGAAAAGTCTTAACTACTCTCTCAAACGTACAGGAAGAATACATAAGGTAGTGGACATCCTTTTTACTGATTCATCCCTCTAGAAGTCTAGATCTTCGAAAAGATAAGACCTATTATGATTTCGAGCTTTCATAAATTGCTAAATTTGAGCTTTCGGTCATCCGTAACTCTTCGCCGGGATATTCTGAAGCTCGTCTTCCTTTCTGACACGACATGTAATCCGTGAAGTCATAATTGCGAATCAGGGCCGTGGAAACTTCAAATTCTACATTCTATACATAAATGAGAGAGCAGTAATATTGTTTCTTGTCATAAGAAAGAACCTCGGAACGGATGTAATTAGTGAGTAAGTCACTTCACCGTATTTTTTAAATTCCTTTAAATGTTTACCAAACGTTTTGCTTTTTTTATTATATTTTTGAAGGGTTGTTGTAATTATTCAGCAAAGCAGTAGCCTGCTTTCGGAGTTTCTGCGAGCTGGAATCTAAATAATGTTTGAACTCAACATCCGTTTCTAGATGTACTCCCAATGATCTTGAAGTACCTGCGCTGGATGAATGTTTACAGTAGTTTTATTCTTGAGATCACAAGTGTATTTGTAGACCAGAGAAAACGGGTTAAGGCTTTTTTTCCAGACTACACTAGAGTCCTGATGTCACTTCCTTGTCAAATGTCGTTTTTGCTGGACATGTAACCTTCATGGAGCTTGAAGAACACTTACCTGAAGGAAGTGTGGGAGGCTTGCTAGCTGGCCTTGGACCACTTCTCCCTCTTTTTATGTAACACGCAATCTTTATTGTTTTAAAATGAAACACGATATCTATAAAGCTGTTATTTTATTTTACTTTTATGCCGTTCTCAATTTTATAACTTGAGTAAATGATATTCATACACTCATCTCTGTGCACGTGCACAAATTTATACCCATATAAAAGTTTTGAATTAAATTAGTTAAGCTATACAATTTCCACCGGTATTAAATGCTTTCTTCTCCGGAAATTGAAATTTTATTTTGCGAAGCAGGTGATTGAGAGCTTGTTCTTTCGTGGTCTCATTTCTGTTTGTTATTTAATTTTTTTACAACATTACGTCTTAGCATTCCACCTTTAATGTTATTCAAACTGTTATGCGAAATCAGTAAGTTTAGAAAGCGAATATCTCAGAACGCGTACGAACGGAACCATTAAAACGACCCCATCTTGTAGAGGAATGATAATAATAAAGACCTTACTGATAAGGTCTTTGATAATAATAATAATAATAATAAAGACCTTACACATTCTTCGTCTTTAATTGCAGATATAGCGCAACACTTTTCGGCAACACGGGGTGGGGGGGGGGGCGTTGCCATAATGATAGGAAAACCCCAGAAGAAATAATATGATCGACGTTTGGATGTTATCTCTTTGACCCTAGACTATGAGTATTAACGTATTAGATTAGGCTTACTGTTAATTACCGCTATTGTATTGTATTTCGCTGTAAGCGAAGTTTTTGTAGCTTGTTGCTGTTTCTCAGGAAAAATAATAATTAGGCTATAGAAAACGTATCCTTTACTGCATTAAGTGATGCTTCACATTGAATCTAAGGCATATTGGTATAGAGTAAGGGTTTATAGTTTCAATAAAATTCATTATGGCACTGTCGAGTATTTATAAATCCATTTGCTAGCGTGTGAATCTTCTCTATTCATTTCTCAAAACTATTAGAAATTAAAACTTTCCCTATAACTCAGTTCATTTTACCCTCACTACGTATCTTTTAATTGCATCTGCTAATCTAAATTGCGAGTCATTTTATTTCCATCCATTCGTATAATTCTTGGAAAAGCCGTATTTACTGTCTGAGTATATTTCTTTTTCCGCCGAGAGAGCAGTTTCTTTGTATACATAAATTATAGAGTTTTTTTTTCTGTTTTAATCCCTCTGAAGGGGATGCAAATTATCCCTTTTACAGCAATAAATTTGCAGGTTCATTCAGGCAGTGTTAGAATCGCAACCTGTTTCGTGTTAGTACGGTGCTGAATCCTCATTGGATGGGTTTGGCAGAGTGACGTCTGCAGCTTCCAATGGCAGTCATATCGATGTTTCTGCCCCACCATTACCTGCAATTTCTATGCAAATGCATTTTTCAATTTATTTTGCCTGCCTGTAAGAACAATGAGATTGGTTATTTGTTCGTGGATCCCGGGACGAGGAGAGAACATCGTATTATCGTCAATAAAACCTCGTTTTATGGTTCCCTACTGAACTGCTCTTTTGATAAATTGCACATTTTATTTCATGCGCTTTCTCGACTGAATTGTGAAAATTATTGAGGGTATTGCAATCCAGTTAATACAATGCTATTGTTTCATCGGTAAGTTTGGAATTGCTATCTTAACGCTCTTAAAGTAGTAAGTAGGTTTTTTCAAGAGTAGAATTGAGTAATATTCCCGAAATATAATTAATATATAATACATTATTGGGTTTTCCGCGTTACGCCGTTCATTGTCATTCTTATTATTTTGAACCCAAATAACCTAACTTGAGAAATTCATGTGACCCCCGAAGAACTGAAGACCCTAGAGTATGTAGTTGTAGATTATTGAAATAGGTAAACTGATATTCCGAAATCCTTGAAATGCATCTTATTATGTAAGATGTGTTTGATATTGACCAATAACCTTTAGCAATTCCTCGGATGTAGACTTATCACGGCCATTTATCTTACAATATTCTTGTACGAATCGCGAGGATGGCATTTTGTCAGGTAAAATGGTCTGCTCGTTACTGGACACGAAAGTATCAGTGTGCAGTGATTAATACGTCACATGTTGCCATTAAACAGCACAAAACAGATTATTTTATACAACATAATTTGTTTGGAAATTGAAATAATAGAAATGTACATTAAGACATATGCACCATTGGTAGTCCTGGTTACAACATGGTAACTCGAATCTATTCATGGATGGTTGATTCATAGTAGGTCGTGATCTCGCAGCTGTTAGTTTTGTTTTATACAACAAAGCACGAAAGCAATTTTTATTTGTATAATCCGTTACATTTTTATTCATGGAATAGTCTTAATAAATCCAACTTGAGTTGAGATTCTTCAGATAAATTCTATCGATAAACTCGTCAACTCTCGTGGGATTACGTATGATAAACTAAGAGTCTGATGATGTTATAACCCAAGGCTCTCTAGGAAAAGTAAATAAGAGTTTTTAATTGTTTGTTTGCCGCGATAATTATCATCGTTTGCAGTGTTGCTAACCATCAATTAATACGGCCTGGCCCCATCACGTACAAATTCATCCCTTGTGCTGTGGCTTGTACGTGTCTGTCCATGCCAACACTTTCCCGTGAAACTGACAGTTTCCAAAGTTTCTTCAGAGGAGTTGAGGGGGAGAGTCATATGGGGCTTTCACTCTCACAGTCGAGGTAGCAACTACTGAAAGGATGTGCCGTAATGTTTGTCACAAGTTCTGAATTAACTTTTCCTAAGGTTTGATTCAAATTTATTTCGCATGTCTTTGTTACTGTAGCTTTTAAGAACGAAAAATCCTCGATATATTGATACATATTGCCGTATTTGCATACTAGGGTGTGGCTAATTACAGTTAATTAGCTGTATATTGCCACCCCTTCCCCAAGTGGGGTCTCGGTAATATAATATGCCGTCATTATCTTGTCAGCAACTGGAGCAATATTGATGTTGAGTTTGATGGTTCTGTAGTAATAATAATAATAATAAATTCAAGTAAACTGATGTAACAAAGTGCCAGAATGATTTTGTTTAATCAGTGATAATTGCAGTTATGATATACAGAAAATAAGTTATTTTTGTTATCGATTTCCGAGTTAAGCTCCAGATCGATTCATTAAGCAGGGCTTACAGAAGAACAAAGGTCTAGCTTGATATGCATACGTGAAGGAATATGTGGGTAGTGTTATTTGTCAAAGCTAACTGTGTTACAACTTCCAAAGCCGTATATGAACACCCTAAGAAAAAAGTTTTTACGAGAAGTGATTTGCATTTGATACATTCTTTCTAATATATTACCATAAAATAGACACTAAATTGGACATTACTCCGATTTGGTCCAATATGAATAGGCTCCTTCCCATGGTCGATATAAATCCGTATACCAAGTGTCATGAATGTAATTTGAACAGAATGCGAAGTATGTTTTTAATTGCAATTTAAGTCCATCGTTGTGTTCGCTCCTCTCACGCAGCGGGCCCTGGTTCGATTCCTGGTCGGGACAAGTTACCTGGGTGAGGTTTTTTGGGGGTTTTTCCTCACCTGTGAGACAAATGTCAGGTAACTTTAGGCCCTTGTGGTCCCCGGATATCATCTGGCCGTCATATCATCTTCATCCCATCCTCGTCTTGTTCGGAATGAGCGTGTGTATGAATAGTGTGTCTCGTCCTATATGTTCGTGTTGTCTCTGAGGTGACCCCGGCATTGGGCTGATCATTCGTCCGGGAGGCCCTCCACCTCCTTGTCTGGTCAAAAAAAGTATGTTTGTGTTGTGATCCATAGTTCATTCCTCTCCCAGCAGGTCGCGGCCCGCATAAAGGTCCCCTATAAGGGAAAGATAAAGCTACGAAAGAGAGAAAGAAATTGCAATTTGGAGACTAATGATAATGACTTGTTAATGTCTGTGACGGCAGAGGGTGGGGCCGGGATGCGCTCGTGGAATTTGCATTCGAAATGAGGACGACACGACAGACAGGTTGAGCAAGGACACACCTGCAAGAACTTGAGCCTAGCCTAGAAATATACTCGTTTCTTCATATGCTTAAAAATTCTTGCAATATTTTGATTAACTTGTTTGTTGGTTGACGAGCCTTTCTACTGTTTGCTGAACCACCAACTGCGAATTGAATTCTTATTTATTATTTTACACAGTTTTAATAGGTAAATGAAAACATTATATTCATTGTTTTTATATCCCTGTATTACCACATGCTGACAAATCCTCCAGATACGTGACTTCCAGATAGCTTAACTGGAAGATGCCGTGTAATACCACCGCTGATCTGCTACCGGCAAGAACCTATATATCTGTGGCAAGAACGCAGTAAAAATTTGTAAAATGGTCCTTACATCGCTGAGCAGAGATGTGTGTTTGTTGTAGTTCGGTAGTCCTCCGCTAGGTGCGGCGGCTCGGATTTGTATTTGTACAATTAAATTACATAACAACATATCGTTTTAAGTGCATTAATCTATTTGTTCAATTCTATTTCATTCATATGTGAGCATAAAATGACAATTTTATGTAAATTAAATCTTCCGGCATCAGTTCTAAAATTCAGATGGCTAGGAAGCGTTCGGCTTGCGCCATCTTGTTTCAACCAAGATCCCTAACTAGCAGTCAGTACTTTGTCAGCCACTCCATCCTGCTGCTAGCTTATCTGGAAGTTGTCTTCCCATACAGACTTTGTCAGGAGACCATAATACGCAATTCTTGGCCAACTTCCAGATAGGTTCTCTATCTGGTAGATAAATACGATATCTGGAGGTCGTCATACGGGCCCTAAGTGTTGTCATGTTAGGCCTATTAGCTTATTACCGTCTTACTGACCGTGAAGAGCTCCTCTCTCTAAAATCTTTAATTTCTCAAGTTACTTAATATTTCATAATGTTCAGTTATGTCCCCCTCTCTCCCATTTTCCACATATTTCTTCAGTCTACTACTACTCTCTGTTTTTATTCATGCAGTAATACTTTATTCAAAACGTTAGAGTAATTTTTTTTTTAATCCAAATATTTATTTTTCTATAACGTAAAGGTCTTGTGTTACATTATCTTTTTATCACTGCTGTGTCCTAATGTCTTCCCGAGATGACGAATTCTCTGTTTAGTTTTTCTGAATAAATCAAAGTCCCGATTTTATGAATATTTGTCCTTTTATCTGTAACATTATGTTGGAATAATCCTCATTAAAAATATATATTAATCAGTTTGATTGTCAGACTTCTGGTTGTGAATGTAGACGGATAGAAATAAGATTTTTGAAGATCGTAGGCTATTTTAGATACTGGTAACATCGATGATGATAATAATAATAATAATAATAATAATAATATATTATTGTAGTTATTAATAAATTGGGATTACATACGGAAATGCAGAAGACTATTACTGTACATTATACAGATGGTGTTCTAATGTTTTAAGTGTGCCTTTACACTGCGTTGAAAGCCAGTCTACTCCCTCTCCTTGCGAACTGTGATGATAATAATAATGTTAGCAACAGTTAATACAGTAGGGGATTTGAAATGAAAGTTTTCTCCCTTTTCTCGAAAGAAGCAACTCTGAGAACTGTTTATATTTTACGATCTTCTCGCATGAAATTGTATTTCTGGTCTTTCCTCTTTATTGTGGATTTCTTGCAAGTGTCCAGCACAGAAGGAAACTTACTGACACTTCCCGGTATTAATTTAAAACGTAGATGTAGCTGTAGCTGTTCTTGAAAGAATTTGTGCTATATCGCAGATGATATCTCAAAGAACCGCACTGGTACACCTGTAATCCAAGGGACAGCATCCGGCATAATGAGATGTTTCTTATCTTGGCGGCGGCTTCCTTGATCTGTCGTGTGCCATGCTGCTGTGTCTGATATCTCTTCCCCTCCCTCCAGGGTTGCATACAATGACTGTCACGGGCGATTGTCGTGGATGAACAAAATTGCCTTTTCAGAGGTATTAGTCCAGTTATAATATCTTGATAAATGTCTTAGTCACACTGAAATTTAAATTCAGAGAGAATCTGGAAATTTAATGTGTAGTTTAGTCAGCCGAGTTGATGATTTATTTCTATGCTAACGCCAAATATAACAATTTACGCTAATCTAATGTGCATTTTTTTCATTTGTAACATTCAAAATTAGAATGCGCATTAGTTTATAATGCAAATCCGATCCGTAGTCCGACGATTAGGCCTACTCTTTTATAATGCCATAGCTTTTAAAATCAAAACTATTTTATATTTTAGGAAATGGCTTTCTGTGATTTGTCGAATTTGAATTTTTACCTTAGAAATAATGAACAGATATTCAGTAACGTTATCGCTTTCTTTATCGTTCTTCCTGCTTTTAAGTTATATTACTCTGTGAAATTTTTACTTTACTTAATACATTTGATGAAGAAGTATGACTTACGATAAAAACGATCTTGCTACGTTTCAAGAAGGTCGATTATGCTAAGCCACATTGTAAAGGTCTGTACCCTTAGTAGAATTGTGGGATAAGATTCGCTTGCAACCAAGGGGCTGAACACCGCTGCTATTAGCCTGAAGCCTAACCGGAATAATAAGATTTCAAGACACACATTAAAACTTCCACAGAAAATACTCTACAGTATGTGCAACGTAAATATCACTATAAAATTAACTATTAAATGTGGCAGAGTTATTATAAATGATAATGTGAACACAATTAGATATGTTTAGGTCTTCCAGATCGTTCTATGTTTTCTCGGCTAAGATAAGAATAGCGGTAAAGAAATCGATATAAAAAACAATTCAGATCCGGCTATTTGCGATTTATCGTTAATAACATCAGGTTGGTTAGAGATGATCTCGAAATTATCTTCGTTTCTTTTTAAAATTGGCATGTATGAGTGGGTATTTTAAACACTTCATATAACAAAGATCTTGAGTTAAATTAGCCTTTCTACGTTAATCGTGTTTTGTGCTGGATGTACAAGTGGAGCTCTTCTCACCCTACAAGTTGCAAATTGTGTATAATTTGCTGCTCGCGGTAATTTCGCTCGAATTCAGCGAATTAAGTGAAATGGAACGCTTTTCCCCGGGTTGCTTTCATCTCTGACCACTCATTACATGTAATTATTTACTCCTGGGTGATACACTTCAGTTTTTGTTCAAGTCCTTGGCCATCACTTTCAAGGTAATGTTTATGTTAGGAAGCGGCCTACTGTCACGTAGGCGGAGCGGGCGAGCTAGAAATATATAGTCGTTTATTTGCATAATACTGCCGTATATTCTTTATGGACTTACGATATCCCATTGCTATAGTGTTCACAAAAGAAATTATTTGAGTTTGCTGCTTCGTCTTCTTTTTTATAGACTTACGGTGTCACGCATAAGCGTAACCAGGCCGACCATATGGGGGGGTTATAACATCTGAGGGGTATGGAATGCCCCCCAGGGAGAGGGGGGTTCGGGGGTCCTCCCCGGAAAATCTTAAAAATTAAGATGCACAATAACGAGTTTTAAGCTTCCCACGCTTTATACTCGTATTAAGTAATTTATAAGCAGACTTTAAAAAATTGTACAATTTTCCTTTTTTTAATGAATGGGAGGGGTTCAAACCCATAAACCCCCCCCCCCTCATTACGTCTCTGGTGTCACGTATAGGCTACCGACTACCGTTAAAATCATACGTTTGATAAATAATGCATTCCTCCAATTCTCTAAGCCCTATTACAATGACATGTTATTCATACGAAAAGAAAAGATAATAGCTTACCATATTAAGGTAATATTGTACTCATATCAACAAGTTATAGCAGATTTTTTTGGAGAGAATTTTTTTTGGATATATGAATATTATATATTTTATTTCCGTATAAACTTATTTATTTCAGTTGAAATTACTGTAAAAATGAAGGTAAAGAAATGTCAAATTTAATGTAATTATCTTTTAAATTATAGAAGTTACGATTGAAATAGTTGTGAGAAACTATTATTATTATTATTATTATTATAGTTCTCACAATCAAAGTTTTTCTCATCACTTCTCATAGCTGGGGAAGGAATGTACTTTAGAAATTATCGGCACATGAAAACTTCTAGTGGGATGAAGTTAGTTTTCAGATGTCAAAAAACATGTGTATAAGAGTCAAGATATCTGGCGAAGTAATGTTTCGTCAGATGAAAGTAGTCTAGCCTGAGGACTAATGAGTAAGTGTCAAGCACGGCTCATGTCGAGTTTCTCACAGACTGCTAAGAGCCTTGAGGTGTCGCTTGAAGGAGAAACTCAGTAGAGGAAGTTTTATTGTTTTATCAAGTGCCTATGCTCTTGTGAACTAATCCTGCTCTTGAAAATGTCCCTTCCAGGCATTTGAGTCACTTATCAAGCTTCTAGTTTGCTCAACCACTCTTTACATACATCTCGGAGAAGTTGCCTACTTAGATGGGCGAACGAATTCATGCGAATCTAGCAAATTCTCAAGGGAAAAAAATGTAAAAGTTGAAATATTTAAGAACTTGTGAGAAACTGTTGGTTTTTATACTGACTTTTAGCTCATGAATCAGTGACCTAACCAGTATATTATTATTATTAACATTATTATTATTATTATTATTATTATTATTATTATTATTGAATTTCGAGCAAAGAAAATATTGTACATAAGCATATTAGGGTTATAGTTTAACAATTACATTCAATTTACAACAGATTGAACGTTATGATTGAAGGTTATTAAAGATACGGTGTATGAATGTTAGAAAATTAGAATAACAACATTGTTTTTTTTTAATATATGAAACGGAGGTATTGCCAGTTCATTGTCACAAAAATTCAGATGATATTGGAGGTTATATCTTGATCTTCCAAACTCAGGGCAATCAAAAAGAAAGTGCTGCACTGTTTGAGAGGAGCCACAGAAGCATAAGTAACTAGCTGGTACCTAGTACCAATCCAGTATAAGAATATATAGAATTTCAACCAGTCGGAATTATCAATCTTCATACTTCTAACTTTTTATTTTTGCCACTTTTTTTCGCACCTACGTGCTTGTTTTTATGTGAATTCGTAAGGACTGAACACTGAAATAATTTCATAGGCTCTTTCATCGAAAGCAATATTGAGTTCAGCGATTGGGTACATTAAGCTGCATCAAGTGATATTTCAACAATTTTGATTTCTGGCTTTTTTGTGTAATATTCTTTCTACAACAGCTGTAGGCTGCCTTAAACAAAGATCACCGTGCCCAACTTTATTATAAACTAGCTGAAAAGGCCAGACATCGCCCGTTGTCATGGCAACTGAATGGGATTTTATTTTTTCAGTATAATATTCTCAGAAATTGTATGTTCAAGGGAAGGAGTTATTTGTTTGAATTTTAATGTTGACCGCGTTACTTCCCGGGCTAACTTGGTGTGTGTGCAAAATGTCGTGCATATTGGTCAAGAAATGTAGATTTGTATAGGGAACATACATACACTCATATCCACAAACACACATTCGATTTTATATATTAGAAGATAGAACGAAATCCATTAATTAATCAGTGTATTTAAATTACTATAGTGGAGAAATAGAAAGGTAGGCACTTTTTTCAAATAAAGTTACACCGATCTAAGGTGATCCCAAACACAAAACTCCCGCCCTAGATTAACATAACGCCCGAACTGCATATGCAGAAGCAACTTCTCCGACGCTAGCGTAATGCACGTAGTCTAATTAATAGCCTGCAGGGGCAGATGCAGTTTTCAGCGCCCGAACTCCATAAGCAGAAGCAACTTCTCCGACACTAACGTATTGCACGTAGTCTAATTAATAGCTTGCAGGGGCAGATGCAGTTTTCATTCCTGAAATGCGGTACAATTTGAGTTAATGCCCGCAAATGCATTTTCCTAATAGCTTAACACATTACCATATAAAATTACGGCCTTATCGGTGATTGAACTCAACCACCTATGCCAAGGTTGCTGCTGTCAACTAATAAGAGGAAAAATTTTATGGGTGAATCTCGCAAACACGAAATGTGTTAGTAGGAATGTACAGTACATTACAAAAGTTAAATTTGGGATTTAAAAGGTTCCTGACCGCCAAAACATAATTTTATGGTTACGAATAAAACACGAAATCTGGGTTATTTATATATGTTAATGGTCTATATATTTTTATCACTAACTAGCTTAAAAGGCCCGCCGTCGCCCGGGTTTTATTTTGTAATTTGAAATTAACTTATGAGGGACTTTCGATTTTCAAACTCTAGGGCCTTGTATAATATGTACGTAGAACTTGAAATGTGGAAGAACAACTCATCACACTCAAATTATTCCCTCAGAAAACGCTAGATATAGCTTTTCATGGTTCACAGAGGATGTCGAATGTTGCATTCCGTTGCTTCTTCACACCATGCCTGGGAGGGGTTGAAATAAGAAACATAAATTCCGATTACATAAGATAGTATTGTCTTTATGGACATTTTTATTTCTCACTCTCATGTTACCATACAACCGTTTCATACCGAAGTATAAAAGGTTTTGCTACTTCTGCAAAACTACATCTCTGATTGTGCAACCAATTGCCGATATGTCTGACTCGATGTGGATATGGATGGGGTATTGTATTTAAAGTGCAGGTTTTGCAGTCGATTGTGAGAGCTGAGTTGAGTCGGAA
Organism: Ectobius pallidus; assembly: GCA_964059195.1. Lineage (NCBI taxonomy): Eukaryota > Metazoa > Arthropoda > Insecta > Blattodea > Ectobiidae > Ectobius > Ectobius pallidus. Next base: position 185,389,800 of record CAXKWD010000001.1, read on the forward strand.
GCGAAGTTTTGATAAGGTTTCTTGCAGACAATGGTTAGCACTCACGAGGGCATCCAAGCGTGATTGATCACAGTTCGGATTTTCAACACCCGGCCTGTCCAATCCGCAATTTCCGATTCCTCCCTCGCATCGTTCAAGGTTATTATTATTATAGTCATCTATTCCTGTCAGTGACTTGTATGATGCACTGCTTCCATTGGTATTTCCAGGGCAAAAATCAGGGACTAATAATAATAAAATTGTGATTTTTTTTCGACAGTAGTGTTTTCCATCCATTTGTCGTTATAGTTATCATTGCAGAAAAACTCGAATGTCCTGCGTGTAGTGCCAGTATTCAACTTATCTGCGTATTTCCCTATTTTAGTTACCTACCTACCTTTAGTTCTTTTTTATTCCTTAGCTGGCTTAGACTCATGACTAGGGGGCGGATTTCTATGAGCTAAAAGTAGGATATATGCATGCATTTATGACCTAAAAAACATTAAAATATGACCAATAAAATTTAAAATATGACTTTACCACTTAAGTTTTTAAGTTTCATTACAATTCATTTTATTAAAATTTGTCAATTATTTAAAATATCTGTAAATTCTAAAAAAGTATCATTATAATGCAAAATTTACAAAATATGATATGAAACTTCAAAATTTCTTTAGTATGCACACAAATATGCCAAAAATATGACCTAATATGACCTAAATACACACAATATGCTACAATAGTTGAAAATTTCCTAAATATGCAGTTATATGCACAATAAAAGCCGTTTCATTTTCACCACGATGCTTGGAATCGGGTTTAAATTAGTCGGAAACCTGAAATAATGCAAAGAGGAAAAATATGACATGTCATAGAAATCCGCCCCTAGTCATGACTCGTTTCGGCTCGTTTGAATACTTCCAAGCTTAGAAGTACGCCCCTACATAAGTAAAAGACTTATGGGTCAAATAGAGTTCCATCTTGTGTTTCCAGTATTGAATCCAAGAGAAAAATAATAATAGACTAATAATAAGAATAAACAAAAAAAATTATTTTTCTGTTTACTGTGCCTAAAAGTATTTCATTGTAACTCTAGTAAAATTTTGATCCATCGAGTTTTTACAAATATTTGTAAGCATTAACAGCAGTATTAAGTGTTTATAAACCCGATATTTTTTTCTATTTTGCTCATTTCTTTATTTTCTATTTTCACGCGGACTCAACCTCTCTACTTCCCATCCGATAAATGTGTTGCAAAGCTTATGGTTCAGTGTTTGATAATGGTTTTAAAAAATCCTTAAAATGGATTTATCTCCTTTATTTCTTCAACACTATTTATTATTTCGTCATAGCCATTTAGTAGATATCGAAGAAGAGATTTGCACGTTGTCTGCCGAAACTTTTTCGAACACATTACCATCATCATCATCGTGATAGAATGCCTGGCGCTACCTAACAAGGAACAATCCAAACAGACGTACACGTGTGTTCACTGCCTTATCTTATATCAACATGCTCAGTGAGTCCGGACTTAATGCGACATATTATCTCCCGTGCGTGCATTTACACGATTTGATTCGCATGTCACTCACATCAAGATCGTCAGACTGTTCACCTGGCCACCTAGTCCACTTGCCTCTTTAATAACTTAATAATTCTGCATGCAATCATAATTAATTTGAGTTCTTGCAGAAATACAAGCGATAAAACTGACAAGGAACAATGATTTCTGAGTTGAATTTGTTTCCCATTGGTCAAAATGTATCTTGAAATCCTAATTATTGTCATTGTGCTGCGTGCACAACTTCATATGTCAGAAGCGTACGTTACCTAATTTAAATAAAACTAAATAGATAAAAAAAATTACCTTATAAAAAGGTAAACTTAATCGTTGTTGTTGTTGTTATTATTATTATTATTATTATTATTATTATTATTATTATTATTATTATTATATGTTTCTAGGGGATATTTTCTTAATGATTGTGGAGTTTAATAAACAAGTTCAAAGAATAGTCTAGGAACGTATATCGTACGTTTTTTCTACTATAACAGTGAATTCACAGTAAATATTTAAAATGATTTCATCGCCGTCTGAACATGTGATCATCAGTTGTATTTTTTTTTATACGTAAAGTAGATAAGCCTAAGTGTGTTTGAATAGTAAATCTTATTTCTTTAAGAACTTGTGTTTCAAAGGTTCATCTTAGAAAGGCTACCAACAATAATTGGACAAATTCAAACTTAAATCACTGTCGCAGAAAAATAATTGAAACTTTCTTTATTTGATTTTTCTGAATCACAGGTCGTTCTTAATCTCCTATCTGTGATTAAAAAACTTACTAGAATTCCACTATTTTCAATCAAACTTCGTGTTTCATAGATATATTGAAATTCCATTTTATTAAGATCCATCTCATTAAAGTTGGCTTCCAGCTTCAGAAAATGTCAGATAATTTGTTTGTTTGTTCATAGCCCACTTAGTTTTTGTCTATGCTAAATTTCTTCACGAAGAATATATTTTTTTACTATCTCTACCCATGCTATATGTATTATAGGCGGAGACCCCGAAATTGAAACTCTAGTTTCCATAATTAATGCACATTTTGAGGCATCGAGGCCAAAACTCTATAAAACTAAATTTTATTAATTTTCTGGGTTAAGCATGTTCTGGTGAAGTGATGCCAAGCACGACTTCCACTTTCTTACTTTTGGTTCACTTTACAATTTTAAAAAAAAAGTACTTTTCTCGAAAAGATCTAACGATTTTGCTTAAATCTGAAAAGGGCCCACAATAACTACTCTTAGTAAGATTTAAAACTTTTAATTGAAGGGGCTAGTTCCATAAGGGCGTAAGGCACATCTTTAATTTTGAGCTTTTAACATTTATGCCTTCTCAAATCTCTTAAATACTCAGTGAACAATTTATACTTGTGCCTTAAACCTCTGCTCAGTCATAAGAAAAGACCTGTGCTTGTGAGTGGTAACATTGTTTAAAAACATCAAGATTTCTCAATACTATGCTCTTGTGCCTTACGCCCTTATGGAACTAGCCCCTTCAATTGAAATATATTTCATAGAAATTTATCCGAGAGGTAGATGGTGGATATGCAGGATTACTTTAGCTAATTCATCTATTGATATCATCTTACACTATATACATTGCATCATTAGGTGCAAGCATATCTTCTCTTCCACTTGGTTTCAAGTCTCACCTCCCAGACGATTTGACTTTGAGTGAGGCTGAGGCAACTGAATGCACACTCCCACTGTATCGAGACATGACGCAAGAAAATCGCCGTTGCATTACTTCGGGATGAGAAAATCACTTTTTTTTAACATAGCGCAATGGATTTTATTTTTAAAAAATACTGACCTGACAGGGAATAATTTGTCGTCGTGTTCATGTTAAGTGGTCTTTGTAATGAACTAATGAGCATATTATTTCATACTTCTGCAGCTGAAGATGAAATTACCAGACCGAAACAATGCAAAATACTATGACAAAGGACGATGAAATCTCAATTGATAATCTCATTCTATTTTCCATACTTTTAGTACCCTAGTAATTTAACATGCGTGATCTGGAAGACTGTGCTTAAAAGATTCTGAAGGTTCTTCTCGTGTGATTTAATGATCGTCTTGCATATAAATATCATCCCCTGTTCTTCTCTGAGCGGAGTTCTGTTGTTGTGGGAGATGTTACAACAAAAGGTCGTTCTCTGAAGGATCCGTGGAGGTGATTGAACCGGTAATTCTTTGTGCTACGTTCTTCTGGAGCGAGACCTGCCGGCACGCCAACCAAGGCTGTTTACCTCTTCTATATTCCATGCTAGCCAACATTGTGGCATGCGCATCTTATAAGCGTTCGCTACCGGAAATAATTTTTCCAGATTTGGAGGAAGATTTCCACCACGCATACACAATTTTCATCCTTCGCAGTTCTTGCTTATGTTAATTTCCTGTGCCATTGTTATTTATCGATTATTATTCTGGAAGGATGGCCTACATTGACAAAAAAACAAAATATTGTTTGTCACAGTAAGTAGCATCACTGAGGACCAAACAGCATTACTTATAAATTTTAATAGCGATACACTACTTGGTACTGATATCTCGTTAGGCCTACTTCAAATAGATTCGCAGCTATTCATGAGATGTGTGGATTCCATTGTTACGCATTACTCCGAATAAATTCTTGTAATACCGGGAATCAAACCAGATACTATTGATAATATTACAGGAGAAAAATTCCTCTGACACTGGGATTTGAACCCAGGACCTTTGGCTGTCCGTCCCAATGCTCTATCAACTGAGCTAAGCCAGAGTTCGCTTCACAGCGCCAGATGGAACCTATCTCCTATGACTGATTGCCCTTATTGGTCTACCTCACTAACAGACAAGTTATGGCATATGCAGTTATGTCGTTTTGTTATGCAGTCTTCAATCTAATACCTAATAAAATTAAAAGAAACAACTAGTGACTAGTTTTTTCCGCCTCTGTTATTGGTAATTATTTTTAAAAAGTCCTTCGTTTCAGTTCCGTGCATTTCTGAAACACAATAAGTATAAATCGAAGCAAAAATTTACCTTGATTGTATAAGTTTTTGTTGCAGATCTCACTACTTTTTCAAATAAAGTTCATATTTCCTGTTAATGCTTCCACTTATACAAGTCAGACCAACTTGTAGAGAGGTTTAAACGTAGAGTAAGTTAAAGTATGTTGTTAACAGGTAGCTTATTGAATCTACTTTAAAACTTACTGTGAAGTTGTGCACGACTAAAGTCTCCTGAAGTTTAATTTCCCCTTACAGCTATAACGGCATTGTACATTCTTAACAAGTAATGCGATCCAAGTTAGCTCTTGTGCTGAAGTTTTATTTTTGAGACTCTTCCCCACCCAGGAAATTTTCAAAGTAGTATTCTTGTGCGGATGTTTCATTGGTAAACCCCTGATTTCTATAACAGTTTCATACATATTTTTTACAGAAATCTTGATGTGAAATATCCCTTCTATTGTATCTCGAAGTTGAAATACGTCAAGGAAATACGTTTGTGATTTTGTGCATAAAATGAAATGTCTTACCAGAAAAACAAATACATTAAGAAGAATTATTTATGGTATGATTCTGTAGGCTATATAAAATGAAATGACGCCTTACCAGATTCAAAGAATACATCAGATAAGGTGATTATTTTAATTGAAGCTCAGATGATATGACTGAAGGGTACAAGTGAAAACCAACTAAATAAATTCAACTAATTGGGTGTTTCCTTTTCGCCCTATTCAGAATCAGGAAGTTGTAGATCTTTTAATTTGTTTGAAATGTTCTTATTTATTAGCACAGCATCTGGCTTATACCTGTAGGCTATGTTTTCACTTATTTCTGAATCTTGTAGGCTTGTCAAGCGCGAGAAGTTCGGAATTCGCAAGTAATGGAAAATGCACAGTTAAAGATTTTTGGTTGCCAGGCTTCTTCTTTTCATAGTTTATTATTGCAAATTTTTCACCTGTCAGAAGGAATGCATCTAAAAACTATAATTAACTAATTAGTCTTTTTTTTAACAAATGTTTTAGTACCATAACTTAAAAAGTGCGTATAAGGTATTCAGAAGTATAGACCTAGTTACAATAACTCTAAACAACCTGATGTGTATCATACTAGTGTGAGGTTAAAATTAAATCCACGAAAAATTATTAAATTTTATTTTGCTCTTAATAATAATCTGCATATTTAATCTAGTGTAATACTATAATACTACATCGAGCTTCACGTTATTGCTATCCTGTTACTTCGAGTTATTACTATATAGGCCTAATGCTATTTTAAAGTGTTATCTCTACAGGTTCTGAAGGTTCTTAGAGTTCCTGTAGGTTCAAGCTCTGATATTTATATCCATTCGGGATAAGGTTTTTCAGCTTTAAGACTCTCTCCCCATATAGCATTTGCTCCCGGTACTCATTTATCGTTTATGCAGTAGAGTACTGCTAGTCCGGACTCCGCTCGTACGGACTTCCGGTTAATCCGGACGATATTTACATTTTGTTAAATTTTAACCACAGAGATGTTTTGTTTTGTTAACCCTACATCAGTTCGTAGGTTATAAACTTAGGTCTACGTATCCACTAGTATTAAAACTAAAGTTAAGTTGTAAGGAAAGTTAAATTTATGAGGAAACAAAAACATTGGTTTAAATAGTTTTGACGGTACGTGCATTTTAAGACAAAATCCTTTTATTCCGGACTTCCGATGATCCGGAGAGAATCCGGTCCCATCTAGTCCGAATTAGCGGCAGAGGGTCTCTACTGTGTCTGAGTGTCCTTCAGAGAGTCTACTGATTTTATGGTGTGTTGCCTCAGCCAACTGCAGCATAACGTACCACCCCATCCTCCGTACTGTCCTAAAATTTGTGCAATTTATTTCGGTAACATGTTGTATACCCTGCGTAGAAGTCGTATTTTTTCGATGTAACGGTTTCAAATATTTAAACAAATGACGACAATAATTCAAATAGAGAGCCACTGTTTATCCATTATGCATGACTTTAACTTGCCAAACAGGGATTTATACACGGGGTCATAACACAATTGCATACAAATTAACTGCAAATCGTATCAATAATGACCACACTGTCTGACCCCAATAGCATAATGATGACGGATTTATAGCCGTTATTATAACACCAGACCAATATAAACCAGACAGAAATGTTCTTGAGGTTTATGGTGTTTTGATAAGCCGTTTTACACGTGCAGAATTTAAAAGAGACAGGTATCCATCATGAAGCTGTAATAAAACACAGAGGAACTGTGAGTGGGGGAAGGAGAATGCTTCTTGAAACGACGCTGTATTCAGCTTCCCACATACACATGGGGAGCTTCTTCGACTTCGAAAACTTTATTACGTACAGGAAAAAATAAAACTGTAGCGGTAGCTGAAAAGAGCAATCAGAGTGAAGTCACCTCAATCCAGGAATAAAACTGCAAGTTCAGTTGCCTCTACTTCCAAAGATGAAGGTATCGGTGTATGAAAGAAGATATCAAAAGAATGCATGCTATTCCAGCCATATCTTTATATGTAGCTCTTATTCCTGAAAAATATAGTTTTCTATTTGACAGAATAGTGGTAGGATAGATTTACTCTGATGGAATACAGAAAAGGCCTTTAAAAACAGGGTTTTTGTTTCCAATTGTATCTCCAGTAAAGACAGGTGGTTTTTATTTAAAACTCTAGTGCTATATTTGGTTAATATAACTTTGTATTAGTGTCCTATGCAGGTGACAGGAACAATATTTTTCTTTACAATCACCCTCCTCATCTCTTCCCATCGGGATAACTTAGCTCCACATAATATGTGTCCCAGGTAGAGAAATGGGGTTTCACTTCCGCCAATCCAGGGTGTGGTAGTGGTTTAACGTTTTTCTTTACGTTTAATATTACAGTTGCCTATTCACTAAATCCTACTGGAGGGTAAATGCTATTTCAAATGTATATAACTATTTTAATTTAATTTTATCTTTAATTACGACTGAATGCTGATTGTAGCTCTGATTTTTTTTAAATCATAAAGATGTTCGGTTACCATAGTAATCCCAATATATTTAAAATTATGATATACAATTGCACATCTTTACAAATCAAAGTTAACAACATTAATATTGAATATAGGGAGTAATTAAATAATGCAATAATATAAGAAAACTATCTCAATTGGGAATGAAAATATTGTAGATTAAATGCTACAGTTTCATTATCAGAGAATTTAATGTTGTACCGGCTCGTTGCCATGGTAGCTCAGTTGGTTAGTGCATCGGCACGGAGAGCCGAAGATCCTGGTTCAAATCCCGGCTGTGGCATTGAATTTTTCATTCTGACTCCACGTGTCCATCTTAGCCTACACACGGCCAGTGTGAAAGAATTATCATTCCAGTTTCATTATCAGTTCGTCTTCTTTTGCTATTTAAATATTATATTTAGGTTGAAGGATTTAGTGTTAATGGCCTTTGTAACAAATGAAAGAATCACTAACCGTGAGAAGGGCCTTTTTCAATAGATCTGAAATATTTGTTAAATGATTGGTTTAACTGCTTTAATTGGAAGTAAGTTATCCGTTTAATAGCCTCGTTGTTCGACGAATTTCCATTATGTTGGTTTAGTTCTTGATACTGTAAACAATACTTCAGTCAATTGCAAATTTCCTCCGCATATTTTTCTCAAGATTATTGGGGGGGGGGGGGTTCTTGATTGAAACAATGCAGGATATCCGGTAGCGGGGGAACACCCATCTGACGGAACATAATTAGTCATTATATTGTGCTTAAGGTAAATCGAAACGCTTGATCTTTTTTAATTAACGCATCCTGGGTGGCCCATTCCATCTTAATTGATTTTCTTATATTCTGCAAAATTCCTTCTGCGTACATTGCTTTCTGTGCGAAGTTGCTAAACAACATTTGACTTAAATTTCTACATCAGCGGTTCCCTAACTTTTTTGTCCTGGGACCCACCTTCACCTAGAAATTTTTTTCGCGACTCACTATTACATAACGATAACCAATATCGGCTATATAAAAACAGCACATGTTTTTCAAATGCCTTTCAATAGTTTTATTGTGTTCAAATATCCTGCTGAGAAAACACAGTTGAAATAAAAATGGTAAAGGTTATTTCAATGAAGAACATTGTCAAACTAGTACATTTTATTTTAAAAACATTCTTAAAATTGAAATTGAAAACAAGTTTAATTTTTCCCGCCCTTTTCGCGACCCACCGAAATTGCTCCCGCGACCCATAGTTTGGGAACCGCTGTTCTACATCATCTCCAGTACAGAATTTCGTTTCCGCTTTCCACGAATTCATCGCAATCTTTAGAAATGTTTTCTCTTCTTGTCTCGCTACATTGATCTGGATGCAATCCGGGAACCTTTTGAGATAAAGACTGACGTGAACTGCCAATTACTTAACAGGGATTTCTTAGAAGACTTCGACTCCGGTCGATTTCTTATCAGAGTCGTTCTTATCTCTTCCGTCTGCGCCTTGAAATGTTTTTGTAGCGTCGCTCAGCTTCTCGGATCCACCAACATCAACACCAACTCCAGTGATTCTGGTCATTATCTCTTTAGGCTGTCGGCGAACTTTCCATAGTGCATTACTCTTTTGTAGCCCTAATGCTCTTCTCAAAAGTCGTGATGCATTTCATTAAGTGTTACAAATTGTTTTTGACGTGGTATAATAATTTATGGTGTGAATAGATATCACTGTAAATATCTTACATGATTATTGTTCCTATGTTTCCTACTATTTCTAATTGCTATTTTATTAAAATACGTTTTACCTATATTGGAGTGACCGCCGGCGTGGTCTTGTTAGTGTCGCTGACTGCAGATCCGTCGATCCGGGTTCAATCCCCGGTACCTCCTCGGATTTTTCTGAGGTAGGGAGGTCTGGAACGGGGTCAACTCAGCCTTGTGATTCAAATTGAGGAGCTACTTGGTAGAGAAGTAGCGGCTCCGGTCATAGAAACCACCATTAACGACCGTGGGTGTCGGCATGCTGACCACATGCCCCCCAATCTGCATATGGTAGATGACGCATCGGTCGCGTGGTAGGCCTTCAGGGATGTAGCGCCACGGAGTTTATTTCTATATTGGAGTGCCTCAATTCAGGAATTTGTAGTAGGCGACAATCTAAGAAGAGAAAGTAATAAACAGCTTCATGTACAATGGTCCATTACTTAAATTAAATCGTTTAAAACTAAATAAATATTAATACAAATATTAATCAGTCCAATAAAAGAATGCGTAAATGGATTAAGCTCTAGTAACAAAGTGTCTGTAATACAGCAATGAAACCCTTTGTGGTTGCATTAACCGATTAGGACATACAGTACATGCATAGCCTACAATTATGTTCGTAATCATTTAAAGGGTTGGTTGCCTCTGTGTGGTGGACGCAAACCAGCCATTAGAACTCCGAATACAAACGTGTAAACAGAAACACAAATTATTGAAAACATTGGGGCTTTAATTAAAGTACTTTACTTAATTACAGCCTAAGACTTTTCAATTTCTTACTTTTTTTGTATTCACTAACAAATGACCTACCGATGAACTTTGAAATTTGTGCCTGTCAGTTGGAGTTGTGGACACCTCTGACTTTTCACACACACACACACACACACACACACATATATATATATATATATACATATATATATATTTCTTCTTTGCAAACTTATACTGTGTAAATACCATTTCAGTACTTGTTTTGCCAAACATGTCGACTAAGGGGATTGGTTTGTTAGTTAAATTTCTTATAGGCTATATTTGTTTTTGATTTAATTAAAATTCAAAAACAAAATTAATTTATGGACAAGATCCGCATCACTTTTCTTCCCTCTTTATATTATTTTTTACTCGTTTATATTTGCTTATTACATGAATTGGAACTTGTGAATATTCAATCTGAAATCATTCGTCCCTCTGCAATTTAAAGTGCGTGGTTCATTGGGTACACTTCATATTGTGAGGATATGTGAATCAAACAGCCAAACTGTGACCGCCAATAGATGCCTTGAGAATTATCCGAGGTTGTAGATTGTTGGAAGTTATTGAGGTTACTGCAAGTCCAGTTCGGTATATTGATCCTCTGGTTGATTGGTATTTCTCGTGAATCTATTCCCAGCACAATAAAACTCCTCTGCTTTTATGTCAGCGTGACATGGCTCCCCTAAGGGGCATTTCAAATATTTTATGTTGCCCCGCTCCAATTTCAATTTGAACAAAGGCCTGGATAGAAAATGTGCGCTCGTGTATCTGCTTAACTGGGCAAAATTTCTTATGTGAGACTCGCCTCGCTTTTCCTACCCTAAACGTGGATCTTGGAATTTTCTCTTTTCTCGCTTCGGCACAGAGAAAGCATCCTTTTACCAGGACTACGCATTCCGCTGCCTCCACCCTCATGAAATAAAAGTGTTTCCTGTAATTATTTAAAACTATTTTCGATAAAATTGCAGGAACCTTTTTTTTTTTTTTTGTTCAAATAAAATAGTAATACAGTAATTCAGTACTGGACGGGTCCAAGACTACCTCGAACTCAAACTCAGTCTGTGAAAAAGCATGTGTTCACGGAGAAAAAAAAAATACTAACGTTAAATATTACATCACAGTTGTTTGGAATACAACATACATATATTATCAAGTGTCTTTTGAACTTAAACTACTTAAACAATGCATAGCCCAATTCAGTAGTGTGGAAAACAAAATACAAATTACCTATAAAATGCTGAATATTAACTAAAAATGCAGAAAATTACCTTAAAATTGCCAAAAAAATTACCTATCTCTTGAAAATGACAAAAAATTCAAAATAAAGCCAAAAAAATGCTAAAACAAACTGCCCTTATTTGATCAATTATTTTATGATACACATTTTTATACATTCGAGCTATCTTTTAACCTTCATTTAAAAAAGATGCAAAATCATCAAATGCCTTGCCCTACTCATTATGTTACATTTCATGACTTCCTTAACCTTACTGTATGCTTTGCTGAGAAAAATTAACTCTGTTAAATAATTTTGTAGTTTTCTTTGTGGTCAGTAGTTAGGTTAGGAAATCACGACTTCGAGCAGATTCCTGGAGGAACCTGAATAATATACGCTCTGCAAACTGGAAGACGAGGGATTTCGAGATATCGATTAGCTGTCACACGGCTTTAAGCCCGAGTAATCGAGAGAGCTACAATATTAAACTCTTCAGCTCATGATTGGGGAACATTAAAGCGGGAATGGGTTTCGCCTCGCATCTCAAATTATTGTTATTCTTCTTGTTAATTGAGAAACCCGGGCCCTCATTACCCCATTCCCTAGCATTAATGTCCGCTGATGTTTAAAGCGAAGTAATGAGCAATAAGTTAAATGTTATGAGAGGAGCCTAGTTATGAAAGATCAGTTTTTCTTTCCAGATTCTATATTAAAACATTTTCTAACTTGATTCACTTTATACTATATTTTTTGTTAGTATAATGCTTCTCTCATATTTGCTTTAATAAGTGAATTATGAATTAACTCAGTTGTCCTTGTCTATACCTTAACGCATCATGTTTTATAATCATCTTACGTTTCTTCGATGAAATTTCTGTTTTAACGGGAGTGCTCCCGTTAAACTGCTCAGTTTAAATCCTCTTATCTTACATGGCGTTTCCATGGTTTCCCCTCTTTTGGTCAACTTTGCGATCATACGGGGATACTACCTCCAGTATGTCCAATAGAGGTACACTGAGAACTAAATCGCATAAGTCATTTGAGCATATTCATATTGTGTATAGGCCCATATTTCTGCTTTAATGACAAGAGTACGTAAATTCAGACCCGATATTTGCTTCCGTGATTTGGGAAAACCTAGCTTAGGTTTACCGTCTATGGAATTTGATCTCCCGAACGTGAGGTTCCGAAGTTATCGCCTCGGAATTGTGGAAGAGTAATTATTTTCGAAGACAAGAATATAGCTTATGTGCACTAATAAATAAATATATATAGGGTGTAACTAAAATGTAGACTAATGTAATTTTTACAGAAGCCAAAGTGAATACATTATCATTGCTATGTGAAATTCAAACAACATTTTCAGGTGAAATGAATCATGAAAGCCAACTCTATCATGATCTTGCTAATGTTTTAGTCTGTGTGAATTCTTCTCACATTGCATAAATTTGCTAACCACGCCTATATTTTGTGACTTATTTGTCTCTTTTTACAAAGCTTTTTCCAGAAGAGTTGAATAGATCTGACTTGTGCTGCGGTGTGGGTGATTTTTCTGTCCGCCTCCATTGTCAGTGATGGGGGTGATTAAGTTAAAATCACGCAGTCATTGATTGGCTTTGTGTCAGGTTGATTTTAATGTCAAGGCATTTGGCCACTAATTACAGGCTGCCGTTAAACTGGAGCCCCATTGTTCTGTCATAAGTTACAAATTTGCTACAGCGGGAAAGATTAAGCTCTCGGTTATTAGTTAAATGTACGCTGTCCCGAGCCTGGTCGATACGGTATCCAGTGTGAAATGTTCCTGTAATTATACGCCTTAGATTTCTTGGATAGTGTCATTCAAATTGGGTATTATTTCGCTGTAAAGTTCGTCAAGATATGTGACATCTACTGGTGGAATACACATTGTATTTTGCCTACTAACAAAAGTACTTTCTTTATTAATAACATGTCCGCGGCTTGATCAGTGCAACAGATCTAATAGGATCTAATTGATCTTAATCGACAGTTAAAGCGGGAAAATTTCAGCTACCAATAGAATTTGATAAATTGACTCCGATTAATCCAAATGAGTGGAAATAGGGGGGGGGAAGTTAAACTTACTGAAAACAGGCTTTTCAGAGATATCCCACTTCTACGCTAAGCTATGTGTGTTACGATTGCACAAATCCAGAAAATATAGCTCTATTTTAGCTTATACAGTACATCTAAAATAGGGTCTCCATATAATGTTTATATAAAAACGGGACTTTTTAACCTGGGACAGTTAAGGAAATAGGGGGACAAAAATGTAATTCACAAAATTTAGGGAATGTTTAAAATTTACCTTTGTTTCATGCATACAAATTATCCCAAATGACTTCATAAATTTCTTCTGCAGACTGGTGTAGATAATTTATTCCACAGAAACAGATGCCTCGTTGTCACTGTATGTTTTCTGTCAAGAAGTGCGTTTTTTTCTGGTTTATCAAAGTCAGCACATATTAGGCCTACCCCATTGAAGTATGTTTTGACAATGAGCAAGACCTTCACTGTTCTAACTTTTATTAATGTAGCGTGAAATACACTAGCCAATCACAAAAAGCGGGACATTTGAGTGTCTCCAATAAAACTTTCGGGACAGTTGGACGTTTTGTCAAAAAACGGGGCGAATGGACACCCTAAACTAAAACATAGAATGCACATCTGGGAGCCACAACCTCAACATTTAAAGAAAGAGCCGCACACGCTTTATAGGATGCTAAGGCACCACTTTTGTTAAAAACGGTAGGCCTATATTGTAATAATTAAACCGAAAGCGCCGTTTGCTATGCAAAATGAATATTATTGGTAAGGTAATTTTTGTCGATTTGGCATCCTCTAGATGAAGAGGAAGATTTTAAGTAAATTATAATATAATATAATATAATATAATATAAAATTATACATATTATAAAATTATATATATTATATACTAGACCAGCGGTTCCCAACCGGTGGGTCGCGGAAGGGTTACAGGTGGGTCGCGACTCGATCCTAAAACTATCATAAATCATCGAATAAACCATCAGAAAAGATCAGAAAAATCGAAACAAATCAAATTGTGTTTTGATGTTTTCTTGGTGCTTTGTGTACTTTTATAATTGTAGTTTTTATCTTCACCTAGGAACACTTGTTAGTGAGTATGAAACCACTTGTTGCATATATTGCAAACATATATCTATTGTTAAATAAATAACTGTTTTGCTACAAAGTGCTTATATTTCGTCAACCATTTTTAGGTCAGAACACAAATTGTGTATCAGTAATCAATCTGTATCTTCAAAAACGCATATATAAGCTTATATATATATTTGCAATATTTGATGGTAAATTATATATACATAAGGAAGGGATACGATACAAATAAGGTTTTTTACTCCACCATGGACCGATGGAACGTGGAGGTATTCCGATAAGGAAAGGTGCGTCGCCAGCTGATAAAGGTTGGGAACCACTGTACTAGACCATAATTTATTAAGAAATGCATTTCTCACGCAATACACAAATCTGTTCCGCACTGCAAAGCAATCAACACATTGATTAGGCCTATACAGTGTGTTTCAAAAATACTTTTACAAACTTCGGGCATGGGTTCCTTACACCAAAAGGAGAAAAAAGTTCATATGATTATGTGTCCCATAATCCTTGTTTTCTCGTTAGTAACTGTTCAACACATTGGTACACTCATAACACGTCACCACACAAAACTCATAAAAATTGCTCGAAGTGTCCTCCTCTTGCTTCTAGACATGCATGCAGGACATTCCGACAGTTAGGATAGGTTTAAGAGAAGTAGGATTTGAGAGGGATGTTTAGATGGAGTTAGCACAGAATAGGGTTGAATGGCGGGCTCAGGTAAGTGCGGCAATGAACCTTCGGGTTCCGTAAAATAGATAATATTCCTTTAGCTTGCTTAGGAATTGTCTATTGCAGTGGTTCCCAAAGTGGGGTCCGTGATGGTGTTCTAGGGGGTCCGCAGGCGGTTTAAGAAGAAATAGGATATCCCATAATTTTGAAGTGCTTAACTGTGTTCCCCACTACTTATGTATGTGAAACAGAATTCTCCCACCTCACGTGAGCTACTTGAAATCAAAGTTGAGAAATAAACATGAAGTTGAAAGTGATTTAATATTGAAATTATGATCAGACATTAAACCTAACATTGCAGAGCTAATTAATCAAAAGCAGCTTCACTGTTCACATGGAGTAAACTCTGTTTGTTACATTGATATTGTTATTTTGTCTATTGAATCAAAGTATTTATTTAGTTTTTTGTTTCAAAACTCAGAGGGGGTCCGCGAAATTTTAATTTTTTTTCAAGGGGTCCGCGGATTGAAAAGTTTGGGAACCACTGGTCTATTGCCTTTGAGTAAGTAATTGCAAGGTTTTCGAACTCCACTCATTAGCTCTCTACATATTGAGATAAGTGGGGGATTTTACTGGTAGAAGAGTTTACACGTTGGGGTTTCAGACATTCATGATTATGGATTTCCGTTAGTATTGGAGAAATACCATGAAATGCACTTAACAGGGAGTGAAGTGGCAGCCGATTCTTCTCATAACCCATATCCTACGAGTATATTGATTTTACTTGCTGAACAAGTGCTATTAAAAAAGCATCTCAGGCGAGAAATATTACGCCGGGACACGTGGAAGCTGTGAAGACAGACTTTCCAGTAAAGAATGTTTCTATCTTGTGTGCCTTCTGATAATGATGACTTCGTGACACAGGAGTTTCTACTTAGTAGGAAATTACACTTTTAAGATGATGCAATGTCTTACAAATAACATAGACTACATTTTTGCTCTTCACGCAGTTCTTCGTCCGCCGTGGTGTGAAGAACTGTTTGGTCAAGTTTATTCAGCTGAAAGTTTTCTTCGTCCGGTACCCCAGCAAAATAGATGTAGCCTATGTTGCTTTGTTTTTGACGCTTTAAAGCTTTCTAGACCCATCTGCATACGTTAAAAGAATGTTTCATCAAGTGAGAGATATAGGTGATCGAACCCGGGCCGACGGATCTGTAGTCAATGACGCTAACCACAAGACCACGCAGGTGTGATTAATGTCACATACTAGGTATTTTCATAAATCGATCCTACACTAATCCCAGACTTCCAACGGATATTTTTTACGCGCACAAGTGGGCTCCATAAAGCTCACTATACCATAACTGAAATGTATATGCATGGCTTTTAATAATTTATTCTTTTTACGTAGCCTACTACAGGTTTCATCCATATGAAAATTACGTACATATAAAGTACGTACAGGCCAAAGGCCAAGCGTACCCTACCACTACTGAAAACATACAACCAGTGGCGTAGCCAAAAAATAATTTCCGGGAGGGTTGAAAGTGCCCGGGGATTTGAACCAATGAAAATCACCTTTTATGCCATTTTAGCACTTAAAAACTATTGAGCAAAATTCGAGGACATGCTATCTTAAACAAGAAATCGTTACTTAAGTTATAACACTTATTACTACTTATAAGAAAAGTTAAATAACACATGGAAGTGGAAATAATAGGCCATCATTTAAAAGTTCAGTATTTTATTATTAAATAAAATAATTAAATTTTTGACATAATGGGGCTTAAATAACAAATAGAATTTTAGGTTTTGATTTCGGAGGGTGGGTCCGGACTCCCTGAACCCCCCCCCCCTCCCTAAGCCACTGACTTTAGGATTACCCTGTATAGAATTTGAGTATCTCCAACATTATTAAGGCTATCGTTTTAATAAACCCATGTCTCGTTAGTGCCTTCCTTATAGCACGTTCATAGTTAACCATAGCTTCTGGAGGGACAGGAAAACCGTCTCGTTAAGGCGATGCCCATTATAATTCCTCCAACGCGTTTCTTTTCTAATTTCATTCCGCTCAAGCCTCTGCCTTCCTTCGCTCTTGTCTTTTTTAATTTCACTTCTTTCATAATTTTATTTGAATATTTGCATTTTCTCCGCCAGCCAACTCGTTTATTGCCCCTGTAATAAAGAGAAACCAGCCGTGTAACCTAAAAAAGTTGGTTTTATCTGATTGTCTGGTTTTAATTTCCATTGTTTTCTCAGCAGCAGCTCTTTTTTTTTTCTTTCCTCATTCACACACATACAGAGCTCGTTCCTCTGTATAAACACTTCATCATGTGTAGTTGGCTACATTTTATGCTGGTGTTCTTTGTATCTGTGTCTCTTAGAAACCTTTGCTTAAATATAAACTTGTCAGTCCTGCTACTGTTATATTTCTGAAGAAACTGTAGAGTTGGCTGACGCAATCTGATCTTACCAAGGTTCAATCCTGGACCGTTTAATTAGGCGAAGTTATCGGATGTAAAAATTGTATCTATTTTGGTTAGAACTTAAACATTTGAGTTGCAAGAGAAATATATGTACTGTTACTAAATTTCAGGTATGTATTTAATTTGCTTTTAATAGAGCTTTTCACAGTAAGATTTTTTAAACTGTCTCATATCCGAAATTTTATATTTAAAAATATATATTGATGTTTAATGAGACATCTCTTTAGTTGTTATTATTTTGTTTATTTAAGTTTTTTTATATAAAACCAAAATTGGAGAAACGTTTTAGGTGAGTTAAAATGCTGAAAATTTGATATAGGAGAAATTAAGCATATGTTTACATCCCAGTGCCTCTCTTCCATCACTTCAAAGTATTTATATTATGCAATATTTTTTTATAATTAAGCTTATAATAAATAACACTTTTAAATAACGTATTTCTTAGCACTCCGCCGTTGAAAATAGATGTGTCATTTAAATAGCCAAAATAGCAAAAGTCCAACAAGATTATGAAAGTTAAATTTTTCAGCATCTTAATTAAAGGAATAAAAAATAATTTATTATTATCATTTTCATCAGAATTTCACCTGTGCAATACGCCGATGTGGATCTAGTCAAAAATATCTTTCGAAATGAAAGTAGTTTACAGAATTTGTTCTGTCCTATTATTGAATTTATAACTTTTATATAATCGTTATATTATGATTCGGTAAGAAATTTTCTCTGCATATCAATAACAGTTACAGAATCGAATGGTTCTTGTTTCAGACTTACGATTTGAATACAGCGTTTTTCAGACCTAGCAAATCGTCCTTTCACCGCCCTTATTAGTAATAGCGAATTGGGTGCGAGAATTTCATATTAGAATTCTACAGCAACAGTGAGTCCGGCAAACTATTTCCCATAAATTAAATGGAACTGAGTCCCTTTAGGGTCTAAATGAAGTCTAGAAATAATTTTTTCTCGTACAACGGGTCATAAAAAAAATAATAATAAAACTTTAGCAATAATAGTTTTAAAACATGCAGTCATTAAAGAAAGACCTACGAAGAAATATGCCGGTTAACACTGTAAAGAAATATAAAACATCAATCCAAGAGTTCTGGGGACTTCATGTTTGTATATTATATATTATATGTTCAGTATTCTGACTTCAAAAAGTTTTAACTTGCTGGTGTTAAATTTTGCCTCGTGTTATAGCCGAGTTGGCTTGGTGTTCCAGCCACTGTGCTCGTAATGTCTTTTTACGAGAGCACAGAAGAGAAAATAAGAGTCCCTTGTGAGCTGGTGGCTAAAGAAAGAAGCTTGTAGGATACAGTTCTCGACTTACCGAATTGCAGCAGCTTGCTCTGTGTAATATTTCAGTAGCACATGTTACTTTCAGCTTCAGCGAGATGATAAATGGAACGAGCAGTTTTTGCTCACCATTATGCAGCCTAAATAAGTAAATACATTGCTGTGGTCTTGAGGTCGATTCTAGACGTCTGGAAGCTGTAGACGTAGGCTATTTGATCCGGAAGACGGCACTGTTATGACGTAATAGCATGATGTAATCTCTATCTGTTTCCGCCCTGTTTAATTCCTCACATCTGGAATTCGGGAGTTGAATTTGCTCACTTTAGCGTGCAGAGGTGAGAACTTCTATATAATTCTGCTCAGTGCAGTAGTGAGCTAGCTCCATATAGACTGGGTATTCCATAGGCGTAGTAGGAATTTCTCTCAAGTCCAACTTAATTGCAAGCTGCTGTTGTATTTCTTTTGGTATTTATTTATTTATTTATTTAACCTGGCGGAGTTAAGGCCATAAGGCCTTCTCTACCACTCAGCCAGGGCAAAAACATGAAATACATAATGATAATAATAATAATAATAATAATAATAATAATGATTAATAATAAATTTAAAAGAACTTATATACATGAATACAAGAAACGTACATTAAATACAAAGAAAAAATTCGAACATAAGTACTTGAATAATATGAATATATAATACAAATGACTAAAAATAAAGAAATAAAAAAGGTGAAAGTCTAAACAAATACTTTTTAATTATTCATCTCTGGATAAATTTCATTAGAGTATTTTTCGTTGTTACTGTTTTTTTTAACCACTGTTGCTTTAATAAGTTGATTGGTAGCGGTTGAATCCACGTTAGACTCATTCTGTATCCGGTTGGATAGTTCCTGAATGATTTAAATCAGAATTTTGGTCGTCTGTATGTCCGTCAGTTGTTAAAGTTACCTGCAGGTATTACGTGTATTGTATTTATTCGTTTAACTTGGCGGAGCTGAGGCCAGAGGGAAAATACACGATGAAATGTATTTGTACATTTGTGGCAGCAAATATCCTTGGGTTGTTAAAAATACACGCAACATTGAGAACCAAATCCGGTATGCCTTATGCAGTTCCCAGTCTGCTAAAATTGTAGAAACAATGAGCGAGCCAACTCGTTATTCCAGATTATTTTAATAAGGAGAAATCTTAGTTAGTGGATTGTAAAATATAGGGGGTGCGCCGTAGCGTAGTGGTTGAGGCGCTGCGCTACAAACCGGAAGGTCGCGGGTTTGATCCCCGATGAGGTCATTGGAGTTTTTCAATTGGCCTAATCCTTCTGGTGGCACTATGGCCCTGGGGTCGACTCAGCCTCTAACATAAATGAGTACCGGGAGCATTCCTGGGGGTAAAGGCGGCCGGTGGCGTCATGCTGACAACCTTACCACCTTCACGTGCCGATTGTCTACAAATCTGAGATCCTCATCCTTCTACAACCCTCTGGGCCTCCATGGCCTGTAACAGGGAAGACACTAAGAACGTATCAGATTTTATTATTCCACTTTTGAATGTATCACTTTTGAGGTGAGATGCACGACATACGATCACAGAAGGTTCATGCACTGATTGATCCCTTATGTGAGAAAGAGACAATTCCGAAATTGCAGTTACAACATTTCTTGGCACGCGTTCTGATTTATTACTGTCAGTGTTGCATTCTGCACTAATTATTCCCCTCATGCTCTATTTCACGCGTTAAGTTCGGCAATTTATTTGCATTCTTACAAGTTCAAAGCAATTTTTCTTGTACGTGTCACATGTAATAGATGAAACTACGGATCCTAGACTAGAATCCATGGATGAAACCCTGCGTGTTACATAGTCAGCATACATAAAAATTACCTCTCTTACTCTCGATCTCTCCCCTTCCTCCCTCCCTTCCTCCCACTGCAGTTGACTGACCTATACAAACTTTATAGGTTTCTAGAGTACCTTTAACTTCATGTTACAATATCAGAACGTAACCTGTTTTTTTCCGTTTAGTCTAATAAACGAGGCATATTAATTTTCAGGTCTCACACTAGGAACTGTGCTTGTTCTTAGTTTTAAAATAGTTTAGAATAAATTACTAAACAATAAATAAATTTGTTTTGGTTTATTTATTGTTTGGGTTGTTTGGTTATTTAATTTGAAAATACTCCAGAATAAATTACTAAACGAATAAATTTATTTCGGTTTATTTATTGCTAGGGTTATTTGGTTATTTAATTTGAAAACAATTTAGAATAAATAACTAAACAATAAATTTGTGTTGGTTTTTTACGTGATTTTTTTCTTCTTTCAATTTTCGAGTAACACATTACATTCATAAAATATTAGCCATTCCTCACGAATTAATGAAAATATCTGTATGAAACCCGTATACCCAGGGCTTAGACACCCCTCACTGTGTATACGGCATAAATTTCATGAAGTTGGGTAGAATTACCGCGTGCCGGGCATAGTTATCCACATAGCGATGCCATAAAGACTGTGGCATACTTGACTCTATATGGTCACGTTCAGGCACATTGCAGTAAACAATGTACGTACTCTGCATAAGCAGGAAGTTGCTAAGTTTTAAAATTTCAGCCTACAATCTCCTTCCATAACAGCATTGCTACAGATACAATTTTGAAATGAATCTTCAAGACCCTTTTCCTTACTGTCCCGAAACTGAATTGATAAGTTCTTGAAGCTAATAGGCTAGATCCTGTAACAATATTGTATGGTATTGTCAAGATCGTACGATCCTATTCAACCATGATAATTTTGCTACACTTTTCACAGCATAACGACCCTGGCACATGAACCTGAATCATATGAGAGGTGTGGTATCAATCTGAGTTTGCTACTGCGAGAAACATGACAAACTTTCTTCAGTTCAAAACTGGATTTTTATTTTTAAAAAAATCGAAGCCTATTTTTTAAAAAAATCGAAGTCTCTCAATTTCCAGCCAGTCGTTCTAAAATGTTCCCCCTCATACTTATCACTGCGTACAGATCTTAATGATGATACTTTAAATAGTTTTTAAGTTAATAATTATGTATGTAAAATAAATAGTGAATCCTGTCGCAATAAAATATTCAATATAACAATACAGAATTACTCACATGAAGTTTTCAGAATGCCGTTTTTCGATATTAAAAATAATAATTTTGAACTACTCTATTCCTCATATATATTAGAGCAACCACGTATATTTGCATATCTTTTCTATGCTAGGCTTGAAAATAGTATTGTGATAGATATAAAATTACATTAAGAAAGAAATAGTCTCGAACATGCTAATGTTTTTGTAATTCTAGCAGTTACCTGAGAATAGACCTTCCTGGTGCAGTGGTGCAAACATGGGCTTTAGCTTGCTTTATGTCACTGTGAATGTCCAAAAGTTACTAACCTAAGAAATATAAACTTCTAAACTAATTTCAGTATACGTTAGCCGACATTGGCTGGGTCCTTCCCTGAGGACCTTTCATTACGAAAAGTCGGCCTGCGTGGCGGAGTTAGTATCGCGCTGGCTTTCTGTACCCCAGGTAGCGGGTTCGATCCTGGCCAAGGTCGATGGCATTTATGCGTACATAAATATGAAAGATTTTCTGGTATGCAGAAGAACTCCTGCGGGACAAAATTTCGGCACGCCGGCGACAGTCACAGACTTAAGTTGCAGTACATCCCCGTCGTTAAATACCCATATACCAACCAACCATGACGAAAATTTTTTCTCTGGCTTGAAGAATCTGTTGCACATGCCGAGTTTGAAACTGCACCCTTTTGGTTTAGAGGGCAGATTGCGACTGAACAACATGTAATTTATTTATTTAATAATGGTAATAATAATAATAATAATAATAATAACAATGGTGATCTCGTTATCATTATATGGGTAACTAAATTGATAACTAAAGTCTCTTTTAAACCGGCAAGGTTAGGTTTATAGAAGGTATATAAAATAGGAACACGAGTTATAACCCTGGTATAGCACGTTCTATTGTAAATGGCCTCGAAATGTTTTTGAAACTGGTCTTTGCTCTGGTTTCTTTAACAGTAAGGCTTTGTTCACTGTTGCGTTGCTCAACTCGGCCTCGGAATACAGGAATACTCCTGCTTCTATAGGCAGCCCACCCTTCGTGACGTGTTATGTGGGTTGCCTATACTCCAGGCGACCGCAATACAAATATTGTCGTTCAGCTCTCTTGGAGTTATTGATTAATGTGTATTGATACTCTTCATGTTTTATGATCATTCAATAAACTACTATTATCACCGACACGTCTATTCGACATGCACAGCTTTATGGCTGTTTTTATGACTTCATAGCTTTCATATTGTCCATAGATTCGTGGGAACTTAGCTGTATATAAGCCAATAAATTCTATTTGCGTTTATTTTACGCCATATAAACCACAGTCAACCGAAGGCTTTTGTAATATTTGTAATATTTTGAGAGATTACGTTGGTATTGCCATTTCGTACATTTAGCTTAGTTCCTCCTTTCGTATTCAACACTGCTTTTCACAACTAGTTTGCAGTAGGCCTATTCTATTTTGCTAGGACATCATTCTCATTTTAAGAAATAGTTTAAGACAGTCTTATTTATGACAACTACAGTTGCTCAAAATTTCGCGATAGTTTAATAGTTAAAATTTGAGTTTGAATTCGTTTCTGAATAGTTCATATTCAAGCTACGATGATTTTATTACGCCGACATCTTTGAATGTTGGTCGAAGTGGTACCGTTTATACTTTAGAGAAAATGTTGACATCATATTCTACTGGAAATCGACAATTTTTAGTCTTTAAGGTTATTTTGATTTTTTTTTTCAAATGGGTGAATCAGCTCTACTAAAAATTACGTGCCTGAAAGAATGTTTCAAAAGACGTTTTCTTGATGGTATGTAGTCTACTTACTTACTCACTCACTCAATGGCAAAAGACAATTCCTAAGCAAGCTAAATTAATATTATATTTTTTATGGAAACCGGAGGTTCATTGCTGCCCTTAACACGAGCCCGCCATGCAACCCTATTCTGTGCTATCTCCGACCACTCATCATTCGCAAATCCTACTTCCCTTAAATCTAACCTAATGTTGTCCTCCCATCTACGTCTAGGTCTTCCAAGTGGTCTTTTTCCCGTTGGGCCTCACAGTCAATATTTCTGAGAATGTCTCCTCCCCCACGCGCGCAACATTTCCAGCCCATTTCATCCATCATGATTTTAATTAGCCTTACTCTATTCGGTGACGAGTACAGGTTATGAAACTCGTCATTATGCAGCTTTCTCCAGTCTCTGTTTTCATCTCTCTTGGGTCCGAATATTTTTCCGAAGCGCCCTGTTTCCGAACACTTGATTGTATGAACTTCGTTTCTTAAATGTTTTGATTTGACTTCCGATTATAACAATTCAATCATTTGTGGTATACGTCGATATATTTTAAAGTCAGGGTGCAAAAAGCACCTGGCTGATTTTCGTTCTCATGGCAGGACTGTAGCCTGAAGGTGACTCGGGCTATTGTTCCTTGGTTCGTGACGCTCAGGAGGAATGTGTCGGGGCATTGTAACTTCGCCGCAAGCCGAGCGGAACAGGACTGGATCCTTCATATCTTTTAATTGAAAATCAATAAAACAGTGTGTTGAATTAAGCGGTCTCTGCCTTACATTTAAAAGAACTTTTTTATGTGGGGGGGGGTCATGTCTTATGCTTTAAAGAGAGCTTTAACATCTTCAGGCACACTGAAGAAGTAACTTCAAATAGTTCCTTGTATTATGTTTATAAAAATACCATACAATAGGATAACTTTTGAATTTAGATAGTTTAACAGGCATAACCGTTTTCGGGATATTTTGGTCATGAAAAAATGAGTTTACTTTCGTGTGGTCTCTTCTTCCTAGCAATTTATAGATAGGGCTGTCGAGTTGAATCATATTATTACTTATTGACAGCTTTAAGTCTGATCTCACTGAAGAGATGTGTAAATTTTTCCTGGGTGGGAATCGAACACAAGTTTTCAGCTAAATGGAGGTTTTTTGGGTCTGTTTTTCCTGTAGAAAGAATGTTATGTTCCATATTTACTGAAGAATTAATTTAATCTGCTAATATTCTAGTAGGAATGCAGTGGAATTTACAGATATTTGGCCTTACAGAAATGTCTACTCAGTATTGGCATCATTTATACTTTTTAATTTACTGGTTTAAATGATTAAAATTGGTACATTTATGTTGGTATTTCGTGGATTTAATTGCATTATTTATTTCTTAATTGATCAAGATATTTGCATAATTCATTTCAGAACCCTTTCCTAAAACATAAGCCGGAGAACTTGTTATTAAGTTGGATTTACATTATATATTTAATAGGGATGGGTCGATACCAGATTTTCTCGATACCGATACATGATTTTTTCCTCGATACTCGATACTTCGATACTCGATACCTTCAACATTTCCAGTTTCAATAAATAGGTACATTAAAAATTAAAATTTAAGAGAACTGTGTAATACCAACTAAATTAATTAAGTCTGCATATTTAATGAGACAAAATTTAATATCATCAGTAGCCTATAATTATTTTTAAACTCTACATTAAAACTAAAGTTAGTTTTTAAACAGTCCACTTACAAGTTTTTGTTAAAAAATACTAGCATTCTCACTTAATTGCAGAATTGCAGAATTACAAAAGTATCGAGCGAGTTTTCTGAAGTATCGTCGATGCCGATACCATGCAAGTATCGAGAGTATCGAGGACCCATCCCTAATATTTAATATACTTTTAGGTTGACTACATGGTTAAATATAGTACAGAAAGTGGTCAAGCAAAATATAAGCAATCAAGAAAAAGCTTGTTACCCTTATCCTCCCCTAGGAGGTATTCAACTTAATGCAATTCTTTGCCAAGTATCAGTTGTACCAATACAGTACAAACAAGGGACAAAGTCTGAAATATGTTATATCTGATAACAACAATCATAATGGAAGTTATCGATAAGTTAAGCACAACCAGTCAAGGTAGAGGATTATATCACTTGTACAGGGGCAGATCCAGAACTAATTGAAGGACAGACTGATTTAGAGGAAAGTTTGCACTTACCGGGGTGTGTGGAATATCTTCAAAAAGGAGGGGGTCCGGGGTCCTACCCTGAAATTAATAAAAAATAGTAAGTGTAAAATGGTGAATAGGTCCTGTAGTTGATTCTTTCAGATTTCTCAGCAGACTAAAATTCTTCTTGCCCAAAGTCTTAGTTCTGTTGAGAAATTTGTTGGTGTTACATATTACATAAAAATAAAAGCCACTATCCAGATATCAGACTTTTTACCTTTAACTTTATATAAGTGCTGGTCTGAAATGGTTCACAAGAAATCAATAATTTATAGTAATAATTAAAAGTAAGGAACTTGCACAACTGCTGTCTTGTGGGTTGTCGTGGCTTGTATAGGCATTTAAACTATTCAACCATTTCCGTACTATTCAACTTGCATTTTACAATCCTCAGGTTGAAATAGGGCAAGTACATAAATTTTTTTTTTTTTTTTTTTTTTAATTAATTAATTAATTAAATTTTAATGTTATTTTATTAAGTGATGATTTTCAACTAATATAAAAGTCAAAAGAACATAAAGAAAAAACAGTGTAGTTCTCCATATGTAACGTTTTAAGTCCTCACACATACAAGAATTTAAAAAAAATACCCAATTCTTGCACCTTCGTTGTGTTACATGTGGGTCATTCCATGTCAAGTGAACCAATGGAAAAACGTGACCACCTCCGATTTTAGTCATACTTGGTTGTCATGAAGTACCACCTGAGATATGTTGAAGTACAAAATATCAGATTTTTATGTGTTGTAGTTTTCCAGTTATACCCTTCTGAAATATGGAAAAAAACCAAATTTTCTGCATAAGTGCAATCACAAAATGACGCATAAATCAAGCTGGAATTGACATAGATGAGTGGGAAAAGTACCAAAATGTAGCTTATATTATGAGCTTTAATTTGATATGTCACACGAGTACTTTCGAAAAAAAATATTTTCAAGGTTACCCAAAAAAAATTTGAAAACTGAATTTTTCAAAAACCTATATTTTGAAAATTTTGAAAAAAATCTCACAGAAACATACATATTTCAGCATCATGTCCTACAAGTTTTGTTATGGGATCGAAATGGGATCATATTTTTTTACATTTATAACAAATACTATGCACGCTGGGTAAGAATATATGACACAGGAATATTGCACTTAATTCTAAAATCCATTCCTTTGTCCAGGGAGTTGTTTACCAACATGCATATACCAACTTGTGCAAGTGGTCAAATGGGTATGAGTAAACACAGTCTGCAAGCATGTGAGTCAGCCAGGGAATGCAAGTTGTAACCTGTTGGACCTGGCTTCAGTTGTGCCTTGACTCTCATGCAGTGTGCTTCCTTTCTTCAAAGGCTGTACAAAGACTGTATTGCTGCATGTAAAGTAGTGGGTTCAGTGATTAAAATAGGCATTGTGTATTTCCCCAGTATGGCTGAAAAAGTAAGTGAAACAGCAAAGATTTTCTGCTGCAACCCTTTCAAGAAAGACAGACATCAGGGTGTGAAAAGAAGTGTGAGGCCTGTTACTGACTGGATGTGTGACATGTTTGACACCATTGTGGTAGGTATGAAAATTTGTGACAGTTGTAGGAAAGAACTATCAAAGCAGAAACAGGTTACAGATACAACAGATGACTGTTTAGTACCAGTAGCCAATACCACTAGGCCTACTAATGTTGATGAATCATTTGTAGCTTTAGATGTTACCTTAGAGTACCTTAATAAGTCTCTAAGCTCTCTAGAGGAGTCACCTGTTGCTAAGAGGAAGTTGCAAATGAAATCATACTGTGATAAAAAATACAGTAAAATAAAAAAATGTTTGACAGAAAAGGTACTAACAGCAGCAAGTACAAATACAGAGAAAACTGTTGACCATAAATCAGAATCATGTGAAGTCATTTGTCAGCTAAAAGAAAAGTTTCAAGAAGAAAATATAAGTGTTAGTGAAAAATTGCAAATTTTAACAGTACTACCTAAAAGCTGGTCATGCAGTGAAATACAAAATGAATTTCAGGTTAGCAACAGAATGGCAAGAAAAGCTAAAGCATTGGTGAAAGCGAAGGGTATTCTGGCAACACCAAATCCTAAACCAGGAAAGGTTTTAAATGAATCTGTGATTGAGAAGGTAATAGGGTTCTACAACAGTGATGATGTCAGCCGTCTTATGCCTGGAAAAAAAGACTTTGTTTCTGTGAAAACGGGTGACAGTAGTAGAATTCATGTACAGAAGAGGCTAGTGATGGGCAACTTGAAGGAAGTGTACGAGCTGTTCAAAAACAAAAATCCTACTGATAAGATTGGATTTTCGAAATTTGCTGATTTACGACCTAAACATTGCGTCTTGGCTGGAGGAAGTGGTACCCACACAGTATGCGTTTGTACAGTGCATCAGAATGTTAAATTAATGCTACAAGTGTTGAAATCCAAACAAATTACACTGAATGATGGCACAGATATAAGTAATTATAATTCCTGTTTAGCGAAGTTAATGTGTGAAGAGCCAGGCACAGCATGCCACCTTAATGAATGTCCTTCATGTCCAGGTGTAGATAATTTGAAAGATGAGTTACAGTTGCTGCTAGATAATGAACTGGTGGACAACATTACATACAAGCAGTGGGTTTCTGTTGACAGATGTAATTTAGTAACCTTCATCAAAACTGCAGATGAGTTTATAGAAACTTTGTGTGAACAGTTGTTGATTTTGAAGAGACATTCTTTTATTGCAAGAAGACAGGCAGAATATTATAATCACTTGAAGCAGAATATTGGAGTAAATGAAGCTGTGGTATGTATGGACTTTGCAGAAAATTATTCGTTTGTACTACAGGATGAAGCCCAGTCTTTTCATTGGAACAATGATCAAGCAACTATTTTTCCTATAGCAGTCTACTACAATGATCATAATATACACTACAAAAGTATTGTATGTATCTCTGAATGTCTACAGCATGACACCACTGCTGTTCATTTATTCCAGAAAAGGCTTATCTCTCATTTGAAGTTGGAAGTAATTAGAGATTTGAAAAAAATTTACTACTTCTCAGATGGTGCAGCTGCGCAATTTAAAAACAGAAAAAACTTTTCAAACTTATGCCACCATGTTCATGATTTTGGAATTGAGGCAGAGTGGCATTTCTATGCAACAGCCCATGGGAAAGGAGTATGTGACGGTCTGGGTGGTACTGTGAAAAGACTTGCAGGAAAGGCAAGCCTACAGCGGCCATACGAGCATCAAATCATGACACCAGCACAGCTGTTTACATGGAGTGAGGAAAACATCGACTCCATGCAGTTCTTCTTCTTCAATGAAGCACAATACAACAAAGAGGAAAAAATACTTGCAGACAGATTTCTGTCTACAAAAGCAATACCAGGCACACAGAAGTTCCACAGTTTCATCCCATTGTCAGATAAAGTGTTGTTGACAAAGGTATTTTCAAGAAGTGAACAGTCATCCACTTTTTCAGTGTTAGGACCACGTGTGCAACAGAGGCTGAAGCTAGCAGAAGTAAAAGGATATGTTACATGTGAGAACAACAATCATTGGTGGCTTGGTGTAGTTGTGGACAAAAATGAGACAGCACAGATAGTGGAACTGATGTTTCTGCACCCTGCAGGTCCTTCTCCATCATTTACTTTCAAAAGTGACTGTCCAAATAAACTGACTGTGCCTCTCTCTCAGATCCTCACCCTTGTGCAACCTACATGTCCCACTGGCCGTAGTTATTACCTCTCGAAGGAAGAGATGGATGCGGCAACCATGGCTCTAGAAAATTACTGTAGACAATAAATTCACGTTTTTGTCATTGAAGAAGGGAAGGTAACATGTTTTCTGTAAGTTTTTCTTTTTGATTGTAATGAAATTTTAGAATTAAGTGCAATATTCCTGTGTCATATATTCTTACCCAGCGTGCATAGTATTTGTTATAAATGTAAAAAAATATGATCCCATTTCGATCCCATAACAAAACTTGTAGGACATGATGCTGAAATATGTATGTTTCTGTGAGATTTTTTTCAAAATTTTCAAAATATAGGTTTTTGAAAAATTCAGTTTTCAAATTTTTTTTGGGTAACCTTGAAAATATTTTTTTTCGAAAGTACTCGTGTGACATATCAAATTAAAGCTCATAATATAAGCTACATTTTGGTACTTTTCCCACTCATCTATGTCAATTCCAGCTTGATTTATGCGTCATTTTGTGATTGCACTTATGCAGAAAATTTGGTTTTTTTCCATATTTCAGAAGGGTATAACTGGAAAACTACAACACATAAAAATCTGATATTTTGCACTTTAACATATCTCAGGTGGTACTTCATGTCAACAAAGTATGACTAAAATCGGAGATGGTCATGTTCAAAATTGACAAAAAATTGGTTCACTTGACATGGAATGACCCATGTACCCTTATAGCACAGACATCTTTGAGGACCGCAGGGGCATCAATAACCTTTCTCAATTCATTGTCTGTTTTGTGTAATGGCTTGTAATTGGAGAGATACAATCTAACGTGGCCATTGTATTTCAGGGTCACCAACCAAATTATTCAACTTGGCATACAGCACATAGCCGACTGCCTGCCCCGCACCATGCATATGATAAAACTCCACCCATTAAACATTTATAAATGCTCCAGCAAAACAAAAAAAAAACCCAGGTCATATACATCAGCCTCTTTCTATTATGCGGTGTCACACCAATTTATTTAAGGCAAAAGTTACGTTTTAAATTACACCATTCCAGAATAATTGTTTCCCTCTCATTCTGCATGGTAAACAAGGTTGAAATACGACATGTACCGCATATGACAAATCAGCAGTTTTATCTCCAAATATTGCGTAGTAGTTTCTATTATGAATCAAGCAGTCCTTCTGAAACATATAATTTTTACTGTTGAGGTCAAGAAGGCTGAATACAAACAATATAATAAGCATACCTTATCTTGATGAATTTTAATAGGTTATTTCAAATTAATTTTCAATGACATTTCATTAACCAATCACAATAAGTCAATTTTCATAATATTTTAACTACCGGTACTAATGTGATTAAAGGAATTATGAGATAAACCATTTCATTTATGTACATTTATTAACGTTTAGAATCCTAAATAGTTACACATAATTTTCATGTAATTCTAGTTATTTTACATTTCTAGTATGAAGTCATAATTTCTTGATTATGAGTCTGTGACACTACTATTTCTGGGAACTCCCATATCTTTATAGTCGAAGTCTTATATAATGTTAAGTGAAATCATCAGCAAGAATATTTACTTTTCTCTGAAGCTTTATAGTTTGTGGTGTAATGCAAGACCTCCCTTGTATAGGAATATCATATTATTGAAATATTCCTTTATTCTGGACAAATGCACTGATGGTTGCTGAGAGAAATGTTAGCAAACTTGTCCAAACTTAAGATTAACAAAGGATCCAAGCCAAGAAAGAGAGCTACTATAGCAAATGTGTAGTCAAAGGACTTTAGGGTGTGTATGCTTGGGAAATATTGTACGCTGGACAGCAATTCGAATCCTCTAATTCTCTCTCTAAAATCCTGAAGAAATAATTATGTACCAGTAAATTTCTGTGTCTTACTATTTTTTACAAGCTTTTATTAACATTTTTGGAGGTTGTCTGACATCTTCTAGGAACATATGAATTAGACACAAAGGATGAGAAAAGATCAGGGCAAGGGAAAAAACATTAGTAAAATAAAAGATAAATAGAGGAGCTACAAAGAGCAGTGGAAGGGAATAAAACAGCGTAAAGTAGGGACAAAGAGGGGGTGGGGGGAAACTTGAAATGAATGAGGCTACGTTAAGGAAAAAGTTGACCTAATTTCTTGTAATATGTTACTGAATTCCATTAAGCGCTTATTCAAGTCTTAAGTGTGTTTAATGGATGTCCTAAAAGGAATGGGTGGCCATTATGTCTTAATCAAGCAGGGATGTCGTGCAGGGACATGACTGATATTACCGGTATTTGCAGACAATCACTGCATTTCTTGTTTGCGAGTGAATTGCATATTCATGCTATCAGCACGTTTGTTACTGTTACCTTTTATGTTAAACAAATGTTGATTCAGACATGTATTACTTAACAGCAATCATTTCAATGACTGTTCATTTCTCCTCATTAAATTAATATGATATCGCATTGAACACCATGTGAACATCAATTCTGCTCAGCTTGGTACCAAAGATGGCTGCTATAAAAGAAAAGAGGTGGAATATTTCCCAGTTCTTCCACTATCAGGGGCACTTGCTGTCAAATTCCAACATTCTTACATTTAGTTTTAGAAGCCTTTCTTTCTCTCTTTCTTTTCTGCAGGAAAAGAAACGTTTTTGAAGTGCTTCTTGGCATCAATTCTTATAACCTTTAATACTAATATATCTATGCTGAAAGTGTAATCCTTAGAATGTTATAGATAAAACATTATAAACAGACAACAGTGCAAAATAAATTATTATAATCAAGAATTTTTAATACTGTCTTGTTATGAACATGTTCTTTAAAATTTGGAAAAAATTAATAAATAAATAAAGGGAAATATTATTTAACGTAAATTATGATTTTACAAGCAGCTTTTTGGTCCCTAAAAGTAACATCCTAAAATAATAGTAATATGGTAATCTATAGAGATAAATTTGCCCTGGACGGGAAACGAACACGTGTTTTCATTTGTAAATTTATCAAATTTTCTTTTGCCTCTTTCAGTTGTTTGGAAGCTCTTATTCTTTCTCAAATCTTATTGTGAAGATCATCAAAACTACAACTGAAAGTTTTAATATATTAATGATGTTACTGCATTAACATTCCAGCCCTACCTAGTGATAGCGAGGCCCGAGATTTTGCATTGTATGATTTATCACTGCGAGGGAAATTAATCAATTTCCTTAGTCTTACTCGTATGCACGGGTGTTCTTAACCATGAATCATACAGATACCATCTGCTAGCTCCCTCTACAAATTGAATGACTGCTAGGATTGCTGGGTTATAAACACTACTACGCTGTTAAACTTCCAAGTATTTGCATTTTCCCAGCCCTCACTGAAATAATTCCAGTCATTCTAATATAGAATTTATAACATGACACATTTTGTGTGTGGTTTATAAAAGAGCTTTCTATTTAAATATGTTCTGCTCTATTATTATCATTTGTTATCTTTATATATGTTTATCTTTATATATTTTTTTGTTTTTTGTCTGAAAATCGATATAATGAAAATGCATTCAGTTCTTTTTAATCATTATCAGATTCTAAATTTTTATTCGTATCGAACAGAGAGTTTGAGCTCATATTCAGGTTTAAATTTCTGTCCTCAATAATCTACTTATTCTTTATTATGTTTTTAGCGATACTTTTTTTAAGTTCTGAAGATGGTAAAATTAGAATGAAATACATAATCTGACACAAGAGAAAAATCTAACTCAAAATTGAAAAGATCCTCTCATTATAATCTGTATATTATTTATTTACTATAATACACATACAATACAAAACACAGAGTATAGCCTACACATAAAAACAGACATATTAATAATGAAAAAAGGTCAATATAAATCGATTAAAAAAAAGTGATGACACATGGGTGGTCCTGATACCCTGAAAGAGCAGAAACTCGTGCTCGGGGAGAGAGTTATATTATAATGGTATTTTAGTTGGCTTCTGCTGAACATTTGGCAAGGTACTTCTTTTTTTATTCCTGAGTTTGTAACAAAAGTATGAGTGTATGACTGTTTGGGGTTTGATGCTAGCTCAAGTTGATAGCATTTACATCTATAGATTTCCAGGAATGTAAAAGGACAAAATACCTGTACACCAGCGACGAATACATGCCTAAATAGTGACACACATTATTCCTTTAAAAATGAGCATAACAAGAACATTTTATATTGTTTAACCATCTTTTGTAGATAATAGTAGGTATAAACGATATAGCCCATGGTTGGAAGAGTGGGAATAAGAGTCGTTATTTGTTCTCCTATAATTCTAATACCCATATTTTGTTTTACTTCTTTTATAACTACATAAATCCTTAATATGTATTAGGTAAATATATTCATTTGGGGAATCAGCAGGTATTTGCAAGTCAACTTGTTTATTATTCATAATCCTGTCATCAGATTGATATGAATTTCAAAGCAGCTAACATGTAGTGGCATAATCTCACCTCCCATGAGAATCTCCACCAGTACTAATGTCCTGAATATAATCTGCTGGCATTTACATATATTTTGGTGTCATAAAAGTATGTATTAAAGTGTAAGCCTTTTCACAATATGTAATTTTTAATGGATGTACTTGTTAGTCTTAATTTAAAAAGCAGAGACTGCAATTATAACCAATTTTCTGCTCACCCATGTATATAGAACAGAGTAAATAAAATAAATAGCTAGGGAAAAATGTATTGTTTCAGCATTTGTAGCAATGCATTAAATAATAATCTGGCGTGATACACTTACATAACTTTTTGTATTCTAAAGCATGGGCAATACGACTCTCTCACTTCAAATAATATTCTTATACAGAGAGAAGACCGTATTGCAGGGAAAGTGTACAGTTGTTTTAGCATGATACGAAGATGTACTGTTCGTCACGTAGGACAAGTTTGTACAAAACAATGCCTGGCCTATAACTACCCTTAGGTAATAATTATAAAAAAAATTTACAGAGAGAAGGACTATAGTATAAAGACTTCAAGTACAAGATTTTACAAAATCGTTAGATGCATTTCTAAAAATTCCATATTTTTTGTTTTTGTTTGTGTGTTTGCTTTTTTATTCATGTAAAGTGGTAGTAAAAGTAAGAGAATTTGTCAACGATCTTCCTGTCACATCTCCAAAATCTATGTCCCATATATAAAATTATGTTTTTATATCACTTGTTGTTCTTGAGGTACATTGTTCACGAGATACGGACATGTTTTTTGAAAATAGCATTTTTTATTCCATTTTGTTATGTTAAAAAAACGTTTTATACTAATGGAATTAATTATTGCTTTCATATTATAATAAAATAATTAATTATAAAATATTACATCAATTATTGACATCTGTTAAATAAACCTCTGCATTTAGAGAATTATTTTAATACTTCAAAATGTGTATTAACACACAAAGCTCGAAATTGAATTTCAGAGTCAAACACAGTACCTCTACCTGTAATACCTATGGTACTGGTAGAGAAAGTACCGGTAATACTTTACAGAAACTTCTGCCTTGTGTTATGAATTCCTTTGCATGCTTGAATATAAATTTTAACAAATTTGTTTGATGAATTCCAAGTCACCCACGGCTTCCTTGCTCTAATATATTGTCACAGACAACCTTTATGCAGTTTAACACAGATTTATGTAGTGTCAAAGATATAAATAAAATCTGTTCCTGCTGTGAGAGACTAACTGTGGAAAATAAAAAGATGTTGAGCTTACACTTGTGGTAGTTAGGAAAACACTGGCTTCATGCCACGGAAACACAACATCTGAGTCATCCAACCTCGGGAATTGATTGTTTTTGCTTGTTGACTTCGAGTGAACTGTTCTGAAGGTGGCTACAATTTGTCCAGTCTTGGTGTTGGTGAACCCAATTTCCTGTGCCAAATTTATGGAGGCACTCGAGCTGCGCGGTTAATACCACCACTTATCATAGGCTTGTTTATGCAGCGGTCGTTGCCTTCCAACAGGTGCAAAGTCTTGCCCTTGGAATTGCATTAAAGAGTTTTTGTTGAACTTACATAATTTACCTCCTTTCATATTGGCTTGGTTTCAATCTGAAGTTATCTGCCTCCATGCTGCTCTAATGCTGTAATAAAAGCAGCGTGATTATTATGTTATGATATTCAATGCTTGCAGGTGGGATTTAATAATAGATTTGAAGTTACAAACACTTGTGAAGCCTTCAGAGTTTATGTAGGATGTAAATAAATCAGTTTATAGTACATGAATATATATATTGTTTCAGTACATATGAATGCTGCATGAATCGAAAGACATTTCCCTTGGGTTCAAATATGTATTTACCTCTATATTTATTTAAACGTACAACAACATTAATTTCACAACAGCATTAATTTCATCTACATTAAATTTTAGTGTCATAAGTAGGGTTCAGAATTTATCTTCAGAGATCTAGACCTTGACGTTTGTTTATTGTGACTATTTGATGAATACTTAGAGAATTGAGCATGTAACGAAGAATTAAAACTACAATTATATGAACAAAACACATCACTATTTGTGTTGTTATA
The DNA here is from genome assembly GCA_964059195.1 of Ectobius pallidus. Classification (NCBI taxonomy): domain Eukaryota; kingdom Metazoa; phylum Arthropoda; class Insecta; order Blattodea; family Ectobiidae; genus Ectobius; species Ectobius pallidus. Next base: position 185,426,008 of record CAXKWD010000001.1, read on the forward strand.
AGTTAGAATGAGAGATCCAATAGCAAGACAATCAATACCCATTGATAGCACTATGTGCAGTTAATACCTACAGTAATTTTCAAATGGGAAGCGTTTTCCTTCACCGCCAATCACGTGTACGAGCTAAAGTAGTACCGCTATCAGGAAGGGTCTTCCTTCCGTCTCGACGTCTCTGATTGGACCGCGTATCTAAGCAAGGAGAAGAGCAAAACGCTTCCCATTTGAAAATTACTGTACACTTCTAGTAGGTGTCGTAAAATGAAAGTGATAAAAATTAAAGAATAAAATTACAGACATTATCAATTGCTCACTCATCCATAACTCCTATATATATTTGTGCAAGTATTAATGTATACCCTCATGGATTATTTTTAATTTGAAGTGTGTTGCTGTCCATTCCTTAACATATAGGACTGTGGAACTATGTCATTAATTATGTATGAATAATCACGTTTAATTAACAGTAAATTCAATGAAATCTGCATTTACTTTTGTGTGACAGTATACGACTCACAAATCTTAATTTAAAGAAATAAAAAATTTAAAGTCCAGGTTTTTTGGGCACCTGTCGAAAGGGGCAAAATGCAACAAAGTTCACATGTATTTACTTAATAGTAATTAGTAGTAATTAATAGTAATTTAGTAGTTTAGAAAAGAATGACATCAAGAGGAAGAATTTATACATGTCCAAGTTAAACTGTAATAAAGTTGTAGTGCCAAACCACCACATTATGGTTTATAGCTCTGGCGATGCCAAGATAGAATGTTTATGTATAATATATAAATCACTTAAACAGCTTACAGGATGTGTACTTAATGCATCTTAATAGTTGTCATCATCTGAAGGCTGAGTATGTGAACTCTGAACCTTCAGAAGCGACCAAGGTTAAGAAAAATTTAGTGCACTGTAATGTTTCCAATACGAGGGTGTATCAATAAATAACCGGACTGATTTTATTGTACTTAAATAAACCACCCTGGAACGAAACGGCTGCTAGCCGCGGAAAGGTGAATCCTTCGTCTAGCAGTGCTGTGAATCCCAGCCATGCAGAACGATTCAGTTAGGAGTTACACCCGGATATCGCAGGTGGTGTTTACTGTACCCAACATGGAACTGAAATTCCAGCAATGCGCATCGATGTTTAACTTCTTATCACTTTGAAAATGGGGACCACGTGGCTCCTTTTTCACTTTAGGGAAGAGGTGAAAATCGCAAGGTGCGAGATTCGGTGAATGCAGTGGATGAGGCATGATCTCAATGTCCAATTCTTCGACATCTTGAGTTGCCCGCGCTCGATGAGCCGGCGCATTGTTTTGGTGCAAGATCCATCCTGTCCTGGCAAGATCTGGTTCCTAAAGACAAATTCATTGTATCTGCAACCTTCGCAATTGTTATGAGACGATCATCTTGCACAGTTACGCCAATTGTGTTTATGTTAACTTTCGTTTTTGCTGTTAAGGGTCTTCCAGGGCGTGGAGAATCTTGAAGGTCTTCATAACCCTCTGAAACGTTTGTGCCACTCAAAGACTTGTGTTCTGCCCAAAGCATGGTCTTTATATGATTGCTCCACCATTTCTAAGGTTTCTGTAGGAGTTTTGTCTAGAATAACACAAAACTTTATCGATGCGCATTGCTGGAATTTCAGTTCCATGTTGGGTACAGTAAACACCACCTGCGATATCCGGGTGTAACTCCTAACTGAATCGTTCTGCATGGCTGGGATTCACAGCACTGCTAGACGAAGGATTCACCTTTCCGCGGCTAGCAGCCGTTTCGTTCCAGGGCGGTTTATTTAAGTACAATAAAATCAGTCCGGTTATTTATTGATACACCCTCGTATATCTGAACCCTGAGTTTTTTCTGAAGTAAAATGAGTGATTTTGGTTTGAACCTCCTAATTTAGTATTAATGAATTTAGTTATTAATGAATTATTTATTATTCCTAATTTAGTGTATAGATCGTGAAATAGCTCCTTTTTAAAAATTTCTTTTACTATTATCTGTCATCTGTTCTCAGTGTTCACAGGGGTCCTGATTATTGTGTTCTATTGAATTATCAACATTTAACGAACATATTATATTATAACCAAAATATAGTTTGTATAAAATCCAGAATCTATGGAAAACAGAGATTCTTTATTCTTTGATGTACAGTAATCCATCGTTTATTGTTCAAGATAGTAGAGAAATAATGCATGCAAACAGTGAGACTTGCAGAGTGATATTAAACAAAAATCATAAAAACTTCATATGATGAAGGGACATATTTTGTGCTTGTTTGTACATTTTTTTTTGCACAGTCCATATTCTTAAAATTTATTTTGCATAATAGTGGTATTTTAAACATCTGAAAGGCTAAATGTAAGTTGAAACCCTGTTTAAATTCCTGAGTGTAACTCTCCAGTTTTAAGTAAGCAAACTCTAACCTAGCCACAAATGTAAACTGTTATAGGACAGTAGAATTTGTAAATAATTTGATGTTTCTGTTTGTTACAGCAATTGTTTCGAAGTCAGCAGCAACAGCAGCAAGCTACACCGCAACAGATACAACTCTTGCAACAACAGTACCTCGCTACACAACAGCAACAGCAGCTGGGTAAGCATTGCAATACATATAGACTACATTGTAAATACATTCACTGGGAATACATATGTGAAATATTTGCATCCAAGGATATTTAGCTTTTATATTGTTTACATTATTTTTATGGTCAAGAGAATTTGGCCATTCATTATTTTCTTATCTTTTTTTTAGTAATTGAATGTAGCAGCAACTACACTAATAAAAAAGTAATTCTTTATGCATATGTTACTATTCTCCTCTATTCTAGCTCAGCAGATCTTGAGATCCTATCATTTAATTTATAATTTAGTTTTTCAGCTACATTAACATACATTTTTGTTTCCTCATAAAGCCAGTAATGCATTTAACAGATCTTGTACAGATTGTGCTTATTATTTCACAATTGCATCAATGAACACCATTTCATTTTGAATCAATGTATACTTGTAAATATTATATGTGAAGAGAGAGAGCAGTTATTTCAATGTATTTTGTGTGGACATAATAATTCCTAGAAGTGCTTTTCAACACATTGCTGATGGGGTGGCCAAAGAAGCTCGCCTTAGTTATGTTCTGTCTTTATGTAGATATGTTAAATACAGAGCTATTCATTGAACTTGGTAGCCGACATGTGCAAGGATTGTGCTTTGGGGAAGTACCTCTAGGTTCAAGTCTTTTTATTGAAATTTGTTATTATAAATTTATCTAAAATTTATTAGAAAAACAATGGCTTTTAACATCTGGAATTTTATACCTAGGTGCCGTAATTTGTAAGTAGGCCTACATATAAAATAAGGTTGATATAGAAGATTGTAAACTTTCCTGGCAACTATTTTTAAGAATAAGTTCTCGGGCTTGTCTCCAACCAATCAGAACAGTAACTTGCAAATATAAATTTTGAGTGGCTTTTTTGTCGTCTTACGTTTCATCAGAAATTCCTCTGATGACAACAATGAAGTGTGTTTTCAAAAATCTGGGTGAAATACTTCTGACCCAAGCCAGAAAATGTACTGATATGTTTGCAGTAAAATCAGATCAAGAAAATAAACAACTCTTTACAATGTACGTGTCTCAAATGTTCCACCTTAACCACAAAACATTTAAGTTGCAGTAGATTAATCTGGATACACATAGTTAGAAACAGTGACTTTGATATTAACTACAAATTATTCAGGATACACGTTTCAGTGAGGCATAGGCCTATATGTTTAATTTAATAAGATATTCTTCAAGAAAAACAGTGTACAGTGATATTTATAGTAATTCACTTGAAAGTATTAGACTACTTGTAAAAAGAAACTGACTCTTGTACATAATATCCTCAAGACATAAACAGTGAACAGTGTGCAGTGTTATTTATGGGTAAATTACTGGAAAGTATTTAGACCACTTGAAAGAAGAATTTGATTAATGGACATATTAAGATATGAACATCTGAATAACATGTAAAGTATTTTATTTTTAGGGTATAACAAATTTTAATAGCATTTTAAAACTTATTGCTTTTAAAGTCTTAATAGATGTATATAGCCTATAAATATAGACTAAGGCGACAATTAGTTGCTAGTTTTAAATATTGTCAGTTTGACTTGTATGGTTCTAAGTGTACATAAAATAATATAGCTAATAATATAATAGAATCCGTGTATCCAGATTAATCTACTGCAACTTAAATGTTTTGTGGTTAAGGTGGAACATTTGAGACACATACATTAAGTTTCCACAAACGGATATGAAGTTTATCAATCAACTCATTACAAGTTAAACATTTTATCAGCCTGTCACACAAAATAAAACATTCGTTTTGTGTGAAGTTGGCATAATTTGCTCATTAAGTTTACAAATTAAACTTTTATTTAACGTGAATATTTGTAATGTTTTGTGTAAGAAGAATTAATACTTACAAATGATCTAACATGATATGGCCACTGCCTCAAGTAGTGTTGAATTGTTCCGAAGCATTCATTGGTGGTGGTTAGAAGAGCATACAAGCAAGAGCACCCTCCCAGAAATGGAATTTTTGTTTCATTTTAGTTACGATAGCTGAGTTGAATACTTCAAAGTACTGTAATTTAGTTGCAAACAACATGATCATTTGCTTCTTGTATTTTCCTATCTGCCAAGTGCTCTCAGCTTCTCAACTATTTACTTTATTTTTATTTTTTTATTTTCATTTCAATGGTATTCAAGCTTTTACTATGATAATTGTTGTGTAATAAATTCTATTAAAAGATTCATAGAATATATCTAGGAGCATGATATTTTGGTGAAATAAAACAACTGATTTCGTTAGGTATTTCATGAAATAAGTGATTTTACAGACTGTTAAATCTGACATTGAAAGAATTTTGTCCTTTTTTTTTAACCTTAATACTCAAATATTCTGTTGAAAATACAAGCAGAATTATTTTGAAACATTATTTGAAAATGAAAATAAATTTTAGTTTCAATGTTGAAAGAGAAACATAAGTAATTAACAGTATCTTGTGTAGGGATTTTAAATTTTTTTAAATTTTTAATATTTCAATTTTAAATTTAACCTAAGTTCCATTATTTTTACTAATTAATTCATGTGGCAGACCTGGTTATTGTTAATAGGAAATAGGGACTTGCAAATAGACAAAATGCCATTCACATTTCATGACATACAGAATCTGTCAAATACCACATTGCTGTAATCTTGTCATAAGTGTGAGTATCCATAACTCTCAGTAATCATAGAGACAATGTAAAAGAAGAGCATGCTGTTAAGATTGCAAACGTTAACAATTACGATTTAAAATAATTTCTATGCACACATTTCTCAATATTTGTCCTAGAGGGGACTTATTTTGTGCTTATGTCTATATTTCATTAAATCCAACAAATTTTGTGATAATTCGTGGATATAATTTGCTTTAATAGTGATATTCTATGCATCTACAAAGCTGAGGAAAGCTGTTTGTAAATTTTTTTCATTTATCACTATTAGCAAAAAATATGAGCCCCCAATATATGAAACTGCTATGTAGAACCTTTTAAAGGATAGTTCTTGCAGTCTCAATAATTACTTATTTAAAGGGCATGACATCCTATGTTATGTTGTTTCTTATAATAGACTTGATCAGTTCAGATTTTATTTAAAATTTTTGTAAAATTTATCTTTTTATAACATAAAATTCATTGAATTCTTTCGAGGGGATGGATGACTCCTCTCTGGTGAATAATGTTCAGTTTGAATACCATTGTAGTAGCTAGCTACTTAACTATTTTTAGTCATGTTTTGCTGTATGTAATTTATATTAACTTGCTGCAGATAGCATGGGCTGATATAGACAGAATCTCGATGATCGTGTCCCTGGTCTTAATTTCTTTATATTTATATTTTTAATTTAGTGTACAGTTTGTATAAAAATTTCTGTCTGTTTTCATGGGTCTCATACAGTAGTTAGTGTACAGTATGTCACTTTTTTGTTTAATCTTGAGTAATTTGACTGTGACTGTCGAATAGATGTTTATAGCATTTTGCTTACTCCTTCTACATGATGGTAGCTTTAATTTGATACATAACACATGTATTAACTGTTTATCTTCAGTTAAGATGAGAGACCTTGTATCTCCAAAAATGGCTACTTTCCAGGAAACATTGTTTCAATCCTTGCATTGTAAGGATACAATGGATTGTAGCACCAAAATCGATTATTGTTCTCATACGAGGCTTCAACAGAAACATACAGTACGATTTAAACAACTTGCGACTTGTGATTGTTGCTGGAGGGATATTATTCCATGGCAATGCTGATGCTATGCAAGAGGTTTGCAATTTCAAAGGTTACAAAACAGCTGACAGAAGCTCTAAAGTAATAAACGCAGCTCTCCCAATTTTTCGCTTCGAGTGAACTGTCACAAGTCGCATGTCGTTAAATCAGACTGTATGAATATATCAGAACTAGAACCTTAAAATGGCTAATTTTGCTGATATGAGTTCTGTTCTTCATCAACGCTGTACAATTTACACTTTAAATTGTTCTAAAAAGGAAGAAAAATATATTATCCATTACATAACATGATATCACCTAAAGTGTGGAAGTTATAGCCATATTAAATTTTTTTCTTTACCTTAGAAAGTAAATTCCTTAGCAGTTAAAAAGCAACTGTAAATAAAATAAAATAAAATAAAATAAAATAAAAAATATATATATAAAATTGTAATGCAAATTTTAAGAATCATACAAATCAAAACAGATATCGTGCTGACAGATGACAATCTTTTAGACTGTGGTCTCATATTTACTTGTGATATATTTTAGTAGACAGTACAATTTTTTGAAAAGATAAATCAAAATATAAATTATATAGGGAGTTATTATATGTGTTATTTTTTAAATTAAAGCTACTTTCATGTAAAGTGAATGGTCACAAAATGTTGTTATAATCTGTCCAATCAAAGTTAACACATACAAGATTTCAAGATTGTGTTAAAGAAATGGATTTACTACTGTATGAGAACCTATAGTATAAGAATTATTGAAGTTGATCTCTCCCTAGTTTGTGGTCTCGTGATTTTTTTTTTTTCACTTTGTGGAGCAATTCACAGATTTATACCCTCTTATTTGTTTGCAATTTCTTCCATTAGTTTACTATGAAGAAAATGTATAATGACCGTAGCCACTAAAGATATGTAAAGTTCAAACTTATGTCAAGAGAAATACAATTATTCCCCACAAAAACAAACTATTATGAAGAATTTCTTAGGTATTCCTTACTAGAATGGCCCCTGCTCTAGATTCTTATCTTGCATTAGCCTCTGCAGCAGGACTATTAGTCGCAGCGTGTGTGTGAATTGGCATGTTTCTTTCCGGCAGGTCTTGCAGCCCCTGCTGCTGCTTTCACAAGCGCCCCCTACGTTATCAATACACAAGAACCGTACGTCGGTGCACTCATTACAGGTGAGAGGCCTAGGTGATGGGTTGGATTGCTTTATGCTCCTATTGTTGTAATGCTTTGTCATATATACTTTTGTCACTATCTACTTTTGAGGAGCATCTTTGTTTATTGATACAACAGAAAAGTATGTGCTTGTCTAGAATGTTTAAAGATATGTAACTTGAATGAATAGAATAATTATTGAACACTTAGGTTCTAGAACTTAATAAGATAAAATACCAAGATTACTAACCTAATTAGTGATACTCCTTTTTATTGTTACGTTTGTCTAAAAATAATAACATAAGTAGATTTAGGGAAAACTTAGATTCTGTCTTGTAATATTATTTAAAACATTTGAAATTTTTACTAACAATTTTTACTGAATAGGAAATATTTTGAATAACCAAAGCAATTTAATTTCTTTCCACATGTAACATATGAAATATTAGGCATAATTTTTATAGCTACCAAATTCAACTGATCAAAACATTTGGTGTTTTAAATAAACCAGTTCTAAAACATAAATTTAAGAATATGGTTGAAACTGGCATTGTATAGGCAAGTAATCCCACATACTTTATATCTGGAAATGAATCACAAACAGCTCTGGTAAGCCCAGCTAACAAGTGCAGATTTATTATAAATTTTCAAAAACATGGAATGCAACTTTTTACGTTGAAATAATTTTTAGTGGTGATAGATCCCTATAATTCTCTAATATAACTTCATTGATGTAGTTGTAACTCCCCATTTACTTAAATTGATAGGGAAAAAAATATGTTGCACTCTCCATTTGAACTTTTACATGTTCTTCATTCTATAACATCACAGATGTTCAAATGCTTATTTAACACCATACAGCCAACTCTCTATAACTCTGAACTCCTACATCTTGGACTTCAGACTAAATCTTTCTGAAATAAAATATTATTTAGTAAGATATCAACTGCATAATGGCAGCCTTAAAGCCTTACAGAAAGTTAAGTTTTTGACTAAAATTGTGAATCATATTACTTCTGCATGTACAACATAATGTATAAATAATTTGCCAGCTTATATTCAGGTACGTCCGCCACCATGGGTGAGTTGGTAGCGTGACTGTCAGCCACCTGGGTGGCCCGGGTTCGATTCCCGGGCGGGTTGGGGATTTTACAGAGATGTAAAGTTTCCTTCCTGAGTCAGGACTGGTCATTGTGTCCTCATCCCGAGAAAGGAACTGGCCACCCTACGCGGTATCATCTGGCCTAGTATCCCTCGGTCGGGCCGTGGATATTCCCCCACGGCTCTGTCCCAGGGCAGGACCGGCCTCCAGGCTGAACACTTCATCATTATCATCATATTCAGGTACTGAAGTCTTGATCTTCTATTACAGTATGAAGTTGTTATGTTATTTACCTGACATATTAACCTTTTTTATTGGTACTGACATATAAGGAAGTTGTACCAAAAATTGTAAAATAGCAGAGCTATAAAATTAGTAGAATACGGTAATGCTTTGTACAAAATAAGGATTTTTTTTTTATATTGTTATCATTCATCGAAACCAGCTCTTCCACTGAAATTTTCCTCACTGATTTCAAACTTAGAGGCCCTCGACAACTATCTTATTAGCAGTGTGTAAACTTAGCTCTGGAAGAGTCAGAGTCCGAGTCAGAGTATGCATTGTGGTCTATTTTTTGTAACTAAGACAAACCCCTTATACCTCTAATACAAGTTCAGTAAGAAGTAATCAAGAGTTGACTGTACTGTTTGTGCAACTGTATAGTGTAAACTAGCATAGTAGCAAACTAACAAACTTACTTAAATAGCTTGAGTTATAGATCACTGTAACTAGCCTAGCTTTAAAATTCTTAAAAATCATTTTTCTTATATCCTTTTAATTATTTGAACCACCGCCGTCTCGAGAATTACACTGCCTTCCTATGCTTTATTTTAACATGGAGTTCAGAGTATTGTTAAATTGCCTAATTTATCCAGTAGAGGCGACACAGTTCACACCCAGATTGCAGCAATCACTAATCAAAATAAGCATATTAAACAGACACAGATACTTGTGTTATTTGTTTAGAACGTAATATTATTCCAGTATATGACACTTACCTTGAAATGGAATTTTGGAGCAATAATTAAAATAAATGTAAATTAATTAGATGCATTGATAGACTATATTATGAGCACCGCCGTCTCGAGGAGTAATACAGTTTAGAAGGCAGTGATTATGAGACGGCGGTGACAGCACTACATAATCAACAATGTCGTAGCAAAAAACAAGAAGCAGTCTGGGTGTGAAAGGTGCTGCCATCTGTAATGTCGCCGAGTACGCAAAATTAGCCGTATAGGACAGGCAGTGTATACACGATTAATACAGTTTAGAAGGCAGTGATTTGAACAGTATGCCTCCTGTCATAATTTACATTTCAATAATATTTTCACATTATTAGATGTATTATCATTTCCTTGATCTTTTTATTTTTAGTTTTGAATTTCAATTAATGTAAAGATATGTTTAAAAGCGGTATAAATAAGTAATTCATGTATACGTTTAAAAGTGGTATAAATAAGTAATTCATGTGTTTGATTAAGCTTACCGAAATGGAATTCAGCCATAGTAGTGTAAAGAGTAGAGTAAAACAAAAAATTCAATCCCACAGATAGAAGTACTGTTTGAATTGTTATTCTGTTGAACAGTTGTGGCAATTTTCATGTTTGTCATTATATGCTCCTTTTCCTTTTAATCATGATACTAGAAGTATTTTTCTATCCCAGTTTAGTTGCAGTAATACTGGCCTCTGTATATTGGCCCCATTTGTATGGAGACAATTAGGATATTAGTAAAAGTATTGCAGTAATATACTTCTGAGGAATACATTTCCATTTTTAATATATAATTGGAATTTCATATATTTCATATATTAAAACATAATTATACAGTAACCAAGAGCATAATGTTACATTAATAGTCCAAAGTTGAAAAAAAATGTTTTGCTCTACATACCTCCATTTTTCTGTGAAGTAAGTGGACCAGGAAATGTTTTTTAACTTTAACTATTCTACTAGTGTTTCATTATTTCCAATTACATGCAGATTTTGTAGATCATAATGAAATACTGTAATATTCTCATACTTTTCTCTGTGTTGTACTTTTTATTATCTTTGCATTTCCTTTGTTCTTTGCTGAGAATCATGTCCACTATAAAAGAGTATTTGACAGGTTAAGAGTCCTTGAATATTAGATTTGTTATTGCAGAATATGTACAGAATTTTTGTTGTTATTTAATACTGTTTTTAAGCTTTATGTCTTTATGTATTATATAAACTATTACAGAATATACCTTGTGAACAAACTTATTAATAAGAAGAAGGGTGCTAATTATTAACCTACAAATTTAGTTGTTTTTAAATATCAGATTAAGTTCTATTAATAATTGTTAGGTTGTAATATATCAAGTTCTTGTAAAGTTTATTTTTGAGAAGGTATGTGGGAATGCATTATGAACTGATATAATTATAGAATCATTGATTTTATAACTGAAGTCGTTAACCTATTAAAAATAAAGGAGAAAGTTAGACTGTTAGTTCTTTTTGTGCAGGCATTGAAAGTGTTGCTTTCTGTGTAGGTCCGACAGCTGTAGTGCCCCAGTATTATGGCGTGGCCCCATGGGGGGTTTATCCTGCCAACATTATTCAGCAGGGGGCAGCAGCCGCAGCAGCTGCACAACAGAGGCGCCCCCTTACCCCTTCCTCCGCTTCGGAGATCAGCAACAGTTCCACGAACCTTACACAGGTAAATTAATTACACATACAGCTTCTGATCAATTCCAAGATGTCTTATGGATTCTAGTTTAGTCTTGAATATTGCTTCTAGTAGGAGAGTTTGTGTTTCTTAGAAATTAGAAGTTTATTAATTTTATTGTATTAGTTCATCGGACATAATGGAACTCTTTTTATAGCTATTTATTATGCTAAATAACACTTTAGCGGACGAATCTAGTATAGCAGCCGAGGCTGAAATACTGGATGAGTCCGATAAAGTCTTTTGCGTAAGTGGTGCATACGATATTTGTTAGTAAAAGTTCTCTAAATTATATGAAATGAAACAAAAATACTGTATAATTAATTATAATGAAAACTAGTCAGCCATTTGTTAACGTCCCATTCCAACAACCATCTGAATCACAGAACAACAATGAACCTTACATACCAATACGAAATGCGGTACAGATGCATTATATATGAGTCGCTTTTTGTAAATAATAAAGCATAGGAACTAGTATTTATAAAAAGCTTGGAAAAATATTAATGATAATCCTGTGGAAATTTCAATCCAACCCAGAAACGTTGAATTCATAAAGCTCTTCTTGTTCTACATATTAAAGTCAAACTCAAAAATATGAAAAATCGCACGATCACTGCCATAACAATTGAATCAGTGAATCGTACTTCAGATATTTTCAGTTTTCGTGTAACCCAAAGCCATCTGGGTACATATTTCGCTGTCATGATATACAAATACAGACAGTGGTGTACATTGTAAACAAAGAATTCAATTCATCTGTACATGTTTTGGAGCATGTAAGTAAACTGTTCAATAGTTTCTTGAGAAAATTCTGAGTATATATATTAACTTGGAAAATTTGTTTAGGATTAATACCGGTACACTTATGTATTTATTTCGATATGAATTAAGTTCTAGGACAATTCAAAACAGCTTAGGAAGCTTTGGGCCTATATGAAATGCCAGTGGAAAGAGAACGCCGATTGATATTTCCGTGTACATTCTTCAAATGAAACCTCTTTTTAAATTCATTGTCATTTAGAATTTAAATGGATTCATCATGTTTTGCAAATAATGCCTTGGGGCACATTGTCAGGTTTCACTTTATAAAGTAACTATGTCATAAGTATTACTTATTTGTGCCAGTAATTCAACTTAAGACGAGATTTAAGTTAGACTTGGCTATAAGTATGATTTATTGCCACTATGAATACTGGCCTAAGTTAATCATTCAAGTTAACTCATCATTTTGGTCAGCTTAACTTTGTCAGATAAACCACTCATATCATCCATGTTATCTTTGGTTTTTACTATTTTGAGAGCATAAACCATAAGATTTGAATTTCATAATATTGCTCGTATCCCATTATTTGAGCTCTGAATATATATCTTACACATTTCCATTCATTATTTGCAGCAGGTTCAAGGCCAGTACCAAGTGATCCCTGCTTACTATGACCAGAATGGTTCTATAGTGATGGGAAACGTTCGGGGGATTGGGAATGGAACTCCAATGAGACTAGTTTCACCTGCACCTGTGATAGTTAACGCCACTGGGACTCCAGCAAACAACATGAGACTGCTTGGTAATCAGCCGCAGCAAATAGCGACACCACCAGCTGCTTCTATATATAACAGTAATCAACAGCCTTCGCTCTACAACTCCACTGCCTCCAATGGAACCACCATCGGTGGTAAGTACTCGGAGAAAAAGGAGAGAACATAACCATTGCATAGGCATCAGAAACCAGAACTTCTTCTATGATTATATATGGGCTTTGGCTCTGCTAAGAGAGAGAGAGAAATATTTCCCCTTCTGAACTTCCCCAATTTCTGGAGCGTGTGTCGCTGTTTATACCTACCATGTGGTCTGGTTAGATTCTTTCCGATCATGTAAACATCCTGTTAACCTGTAAGAGGCTTTGCTAATTGGGTCGGATTTAAAAAAGAAAATACAAATTACTGAAATGTTATCTGAAATGTATTAGGGCACCAGTATAGGCCTACTTAGAAAAGTACAGGGAAAGTATTACTGATTGGTGCTGTATCTACATTCACTTAATTACGAATTAACTCAATGATGAGAAGTCTGAAGCATATTCTCAAGTGATGAAGTCTGAATAGGTAGGGTAAAAATTTCCTTAACACTCAGACTGACTCAGTATCTTTAACTGTTTCTGTGGACAGTCTGCCAACTGAGCTAGCCAGAGTGGCTTCTATTGTGACCAGAGTGGTTGCCCTCATTAAAAGACTTGTACATACATATTTTGACGCATATTGATAGTGATTTTTTACCTAGCTTTACCTATATAATTATAGTGATGTCGACCATTAAGGGTGTTCATAGAGGAGATAGATTTCTTTTGCCATGATGCCACAAACATTTCTGGCTCAGTTGGTGGATGAACAGCTATAAGGTTCCGGGGTCAGAAGAATTTTTCTTCTATCTGTTCTCATGTAGCATCAATAGATATATTATAGTATATAGTATAGATATACATGTATCCATCTTACATTACTTTGTTTTTTCACTGTTCAAGTTCTGGTTTCTGGCATTTTAAAATCAGAATTCGCAAAGGTGAAGTGCTTTAGCTGAGTTTGAATTTAGCTGACTTCAGTGTATTAATACTCTCAAAACAGAAGTGCTTGCTTTTGTTTAAAATTCCATCTAATTTGAGTTTATTGGTGTGGCATATGTTGAAGTTGTTTGCTTGGTTAACATAGTGAAATGTACATAAAGTAATCTTCTGTTAAGGTTTGATACAAATAACTCCTTTTCATATACACAGATTTGGTGATCAGTTTTTAATAGTTTAAATCTAGATACTTACAGTATTTTTCAAATGAGAAGCCTTTTCCTTCACCGCCAATCACGTGTGCAAGCTAAAGAACTGCCACTAGCAGTAAGAGTCTTCCCTCCGTCTCGCCATCTCTGATTGGACCGCGTATCTAAGCAGGAGAAGTACAAACGGCTTGTCATCTGCAAAACACTTTAATTCCGTTAACAACCATGAACTACTGGAAATGCTTCAAATCTCGTGAATCCTTCCTCCTTCCCAAATAACTGTTTTCTCTTCTGTATTTTGTTAGTGAATTTTTCTACCTGATAAAACATTCTAAACCAGGAGAAGACAGTTCCAGTATTTCCTGACGTATAAATTAATAGTTCTTGTATATAAAAAATCTATACTAATAAGTTAATAACAAATTGCAAATATTTTCAGCTATGTATAGAAAACTTTTGTGTTTTGTATATATGTACGATCTGTTTTATATTGCTTGTATTTAAAAAATTTTGCACTTGTGTGCATCATTTTGAGTTCCTGGACAGCTTTTAGATCCCCCCTAACATAACCCTTTCCTCATACTTTGTGTACATATTGTTCAATTCAAGTGTAATGTTTCCATCTCCATTTCATAGATCCTATGGTGTAAGGTGTTATAATTTCAGTGAGTTCTTATTTAATTCAAAAAATCAAACTAGATTAAGGAAATAAGTTCCCTCTCCATAGCTGAGTGACTACTGCTAGGGGGCCTAGGTTCAATCCCTGGTACCTCCTTTGGTTTTTCTAACATAGATCTAGATGGGGTTTCATTTCTATTGGAACACTGAAGTTAAATTTTGCAGGGCAATCATCAAAGAAGTAATCTAAGCTATTAGATGTGTCCATGGTTTTCAAAACCTACTGTGGCAGGGCATCTTCAGAGGCCTCTGGAGCAAGCACTACCGCTCAAAATGGACTGCACTGACAACCACCCCCACTCCAACACTTCTGTCAGAACACAGAACACAGTTTGCAGTCGGATTTCAACAAGAACACTTCACTCCTGACAACGCTGCAGCAGCCTCTGAAGATGCCCTCCATAGCAGCAGGCAAAATGTTGGTTTCAAAACCCATAGACCATGGCCTAATGGCCCGGAAAAGAGCTTCTATCATAACACCGGCCGTGAAAGCCCATCACTTTGCAAGGGGGTTTTCTTGCCAATATAATTGATGTTGAAAGATCAGATGGGAGGGTCTTCCCTGCAAAGAATGTTGTCCGAAGGAGTTTGATTTTACATGTTTCAAAAAAGATCATCTTTTTCAGACTTCAAACTAGTAAACAGTACTGTACTGGCCTCTGGCCATGAAAGTCTGTGTTTATTCAGTACTGTTAAGTATTAAATATTGACTGATTCTGATTCATAATACCATAATTCTGAAGCTTGGTGTCTTTAAATAATTGAGTAAAAATTTTGTTTTGATTAATCGTTAAATGTAATTTAAAAAAGAAAAGAAAAACTTTGTTTATGGAATGGACGTATTTTATTGCTTTTTTGCACGACTTAACTAATTAGTGGTACTTACGAATGTTGTTGCCGTGGATCGTAAGTTGACATTCCCACACGCAATCTAGTTGCTATGTGCGGTAAGTGTTTTCGTGCGGTTATGAATTTGCTTACGTCACATCATAATACAAGCCTTTATGGACAAGGCCCCCCAGGACAAATATTCGGTTCGCATAACAACAAACACATGCGAATCACTTTCTGAAATAAACATCTATCTTCAAGAATGTATATACATAATATTTTCAGGTAATATCACAATTAATATAATTAAATTGATATAAATAATCATCGTGCAAAAAATAGCATGCTATACTCGTGCCGTAAGCGTATAACGGATCTCGGAAATTAAAAAACTCTTTCCTCGATTCGTATGCATCGCTTACGGCACTTGTATCGCAATATACTATTACCTAATACTTTTTTGCTGATAAACATCTGGACCATAATTATTATTAACACATGTGATGGAAACGTTTATGACTCTGATTACCCTGCTTTCCACTAATTCTCCCTGTCCCAGTTCCCACATTTCCCAGTGGAGGTAACATTAAAATGTGGCTTTACTACCAGGAACTCACTTGAGCAGGTTTGGTGTTGTGTTTGACTAACTTGTGTGTGGTCGTGGTGGGTGTGTGCACAGGTCTGCAGTCGGCAGCCGCAGCTGCAGTGGCCGCTGCAGGCTCTGCGGCGGCAGCAGGAGTGGGTAATGGGTTCTCGTCTCTAGCCAACACACTGGCTGCCGGCTATGGCAACAACAGCCTGGGCACCATTGGCTCCCCCGCACTAGGATCTCTGGGATCAGGTACACTTACACCTTGCTTCTTCACTTGTAAATAATATTGTACAGCCTGCTACTAACAGTAAACACTCATATTTTGTTGAACAAATTCATATGTATAAACAATGAACACATAAAAAATACGATGTGTAGAAATGACAGCAAAAATTATTTAAAATGTAATCTTTAGATAGCAGTGTGAAAGGTTATGGGCACTTGAGATTCTGCTCCCCACCTCAGAGTTTCATAATTCACCTTCCCTGAAGTCTGGTTACATTTTTCTTAATTTATTACCTACAAATGATACAGCTTAAATATTAAAGAGGAACTCATGTTTGGTATCACGACAACTCAATTTAGGAACTACGTGTAACTCAGCACATGTCTATATGATAATCAAACGCTTGCCAAACTCTTTGGATCATACCCTCAGTTACAGTTGTGGCAACTTCTTTAATTGTACGCTTCAGATCTTCTAGATCTTGTGGTAAAGGTGGTACAAACACATCTTTCTTGTATCCCCATAAGAAGAAGTCACATGGAGTAATATCCGGGGATCTGGGAGGTCATTTTTTGAAACCATTTTTATTATTCTCTTCTCGTCTAATTCTTGAACAAAAAATTACTCAAAGGTCTTGTGAAACATTAAACCTCAGCCCAAATCTATAATTATTTAAAATCATAAGCTGATTTCTTTGTAAATGTAGTTACATAGACCATTGTGTGCTGAAATCAGGAGATTGTCTCTCTCTCTGTCTTTTTTTTTAAGGAAACTTGTTTAAAAATAAAAGACATTTTACAATTTTCGATAACTTTTACTGTGAGTATCAGGCTTTAAAATATTAACTTGTAGCATTAAATATATATTTAAAATATTGCACATTCACAGAGAGTAATTAATAGAAACTATATGCTTCGAACATATCATAACCTCAAACAAATAACGATTTTACCAGAAAAATAATTACGATGATTGAGTTAGTGTATGTAAATAGACTAAAATGATAAAATTGTCACAAGTAGACAATTTCTAGAAATGTTCTAATAATGATTTAATTTATAACATTGATTGTACATACATACTCCCTGAATAGACAGAAACAGCAATAACAATGTACAGTAGAACTCCAATTATCTGGATTAATTGGGACCGGACCCAATATGAATAATCGATTATCCGAATAATTGAATAGATCATGTAAAAAGGGTCATTTCTTAAAAAGAAACTTACTGTACTTGCATATCAGTCAGAGTCAGTCATTTTGATGACAAACTATCCATTTTTTCGGCTAAAAGTTTGGCTTTTACACAAATAATTGACCCTGAAAGAGGGTTTCCCAATGCTCTCTGCTGCAAAAACCACTTGAATACGGCCTCAAAGCAATCCAGATAATTGGGGTTCTACTGTAGTCATTATTGGAAAAAAATGTTTTGTACAATTTATTCTTACCTGAGCATGTTCATGGTTTAATGTTTGAATTCAAGATTGCCAACAATGCGTTCTGGCAAAAATTAGCTCAGTACAAAGCCTGACTACAGATCTGCAGGCCTAGGTTCAATCACCTATACTTTGGATATTCCTGAGTTACGGAGATCTGGAACAGGGTGTACTCAGCACAATAATGATAAAAATGAAGCTACTCCAGTCAGGAAACCGTCGATAAACAACCATGGGAATGTACAGTCGGCCAAATAAAAAACGTCGGGACTCGTATGCAGTTAAAATTAAAGTTTTTACGCATTAGTTCACAAGTTTTCTATAAAAAACATAAAATACAGGTCATTTTCGGAACATATGAGGCCATGCGACAGGAGGGAAAAAATGAACGAGGGAAAAATGAACAACGCGGAAAGCGCAACACACGATATTCAACTTAATGTATTGTCATAATTCATTTTGCTTTGTGTCATCGCCGCATACAAATGCTAAAGTGAGAGAAAGTGTAGTTAGGGCTGTAATTGACCTGCATTTTTCGGCCTCTGAAGCAGCGAGAAGGTTCCATATTTATGAAAGAGCAGCTCGGAGGTGGGAACTTCACTATAATGCGACCGGAAGTTTTCATAGGAAACGTGAATCTGGCGTATTTCGATGCTAGATTGGTTGCAGAAGTTGAGCGTAAGTTATTGATTTTGCACTAGAAGTACCGGTATTATAAAATAAAATCTTTAAAAAATGCTCCTTGAATAAACATATTCCTCACGAATCTATTAATTATTAATATTATAAAAATTTGCAACCAAGAATATGGCGGATTTGAGGCATATAGCCACAGCCTTCAATACATGTTTGTTTTGGAACAAAACTGACTAAATGATCAAGAAAATACATGGATAGACAAGAGGCGTGTGTGAACCTAACCTTAAGTCTTCCTATACATGCGCATATGCTCGTTCGTGATACTTAATCAAATACCGCCCGACGTTTTTTATTTGACCGACTGTACTTGCTTACCTCATACCCCCTAATTCTGTAATCTACCAGTGAAGTTCATATTCTGAGGTAGATGGGCAGTTGTGTGGTAGGTCCTGCCTGTATGTGGAATTTAGTGCCACAAAACTTAGTCTGCAGTTTTCATGTTCTTATACAGAGTAATATCCATGTATTTAAAATGGTTGCTTTTCCCCATATGGCATTGCATTTTATCTTTGTGCTTCTGTATATGTGCTGCATGTTAACTCTAAGATTGTTTTTGGTGCAGGGGATTCTCTCTCTGATGAAGATTCTCTGTGTTCCTCTATCACCAATAGCCGCTCTTCATCTCCAGTCCCTGCCATAAGTTCCTTCACTCCTCGGCGACCTTTCAACCGAGTCCGTTTGGCACATTCTCAAGTATTCACTCATGGTGGCGTATCTTTCTTTCTGTTTCAATCTAATTTAGTTTCAAAGAAGCTTCTTAATTACAGTAAAAGCTCATTTATCCATCTGTCTATTTACCAATCAGCAAATTAATCATCTCAGATTTTGCAATCCATATTTTAGTAAAATTAATTTTAAATGTCTGTGTGACATATGACACTTTTTACTCCTGTATGTAACAGTGAATCAATTAGCCGATGCGTTACGATGACAAACAGCTTTCGGTTTTTATGAAGGACAACTCCATTATGTTGGATAACATATATATTCCAATGAATAGTCCCTAATCTAGCAGTGTTTCCATATTATATTGTAAAGCTGCCAGGCTGCAAGGAAAGTACATGCCATATTCTTATGATAATGAAATGTTTATAGAAAATAGCTATAAAGTAATATCCAGTATGCAGACGTGGACAATATACAGTGCGCCCGAGAATATTCTCCGCAGCGGCTACTTGTTGGAGAGGCAGCTAGCTGCAGCAGTTAAGTTGGTACTCACCACAGCCGATCATTGCAGGTGCAGGAAGTGCTGTCACAATATTCGATCTAAAATGCTTGCACACTGCAATATGCACTGATTAGTAATTAGACAATGCACCCATTGATAAAGTGACAGTGACCTCTGCCTGCCTGCATACACAGCTGGCGGTTTGTTTTTATAAAAGCCCGTGTTGCCAACGTAACTGCTGCACCTAGCCCTCTCTCCAGCAAATAGCAACTGCGGAGACTGTTCTCGGGCGCACTGTATAACATTATATACATAACATAAAATTGTGACTTAGTAACGTTGGTGGATTGTCAGGGCATTCCTGCAGTTTTAAATTGCAAGCAACAGTTACTGATTTCTTTAAAGTGTCCTAGATACAGTAGACTGTACAGTAGATCAAGTATAATGCCATAACATTAAACTTAATAATATGGATTATCTTATTGTTCCATTCTTTCCCTCATTAGATGGATAATTGAGGTTTTTTACTGCATTACCTGTATATATGACATTACTGAAGTATTTTGTTATTCAGTTTCTAGTAAAACATAATGCATTAATAAGTTACTATTAGACCTCGGAATTTTAGGCATAAAAATTGACGTTTTAGGCACCATTCTTTAATTTTAGTTTGTTTTGAAGGTTGAAAAGGACATTTCTATTGATACAGATCATAGGCGTAACCAGGCCGAACATATGGGGGGTCCGGGGGTCCTCCCCTGGAAAATTTTAAAAATTAAGATGCAAAATAACAAGTTTTAAGCTTCCGGGGTTTGCCCCGGAAAATTTTAAAAATTAAAACGCAAAATAACAAGTTTTAAGCTTCCGGGGGTCCTCCCCTGGAAAATTTTAAAAATTAAGACGCAAAATAACGGGTTTTAAGCTTCCCACGCTTTATACTTGTATTAAGTAATTTATGGGCAGACTTAAAAAAATTATACAATTTTCCTTTTTTTAATCAATGGGGGGGGGGGTTCAAACCCCCAAACCCCCCCCCCCTCGGTACGCCTATGATACAGATGTTTCAGGAGCAAACCTAAATATTATAACATTTTTTATTGTCACTTCTTCTGGAATTTCTCCATCTTCCCCCAAAAACATTCACCACACAAAATATTACAGCACATCTGTGATTTTTTTTTCATTACACTCTCCCAGTTGTACCTTACTTTGTCCCCAATTTCTCCCTTAGCAGCACAATGTTGTGTCATTCCGTGTGTGAGGCAAATTTTTAAAATAATGTAAGTTTTTTGTAAACTATAATATTAAATCTTCAAAAGTTCTTGAAATTCCTTTTAACACAATTCTTAAAAATTACTTGTTTAGGCAGATTTAAGCACAAAAAGGAAGAAGTAGCCACTAACTCTCTTTTAGGTCATTTTAGGCACTAACAAACTGCTTCCAATGAGTATAATGTTTCATAAATTACAAATATCTGCAATAATTTTGCACATTTTCCTAAAGGAACTTCAGTAGAGACTTGATTAACCGAGGTTTCATATTATCCGAGCCTAAAGTAAGGGAAAACATAAAATTGAAGATTAGCTGAAAACTGCAAATTGCGATAATATTTTTGTTTAAGTGATTAATTTTTGAGTTTTTAAAGATATGTTTACTGTATTATTTTTATTTCTCATCAATATACGTCTTACAGTGATACAGTAATACTGCTGCTTTCATAAGTTTATTGTATTTTCTTAATTTATTTTCCTAACCTCCTTTTACTGTATATCTGTGTTATCCGAGAATTTGCTTATCTGAGGTTGCTGTGGTCCATGTTAACTCGATTAATCTAGATTCTACTGTAGATAGGCAGTTGTGTAAAATTCCGAGGTCTAGTTATGATGTTACCAGTAAATGATGAACTCCAAAAGATAATCAGATTCATTTAATATTGGATAGCATTATGAAATATCAGAGGTATGAAGTAAGATAAAAAAAAAAATTGTTTAAACTTTAAATGTCTGTGAAACATGTATTCCAATTAAGGTAAATAATGAATTTGAACATGTAATACATGTCAACTTGTTTAATAAGATACATACACAACACCCACCAGATGTTCTTGGTTTTTCTTATGAAAATTTTAAGGGTCGGACAAGTAGTAGATAAAAACCCAGCTTTTGAAAACCACGGTGACAAACGATGTGGTGAAACCCAATAGGTTTACTATTTGAGATAATGGATTAATCGTAGTTTTTATTATCCACAATACTGAGAAATTTTATCTGTGTTGGTGAACACAGCCCTAAAAGCTAATAATGTTACTGTACATTAACACAGGAACCAGAGTGTTCATTTTCATTTGATTGCATTGTGAATGTGTGTGTACTTGGGTTGGTGGGTGTGTGTCTGATTTCTTGAATGCATTGTATATAATAATTTGCTTTGTACATATCTAACAAATTGAACAATTGTTTTTGTTCTGATGAATGGCTCAGAAGTTCATCAATTATTTTCAGGATTGGGATTAAGCAGCACAAGTTCTGGGCGACGTGATTCCTTTGACAGAAATACATCTGCATTCTCACCGTCATTAGACTATGGCCGAGGAAAATGGCCAACAAACTATGGAGCCTTAGGTAAGAAATTACTGCCTTTATTTCTGGGTTAGTGTCTCTCTAGTTACTTAGTTATTTAGTTTTATCTTAACGTTTTATCAGAATAGCATTTAAAATTGTTCACTATAATGTCCATATTAAGAGTAATTTCCCTACTCGTTCATTTTGTTTTTGTATATTAACCATTGTGGTCAGTACACAATAGAATACATCAATTATTTTACAACCAATTATTCAGTTATACGTGTATACTGTTTATATTACAGATCTTGAGAACAATTTTTCAGGTTTGTTGAGTATTTCTCAGATTGTGTTATGTATCCACATACTTTTGTGATTTTTTCTTCGTTATTGATGTGTAATTATATCAACAACCCATAATCTCAGACATAATTTTAAATTAAGGGTGACAGCTAAGAATGATCATGTCCATGTGTGAAATGCAGTGACGTTTTGTAATGCAAGTTTGACTCCATTCAACCAGAAAATATGATAATCTATTACTGTATCTATCTGAATGTAAGCTGCACTTTTTTGCCTAGATTATGCCCAGCGAAATATGCCTGTGGCTTAAAATCGCATACAAGTGTTTTTAGGCAAAAATTGTGAAAATGCACACAATATAGCCGGCTGATCTACCATGACTGGTACCCTCCTCCAAGCACTGCCAGTTATTGATTATTTCGAATCTCCAGGACTATCGATTCAACATCAAAAATACATCTATTTTAATCGAAGCATTGTAGAAAATGAGTAAGACTGCTTAAGCAAGTGATGTTCATTTTATGATTCATGTTTTGTGTTATTTTGACATTTTTGATAGCAGTATTATGGAATATGTATGTATTATGCGTTGCTCACAAGTAAAAAATGCCATAACGTATGGGAATGCAAATAATGGAAATTTTAAACTGATGGAAACTGAAAATGCAGTTATGAAAAATTGTGCGAAATTCAACACTGAAAGTGATATGAAGTGTAAAGTATTGATTTCTGGTTTCTTTTCCTTTTGTTTATTTATTTATATTAAATCAAATTAGAATTTTATAATTTAAGTTAGCTGTATGATACTTTCTTTTTCTTATTTCAGGCCTATTTCAGCTAAGAAATGTGTTACTTTAATATTATGAAAATGAGGCAATTTATTTGAGTTAATTTAATTTTTTTTCACCCTTTACTTTACTGTTAAAAAGCCAAGTGCAGCTTAAATTCAGGGGAGGCTTATATTCAATACGGTAGTTATGATTTTCCTCAGAGTATATTTTAACATTAGATTAGCGACTAGGTAGACAAAAAGTTTAAATTATGAAAAGTTAACAAAATGTGACTATGATCTATTTTTTTAGCCATCACCCTTCAAATGTATGCTCTTTCTTACTTCAGCTAGGTGTTTTATGTATTCAATTTAACATATTCACAGCTGGTAGTCTTTTAATTTTTTGTCTCGAACCTTTATTGGAAGTCATTTGATTGATGATTGATTGATTGATTGATTGATTGATTGATTGATTGATTCCTTTTAATTCCCAAGTGGAACATGGAGCCTCTCATGGAGGTTTACCTAGGATTAATTAGTTATGGTTATTTTCGGATAGAGGGCAGAAGAACAGGTGGTAAGCCCATCACCTCAACAACCCTCGAGAGGAAACTAAAGTACTACTTAGACGTGAATGGGCCGAGGGATTTTGTCCAGAGGCTCTAATTTAAGCTTGGAGTCCTTTAACATGCCACAGTTATACAACATGGGCCCTCAGCTTAAAGTCC
Organism: Ectobius pallidus; assembly: GCA_964059195.1. Lineage (NCBI taxonomy): Eukaryota > Metazoa > Arthropoda > Insecta > Blattodea > Ectobiidae > Ectobius > Ectobius pallidus. The sequence continues at coordinate 185,450,035 of CAXKWD010000001.1, forward strand.
CTCCTGGAGGACTCATTTAAGCTAAAGTTTCCAGCTATTTTACTATAATTTATACTTACAGAGCTCTTGAAATCCGTATTTACATTTTAGTTACCTCTTTTAAAATACATAATGTTTTACACTGTTTATGATGTTGCTGCTTTTTACAATGAATATTATTTTTATGTCCAGGCACAGTGACTGCATCGCCTAGTCCAATCGGCATTCAGGGTTCATTAACTCCTCCTCCTTCTCTCTCCACCGCGATGGGCAGTTCTATCAACAACCAATTGGGAGCTCTCATGTCAGGTAACGCCACAGGAAGTCGCATCCTATCAGCAGCACCAGGAGCCGAGGCAGCGAAGTTCAGAAACGGAGGCCTGCCTGGACTGAATACGAATGCCATGTTTGGGTCAAATAACTCAATCTTCAACAAGTTAGGCAACACTGCAACCAGAGCAACGGGAGTGACACAGAGCTTAGAGAAAACTCCTGGCAGGAGTAGACTGCTTGAGGACTTCAGAAATAACAGATTCCCAAGCCTGCAACTAAGAGATCTGGCTAATCACATAGTAGAATTTTCACAAGATCAGCATGGGTCACGATTCATACAACAGAAGCTTGAGCGTGCCACAGTGTCTGAGAAACAGATGGTGTTCTCCGAGATACTTGCTGCAGCTTACAGTCTCATGACAGATGTGTTTGGAAACTATGTAATCCAGAAATTCTTCGAGTTCGGCACACCAGAGCAGAAAACAACTTTAGCACAGAAGGTATATATATATATTTTTTAATGTTAATGCACTAGTGTGTTATTGAATTCTGATTAAGATTTTTTTTTATCATTGTAAGGTTAGGAGATCTGAAATTTAATCTTTTATTATGTAATTGAATTTTGCCAGTTTATTCTCCTGATGCAGTAATAGATGCTGATGAACCCAATGCAGAAATATATCCAAGTAATAGTTGAAGAGTTCTTTGGTGTAAATTTTCCTTGATATTGATTAATAAACGTAAAGAAGTGTATTAGTAGAATTTTATTTTTCTCACTAGAAATAGAAATGTTATTGCACTAGTGCGTAATTGAATTGTGAAACTTTTATTGTTTAAACTAATCTTTCAGAATAATTGTTTACCACTCTCCATCTAGCCTTGTACAAGAATAATCCTTTTAATGCATAAAATTCTGTACATATTTGTTGAATCAGCTTTCAGCTACATGTGGGTAATTTTACATGATTTTGGTAAGACAAAGGTGACAGTGGTGAATAGATACTGCCAGCTTCTTAAATGCACCAGTTGTCATAATGAGACTTCGATTAATATTCTTTTTTAAAACTAAAGTGAAGTAGAATGTTAACTTTAAGCTAAATTTAAGGTAGATTATGCTATTTGTCAGTATCAGACCTCATAAATAACTTGACTTTAAGATTGCAGACAGTATTTCGGTCTTATCCCACTGAAGAGAACTGTATTAAATACTGTGGAGGAAAATGTGTCCTTGGTGGAAATCAAGCTGTGAGGTAAATTTGTCTTAACTTAAATCTCTGTAATAAATAAGTATCAGTGTTAGATGCATCCTCCCAGCATTATTTGTAATGAAGTCTCTGAGTCTGGAGGATTATCTTGAATGGAATTAAAGATCTTGAGCAGCATAGGAAGCTGAAAGTCAGAGTTTGATTCCCGTCCAGGATATGTTTTCATTGATTGTTCTCTAAAATGTTTACAGGCATGCATGTGGTGCTTATTTATGAAGTGGTCTTATTTTGAAGGCAAAATATATTTCAAATGTTAATACAAGAGGAAGTTAAGGGATGAATATTTAAGATGATTTGTCCTTGTGTCCAGGTTCGAGGCCATGTGTTGCCACTAGCTCTGCAGATGTATGGATGTCGTGTTATTCAAAAAGCTCTGGAATCTATTTCACCAGACCAGCAGCAGGAGATTGTACGTGAACTAGATGGACATGTTCTCAAGTGTGTCAAAGATCAAAATGGAAACCACGTCGTACAAAAATGTATTGAGTGTGTTGACCCTCATGCTCTCCAGTTCATCATTAATGCATTTTCTGGACAGGTATGGGTGGGTGCCTTCATTGTGATCATGATGAAAATATATTTTAAAACTATAAACCCTAAACGAGATATGTGTAATGAATGTGAAATAAGTTCAAATTATCTGCCAACTTTCAGGAGGCTTTTTAAAATCAAGAACTAATATAAGATAATTGTAAATGGAAGATATTGATGATTTTGTTTTGAATGTGCAGGTATTTGCCCTCTCTACCCATCCCTATGGCTGCCGAGTTATCCAGCGCATATTGGAACATTGCACACAGGAACAGACCGCACCAATTCTGGACGAGCTACATCAGCACACTGAACAACTGATTCAAGACCAGTATGGGAATTACGTCATCCAACATGTGCTTGGTAAGCTTGAACACTTAAGAAAGCAGATTCATTTCTTTCATAGTCCTTTTTAAAATTAATTTTGCTTATTTACAATCTGTTTTTACAATAAGAACAGGAATGTTGGAATGTAGCGATTTATATGAAAAAGTATGAAGATAAACTGATGAATTTTGAAATACTGCTAGAAGAAAACTTGATCAAGAAGTTTGTTAAACCAAAACCAGAAGGCGCCAGTATTCTCCAAGCAGAAAATAGACAGTTGACAAGCAGTTGAAAATGTGGGCAAAGCCCATGAAACGTACGTCCTGCAAAATGTAAGGAAAAGTGAAGCCTAAAGTGTTTAATAGTCAACAACTTAGTTAGTTGCATAATAATATGTAATTATTCTAATTATTATTGTTCTACTAAAACTTACTTAGATATATAAGCTTTCATGAACCACAGATTATTGTCTCTGTTGGGCATTACATGAGAACATTATAGGAGAAAAATTCCTCCGACACTGGGACTTGAACCCAGGACCTTTGGCTCTTCGCACCAATGCTCTACCAACTGAGCTAAGCCGGAGTTCAATTCACAGCGCCGGATGGAACCTCTCTCCTATGACTAATTGCCCTAATGGTCTACCTCACAGACAGACAAGTTATGTCATATGCAGTACTGTGAGGCACACTAATTAGTGATTTTTGTGACCGGGCTCCCACTGTTATTGTACAGTTGACATTCAAGATAGATATATAAGCTTTCATGAACCACAGATTATTGTCTCTGGTGGACATTACATGAGAACATTATAGGAGAAAAATTCCTCCGACACTGGGACTTGAACCCAGGACCTTTGGCTATTTGCGCCAATGCTCTACCAACTGAGCTAAGCCGGAGTTCAATTCACAGCGCCGGATGGAACCTCTCTCCTATGACTAATTGCCCTAATGGTCCACCTCACAGACAAGTTATGTCATACCTCACAGACAGACAAGTTATGTCATATGACATAACTGTGAGGTAGACCATTAGGGCAATTAGTCATAGGAAAGAGGTTCCATCCGGCGCTGTGAATTGAACTCCGGCTTAGCTCAGTTGGTAGAGCATTGGCCGAATAGCCAAAGGTCCTGGGTTCAAGTCCCAGTGTCGGAGGAATTTTTCTCCTATAATGTTCTTATTAAAACTTACTTTTTAAACATCTGCCTACATTTTTCATCACATGTAGTAAGTGTGGAAGAGAAGATGCGTCTTCACTAACATATTGTGTGATTGTGAACCTTTGTCCACAATCAGACTTTTTCTCATGGGCTTGGATAAACTGAGACCAGATGTTATAAGAAGAAAGAATCCAAGATTAATCCTGTCCTTGGAGCAATGGGAATTGGATAAATTCTCCAGTAACAGGAGCACAATGGGTCCAATTATGCAGCCTACGTGCATGGGACCGAAAGGTCTCAATCCATTTATTTTCATTTATTCATGTAGATGGTACCAATACATAGAGATCATAAACCTTTATTCCATCAAAACGCAATTTCTCCAAAAATCTTTATTTAAGGGAGGTCTTTATTTAATTTTTATTTTATCTTGTTTGAAATTAAATATGAACCTTTTTTGTTTTTTAACAGAGCATGGTAAACCTGAAGATAAGTCACAAATAATCTTGTCAGTTCGTGGAAAAGTGCTTGTGTTGTCACAGCATAAGTTTGCTTCCAATGTCGTGGAGAAATGTGTGACTCATGCAACTCGCTCTGAGAGGGCTGTTCTCATCGAGGAGGTCTGCAGTTTCAATGACAAGTAAGTCTTCATAACTAAATTACCTTTTTGTAAGTCTTTATTTAAAGCTAAGTTCGCTACTCTAGATGATGTTTAGAGCTCAAACAAAATAAGATTGTGTACACATTTTAGATCAATATCTATCTATATAAATATTAGATGGAAATTTACAGTGAAGTGTTCAAATCTGTAGCAAGATTGAGATCGGAAATATACACACAAAACTTCACTAAAAAGGTATATTTACCCAGAATGATCATTTCAACGGGTCTTCTATCTGTTCACAATAGAATTTGTAAAATGTAAATATGTCAAAAATAGTGTTAAACATATTTAAAAGTGTTAAATAATGTGATAACATAAACCGAATCTTTGATCACAATATTTTTTCAATGTATCAGTATTAATCCAAACGGGACTTCATAAAAATGATAACATTACCCGATTGATAACATTATCTGCAATTACATTAAGCAGTGCTCACTGTATATTAAAAATAAGAAAGTACCTAAATTTTCAAAATGCCAGAAAGGGCTAAATGGAACTTAGAAAGTAGCTAAATTGCTACCTGTATCATTTCGAAATATTTGTTGCCACAAATTGACTAAATTGGCAACAGTGCCTTGTCTTCAACACAGGTGGCAGCAACAGTTAAAGGGTTAATTTAAATTATTTCTGTTTCCAGCGCACTGCATGTAATGATGAAGGACCAGTACGCTAACTACGTGGTACAGAAGATGATAGACGTGTCTGAACCAGCCCAGCGCAAAGTGCTGATGCATAAGATTAGACCTCATCTGAACTCACTGCGCAAGTACACCTATGGCAAGCACATCATTGCCAAACTCGAGAAATTCTTCATGAAGACTGCATCAGCCATTGGTGTTGGTGTTGGAGTAGGAGTGGGTGTTGCTGTGGGCTCGGAACTGGGTCCCATTGGTCCACCCACTAATGGCTTGTGAACTGATGTACATAACTGATGGAGCTATCCTGTCTCTGGCAGCGACGTGGGACAGTGGTATTTTTCTTTTCCACACTCCTAACTAACTCTTCCATTGCCACAAGAAAGAAGAATGCTTTGTTTTTATTCGAGCAGCCGGAGTATTCGCAAACAGCGATATTGGAGTGTTTCTCACAGTATTTTATTTGACTAGATATGGCTGCTAGTTGGCTTACGAAGGTTTGATTTCTAATAGAACTAAGCTTCCTATGGAAACCAGAGCAGAAAATGGAAGTGAAAAATACCTGTGTGCTAGTATGTATATTTAAGTAGGCAGTGTTATGTAGGCTCATTTTATTTTTTAATTTTTTCTGTAAGTAATTTTAGTTGTGTTTTCCACGTTCTGTCAGAGAAGGGTAGTGAAGGGGTGCTCCACATCAACTTGACTACAATTTTATTGTGAAAACTTTTCTTGGGGCACTCATTGTTCTCCATGCTATGAACACCCCTCATCTATTAATTTCAGATTAACTTGAAAAAAAAAAGTATATGAGTGTTGTACAGCTATGAAAAAAAGGGGAAGGAAATTATCTTCCAGAAACCCCACTTTTGAAAAAGCCATTCTTTTGCCGAAGGTGGTGACAATTCTACAGTTGTACATATATATGCAGTAATAGAATTATTTGACACTTTTGTTTTATTTTTTTAAAAAATGCCTCCCCATTTTACTGAGTGTAAGATATAATAAATTATATTGGAGCACCAAGATCTCTGTTCCAGTTACATGTTAAAACTTTTTTTATGATTCTAAGTGAGGGTTCTTCTCGTGACAATGCTATCAGAATTGAACTTTGTATATAGACGATATGGAATGTGAGAAAAAAAGGGTGGACTATTATTGTAGTTCTCCCTCTGCCATCCTGAAAGCAGCAGTTGGGGTAAAAACTAAATTTTATTATATCTAGATGATGGAATTGTGGAAGTGACAGTGTGTGTCTAATTTGACATATACATGCAATCTGCTTGGTCTTGTAAGAGTAGATTTTCTTTCATAAACCTAGTAAAACTGTAAATTGAACAGTGTTTTCAGATAGTTCTTTTTTATTTTGTTAATAATTTGAAAGGAGAGAAAATTAAAAGTTAGAGAAAAATGTTTAATCAGGTTTTAGACCAGTAAATGTGTATAAAAATTCAGTGTAAGTAACAGTAGATTTCCGTAATATTGTATTGGAGTACTGCAAATCAAATGTAGAAGTGTTGGAACTTTTTTTAAAGTTGCAGGCAAACGGAATACAAGCTTTGAGCATTTGGTCAGGTCGTGAGCAGCTGGAATCAGATAAACCTATTTAAAAAACAAACCATCATCAAATTGTGATAAAACCCTCAGGTAATAGTTGCTAATGGATTTTTAAAAGAGAATACAAAAAAAATTAAAAAACAAATTCCATACATTGACTTGATGAAAATGTCACGCGTGTGTCTAGTAATTTATACACAAGACAGCAACAGTTGTTATACAAGGCTATATCACTGCTGACAGCCATTCCTTTTTTTTTCTATCTCCAAAATGTAAAGTTACGAAAAAGAAAATATTAATTGAAATCTAAATACTGTACATTTCTTGAAGATCGTTATGTAAAGAAAATGCCGTTGATACTTTAAAATTACTCTAGAACAGATGTTGTACAAAAAATTACAATCAAAGTTGTACAGTTTTTAAAGAAATCACATATTGTAAATGACTGCAATGCATTTTTAGAAAAAGTGTCAGGGTTAACTATCACACATTCTTAATGAAAAAAAAAAACTTCACTACTAAGTATGGTAAATCCCATTTTTTTACTCAGATCACTTCCACTCTTGCCAAAGCTATGCCCTTTCTAATGAAGTGAATGTAGATGAGTTTTGTAGCTAGTTAGAGGCAGACGATACAGCTGATAGCTCAGTTCAGTCTACTTTCCAGGTTTGCATGTACTTCATTCATCGTTAGTTTCAGCTGTTTCGTCCGTCTGCTTTTGCTCCAGTTAATTTTTTTTTTGCTCGGATCTTGTATGTATGCTGAATATAAAAACAGCCTCTAGAAAATTGAAGGGTAAAATAATTATTTTATAAATTTTGTATGTAGATTGGGAGATATAATTGTAAAGAAAATCAAATTTACATAAATTCGAATGCAACAGTCTGCTGCCATGAAAAGTGTTAATGTTAAAGAGGGATTTATATCTTTCTGGTAAAAATTCTAGATATGCAGACATAAATATGGACCAATGTGAAAAGAGAAAATCTTATGAATCGTCATCACTCCCATGGCTGTTTGTAATGTATGTATATGTATAAAAAAAATCTTGTAAAAGAATAGAAAAAAAGAAGCTTTGTCACAATCAAGATGCTTTCAATGTTAGCACGGGAACTCGCACCTTTCTCGTCTCCGTTTACACACACACATTTCACTAAGAGTTGCTTCATTGCTCAAAGATAAGTGCATTCATTATTACTACACCCCTTACCGCCCAAGAATGAGAGAAGAAAGTAGTTTTTCACCAGTTGCACATAGATATAATGATGATGGGGGAATATTTAAATTACAGAGCACTGTAAATAATAATTAAATGGTAGATTGTCATGTGAAAATATGTTACATACCCCCTTACCACTGTAGGATGCCCTCAGCGGTGTTGGAGGACAAACAGTTTTACTGATCAGACTGTGTAAGTGTGTGCGTGTTTATGCTAAATTATTATTTTTTTACAACTGTCAGAAATGACTACAACATTTACTTTTGACGTCTGTATAAAAAGTGTTTTGTGGTGAAATTGTAGCCGTTTTTAGAAAAGCATCAAGTGATAAAAAATAATTTTTCTAAAATCAAAAAGTTGAATATAATTTTTAAATAGTTGTTCATTTCATTGTTTGTGTTTTCCTTTGCATTTATCTCATATTTACCTCAGTTTTACATGTTGACATGAGTTTTTAAAACTGGTAAATTGTTTTTATCACTGAGTGTTTAAGCCACGAAGTTTCTTCTCCAAACACACTAAATGTAGTTAACAGATCCGCAAGCATAGACATAAGCCAGGGAGTGAGTTTTATATTTGAAAGATGGAAACGTTCCTGGCATTTACTGTGAATTTATTGTGTGTTTTTTCCCCCATTAATTTTTTTTTTAAGTATAAAATCCACACCCTCTTGTTGATTTGTAAATGCCAGAGTTTTTCTCATCTTTCCCATGGCCTTCCCATGTATGTAGTTATTACATCTTGAAAACTAATGGTTCAGGGGGCGTGGAATTTTTTTTTGTAGATGATGTAGATGTATGTTTGGATAACTATGATCTGTCTTGTGTGTTGTATTATTATTATTATTAATTAATTAATCTATAAATATTGGATGTATAAGATGAATTACTTCTGTCATATTTGTAGTGATGAAAGGTCTTATAGTTGGTTAGGATCCTGAAGTAATGTAGAATTTGCAATCTTGTTTACTCTCAGTGTTCTGGATGCAATGATATTGAGTTTCAAAACATCCATATCTTTATTCAGAACATGTATAGTACCCTTGTGTCCCCTTCCTTTGTATAAAGCAGCACTGAGCCAAGTCGCACCCCCCCTCCACAATTCATTCATGTCATTTTTCATAATATGTAAAATAATCATACATTTATCATCATTCAAAATTTTTATTATTAATAATTTTATTGTATCTAATCAAATAAAAAATAGCCTGAAAATGTGGTTTGTACAGTGAAATACCGAAGCAAGTATTTATATTTTCAATATTATGTAAATTTTGGTGACAAATGTTTATATGTCCAGACTTGTACATGATTTAAAAAAACAATTGACTAAATTCCTACTGAATGGAATTTGTATGAAAGGCTATCTTTTTAAATTTTGAATAAAGATGTGGATGGTTTTATTCATGTTTAATTTCTAAGAGCATCCCAATTATTTTTTCATAATCTGTAATATATATATATCATATAAACTACTTACTACCTATTAATAATGTAACAATGTAGCTGTATTTTTTCATATATTTGCATGTATTTTCTACAAATAATACTTGTAGCATATATACATATTACTACTTATACATATAAATGGTATGAAGATGGAATTATGTCTAGAGTAGGTTAGTGTTTATTGAAAAATCAATTTATCATGCAGAATGGTTTGCCTGTGAAATGTTTGTATCTGATAAAAAAAAAAGTTGTCTTTTTTTAAAATGATCTCATGGTTCTCTATAGCCAAAATCAACAGAATATTCACTGAAAACAGAGATGGTCATAATGGAATCATGGGAAATGTTGGTCTCCCCCTCTGGAATAAGTACTGTGTCACGAATATTGTATAGGGAACAAATTGATGAAGTAACGAAGATAGAAAAGCATATCTGATAGTGGGGTGGAGTCCACAGCCAGGATTCAAACTTGGTCATAATGTAAACTACGTAAGTCATTTCAAAATTGGAAATAAACTTTTAATGTTTGATGAAAATATACAAAAGTACACTTCTTCAGTATAATTTTTATTCCTCATAATGTACAGTATTTCTGTATGTACTGTGCTATTGAAAAGACTGGATGACAAAACACATATCAAAAAAATATAGTAATTCTGGTTAAGAGAGCATAAATACTGGTACATGAAAGAAGAGATTTGTTATTTTTCTGTGACTAAATTTAATGTAATGATGTTGCAATCTGTCAGGTGTTTTGTCTATCCTATTGTTCTTGTATCACCCTCCTTTTCGTGTTCTTTGAGGCTTCTTTGAAGCAGCCAAGTTGTCTTAGCTGTGAGCTCCAGCAGTATTAAATGGGTACGAAAAGGGTGTATTACCTTTTTCTATCCTCATTTTCAGGAGTCTTTGACCTTCCATTTATTAACTTCCAGACATATTGGCTGTAATATCTCCTGTTCTTTTAAATCTAACATATCTGGGCTATAAAAAAGAATTAATAGAAATAATGTAATATTTTAATAACTCAATTCACCAATTTTGAGAACGCTGTATCTTTTGTCTAGGTTACGTAAGCATGTAGAGAAAACCCGGCAGAGACTTGACTGAGGAAATTTTTTGTAAAAATGGTTATTGCCCAAGTATGGATAAATTCTTACTTTTATATGAGTTTCTTCAGGGTCATCTGTCATTCTGTAAATATAATTTAATTATGTTACATCTCTGCCAAAGGTCACATCTGTATCTCACTACACTAACTAACTAGCTAGTGAAAATTGTTGACCGTTGTCTACAACTTCGAAAATTTGATTAAACTATTTGGGGAAACATATTAATATATTTTCTATATTAAACTTATAAAGCATTCAGTTTCACATAATAGTTGTAAGTAAATGGGTCCCCCTTGTCGTGTGCTGACATCTACTGACAAGTTTGCCTCTCTGTCCACCAGATGTCCTCCAGGTTGTATGAATTTGTAACTGAGGTCATTGTCCTTAGGAATGTCAAAACTTTTTAGACTACTCATTGTTTTTTGGATGTATACTTTTTCCCATATAGTTAAATCAAGTAATTTCTGAACAGTCAAATAGTAAGGCAAAATTACTGAATGTGTTCAGAAACCACTTGACAATGGCCTCCATTTTGAAGTTAATACAACCTGGAGGACATCTGGTGGACAGAAAAACAAACTTGTCAGTAGATCTCAGCTGATAATAATGATGGTGGGGAACTCATCATGTTCTAATTTGGTAAGTGTTTACTTAAAATAATAAGCTTATGTGAAGTTGAATGCTTTAAAGTCTGATATATAATCAGGGAAATCTCTGTTGTTGTGCAACCTTCATTCAATACAGGGTACCTAATTTTCTTTATCAAGTCTTTGTTAGGTTTTTCTCAGTATTTGTGCATGTAAATACCTAGATATTCAAAATAGAGTGAACCTGACCAATACATGTCCAGATTTAACTGAAGTGCCCCTTATATGAATCACTTCAACCTAAATTGAGGTTATCATACATAAATATAATATTCAGAGAAGAACAGTCTAGGTTAAAGACTCCTGTGGTATAACCACTTTGTTGTTAGATGTCTGGTAATCTGTGTCGTCAATGTTGGCAATGTGTGTATTGACAAGCTAACACTTTCTTGTATGACGTGTAGAGGAGGGAAGAGGAGTACTGTAGTTCTGTTTAACTTAAACTGTCTTTTGTGCTGGGAAAAGAAAATTCAACCCAAACCTGCAGCAGTTTTCCTTTTACTTGTTCAACAGTGACACTATTATGTGAATGAGTTATAAAAATTGGTAAAGTTAAACAGGAATCAATTCATACTAATATGCAACCAGTTCAGGATAAACCTGCTAGCTTTTTTTTTTTTTCTATTGCAATCTGTTGTCAGTCATTGTAAATATTTAGGAATTTTTTATGTTGTCCAATCCATAAGCATCATGGGTATCCCTTGACAAAGAGATGTAATGTCCATAGTTTGAATTAGACTTTAAAAAGAAAAGCAGATCTTATTAAAGCAAAGTTATATATATAATATTAAGGGAAAAAAGTTTTGTCAAGACTGATGTAAAGTAAAGAAACAAAACGAAAACAAAAACAAATTAACTGCATTTGTATAATGTATGTATTTCTGTGGTTTGCACAGCTTCTATGTTTATATATTGTAAAAAAAATAATGCCGAAAGCTTATGAGAAAAATCAATTAGGCTGTTTTGTACGTATCTCTACTCTTGTTCATTCCTATAGAGAGAAAAAAGTGTTTTTTAAATGTAGAAAAGTAAAGGCTTTAGTTATTTTTAATCATGCATTAACTGTTTTGCACGGATTAACACAAACAAACATAACCTATAAGAAATGATTGCTTGCATACGTATTACTGGCTGATTTGAAAAGAACAACTCAGTTCTGTTTTCCTTTGGGTTCTCTTGTGTGTTCTGTGCCCAATGTGTATATAACACTGGGAATCGGGAAGTTGTATTGGTGTGTTGCTTTTAAGATATCTTGTACTACATTTTGTTTCCATTGCAATTACTTGTTTTCTGCATTTTTTTAATGCTCAAAGATGGGATGGATGTTTTCCAAAGGGTGTTGGGTGATTACAATAAACCAAGTAATCCGTAGTATTAGATCTTTGTCCCAAATTTAATCAACATTGATAGAGAAAGTATTTTTAATCCTGGAGAAAACATTTTATAATCAAATCTATCCAATTTCATACACACTTTTCTACCTCTTATGCATATTTATGGAAGAAGAAAAAAAAAAAGGATAACTACATCAGTGTCTGTATCTTTGAATCATATTTATACTGTAAACTCATCAAAATGTATATACTCACACTTTCTGAATTTGGTGCAGATCAAAATGCTGTCGTGTTAATCGCTTTACTTTCTAGCTATATGTCTTGCTACTTGGGCATATTTGATTGGTTTTATAAAGTCTGGTTGTATCAAAGAAATGTCTGCTTATTTTACTGATATCTTAGTTTCTTTGTTGTTATCTGAAAAGTTTCAAGAAATACAGATTACGTAATTTAGAAAAAATAATTTTTGTGTAATTTGTTCCACAATAATTTTATTTTCTGTGAATGAAAGTAAAAGAGATTTTGATTTTGAAGAACTTTTAAAATACTGGGAATAAATTTCTTGATACAGTCAGATTTGCTAGCTAATATTAGACGTAGTAAAATTTTATTTTCTAGCTTCTAAATTTAAAATTAACCAAAATTCTAAGAAACTAATTGTGTAATTTCTTATAGAATGAAAGTATATATAAATGTGTCTAGTACTGCTGCCATTTGCACGAGCTCAAACCTATGCTTGTAGGTTAACTAGCCTTTTTACATTCTCAACGGGAATAGGACGGGGTGCAGGTATTGTCAAACAGTCGGTCAGTTCTGTACAGTGTAATTAGGGAATTTATTTCATATCTTTCAAATTTTTCTAATTTTATCAGCAGTTACGGATGGAATTTATTATTTTAAAGATATATTGGTGAAGAAATAAGACATATTTTCATTTCAGTGATATACTTTGCTGTAGTTAAAAAATTATTATAAATGTTTGAACCCAGCACTAATGGGAAGAAATTGAGTCCTGAAGCAGAAGTTGAAATAACAGTTTGAGTATGGATGAACACTAGGAAGGCATTTTGAACAGATGATCTATACACTGGGATTTACAATTATCATTGATGTTGAACAGGAATTTGAACATCAAAATTTATTTATGTATTTTTAGTGTAGTGCAATGTAGTAAGTTTGTATTTTTTTAATATTATGTTCTTTTTTTCTATATCTTATTTATGGATAAATAGAATTCAGGATTCGTAGTTAGAGCCTTAGCTAAATTTAAAGTCTTCAACCAGTACATTTGTGAAAAAGGATGCAGAGTAGTTAGATGCACATCCTAAAACTTGTTTATTTGATTATTAAAAATAAAATTTGAAAAAGGGGATACTGAGGCACATTCACACATACCCAAACGTTTTGATTGGCAGCGGTCAACGGCTGACACAAATGGCATGCCGTGCCGCACAAGCAAGCAGCTTTTCTGTGAGGTTTTTAATTGCAGCCAGTAAATGTCAATTTAATGTAACATACATTTCAATACGTTTTTTATTTACTGTTGCAGAAGTTATCGTTTTTATTATGCTAATATAAGTTTCAGGTAAAAGTGAAAAAGCCCCCCCTTCCTTATACATTTCTATATTAAAGAAATCTATGTAGAAAATGAAGACCACAAGAATAAAAGTGTATATGGTTGTACAAATGTAACAATCTTGTGAAAGTAATGATTATAATAAACAGGTTCTGTAACAATGATATACATGAAGCAGGTGTATATAGTCTTCTCTTTTACTAACACACATCCTTGTAAATATTGTATGTTTCCTTTAGGTTATTAGATCCTTAACTGGCATCAATTTGAAAATTACACTTGTCTTCTGAAAAGCTAATGCTTTGCTGTAAACATTTAGGGCCGGTATTACCACCTGCCGACAATTCCTCCCGATACGTGACTTCCAGATAGCTTAACTAGAATATGTCTTGTAAGACCACCGCTGAACTGCTATCGGGAAGAACGCAATAAAATTTTGTAAAATGGTCCTTAGCTGATTGAGCAAAGAGGTGTGTTTGTTGTAGTTCGGTAGGCGTCCGCTAGGTGTGGCAGCTCGGATTTGTATTTCTACAATTGAATTACACAAGAACATATCGTTTTAAGTGCATTAATCGATTTGTGCAGTTCTATCTTATTCATAAGTGAGCATAAAATGACATTTTTGTGTAAATTAAATCTTCCGGCATCAGTTCTAAAATTCAAGTAGCCAAGAACGCTTCGCCGTGCTGCCATCTTGCTTCAACCAAGCTTTCCTAACTAGCAGTTGGAAATTTGTCAGCCACTCCATCCTCCTGCTAGCTTATCTGGAAGTTGTCTTGCCAGACAGATTTTGTCAGGAGATCACAATACGCAATTCTTGGCCAACTTCCAGATAGGTTTTCTATCTGGCAGATAAATATGATATCAGGTGTTCGTCGTACAAGCCCTTAGTATGTTTACATGCAGGATTCAGATCGATCCGAGTCTGTTCCCCATATTGAGAACACCATGTAAACGCGGACTGAATCCGGAATGAATTTTTTATCTGATCCTCTGCAAATGGAGGAACGGATCGTTTATAGTGTAGTATATTATATATCATTATTTATTACTTCCTTGTATATTGTAATCTGACGTGTTCTATATCCTTGAGTCCCACTCAACACAGGATCTACAGAACGAGATAACTACATCTACATCTACATCTACATCGGATTCAAGACTTCTCAGTTCCATGTAAACGCTAGCAAACTCAATCGTGATGTGCGCACAGGGTGTTTGTCATTTGTTCTGTCATCTGATCAACTTAATCAAAACATTCACTCATACTGTAATATGAATATCGTTATGTTACTCTTTTATGCCATAATGTGTTTTTGGTGACTAGAAATTATTTATAGAACACACACTTTTGAAGTGAAACTTCTTTAGCCGCAGTAGGGGTAAATCAGGAGCTTGTGTAACGCTCAAAATCGTCATGAAATTAGTGTCACGCTCAAAATCGTCACGAAATTACTGTCACGCTCAAAATTGTCACAAAATTAGTAAGGTGTGACTGAACGGACTGCACAGAAAACAATCAACTCAATGATTAGGCTTATCCTAAATTTAAAAAAATCTAATAATCAAAAAGAAATTTAAAATTAAAAAATTCAAAAATCCAAAATTAAAAAGTCAAAAAATCCAAAATTTAAAAAATAAAAAATCCAAAAATGAAAAATCCAACTATCCAACATTTAAAACATAAAAAATTCAAAATTACAAAAGATTATAAAATCCAAAAATTAAACATACAAAATCCAATACTTAAAAATAAAAAAATCCAAAGATTTAAAATTTAAAAAATCCAAAATTACAAAATTAAAAGATAAAAAATTTAAAAAGTCCAAAAACCCAATATTAAAAAGTCCAACAATCCAAAATTGAAAATCCAATTATCTAAAATTGAAAAAATCCAAAAATTAAAACATGTTTCACTTATGTCGCATGGCGTTCCATGCACACTTTTTTTTTTAATATTTTAAATCACGGAATAATCATGGCATTTGTTTCCACAGGATAGCCAATTATTTGGTAACAGTTGCAAATACTAACTTGCCATTGCCCTTGAAAAACCTATTTGCAATTTTTACAAAAATAAAATTTTTATACCAAACAACCCAGAATTTAACTGTGCATATACATAATTTATCAGCTAAATGAAAAAGACTTTCTAAAGACCGAAAAATGTTTTAAAGATTCCTCTATTGGTTTAAAATTTTGTTTCCAGCACATCTTTTGACTTTTCAAGAGCAATGAAGAATAGATTCTCTTTGCACAGTTTTGAGGAATTGGACCATCCTGATCTCGCTCCATCACAGTTAACTTTTTGGTCTATTGCATTGAGGGGGCATCAATTCACCTCAGACAAAGAAGAAATTGAAAGCAGTGCATGAATGACTTGCTGCTTAGTCAAACTTTTTTTCCATGGTCATTCAGAAGCAAATTGTGTTAAAAAGAAAGTACCGGTAATATAATTGTGAGGTCTTTGCTACTCGCTCTCATATATGTCTACAATGGGTGGAAATCTTACATTTTAGCAGTGTTTGCTGTTTTCAGAATTAGCAGAAATGACTTTTTTAAGGCTTTCATCTTACCGTATTTTAGATTTGAGATTCAGAAGCAATGAAATAATAAAGTTCCTTGGTATCCCTTATAATTATTTTGTATGAATTTTCTTCAAAGCAGCAATTATCGTAGAAATAGCATCTATGAAGGCCTACATAACAATAAAGCTGAAAAATATTAAAAATAGTATTATGGTCTAAAGTAATGCTAGGATTGCATTTAATATAGACAAATGAACAGTAAGCATTCATGCATTCATTCATGTCATCGTAATTGTAAAATATAAGACTTCTTTTCCTTTCTATAGAGAGCTTCAAAATTCCCCTGCTTCTGCTTGAGGTACTGTCATGGAATGGAAGAAGATGATGATGCTTCCTGTTTTATATTCCATCAAATGAAATAAAAACAGGCTTGAGAATCTCAATTTCTAAGGAAGAAGGACGTAAGAACCAGTAGATGATCGTCTAGACTCATAGAAGTACCTGCAAGATGCAGCAGGTAAGTAGCCTATGTATATATTTATTGTTAATTTAAAGAATAATAGCTTCCTGTGTTTACAGGTTGCCAACAGTTAAAAGCAGATCGTTCACCTTATTTGAATTAATATAAAATACACTGAATGTTAAAATGATAGAATAGGTTGCATAGTTTTGGCATCAGACACAACAAAAGAAGCAATTGGACTGATTTTGTTAGACATCTGAAACCAGCGTCATACTTGACTCGACTGTCAAATCCAAATAATATGTTCTTCAAATTAATTTGTTAGTACTGTCTTTGAGTTCAGATGCGATTGACTCAGGGGGGTCTTGCAGCTCAGAAGAGAAGTAAAGTGCTAAATCAGTTCCTGAATGTGGATAGTGCTTCTTTTTTACGTACTTAAACTAAACTCCGTGGCATGTCCCCCAAAGGGACAAGGCCTACCACCCGACCGCTGCGTCATCTACCTATAGGCCGATGGCAGATTTGTGGGCATGTGGTCAGCATGCTGACACCCACAGCCGTTAATGGTGGTTTCCATGACCGGAGCCGCTATTTCTCTATCAAGTAGCTCCTCAATTTGAATCATGAGGCTGAGTGCACCCCTACCAGACCTCCCTACCTCAGAAAAATCCGAGGAGGTACCGGGGATCAAACCCGGGCCGACGGATCCGTAGTCAGCGACGCAAACCACAAGACCACTTAGTTAAATTTTCGTAATTTTATAAATGAGTCCAGAAAATGATGTAGTAGGTTCATTATTAGATGCACAGTTTTAGGGATGGATAATAATAATAAATTATTAATAATTGTTTATTAATAATAATAGATGTTTTTCGCTGATAACAGCTGCACTCTATAAACTACCTGTAGATGTTATGACTAGATTGTTTATCCCTGATGTTCTAGCAAGGTATAAATGTCGAGACCTTATGTAGTGCTAGAAGATTTGTCTGTCCCACAAATTAAATCTGAAGCAATACAGTCCAAAATTCTATGAAAAAGCCTGAAGTAGTGAACAATAGATCTAACAATCAAATGGTTCATCAGGACAAGCTTTTATCTCTATCAACCAGGGCCGTTTCTTTCAATAGGCTGTAGTAGGCTGCAGCATAGGGTGGGAGTTTTACATTTCCATAATAATGGGGCATATGATAATTTGAATGAATATATATACCTGACAACAAAACATTCCTTTCTTTCTCACGCTGATGCTACGTTAATAACGCAATCTGACGGCTGACTGCTATCAGAAACCTAAGCTACATCATAGATAGAAACAAAACAAGAGCATTTCTTTCTTCCTAATGCCGATACTGCATTCTTTCATGATGCAACAATACTGAATGTCGCCTCTTGACCTTCTGACATGTTATTTGTGCAGCAAACAGCAGATCTGTAAAATAATTATTTTTAATCATTGACATGCCTTTCGTTAGTGCATTTAACAGTCTGATTGTTAGTCTTGAGTTATGGTGCGATATTGTGGTTTCAAATTGAACTTAGGATTATTGCATCTAGTAAAAATCATCAAACGAATTGTTGAGGATAGTAAAGCATATTATGCAAATCTTCCTCTCATGAAATCACTGTTCCTGTCTGGAAATACAAAGATGAAACTGTCCAAAACGCTGATCAGGCCTGTGGTCACATAAGGTGCGGAAACATGGACTATGTCTAAAGCAAACAAACTGGCAGTAAGAGTGTTTGAGAGAAGGGTTCTTAGGAAGATATTTGGGGCAGTGAATGAAGGAGGATACTGGAGAGTAAGAAATAATCAAGAACTTGATGAATTAATAAGTGGAGAAGATGATGTGAGATTTATTAAGTCTCAGAGGTTGACATGGCTGGGACACGTGAAAAGAATGCCCAAGGAAAGGATGCCTTTGAGGATACTGGATGGAAAAAGAAGATGAGGGAGACCAAGGAAAAGATGGATATCAAATGTTGAAGAGGATTTGAAGAAGATTAGGGTGACCAAATTGTGGGAGAAAGTGATGGATCAAAGTAAATGGAGGAGAATTATGAGGGAGGCTAAAGCCCACCCAGGGCTGTGATGCCAGAGAAGAAGAAGAAAAATGTGTGACTTGGGAAGTGAGAGTGATGATGGAACTGTAGAACACCTGAAAAATATAAGAAACAAATTAGGGATACAATGTATTTCTAATTAAAAGTTGGCAACTCTGCAGGGAAACTTCCGTCTAATCGTGAACCATTAACAACTTTGCAGCTAAAGGGCCAAGGAGAGTTAAAATTTGAGCCTGAAACCTATGAAATAGACGCCATATTCATCTAATGCATAAGTTACTAATATTTAAGAATAGTATACTATAGTATACTCTGTGGCTCTACATCCCTGGAGGGAATAGGCCTACCATACAATTGCTACATCATCTACCATAGGCAGAAGGCAGGTTTGGAGGGCATATGGTCAGCATGCTGACATCCATGGGCACTAATGATGGTTTGCGTGACCAGAGCCGCTATTTCTCAATCAAGTAACTCCACAGTTTGTATCATGAGGCTCAGTGTACCCCGTTCCAGAACTTCTTACCTCAGAAAAATTCGAGGAGGTCCTGCAGATCCGTAGCCAACGACGCTAACCATGGGACCAAGCAGGCGGTCAAGTTAGAAATATTTACTATTATAAAATAATTTAGAGGGGTGGCAGATACACAAGTGCCTGTGGGTTCTCCTATCAACTACCAATAGTTTTCTATAGAGTAATTTTTATTTGTCATCAAACGTGCACATACAATACAATATTTACAATACCGGTAGTTAAATAAATTACATTGTCATTACAAAAAGCTTTAAAATGCAAAGTACGTTGCTTTGTAAAATTCAAAGGTAAAATATAACTTTTTTGTTTATGTTTAAAATCAGTTTTTACTAATATCAGACATGTTAAAAAAATTACACTCTCTGTAAACAAAGATGAGATAGGCTATTTCCACTCACCTTTGTTCATTAACATTGTGCATACATACTGAGGATCTTGCTCTTGTATATTAGTTTGTAACAAAGTAATTGTTTATTTAATTGAAGATGTCTTATCATACAGAATTAATTTAAACATAACTTACACAAAAAGATTACACTATTTAAAATTGAATAAGAAAGTACATTGCAAAAGGTGGGTGCCTTTGAGTGAGCTAAGGAATGCTCACCTGTTAGAGAATGTATTTCTGTTGGCAACACAGCTCTCGGTCAATGAAACATCTTTGTGTTGGTATCACGGAAGCGCAGGGGAATCCATAGGGTGACCAACTGTTGAAGGAAGGAATGGGACACAAGAAAATAAAAAAAGGGGACATTTCACAATTTTGGGGATAGCTTTTTTTTTTTTACCCAAGAGTGCTCTTACAGAAGTAATAACATAGGAAAATACATTTTGTATTATATGCACATACGCGCTTATTTTCCCCTCCTTTTGCCTTCTTGGGTTTAATTGATGGTGAAGTAGAAGAACAGTTATCAGCTTATCACTGCCTTACGCTGAATCCATTAAAAAAGGTATAAAAATCTAAAGAAAAACACTAGTTAAATGGAGGTAACTTGAATTTTTTTAGGAGGGGGACATAATTGCATAAAATGATAAAATACTTTCAAAGCCAAATGTACCTTCTATGCCCGCCTATGCCAGTTAATACAATATGTCCATTGTTAATGCATTTTGTGTGTTACACGCTATGCCACGGACTAACGGTAACTTGGAAGTCGGAATGCACATCCGGAATGCTTCTCCAAAGATCCTAAAACCTTCTTCTCTGCACTTTCAAAGTCATATCTAGATACTGTTGGCAATGGTTACGCTATGTTTAATTAAAGGTAGATGGCAGGTCAGTTAAGTATTGTGAAAATTCGTACCGATGGTAATAACATGAAAATTCGTTCAGATAGAAAAAAACAACTGTGGGACAAATGACGGGAAATTTACAGAATACCTTAAAAATGCAGGATGGTCAGACACCTTAGGAATCCATAGAGGGTTAGCTTGCTTTGTTATTGCATTGTGGTTATAGTTCTTCTGTGGTGGAAGAACACGTCTGGTGACAAGTCAGCAGCAGTACGTGCTGTCAACATAATTGCTATTCCTAGAGCATACACTCTTTACTCTTCTTTCCTTTTCCACTGTGTAAATTGATCATAAAAATTAAAAGTTATAATATAAAACTGGATATTTGTACAACATTTTAAAATGATTATTAATACTATTGGTAAAATTGCATTACTTAATGTATGTTTATGAATCATCAGTATTAGTAAAACTTCTGCATTAGTTCTTTGGACATCTCTAGATTTTCTGCTCTTTAGATATACAAAAATTTAGTAACAGTAAAATTTCAGTCAGTGCCTGACCTGGAAGCTGCAATATAATTTGCATACATACATATATACATACATACTCCAGCACTGTAAATTCAAACTGCAGTGCTTGATATTTTATTTTAATTTACATTAATGTAACCAAATAACAACTCTGAACATGTAAACATGAATTTTATATTATAGTGTTTAATGTATTTAAAGTAAAATTCAAATAATAAAAAAATATAAAAAAAAAGACATTTGAAATAACTGCCCACCTATTGATATCAGCTTTCATATACCGACATTGCTGATAAAGGTTTTTCTTTTTCTCGTTCCTGAAAGCTGGCAACTCTAGTCCTAAATAATTTAGATCCAATTGAAAATCTGGGTACAATTTTTCAATTTATATATCTCCAAAACTTTATACCTATCTACATAATTGGGCCTTAGATGAGAATTTTCTTTTACCACCGTATGAATAGAATATTTTATTAACATCTAGAGTTTCATGCACTTTGGTAGATAATTCAAGCTTATTTCCGTTTCTTTTTACATTTGTACTGTAAAACCAAGAGGAAGAAATTCCATTTTACCTCTGAAAATCCTGAAAATCAGAATAGCTGATAAGAAAATTTTAACCTCTGACTTCTTGGGCAGCCACTAGATAGCACTGTATGATACATGCTTTTGGCAAATTCTAGTTTATGTAGAATAATCATTATTAAATACCGTAATTATTGTGGTTTTTAATGGAGAGTAATTTTAAATAATAAATATGTGCAAGGATTAAAATGCAAAGTATAAACTACTTTAAATAATTTACAATCTTCATACCATACTTTTACTACAAAATCTGACCTGACACTTTGAATTCTAGAATTGTATTCTGCTTTTTAAAAGTATTTTACAAACTGGGAATAAAATAAAATAAAATGACATACAATAAAATAAAATAAACTTAAAAAAAACAGACAGAAAGGAGAAACAACTATAGTTGATTTCCTTAAAGGCAAAATAAAATAATAATAAAAATAGCTTTAAAAAACTTGACGGCTGCTAACTGTTTACCACCATTCTTCAATAAAATTTTGTCAAATTTAAGCTAGAGGGAAAATATCTTCTGTTGACATTTTCAACTTCTCCTGTAAGGAACTGTTAAAAAAGATAAGGCTGATACAAAGGGAGCATTCACACCAAAGTAGCGTAGCAAGTGAGTCGCAATACCTGGATGCAGATTGTGCGCCACTAATTTTAAATCCCAAATAAACAAGTTCAAATCTTCATATCAATCTCGCAGAGTGCGACATTCATTTCTTCAGATAGATCTGGACTTATTTCATGCAACGCTACTCGGGATGATGCATGCATACAGTTGCCTTTTCAGTTGTTTTCTAATTGTTAAGAAAATTCAAACATATTGGCTTGTTTCGGTAGATTATGGCAAAGATGTCATGAAAACTGCTGGAAAGAGAGCTACAATTTGTACATGCATAGACCATATGATATGGCAATCGAAACTAGTAGGAAAAAAGCTTGGATTAAAATTGCTGAATCTATATCCTCTTTAGATAAATTACATTATTTTAAATGGGTTTCTCAATAGTTCAAGTGAAAATATATAATTTACGTTAAACTACAGATCGCATTTGCTACTTTGGTATGAATGCAAAACTGTGGACCATGCAACTCGATGTGCAGCCTGCATCCATGTAGTGCGATTCGCATGCTATACTACTTCAGTGTGAATGCTCACTAAGTCTGATACAATTTTGAAATTTCAAGTTGAGAATGTTTCAATTCTGGAATAACACTGAAAAGTTGATGCTAAACGTGTTATTAAAATGCATTTTAGCCTAAACTTCTAATCATACATTAAATTACTATAAAATTAATGGCAATCAAATTGTATGTTATTTTTGTTCTCTTGTGTTGTTTTGACTCCAAATGCAATTGAGAGTATTCATTCTTTAAGGCTTGTGATCTGTGTCTGTTGAACTGATACTAGCTGCATAACCACTCCCCACAGAAGAAGTTCTGCTCCTACGGGTGAAACCACGTCCTAAGCCTAGCATATCTTGGTCATCGTCAAGTGTAACTCCTTTTGGACTTTTGCAGTTTTTCTCTACTTTTTTGTTGACCTGAGTTTTTCTGGAAGTGGGATTGGTGTCCACGCCACTGTCTGCATCAGCTTCACTCGAGTCGTCATCAATTTTACCATCTAGTAGGCGATTGAAGCGAACAACCTCATTCTTGTAGAACTTCTTCCTCTCTGATCTAGTAAATGGACATGAAAACTTCTTAATTAACATGAATTTACTTTGTTTGGTTTAGTTATTGATTAAAGTAAAGTGATTCCTGTATAGGCCAAGGCCCTTAGCGCTCCAGGAAATTGAAGCTCCCAGATGTTTAGACATCTAGCATATGAAGGTGCCTTATGCACTGGGCCCCTTACCCCCCAGGATTGCTCCTGGTACTCATTTCTGTTAGAGACTAATGCTGCATTCATATCGAAAATTAACCGCAAAGTAGAGAACATAAAACTTAATTCAAACCGACTACAATAACCGACTACAAATGACAATGTGAGCAGCGCATAAAATGGCTGCTTTCATGTGTCTATTAAATACATTTATAGTAACTGAAATCATACAAGTGTATGTACACATAGCTCTACATTATAAAAACAAAATTAACAGTATATATGGGCTGTGTTTACTACTGTAGTTCATTTCTTGGGAAATTAATGTCCATATATTTTCTTTCAATGCCACATCTCTGTAAACTGGGTTGCTTTTAGCATACAGACAGGGATATAACATTATGAGTCCCACCCATTAGACACCATTCATTAACTACTTCTACTTTCTTCTCCTGCCCCATCTGGAGTTCAATTGTGCAGAGAGTTCTGATTGGCTGTTTTGTTATGTTTTGCATAAACTTAATGTAAAACTTGAAGGGGAAGAATCTGAGTTAATGTTTAATTTTATGTTATGTTTAAAGTTTTGAAAAAACATGGCCCCAAAACTTTTAATATTACGTTGCATATACGGTTAATTTTTGTTGTGAATGCAACATGAGTCAATGCCAGGGCCCTAGTGCTACCACCGAAATAAAGCTGGAATTCAGCTTTCCCAAATGGATTATATTAGGAGCAAAATTACTTTTCTTTATTACTAGAGCAACCAAGCACTTGGGAAGTAAATTTTCACTGTCGAAAACTTACCTGCTGACGCCAACTGGTTTCCTGATGACACGTGCTGCCTCTGTATACTTCAGTGGGTTGTAACTTGGACGCCATGGTTCACTGTCCCAGTCTTCGTCTTGCTCTGGAAGGCTTGGTTTCTTGTACATCTTGTCAATGTAGCAGTCATTTGAGTCCACTTCGTATATATAATTCTCTATTACCCTTCTGTTTGGGCACTCTTTCAAATGATTCAGTATCTCAACGTTATCCAGTCGATGTGTTGCGTCGAATGGGCAGATCAGTTTTACTTGATCCTTATGCTGCACTTGACATTTTACAAGATGTGCTTGATATCTGGATTCGTATATTAAATGAGACCTCTCATAAGGACATGGCAGCAGCATATCTATGTACATCATGCTTCTGTAACATAATAAATTAGATATTATTGAATGAACCTAGCTGGAACCATCCCTATATGCAGTTGGCGGGTTTGTTAAGTTTTTGTTTGTTTAGTTACTCACTTACTCAATGGCAATAGACAATTCCTTAGGAAGCTAAAGGAATATTACATAGACCAACAGCCATTTTGGTGCATTAGAATTTATACACATTCTTGGGTATATTTAGGTCGCTGATGCCAAATGTGCCATTAGTTTTGCCCTATCAGCTTTAGTTTTGTGAGATGGTATTACCCTCATGCATATTATCCCATTTTACGTTTGATATAAATAAAACACAGTAATATTTTTAGCTTCTATATCATGTGAATAAAAAACAACATAGCCTACTACCATTACATTAACATTACAACAACAATATAACATGGGGTCTCTCAAAAAATTGATATTATCATATATTGTACAGTCGTTTATGACTTATGAGTTAATTTGAGGGCCAAAAAATAATCCAGCTTTTAGTTTTTCTGTGCTTCATACAGTTTTCGTCCGACTTATCCAAAGTATGGTCAAGAACCTTCACTAACTATATTATCAAGCAAGATTTTGTTTCGCTAAACTAAGAGTTCACGAATAAAATCTTTACAAAAGTAGAGCTGGTAGAGAAAAACTGTTTACATATTTGGAATAAGCACACTAAGTATAGCCAAAATCCGGTAAAACATCTGAGACATCATGGTTATCTATGTCTATGACATTTTAAACGAGTATTATAAAAATCAACCGCTGAAAATACAATAGACCTATATGTAGAGGAAATAAAGGCAGACAGATTCCTATGCTGGAAAAATATAATTTTTTCAAAACCAAGATTTGTATCTGACTATAAGAATATGAATTAAATACACTAGTTATGTAGATTTAACATATCCTGTTAGTGAAAATTAATCCCTTGGCAGGGATATATCATCCATATCCACAGGATGGGATGATTCAAGCCAGTGGGGAGGGGGGAACCCCCCTTCAAGTCACACCCTAGGCAAAGGTTTAGGCTATATAACCGCCCCTTTCACTTTTTGCACTTTTACTCCCACCCACTCAGCCCATGCCAAAGTTATTGTATTAGTTTTAATTTTTAAATTCGAGTTTCACTCAAGTATCTACCAGTAGTATTTCGATAGCATTTTATTGTTGTGAATAATCCAATCACTACCTAGGATGCTTAAAGAGAAATTAATTTTTTTTTTGCTAAAAGAAAAGTAATTACGTTTTGGCGACAAATGCGTGATGATGTTGTAATTAATTTTATTTACAAGAAATTCCCTTAAAACTCTAAAAACATTTGTAATGTGTAGTATAATCAATGTTTGAAATTTTACAAAAAAAAATAATATACTTGCTAATTTTATAACATGTATGTTAGATTACACTTAATTACGTTTATAAAAATATGTCTATTGTAGTATGTTAAAACCAATATTTTTAGAACAAATATATATATTATTGCCTTATATCTACTTTACAATGAGAATCTAAAACTCAATCAAGCATTTTGTTCATTTGTCAAGTTTAATTCTTATAAATTCAGTTATCATAAAGTTTATTTCACAAAAAAAAAATTCCCCCTAAAAAATTTGCCGCCCTTTCTAGGAATGCAGCCCTGATGAAATGCCCACTCTGCCCATTTATAAATCAGGGCATGGTCTCAGATTTAGACGTCCAAATTAGAAGAAAATTTAAATATCATATAATTTTTTCAGAATAAGGTAGTAAGGAATAAACTATGGGTCTGATCGTCGTGTGCGAGAAGTAGCCTACGGTGCAGATATTCTCAATTCGATTCCGAAACCGAGTCTCGAAAATAAAGGGTTAAACAACATTAATCAACCCAATTCTATTTTCATTTTCGTGTAAGGCAGTGTTGTGACAACAGACTGATAGAAATCTCCATGAATGAAAATATAAAACAAAATAAAAAATAATAGTATACGAATAGAATACAATAGGTATACTTTTAAAATTCTCATTTGACAAGTGCAATTTTTGGCAAGACGCAGGAGTACTGAGTACCTAAAGGTGATGATATAAATTGTCATACAAGAAAAACTGGGGTAATTCAAGTTTATGTTACTTAGCATGGATTGAATTGTTGAAATATAGTCCATTTATTGTCCTTACCTGATGATGAATTATTCTGCAATAAATTTAACACATTCTTTCCCTCGTGGAGACAGTTCTGAGAATGCAAAAATACCGTTGAAATAAAGGAAAGATTGATGGAAAAAATATATAAAGCATTGCCAATAGCCTCAGCTAAGGAAAATGAGTTCTATACATTCCTTAAGTACTATATTCTAAAATTACAAGTAATGTCAGACGTAAAACAAATCAATCTAGTAAGCAAAAATACCTACTTAATTCAATAATGTAAATTATTCCATAATCTCCAACGATAATACGCTATATTTGAGACCGGATGGTTGTCAGCACTCATTATTAAGATACATTTGAAATAGTATTGTTGTCACCAATGTAAACATCAGGTTGTACAAACGGAGAAAACTTGTTTATTGTTTTGAATTTTTTTACTGGGAAGGGAGAAAATATTCATGCTGAAGTTTCATTTGCATTTTTTTCGTAAAAATTCTGTAAAGGGTAGTTATAAGCCAGTCATCTTATATATAATTCAGATTTGCATGGCGAAGAATACAGTTTTTCGTGAAGATAAAACAACTGAATACGCACTCCATACGATAGCCGTTATTTTATATCGGAATTTAAAGTGAAAAATCCGATGTGAAACACATAACTTCCTCTACCCAAATAAAAGTTTTGACTCTTAGTATAGTGACATATTATAATAGGCCTACATAATATACCGTAATATAATACCGATATATTATGAAATTCAGATAGGGCATTTAAACAAAATCATTAGACCCTTTTTCAAGAAAATAGGCAAAAATGACATTGTAGAAATGAATCGCATCCCTGAAGGATACACATCCTAAATATAATATGATGTAATGCACACATAACTTTCTTTACCCTTTCTTTACACTTCACATTTTGTTTGTAACTCCGTTATGTCATTGTAATTTATTTTTTAGTATCTTTATTCATGTATTTATTTCATATGAGCAATCTTATTTATTTTTATTCTTATTTTTTGCCTAAAACTATAATATATATGTTTTTTTATATAATGTTCAAAATAGAAATTTAGTATGACTGAACAGACCACGAGCTATGCTCATGCGGGGCAAATTATACTCTTTTGAAGTTTTACTAATTGTGTTTATATTATTTATATTTGTATTTGTAATAATTTGTAATTTGTAATAAAAAAATATTGACTGGGGGGGGGGGGAAATATTGACATTCTGATATTGAATAAGAGGCCGTATTGAAAGAGTTGATTCAACCAGAAGCAAAACTTTATTGTTCACCAGGAGGCAAAACTGAGTTTCTTTGAACAGTGGCTGGCTTATAACTACCCTTCAGAGAATCATTGTGAAAAATAGTTTCAAATGAAATTTTTAGCTCTTAACATAAGCACTTCATGTAGGCTACAACATTTAAACAAAATCGTTAGAGCCATTTTCGATAAAACTGAAATTTTCTTAATGTATAGTGGCATTAAAAGTCGTCGTCAATCTCCTTGTCACATCCCCAGAAGATACCTAAACCAAATATAAAATGTTGTTTTAACTACAATACTAGAAGAAATAAAACATTACCTTTAATAGAACCAAAATACTTCACCTCTTCTGGCTCTAAACATAGCATTTATTATGGTCCAAGACTCTATAACTCTATAATTAGGTCACATCCAGAAATAGTACATATGAACAACAAAAAATTCAATAAGTTTATCAAAACTCTTATTTCATAGTTCAAAAGTTACTTCACTCTGTACTTAGTAGACAATTAAGGAACTATTTTATTTGTAATAACTCAGGGTCTCAATTTTTGTTCTTACTACTTTTCCTTTTTTCTTTTTACTATTCTGTTCTTTCTTTTTTATTATTATTTTTTAGGTATTGATTTAATATTATATTTTCTTTATGTATTTTGTAATTTGTATTTTGTAATGTAAATGGCTGAACTGTGCCCGAGCACGAGCGCATGCTCATTCGGGTGGTCTTGTTTTGTTTTGTATAAATATAAATAAATAAAATAAATAAATTAAAAAAAAATACAATTTTTCGTTCTCGAGCTAGGCGGTTCACACATACACACAGACATGTTTCTGAAAATTGCATATTTGGATTCAGGGGAACCTCAAAACGTTTATTTTTGAACACTCGACATCGAATTTCCGGCTCGAACACAGTACTTCCTCTACCTATAGTAACTAAGGTACGAGCAAAGGAAGTAAAAAATGATTTCCCATGCTTTAGGTCAGAGAAAGTTATGTGAATGTATCACATCAGAATTTTACTTTTATTTTCTCATGTTAAATGTGCAATAAATAGAACCGAGAAAACACTGGACATACGTGTTTCATGATTTCTAGGATCCAACATGATATCTGCCTACCTGCGCACTTTTTTTTTAACTACGCATTTTATTTATTGAAAGTTTTTAAATATTAACGACAGACCATTTTGCAATCCGAAGTTGTTTTGCTCCTCTTGTAACCCTAGAATTTTGTTTCTTTACTAAAGTATTAAGAATATTGGGTAAGAAATTTTCTTTAATTCAAAGATTTTGATAAAATAAAAAAAAATCGGAATATCCAGTTATGAGTAAAATCCGGTATGGGGATCATTTCCTTTAATTATCATTATTATTATTATTATTATTAATATTATTATTATAGTAATGTTATTATCTTGCTGGTTGATACGGATTTTTAAAATTTCTTTCCAGAAAAAAACTAAAATTTTCTGGAAGGTCAAAAATTAATCTCGATATTTTCTGGAGTTCTATTAACATTAATTTTAACAGTAATTTCAAAAATAATCATTACATTACTTATTAATATAATAATAAAGCTGTTTAATAGGGCCGTGTACATTGAAGTCACGGGAATATGAAATTGAATTTGGCGCCGAACGAAGTATATCGAGAATCGATATGTTGCGATTTACGATCGAGACAAGTCTGGTTTGATTTGCACAGTGGTAAGCTTGTGGTAAGTTTGTGGTCTGTGGTGGTAAGGTTGATTAAGGCCATGTGGTTGCTGAAGATCGCAAGGACATTTTACTATCATAATAAGTGTGTATGCAGATTTTTGTGTGTGGATCTTGTTTTTCACCATAAAGCGTATCTTTTTAGGATGTAGCGGTGACCAAAATGGTAGATCTGAAGACCAGGGCTCGAATCTAGGTAAGAGTAGTTCATCTTCCTTAACCTCTTAAAGTCAAATATTTCATAAAAGACGATGACGTACGGTAAACTTAATATTGAGATTTTTGGGTGTAAAACAAAAGGAAGTAGTAAATTTGTTCGTAGGCGTAACCAGGCCGACCATATGGTGGGAGGGGGGGTTATAACATCCGGGGGGTCTGGGGGGTGTGGAAGAGAGGGGTGCTCGGGGGTCCTTCCCCGGAAAATTTTAAAAATTAAGATGCACAGTAACGAGTTTTAAGCTTCCCACGCTTTATACTCGTATTAAGTAATTTATAGGCAGATTTAAAAAAATTTACAATTTTCCTTTTTTAATCAATGGGGGGGGGGGGGTTCAAACCCCCAAAACTCCCTCCCCTCGTTACGCCTCTGAATTTGTTAAGTGGTATTGAAATAGCATTGTGAAAATAGGCCTACGTTAAAGTAGAGATAGGTAGGCCTACGGGTAGCCTAGGCCTATGGGCCATTGAAATATGCGGGTTCGAATTGGGAATAAAATTCGGTTCTGGCATCCAGGGTACACCGGCGCCTCCGTCCACCCCCTCCCCCAATAATCCCTCCTCTATTCCATTCTAACTGTACCGCTACCACTACCCTCCTTCTTTTGAACTCATCACAAAATTATAAAATAAGTGATAATTTTTGTTAATTGATGTTAACCTTTTCACTGCTATTTACGTATAAGAGGCTGCAATTTCAGGTACTTTGCACCCTGGGAAAATCTTTATTTTTTTACTCACCTATCCCCACCTCAAAGTTAATTTTTTTAAGTTAAGTTTTCGTTCTAACCAAGTATCAACCAATAGTATTCTGATAACATGTTAGGCGAAAGTGTTAGATTTAGGTTGTGCACCTGCAGAGCTCCGCTCACTCTTGCCTTTGTGCTCATTCCCCTGGCTTCTGAGCCAATGTGTGCACCGCTGCCTACTTCCCCTAACCTGACTATGAACTTGCTCAATGCCGGCACTGCGGCTCACTATTGTATGCTTCATCATATATGCATAAAAATATACAAAATAATAGCGTTACAAAAATGATCCTTGCTCCTCCAAAAGTACAGCATTAATAAATATTTCAGGATGAAGCCACATATGCGTCAAACTATGAGATATTATTACAGGTATTGGGGCCAAAGCAAGGAAAGGAAAAGCAACCCTTACGCGAAGACTGTTATTTCTCAGTCATTAAAGCTCACAAAAATTAAATAGATGCTCAGCAATCGCTCATGGTGTAGTGGTTAAGGCTGCTGCTTACGGTGCTAGTGGTCGTTGGTTCGTATACCAGTCAATTCAAAATTTACAATTAGAAATGGGTCCCAAATAGGTAGGTAGGGCGAGGAGAAGGCAAGAGAAAGGGAAGAAGAGAGAGGAAAAGGAAGAGAATAAAGGAAAAATTTATTTAATTTTTTCCTCATTTTCACCTCTTTTTATAATAGATGGTGTTGCTAGTAGTTAAATTAGTGAGACATCTAAGTATACAACTCAATGGCAATAGACAATTTCCTAAGCATCTAAAGGAACATTATCTGTTTTATAGAACCTGGAGGTTTATTGTCACACTTACGTTCAACACTATTATGGCTAACTCCGTCCAATCATCCCTCGCAAATCCTTCCCAGAACTCTATTCTAATATTGTCTTCCACTTGCATCTAAGTCTTCCAAGTGGTCTCTTCCCTTTGGGTTTCCATATCAATATTTTTGAGATATGTCTTTCCTCCCCATGTGCGCAACATATTCAGCCCATTTCATCCTCTGTGAGATTTAATTACCCTTACTATATCCAGTGATGAGAACATCATTATGCAGTTCTCTCCAGTCCCCTTTTTCATCTCTCTTAAGTCTGAATATTTTGCTAAGCACCCTGTTTTCGAACACTCTCAGATTATGTTCTTCCCGAAGAGTAAGTGACCATGTTTCAGGATAATTATTTTGTAAATTAGCGTATAGGACTCCAATTTCTGTTGACCCTATTTACGCCTTGATTTGTACTTTTCAGCTTCTCAAAAAGTAATAATAACCAATAACCACTGTTCAACCAGTGCCTCTCAAAGTAAACTATACTGGTGGTACTCACCAAGCATTTGCCCAAATGCCCATGTGGCCAGTCCAATCCTGAAAACTGGTATATTCAGATGCTATACTATTGGGTCATCAAATTTTGGCTGAATTATTCTGATATTTTAGCACTAGAAAATACACTTTTACAATCCAAAAAGGTAAAGTTT
The DNA here is from genome assembly GCA_964059195.1 of Ectobius pallidus. Classification (NCBI taxonomy): domain Eukaryota; kingdom Metazoa; phylum Arthropoda; class Insecta; order Blattodea; family Ectobiidae; genus Ectobius; species Ectobius pallidus. The sequence continues at coordinate 185,482,262 of CAXKWD010000001.1, forward strand.
TAGATGTGTAAGAAAGAAAATATATTGGTTACGTATAATAACTAATTATAAAGTTGATGCTGCCTGTGCATTAAACTACCGGTAATATTGAATCACATATTCTTTACTATGAACAATACAACAGGCCTACCTAATCACTGAAACTATTGAAATTATGAAAACATGTCTTTTTATTTTTACCTGCATGCAGGAATATCAAGTAACTGGCACCTCACCATACACTCAGGCATCTCATATAATCGTCAAAATACTGAAGAAAGTTCTTACCTTTTTAAAAAATGTAGAACATTCCAGATTTTTCAGAAATTTACGCAAAGTTTAAAATTAACTAATACTTCAATCAATGCTGGGTCAGTAATGACTGAGGGATGTAATGTTTATGTTGCCGTACCCTTCCCTTATTCATTCTATTGTCTGGCTTCTGGTTCAGGTGCTCTTCAAGCAAGCAGGTACCTGAAGAGACAAGTGTTCCCAAAATTCTCTCTAGTCTCTTTGGTGGTGACTTTATGCTGATCTTGTGAAACAAATTGGCCTGTCTTCACAACGAGTAGGTTAATGTTTAGTGGGAGAAGTCATATAACTCACATTGAATGAGACTCAACTGGCTGGACCATCGCTCAGTCTCAGCTCGTCTTTACTGCTGCATCCTGAGATTTTGATGCTGCTTAAGTACATGACACAGTTGACGTATAATAGCAGGAGGGGTCAGCAGCGAAAAATATTCTGTTGACAGGGCTAATGAGTTTATAATGATTAATGACTTGGTTGATGCTGCCGTTATTTATTTGTTTATGAATCCGCTTATTTTCTTATATTGTTTAGGTAGACTCAGTCTCAAAGTCTACCCTTACGCTATGCCACTGATGCTTGTCGACTTGTGCTCTGGAAAATTTTAATGACCAAAGTAAGAACATGCAAAGAAAACAAAAGTTCCTTGTATTTTGCATTATATTTTATCTGATCGATACCAAAATCTATACATTTTCAACCAGGTATATAAGATACATTTGTACAATTTCCAAACTGGAAAAGTTTTTGTGAAAGCATGATTTTATAACTGACACAAACAGATAAGTCTTCCCAGTTTCAACAAGCGAGTCTGCTCTTTACAAGAATATATGTGCTCTTTCTATACAATGAGAAATCCATGCAAGCTGTAGCATACTATTATTAACCCTTTCACTGCTACAGCCATGTGTATGCATCAGCACACATCACTGTTGGTTGTGCTATTGATGCATATATATGACACACCACTTTGCATGCCAACAGATGAAAGAAATTCTCCATGAGAGTGATTCAAAATGTGCGAACGTATAGTGTCATCTGTTGTCTACATCCTGACATCATCAGTTCCCCTTTTTCTGCTTTGAGCTGCCTTATGTAGCTAAATATTTCAGCCATTGTATTGCACCTGCAATTAAAATACATTATAACACCGATGTGTTGTAACGACTTGCGACATTGTTGTGTAAATCAAATCGACAAATTATTTGCAATTGTTTATGCATTTATGATTACAAAAGAAATTTGCAAATTAATTCAGCACTACCAGTTTGCACAGTGAATATATGCTAGCAGCGAAAGGGTTAAGTATAAAAAAAGAAATTGAAATTTTTGCATTTGATCATTAGAAATTATCATCTACCTTAACTAGGGTTACCAGGTGCCTGGATTTCGCCAGACGTGTCCTGCTTTTTGTCTGTGCCCAGCATCCAGCCAAGCATTGTAGAAAATCAAATACCGTCCTGATTTATAATGCTATTGGATATATAAAATAAAATTTCTACATTCATCCTTAATAGATTGAAAACCACATGAATCATGACCGCATATGAGCAAAGAACTTCATTCGATATTTATGATTGTACTGATATACATAATCTAATAGGTGATGCTTCGATTACACTACATGAACTATTCTTTACATATCTTGACTTTAGAGAAATGTGCAGAACTGTACTTTATTACAGGCTAAGCAAGAAAAAATATTTATCAATATATTGATAATATATTATTCTACCTTAGACCCTCAAATAATAAATTAAATAATGTTTCTCGTAGAGACAATGAAGTAGGCCTACTGATATTAAGTTGTGTAATATAATAAAAGTTCAACATTATCAAATTCTTTTAATTTTAATAGGCTATATAAATAATACTTATACCCTTTTCATTTTGCATGTAAGCTTTATTTTAAATGTAAGCCTATGAAATGGTATATGCAGCACATTTTAATTTTAAGCCATGAGCTGTGACTGTGTTATACACCACGTTTTAACAATTTACATTAATTTTATAGCTATTTTAAAAATTAGTTTCATTTCCGGCTTTTTTTTTTTTTAGAGAGAAAATGTCCTAATTTTAATTTATTACATATGGTAAACCTATCTTGAAACGAATTAAGAACAGATCTTTATACATATTTCACTGCTTTTTTCATGCAAGAGAGCTTGTATCAGGATCTATACAGGGTTTATGCTAGTGAGTATAGTATATTATACTACACCTTGAACTTCAAAACACTCTGTGTCAAAATTCTTTAGTAAAGACCATTGATATGGTGAGCTAGGGATCCAAGAGTAGTACTATGGACTCTTCCTGCCTTCTGGAAAAGAGTAGCTTTGACAAGAGAATGATGCCCAGGTTCGTCACAGAAAGACACTTGTTAAACTGATTTCTTTTATTGAAACTTATATGAAATTTGTATTGAGGTAATATTATAACTTTAATAATGACTTTATTGCTCTCCAAACTCATTTCTAAGTACCATAGAGTCTTGGTATTCAAGTCCAATAGTTTGTTATTCCCATAAATCTGAGCTGAAAACTTGAATTAATAATGAATAAAAAAATTAATAAAAAAATTAATAAATCGTCGGTTCCAGTTTGCAAGTGCCTTATACGGGCCTAGACACCGACAAGGATGTGACAGATTTAAGAAGAGAGACATTTTGTCTCCGTAATTAGCCTTTTTAGGTTGTAAGTTTAGTCATGAAATATTCAGAAAAACAGCTCTACATTTCTGGTGAATCCTTGTATACAAACAATGGCCGATTTTGGTGCCATAATCTATTATATTGTGAACTCAAAAGTTGAAAATTGTTGAATACTAAGGTAATGATTATTATGAGCCATAGCAAGGTGCATGCTGCACTGAAGGCAGTACTTTATGTCTAAGAACAGCCAGAGGCGATCCCAATGGACAACCTGTTATGTTATATTACTGCTCAGAAATGGTGCAGTTCGTTTAAACAAAAGGCACTTAATATTTGTTTTCTTTTTTGTTTAAATGAGATGAAATGTGTTCCTTGTTTTCACTACTGAAACAGGCCTACAATGTTTAAATAAGTAACTTTTATTTTCAAAAAACACTTGACAATTTCTTTTAGTGCAAGCCAGTCTGTTTTTTTCCCTTAACTACTGTGCTGTAATATCTAACCCTAGTAAGTGCCTGCGACTTCACTCAAGTGTATTAAATCAATTGCTAGATTTTTTTTAAAAATAATTTAACAGCAACCTTATATTTATTAACAAACAATTCAAACTATTATTAATTAAAAGGTAAAAAATCTGCCTTCGAGGTGCATTTCACAATTAATTGCATTACCTGGGGGGGGGGGGGAACCTGAATAGTGAGATTTCTCCAAATCATTTAATGTTGTCCATTTAGGCTTGCTGTCATGATCCCCTTTCGTCTACCTATGTAAAATAAAAAACCAATCTCTTCATGCCTTACTGTTATAAACAAATGAATCAAGCAAAGCTGGCTGAAGGAATCAACAAATTGGTTTGTTATGTGGGAAAAGTCTATTTCAGCAATACTCTTCTATCCTGATTGCAGTGACAGCAGAGCAAGTGAAATAATAGCAAAAACTGGTACTTTGATAGTACAAAAGGTCTCATTTTATGCCAGGTTTTTGCTCGTAACTCATGAACGAAAGCAAAAATTAAAAATCCGGCTTTAAGGTGCATTTGGACACCTTGATACCATCGAAGTTAAACATTTCAGATCTCTGCATGCTCTAGATTTCGCTGGGCATCGCAGACAGAAAGACAGACAAACACTTCCTCTAATTATATAGCTATAATTTTTTATTTTACATAGACTTCTCGTGTAATTCCATAAGTTCAAGTTTTCTTATATTTCAAGGTGGGACAGAAAAGGAAGGTAGGAGAGAAAATGAAGCAGAAATAAAGAGCACCATTGTAGGAAGAGGAGTTAAACAGGGATTCTGTTTGTCACCTATGCTATTCAATGCGCATGGATAATTGGAGAATGGATAATGCATAAAATTTGAACAGTAGATTTTAATGTAGAAAGTTTCATCATCAACAGTATGCTGAAGGTGTTGTACTTATTGCAAAAACTAAAGAAAAATTACAGGAATAAGATATGGAATGGAGGCTGATGCAGAAAAAAGTGAAAAGATAAAAAGATTTAAAAAAATGAAAGTATGTTGAAGTGTCTCATAGACAACATGAAGCCTGATTCAGTGTGATCCCTATACAGGCCATTGAGGCCCAGAGGATTCCAGGAGGTTGAGGCTCCCAGACTTTGGACATTCAACACTGCATGAAATAAACCAGTGAAAGGATAGGAATGGCCAAAATGGCTTTCAGCAAACAAAAAAGGACTCTTTTGACCAGGAAACTTTTGAAATGGAGTGGAAACATGGATGCTGAGAAAACGGAAAGGAAATATTTAGAGAGCTTGGGAGGATACATTATGAATCAGAGAGGACTTATAGTGGATGTAATCGAAGGAAAAATAAAATACTTGCTAGGAGAATTCAGATACTGGACGACATCAAGAAGAAAAGAAGCTATGGAGAGTTAAAAAATGCAGCACTAGTTAAAATTATAATAAAAGATTATGGTAACATGTTATAATGAACTCTTAAAAGCTTGCAGGGGCACTCATTTGCCTGTCGTCCTCTCACACATAATGACTTATATATAATTACACAGATACACAGAATCACACTTGTATGTACAGTACACAAAGAATCACAGCACTCTTTGAGTCTCATATCTCAACCAGAATGTCTTCCAGTGGTTTGCGCTTGAGATCAGGAACAGTTGCTTCAGGTGAGGGGTAGCCCACTGGGAGCAGCAATGTGAGTTTCTCTGAGGTTGGTCTCCCCAGCAGAGTGCGTAGTGCAGGACCACAGTTCAGTGGGGTGCTGGTCAGTGATACCAATCCAGCATACTACAATTGAAAAAAACATTTAACAATTAATGTTGAAGCATCTTCCAGGCTGTGGGCCATGGTCCAAAGGCAAAATAACAAGTCTCGCCAGACGTTCCGCAACCGCAACCAGCTAAGCCATGCCCACCGCGAGTATATAAGCAGCTCTGTTCTCCAAGCAGTTCAGTCAGCGACAAGGTAGCAGCCACTGAAGAAGTTCCCCACAGCGGGAGCGAAATGTTTGGCGAGACTTGTTATTTTGCCTTTGGACCATGGCCCACAGCCCAGAAGATGCTTCAGGATCAAGATTCCGGCTGTGAAAGCCTCAGATTAACCATTTAACAATTAACTTGTTATAAATTCAGTTTGTCAGCTTTTGTGATATTTCATCTTCTTTGCATATGCCAGCAGAATTGAGGAATGTTTAGCGAAAAAACGGTTCTTGTCAACAGAACCAGATTTATGCACAGTGCAGCAGGAGCAGCAATTTTGATACACATTCTGAACCACCTATTTATGTTACTGTTTCTCTGGCTTTCAACAGGGTGAGTTGGAGGATTTGTTCCAACCTTTCGGCAGCTATCTCCACTGCCATCTTCTGGGAGAAGTGAGCTGTATTGGAAAATATCTGTTTCATATATAGGAAAGACAGTATATGCTAGAACAGGCATTCTGCCTGTCCTATATATGAACCAGATATTTTCCAATCCAGCTCACTTCTCCCAGAAGATGGCAGTGGAGATAGCTGCCAAAAGCTTGGAACAAATCCTCAACTCACCTGGTTGGAAGACCGAGAAACAATAATATATTTTCAATGTCTGGAAAGTCTCAACTCACACCTATAATTACTGTTTACTGGGATTAATTCCTGAATATCATTCAAGCTGCATTCAATTTAGTTTCGCTTACAGGCAACTGCAGGAGATTTTATACATGGCTATTACAAAAGAGATACTTTCAACATAAATCCAAAACTATTCATGATGTAAGGAATCTGTTTGCACTGTTTTGTAGAGGAAGTCTTGAAGTTTACTTTGTGAACTCACGAATGTTCACACCCTGTGTGAAGATGATAAACAAGTTCATTCCAAACCCGATGTAGCATATCTGCATGGATACTTGCCGCAACTCTTCTGATAAGCACTTTCATTTCATCTACATCAAGTGAAAGCAGAGGGATGAAAACTCAATCTTTGACAAATCCCCAAAGGAAAAAGTCACACAGCATGAGGTCAGGACTCCTTGGTGCCAACATTCAAGAATATTTTCATCTATAGCACGGACAGTCCAACTCTGTGGTAGAATAAAGTCCAACACCTGTGTGGCAGTGCTCTGTCTTGTCGGAAGATAAAGTTTTCCCTCTTCCTCATTCAATTCTGTAACATATCTAGATATGTAGATCCAGTTATTGTTTTTTTCATTAAAGAAGAAGGACCGATACGTCTTGGTGTGGGATACCACATAAAACAAATTCATTTTGGGAGAGTCCCTCACTTGTTCCACCACAGCCTTCAGAGGTTCAGTACCCCTTATTCAAACATTTTGGTTATTCACTTTTCCTTTAAGTGTCATTCCATGGTTTCAGGTGTAAAACCATATATATTTATAATTCAAGTCAGAATTGAGATTATCTTTAATTTAGTGAACTGTAGCATATTATAAATTTAATCTGGAAATTGCAGCCTTTAATTTTAGACTGAATATGTTAAAAAATTCACAGAGAAGTGTGGTGTTGTTTGGCGTGACAAAACTTTACCTTTCCTCTTGCACATGTTATTTCCTCTTCTTCCTTTGAATAAGGATGATTGTTAATTTGTTCTACAATGAAGAAAGGAGTAAAACAATACAGGATATCATTACTTCTATTCATAGTCCCATCCAAAAGACAATATATTGCTTTCTTTATGTTGAGGATGTGACATTGTGGGTGTGACACAAAGATACATTTACATTAATTTGTTTAATTTTCAAACAAAAAAGAAGGAAAATATTATTTTTAAATGCTATTTAAATATAATAAAGACTAGAAGGAGACAGAAGAATTAAAAACTACTGAAACAAAAATTGGCCCCTGTTTTTGGATTGTGAGTGTGACAAAATTCCTCAGTTTTGTTTTGCCAGAGTAAAAAAGTTCCTTTACGGGTATTATGTGTGTAGCAATACACCAAAAAATCAAGACAAAATATCAACAACATATATACATACAACTTTAAGGTCACAAGTCTGTAGGAGTGCCAACATATCAAAGTAAATTTTAACTTTGATTGGTTTCTTGTTTCTTGATCCATTGGTTCAGAAAGATATAACCCAAGCGTTGATTATTTCAATTTAATTTTTATTAGGTGGAGTCCTTTGACGTGGAATGACACTTAAGTGGAAAGTTGATTCATCACTGAAAATTAATCATTCACTGAAGCCACTGTCATCTTCAGTACATGCAACATTTCTATACAGAAATCTCGACGTTTGAGCTTGTAGTCTTCATGTAGATGCTGCAGGAACTGCTATCTGTAAGGAGTCATTTTTATTTGCTTTTGAAAAATTTTCCATATGATTGGTTGTGGAATTTGTAACTCCAAGCTTGACTTTGTTGTCCATTTCCATGGACTTCTTGCATATGCAGTATGATCACATTCAACATTCTCTTCTGATAAGTGCAGTCTTCCAGAGCTCTATCCTTTACACAAACAGTGTTTCAAATTTTCTATGCCAATCAAAGCTCGATTGTCTAGTCGGTGGTGGTTTTTGGAAATGTGTTCTACAATGTCATTGCACAACAGTTATAGAATTTGTCAGAGCAAATTTTAGCACACAATATGTCTCTTCTGTATGATTCGCTATGTCTGCTACTTACAGGATTACCAACTACAACACTACCAATGCAAAGTTTCGTCGGCCTGGGTGGCTCAGTTAGTATCGTGCTGGCTTTCTGTGCCCAAGGTTGCAGGTTCAATCCCGGCGCAGGTCAATGGCATTTATATGTGCATAAATGTGACAGGCCCATGTCAGTAGATTTACTGGTATGTAAAAGAACTCCTGTGGGACAAAATTCTGGCACACCGGCGACGGTCATAGGCCTAAGTTACAGTACATCACCCTCATTAAATAATCATATACCAACCAACCAATGCAAACTTTCAGACTTTCCCAACATAACACCACAAAATTTATGTTAATATCGTGGTAGTTTGTGTTTCGTTTTTTAACAAATCTCATAAAGCTGTTACTGAAACCATTACACTCACGTGAATAGCTGTAAGTAGAATGCCACACGCCAGAGCAACACTCATTTCGTTGTAGTAGTGGATGCGTTTTGTGCCATCCTCTTTGAAGCTGTAAAGCTGTTTGAACACCAGGATAAGGTAAGGAGCATCTGTCAGGTATTCTTTAACCCAGTCTGTGCGTAGTGGCTTCAGATCAGTCGTCCATTGAGTTCCTGAAATATACATTACCATTAACTTTAAAATCTACAACATTGTTCTTGCTCCTTCTTTGTTTCCAAAATCTATTTGACAATTTAACCCTTTCAGAGCTGAATTCCTAGTAATATAAGCATCCGTCAAGTGATATCAGCAGGTAACAATTTTAATGGAATTGCTGGTCTTCATGACCATATGCATATGTATGCATATGTCTTTCCCTATATAAGAACAGCTTTTTCCCATCCAGCTCACTTCTCCCAGATGATGGCAGCAGAGATAGCTGCTGAAAGCTTGGAACCAAACCTCCAACTCACCTGGTTGGAAGCCCGAGAAACAATAATATATTCTCAACACCGGGAAAGCCTCAAGTCACACATTAGCTTAGACTATGTCATAATATTTATAACTCTAACTTCTTTACATTTCAAGCCAAACTATGGCACTAAATGCAGCATTTAAACCGGAATGCCTATATGCAACAGAGACATTAGCTAAAAAATTACTTTTTGAAATAAAAAATGAAGAAAGGAAATTTGTAAGGAGGATTTGGAACCCAAAAGAATAAGAACAAACGAGTTCACATTTCAGTTAAGACCAAATTGTGAATTGTAAGAAAACTGTGGGAACATATCAGATGCAATAAAAAAAGAGATAATTAAATTTCTAAGGACACTTGATATGAACAGAACCAGTAAGTTTAGGAAATGAGATTCTTAATTACCAGGAGAAAAGAAAGATACAAATATCATTGGTGAAGGATGTTCAGAAAGATTGAAGAAAATGTGGATTTATTAATGAAGATATAGGAGATAGAAAAGTTTTCAGGAAGAAAGTTGCTGAGTTGAAGGATCTGTCTGAAGAGATAAAAATAACAATAAGAATATTTTCAGAAGAAGAACATGCTAGAACGAGTCAGAAAATGAAGAAACCACTAGCATAAGCAGGAAAAAAACTTGAGAAATTGTACGAAGTTGCGTTACTGTAGCAGTGACCCCATACATGGTTGAATCAAGTAATAAAAAATGTAAGAGCTGTATTACAGTAGAGTCCTGCAAACTTGACACTCGATAACTTTGCAGTTTGGATTACTCGGCAAGAAACAGACAATTTTTTGGCAAGAAATGAGGTAAACTATTTTGTTGTAATTTATTGACACAATTTTGTTTCATAGAAGAGTAACTATATCCATATTAACATACTTTACAGTGATTTTTAAAGGTGTTTGTTATATTTGATGCCAATAAACACATGTTTAAATTTTTCAGTAACAGTTTTAATTCTAAGCCCTTATTCGCAATAACTCAGTATTTTGGAAACTCAGAGCTCTTTTGGTCTATATTAGTCCAATTTTGCAGGACTCTACTGTAATATCTAACGATACCCAGTTGTAAGGAGAAATCTTTATTATTCGATGGTCTTTGCCCTTGCTTTGAAATCTATACTTTACCACTGCCCAGTTGGGACAAGTGTATCCCAGTTTCCAGATATACCCTTCCACGTAAACATTTGCATATCGTGACACTGTCTTACCCATTCTCTTTGTATAGTTGATTTGCTCTTCTTCCTCTACTATCTCTCTTATTTTCTGCTTGACTTCAGGATCAGACACTACTACGTACGTCCACGGTTCAGTGTGTGCACCACTTGGAGCTGTGCCTGTGAAAATATAACAATTATTTAAATTTATGTACTGGTAACCAAATGGTTTAAAATTATGTCCTTACAATCCACTGTCAATTCTTCACCGACATTAATGTTTGCCAATTCCAGATGAGCTAGAAACTTGAAATTGGGCACACTTATAGCTTTTAGCCTGTAACCAATAGGAAAATTCCAAAAAGTTCAATTTTTTTAATTTTTACCCCTAAAAACTTTCAAAGGGATGGACACCTTGTAAGTCTCTGCCCAGTTCTCATGACAACAATATTGTTTGCAGTGTTCCCATAGGACTTTGGAAGTTACAATACATTGGGCTTTGACAAAAACATGCTTGCGACAGAAATAATTTCCGTAAACTCAGCAAGATGGCCAAGATGGTAATTTCTTGGACTCGCATTCGGTAGGTTCCAAGTTCAAATCCGATATCCAGCCAATTTGACATGGGTTTCTTCATGGTTTCCTCAGTCATAAAGGCAAATGCCGAATTGGATATTTACTTTTCATGAATCATCTTCGCTATTTCATTCTATATCATATCCATTTAAATTAATATCAGTTGAAATTTACTCCATAAAATACACCATTAAGTTTACCCATTTCTAGATGAGCTAGAAACCCGAGATTTGGCAGGCTTATACCTTTTAGCTTGTAACTGATGGCAAAATTAAAACAAGTTCAAATCTTTATTTTTATTACCCTAAAAAATCCTAAAGTCTTTCTGCACTTTTTTAGGTTTGATGTGGCTAATCAGTGACAGGGTACAAGGCAGTCAAAATACATGGACTCTTATCTCCGACATGGTGTCATTTCAGTACACCTGAGGAAGGCCTAAGGGAAAGGCTGAAACGTGTTGTCTTGTGAAGTTGTATTGGATCCACTGTAAGTAATCACTATTTCATTATTATTATAGTGTCATTTCATAAAGAACTTTTACCAAGAACCTCAGCGAGGTTAGAAAAAGTCATCCATAAACACCGTAATATTAGGAATAACCATCTTTTAAACTTATCATCTATTAGCTTGACAAAATAAAACTGATTACATACTTTAACCTTTACAATGTTGAATAAACTACTGTATGAGTCTCATTATGTTTCACTAAATAGATTTTAAAGTGTTTTATATTACCGGCTTTCCAAACATCCTTTTTATAATATATGATTTGAGGTTTTCCTGGTGAAGCATATGAAAGAAGGCTTCTCTGGTTGACAGCCAGGTTTGAAGATAGATTTCCTCTGACGTTTCAAAGGCAAGACACTTCTCATCTAGTCTTCCACACGACTCTTCTCGCCAGTATCCCTAAGGATGGAGGCAGCGTTTACCTTTAAAACGTCGGAGGAAATCGATCTTCAAACCTGGCTGTCAACCCGAGAAGCCTTCTTCATCCTTTTTATAATATGAATGACTTTATTGAACTACCCGTAATAGATATGGCATTCTGATGTTTTCTGTTTTTTATTTGTATATATTGTTTATTTATTACTTACTTGTAGTTTGTGTTAGTGTTGGGTTATACTTAGTCTTTTACATCATTCACGTTGCTCTTGACATAAATGTAAATAAATAAAATAAAATCAGGTGACCCCTTCCCATTCATATTTTGCTTAGTGACAATTTCTTAGAAATTTCATGTGCACTTTTCAACAATGGGACAATTTATTGTCATCTGCTATGATGATAGCATACATATTTAAAATGTTGTGATGCTGTGTAAGTGGAATCATAATCACTATGACATGATGTAGTATTTACTAATGTGTTTTTTATTGTACCTGCAGCCCTGATAATGTTGCGGATCACATCAGCTGGGACAGCCTCTCTGCTGAAAAAGCGCACAGTCCGGCGTGCACTCATGAAGGAGTAGAACTCTTCTGAACGCCTGATGGTCTCTTCCATGGGAAGTTTGTTGAAGTCCAATGGGATGTGCTGCAAGTCCCATGGTAGTGCACTCGACAAATCAGGATTTTGGCCTTCTTCATCAAATTCCTCTTCTTCTGCTACTTCAGCAACTGCAATGGTAAGCAAGCATATCCTGCTATTAATTCAGATGTACATTGAAACCTCTGTATAACGATATTTGTGAGCTCCAGCAGATTGTATTATTATATGAGGATTATTTTGTTGAGGGGTTGTAATTTACCCCATTGTAGAAAGACTACATGCACAAAACTGTGTAATATAGACCTATAGGATAATTCATGGAATGGACGTGTGAAGAAGTAGAATGCTAATTTTATTATCTAACTTAACTGATTTCTGTTGAATTGTAACCATAGCCATGTGTCAGAAATTTCAAACTCATATTTTTTGGGAAGAGGGAAGAAAAAGACAAGCAAATTCAATACACATCTAAGGCAAAACTAAAACAGTTGCTCCTTATGGTGTTTGAATTGCACATTATGTACATGTTGAAGTAACAATGTAACTCACAGTACTTTTTGCACACATAAGGGATAATTTTAGCCTCAGTGATCCTATTCTTCACTCCTCATGAACCTTTCTTTTGTGGAATTTCTAAGATATGTAACAGATATCAGGCACCCAGGAAAAAAATATTGCTGGCTGGGAAAGATACTGATCTGATACCAGCTACCATCCATAGTGCTAAGCTATTGGTTTTGCAGTAACAATTCAGTCTCCAAATATCGTTATAAAAGGTTGTTTATAAAACAAAAGCTTCATCGTTATAGTGAGTTACATTTAACATTATTAAGATAGGAAATTCACTGGCACCAAACAAAAATATTGCTATTTGTGGGTTTATTGTTTTAACAATCTTCGTTATATAGAAGTTTGACTGTATAGGAAATTTAACGATTTAGTGACATTAGTAACTATACAAAGTAAATTTAGACTATTTTTTTCAAATATTAGGCTAAAGGAAAATGTAATTTGCTAAGAGTGGTATATAGCATAGGACAATTTCCATGGGACAGGTAGATACTTTTGGGTTGTCAAGAGCTGAAACAAATTCATAATCTCGAACCATTGTTTCGATGACCGTCAAGATAGTCCTGAATGAGTGGCAGTTGACATTTATGCCAAATTTGTTAAAATTGATCAGATATCTTACACTATATAGAAATGTATGGTATATTATAGCAGTAATTACAATTTTGAAAACTCTTACACCTTTATTTCATAATTTATACATAGGAGTCCCACAGATTACAACTCATGGTATATGTTTCATATTCGTTACTTAGTTAGGGATATGATATAGAATGAAATACCGAGGATGATTCATGGTATGAAAATATCCAATTTGGCATTTACCTTTATGACTAGGAAAGCCATGAAAAAACCCATGTCGAATTGGCTGACTATGGGATTTGAACCTGTGATCTCCTGAATGCGAGGTTTACGAAAATTATTTCTATCACTAGCATGTCTAGTGATTGGTGAAAGCCCAGTGTATTGCAACTTCCAAAGCCCTGTCATGAGAACTGGGCAGAGACTTTAAAGGGTGTTCATCCTTTTGAAGGTATTTAGGGGTAAACATTTAAAAAATTGAACTTTTGGAATTTTCCCATCGGTTACAGGCATATTGTTACTATGGCAACATATCAAGTGCAAACATTCCAATAAACCATGGTGTGAAATTTTCGTTTGCCAGAATGCCATTAGGGACCTGGATTCTTAGGGAAGCGAAAAAAAAAAAGTCAATTTTGAAAAACCAGCTTTTATTATTTAGTTTCTGCAACAAAATTCAAATGTAATAGTAGATAATGCCATGGGCACTCATTTCTGACATGAACAACTTGACTGAATATTTGTATTTATTCAGAAGCATTCAGAAATATTAGGAATTTATTGTTATAGCTTTCATTTTTCACATAAGTTTGATTGGTTTTGGTTCTCTGTGTTTTAGTCAATTGTTGAACTAGCTCATCCTAGTAACAAACAGTGTCATTTGTGTTTGGCCATTGTTTGTTATAGCCCAAAAAGCTTTCAGTCGACAAAATACTTTCAAAATATTTCATTGTTTTAACAAATTACTACAAATTAGTTGGTGCCATTACTTACTTATTTACTTATTTATTCAATGGAAATAGGCAATTACTCAGCAAACTAAAGGAATATTATCTATTTTATGGAACCTGAAGGTTCATTGCCGTGCTTACCTGAGCCCACCATTTAACCCTATTCTGTGCTAAGTCCATTCAACCATCCCTCGCAAATCCTACTTCCCTAACATCTATCCTAAAATTGCCCTCCCACCTACGTCTAGGTCTTCAAAGTGGTCTTTTCCCTTCAGGTCTAACAATTTCTTTTGAGATATGCCTTTTCTCCCCCATGTGCGCAACATGTCCAGCCCAGTTCATCCTCCATGATTTAATTACCCTTACTATGTCTGGTGAAGAGTACAGTTTATGAAGCTCGTTGTTATGCAATTTTTCTCTAGTCCTCATTTTCATCTCTCTTAGGCCCATATATTTTCATAAGCACCCTGTTTTCGAATTCTCAAAAAATACAAACTAATATTTTGTATTTTTATTAGGGGGATAGATGAGTACAGTGTGTTTTTATTAATTATTTATTTATTCATTTACTTAATTTTGCTTATTAAAAGGGATACGTTTCTACTGTAATATTTTATATAAAGAACAAAATAGTTATTTCTAATTCCCAATAAACAAATTGTTTTCATTAATAATGACTGATGTATGACTGAACAATGGTTGATCATGAATTCACATGGTGGCAAAAAAACAAAGCTGTATTTTATCTTCCGTTCGAACTATCGTTATTAAGAACTATTTTGTCGGCTTTCACTTCTTTTGATCTCAAAATCGTTCATGTACAGTCAACCCTTGATATAATGCCATCATCATTTTTCTAACATTTAGTGGCACTAAAACGAAATTTCATCATTATTGTACACTTCTTTCAGTGGATAGTTGCCCTTATGACATCACACAATCTCTTTCGAGTGCTAGACACAATGTTTGCATGAACATCTGCTATTTCACCTTGTCTTCTGACCTGTGAATAACCATGTTGCTGCTTAAAAACGTGCCAACCAACCATTGCTGTACTGGAATTAGTTTATTCCCAATTTGTCACCAAACACTTTTGCTTGTCCAATAATCGATTCATCAGTCACTGTTCCATGATTTGCATTAAGTTGGCTGTTCCAGAGAGTTAAAGCATCTTCCAATTCTTCATGTTTTTGTGGTCTAAGTCATGTTGCAGAAACAGAAGAATGTTTTAACCATTTTTCTCTCTCACTCACATCTCCAACTAACAGTTTTCCTCCACAATAAGGGAAAATATGATGCAATAGCCTGCTGGCTAGACTTTGGAAATCTTTCACTGTATTCAGAAACTTCTCGTTTCTCTTGAAGTGTAAAAATAGCTCTCTTCATTTTAACAATCTTACGAGTAACTATAGTGTAGTGTTTAACAGCTGAATGGTCCCTGGACTAAAAGAAGTAAAAGTTTGGAAGGGCTCATTGTATGAAGGACTCTTTCTACATACTCCTCACGTAGGCCGTCTGTCCAACTTTTTAACATAGCTTCCTCATTCCACCACACTACATTTACAGTTAGTAGCAGGGGAACACTCATTTCTTGGAAATACTGTACAGTATGTTTCTTAAATAATCTTCCTAACATTCATGCCAGTTTTAAAAGAATTCAGAATCTCATAAAATTCACTGCAAGGTACATTTTGTAAAAAAATTTTCTTACATTCACTGGCACTAAATGAATTGGCACAGTAATGAGGTTTCTTATGTATTTTATATGGTAGAAGATCCGTTCACTTGAATTTTTTGGCACTGTAAAGAGGGGCATTATATCGAGGATTGACTATTTTCAGAGCATCTGATGTTTAACTGTCCATTGCTATGGTAACCGAGAAATTTTTGATATCACGTAAGGACATGCAGAAAGCCATCAGAAAACATCCAACACGGTTTGTTTTTTTATCTTCTTGAAGCAAAGTCTTTTTCTTTTTTCAAAGCTGTTTGATCAAATAACTTTGTCAGTGGAATACCAGCCTATAAGCAGTAGTAGAAGTGATGACTGCTGCCTTCATGTTAAATGAAGTATACGGGAGACCCAACGTGGTTCGGATTCCACGTTAAGCTGTAGATCCCTGCTACTGTAAGAAGACCTTCAGTAGTAATCAAACCATAAAGTTGTATCTTCATTATCCTCTAGAGGTCTGGGTAATCACCACCCCTTCGATCATTCGTAAAATGGCTACGGTTCTCCAAGCATGCCTAAATGTGGGGAAATACACAGGCAGTAGGCCTAGGAATAGGAGGAAGAAAGAAGTCACATTTCCTGTATTACATTTATCAGAGAATTCAAGGCAAAGTTACCGAATTTTCGACTAAGAGAATATGATAGTTCTGAAGCTTGGTGTGTTTTGGATCAGGCTGTAGCGCTCCCCTATAGGACTGGGAGTTGATTAATATGAGAAGCCGTTCCAGTATTACGCAAGGTCGCGGCTGACACAACTCCCATGAGCTCAGGTACCATCGATCCTTCTTGAAGACTATTTGCGTAGTAAAATAGCTCCGCAGGGTATTGACTACTTCCTTAATCCTTGGACAATCCGTGTTTTTATTTAAAAAAAAGTCCCTCTATTAAAAAAAAATCCCTTTAGGCAAGCCTACAGGCTGAGGTAGATTTCTAAGTGCTTTTGGTTTAATTTACTGTCGCTGCGTAGCACTCTTCTTCTTTAGCCTTGGCATGACAAACCCGCAATAATAACAGCAAAAAAAGGAAAGATCACTTTTTCAAACGATCAAATCTCGCCTTATATGAGAACAATCAAGAAACTAGTTATTGATTTGTAGAGTACTCATCAAGAGATTTTCAACGATACCCCACAAGACGTAGTTTCAAAAATTTCGAATTTCTATCCCCTCACCCCCACCCCCACTCGTACCCCCAAAAATTCCCGAATTGTTGGTGTCACTGTGAACTCCATAGGGAGTACTCTAATTTATTCAAACAAAGTTTCCCTCTATACTTCATAGGGGCCGAGATATAAATGTTTTAAAATTTCAACCCCCTCCCCCGACCACCCCCTTAGGAAAATTTTGCTCATTAACGAACTTGTCCGAACTATTGGGCCTAGAAATAACATAATAAAATTTGGTTCAAATATCTTCAAAATTACGGCCGCTAGCGTGTAAAGATATAAATATCACAACATTTTTTTTTGAACGGGCGGTGGTTTCGTACTTAGGGAAGCATGAAACGTAAAGATATGAAATAATTTTTCGAAAATCATGACAGGGTATCGATCGCAATAGGTAGATTTTTCTTCGAAATCTACCTAAAAATTGCCGAAATGACAAAGCATACAATTGCAGATTTAGAATAGTCTACTCGTGCTATTTTGAATAACTAAGTAATTAAAACATCAATAAAATTACATTTTTTTTAAATGAGATGAATAGAACTCTAAATTCATCTTTGAATGGGAAGATTAACACAAGTTAGTCGTAGGGCCTATGGCAAATATAATCCGAAAATTCAGCTCAAATTCTAAGCGAGAAACTCGATCAATAAAATAACATGGACAAACGATATCATCAGGTCAACAGCTATTTATTATTTTATTGCTAGGCATTTCGATGCATCTGCATCATTTTCAGGACATCCTGTATCATAGATGTAGGCTACGTATATTAATACTTATAAATTTAAAGTGGCAGCGTCTTGCAGTCTTGTCATAATGATAAAATAGTTAAAAGCCATCATCCGTTATATACACAAATACATTAATCTTCCTTATCTTCTAGCTTCTTCTCTGTATTAAACGTTTGACCCAAAACCAGAAGAAGATAGGACGATGTTTGACACAACGAGAGAGCCGGCTCGTCCATATAGGCGAACTAGGCAGCTGCCTAGGGTGTGAAATTTTTAGAAACAT
The DNA here is from genome assembly GCA_964059195.1 of Ectobius pallidus. Lineage (NCBI taxonomy): Eukaryota > Metazoa > Arthropoda > Insecta > Blattodea > Ectobiidae > Ectobius > Ectobius pallidus. The sequence continues at coordinate 185,500,430 of CAXKWD010000001.1, forward strand.
TTAGGGGCGGCAAAATTTAGATTAACAACATGAAATTTATTTTTTGTTTAATTCCAGTAGGCCTACTATTTAAAGTCTGGCCGTTCTAAGAAGGGAACCTGAAGTAAACAAAAACAAGTAGGTCTACATTTGCCTCACTCTAGCACATTACTCGTATGACTTAAGAGTGAGACAGACACGCTGGTTTTTGTTTACTTCAGATTTCCTTCTTAGCTTGTCTCAGATAATAGCTATGTTATAATGTCTTCATAAACACCAGCCTTTCTCAAATACGTCAATTCAAATACATTTTATTTAAACACTTAATAGTACCAGCCTAGAGAACGTGAATTTCTATGTTTAATCAAATAAAAAAAAAAAAAAATTGGAATGAATGAGTTGGCAATTTAGGGAGGCGCCGAAATTGCTTGTCGTCTAGGGCGCCAACATACACAGAGCCGACCCTGGTCACAACGTTGATTACGCCAGACAAAGCAAGAAGATAGCATGATTAGGTAAGGTGACCAGATTTCTGGGAATCGAAGCTGGGACCAATTGAATAGCTTTCTGCTTTCCATGTACATAGTACAAGAAGATGCCTGAAAATGATGCAGACGCATCGAAAGGCATAGGAAATAAAATAATAAGTAGTTGTTGAGCTGATGGTATCATTTGTCCATTTTATTTACCTTATTTAGACAATGACAAATTATTGCACTACCGTGTATTTATTTTGCCACAATGTAAAGATTATCCAGACATGCATTGCAACAAAGGCTTTGCAGGTTGATAGTACAAGATTTACAAGTAGACATCTGCTTGGGAAAATTGGCCTTATTAACTAATGATGACGTATGCAGTCTCGTTATGAAGCCGGTAATGAAGTTTATGTCTCTTGTTGGCAGCTGACGAGCGCCAATTAGTTTGTCCACTGTTCTTCCATTCTTGTTGAAAAAGTTATCAAACAGATAAGTTATAGTTTTCTTATATTTTCATTAAACTTAACAAAATGCTCCTTTTTATGACTGTTTAACTCATATGTCCATAAGTTCGATTGGGACCAATAACATATAAGAATGGATTAAAATCTGCCAATCGCAGACAGTGGCGTAACTTTAAGCAACTGGGCCCCCAGAAAAAAATACTTTGGGGTCCCAATTACTTTTTAATAGACACAGAAAAAAGACATTCTTATTCAATACATGTTCCTAAAGTTCCTAACAAATATTTGATAGTACTTACATTTTATCCTCCCAACCACTGTATTTATATTTTTTCTTTAAGTCATAGATTTACAATTCAATAAAATAAAAATTAAATGACACGTATTTCTTTTCAGAAATATTGCAAAGAGGAATGTCTCATAACTTTTACTACTGTTTTTAAAATATGACCTACATGTAGGTGGGAAGACAATATTACATAGATTTAAGGGAAGTAGGATTTTCAAGTGATGGTTGGATGGAGTTAGCACAGAATAAGGTTGAATGGTGGGCTCAGGTAAGCGCGGCAATGAACCTACGGGTTCCATAAAATAAATAATATTCCTTTAGCTTGCTGAGGAATTGTCTATTGCCATTGAGTAAGTAAGTTTTAAAACATATTTCTTAAAAGGTCCGGCGGCGCTCGGGTTTTCTATTTTGATATTCGAATTAACTTATCAGGAACTTTTGATTTTCAAACTCTAGGTCCTTAAATAGGTATTTAGAATTTAAACTGTGGAAGAACGACTTATCACATTCAAAGTATTTCCTCAGAAAGCGCTTAATATAGCTTTTTTTATGACTCATGGAGGATGTAGAATTTTGCACCCCATTGATTCTACACACCATTCCTGGTAGGGGTTCAAATAAGAAGAAACAATTTCCGGTAACAGAAAATTGTATTGTCTTTATGGAATATTTTATTTCTCACTCTCATGTTACCATACAACCGCTTCTCTAATTTGTCAAAGTCCCGTATAATTTACTTCCAAAGCTAGCTGTGACCACTGCCAACAATACACTGTTGTCATGACAACTGTACCGTACATGAAATTTGATAATTCTGTGTAAAAAGGTATTTCGTATCCTCAAAAACATTTGATTTTTGGCATTTAAAATCAACATTTTTTCAAAATCCTTTCTTTGTCTGCACTTACATTACGAAACGAAGGTACGGGCAAAATTCCAGGTCTCTACCTATTGTAAGTTAGGCTCTACATTGATTCTCTGTCAGTCATTAAGTCAGTCAGTCAGGCAGGACAAAGCCTCATATATAGAGAAGAAGATTGATTGTACTACGAAGGAAAAGGGTTGGCTCATAATTAGATTATATGGGTTCGAAGTATTTTGTTTAATGACTCATGAACGAAAAAAATGTGTGATATGTTGATCACATGACTGTCTACATTATGTCATACTGTAATATCGCCTTCCTGCTAGGCTGGGTCTTTTCTGGTTTACAATGAGGCATTAGAGATATCATTTCTACAGGAAATTGCTCAAAATGCGTCACAAAATACGTCAGCTATTGCAGCATTGCATCAAGTCTTTTCCTTTCACAGTTAAACGTAATTCTTCGTTCATTAGAAGTTGTCAGTTTTCAACCAATGCACTAAGGCTATTAACACTTGAAACAAGTCAAATAGATCAAAAACATAATCAAACATAGACTGATTTGGCTCGTTTAACGATTCACTTTTCGTACTTTTTCTCTGTACTCATAAAGTTTCTCAAAACGGCCTGGATGGAGCGATGGTAAAGCACTGGTTTTTTATTATCTATTTAAGAAAGATAATAGTGATGCAGTGCTTAGGCCTATGTTATAACTGGAGCCCGGATTTTTAGGCTTTTATAAAAGGTATTTTAGCCTTTTAATTTTCGTGGAATTTAGGCTTTAAACAAATGATTTTAGCGTCTTAATAAAACATGTAATGAACACTAATATTAACACCGAAAATTCTATTATAATTTTGACCCAGTTATTCTAGTTTTTTTTTTTTTTACAGAATAAACAAGTAACTGTTCCTCGAAAAATAGCATAAACAATCGAGATATTTTCCGTTTAATGATACAATTATTCAATACACCACTCAGTTCACTTCCGATCAACAAAAATAAGTAGACTCAAGTGTCACAAATTTGTTACTTCTCTGTCGTTGGTCGCAACTTGAAGGTTGAAACGACAATGGTTTGTTGCAGATTTCAAAGTATTTGCAGACGGCTCAAGTTTCATTTCCTGCGACGGCGAGGCGGAACATTTTCGACTTACAAAGACAAGCGACAGAGCGACATATACACTGTTAATTTCAGTGTGTTGTATAAATTTATTTTTATTATGCATTTTCTTAAAATGCACAAATAGACATATTTATTTTCCTTTGCATTAATAGGAAAATCTATTTAAAAATCGTGTTTTTCTCCAAAAGTCTTCTATAGCCCCTAGTTTTTTTTTATCAGAAGTCCTCTTTAGCCCCTAGTTTTTTTTATCAGAAGTCCTCTTTAGCCCCTAGTTTTTTTTAGCAGAAGTCCTCTTTAGCCCCTAGTTTTTCAGCAGAGGTCCTTCTTAGCCCCTTTTAGGCCCTTCAGTCCGATTTAGCCCTTTTTAGGTTCTATAAGATTCATATATTCGGAAACAACATTTTTGGAGTTAATACCTTTTCCCTGTAAGCCCACGATATCGTCGTATAATACGGTTTATAGTAGTGCATGTTTGAATTTTTTTGTTTTGCAGTAAGATCGATGTGTATGCCGTAAAGGGACATTATTATATTGTAGTGACTAATCGAAATCTATTAGTGGAATAAGTGCGGTTAATAGCCGTCTTTAGAGGTAAAGACTATATAGGGTAGAGAATTCAAGTCTGCCAGCATTGATTGTGAAAGGAATATTTGCATTGCGCAATATTCTGCTCTGTTACATGTAAGAGAGTGTAACTGCAATTTATTTGCAATGATGTCTTCGGTTAGACTCGAATGCATTCTTAAAGGCTAGAAAAATAAATGAAAATTGCTTATTTAAGTAGTAAATAAGAACATAACAGCTTTTGAAAGTAACTGGTTTTCTGCCATAAAACTGTGACAGAACCAGTTAGTTTTTGTTATCAGTGAAAATTGCTTATTTTTTTTTAATAAGTAAGAACGTAATAGCTTTTGAAAGTAACTGTTTTCAGCTCTAGTAAGTAAGTAAGTAAGTATGTTTATTATGAGAAATTTAGGAATAACTAAATCGCAAGGAAGCCGGGACTGCCAAATCAAATCAGCATTTAATTCATGAAACATGGCATTAATGGCAATTTATAAATGTTTAAGTAAACTACCAGAAGCCAAGATCAAATTTTTAAACAGACTTTATAAAGCAATGGTAGAATCCAGGGTATTATGTGGAATACAGGCATGTAGGGCAAAATTGGTGTTAAAAGTAGATACTGCAAAAAGTTGCTACATATATACCAAGGAACTCAGCCAACGTGACTGCCAGATACGAAACGGGTACAGATACCATTATGGGTCTGATTATGGGAAGATTAGTTAGAAATAGACTACGACAAAAAAAAAAAGTACAATGGAACGTGCATAATAGGCCTAATTTAGTCAGAGTAGGCTATTCATGGTACAGTAAATGAATAGTAGAAGACAGAAATGGGATTTTAAGCTAAAAAATAGATTATAAAATATGATTAGGGTGGATATGGGAAACCATATTCATTACACTATTTATAAAATAATTAGTAGACGAAACAAATATAAGAAGGCGATTTGTTGTTTGTTATGGATATTATCCCTGCATTTGTCGCGGTTTGCCGGAATTTTGTCCCGCAGAAGTTATTTTACATGCCTGTAAATCTACATATATCTACATATAAATCTAGATATATGATGTCGACCACGGGATGGAACCAAAGAACTAGGAATAGAAGCCAATGTCTTATTAACTTCTCCACCCAGGCCAACCTCAACCGATTCCAAAACAATTATTTTCACCTGTTATGAACAAAATTAGTAGGCCTATTTCTGTATAGTACTATTGAGAAATACGCGGGCGATTCAGAAAGTATTTGCCCCTATTTTTTACTAGCCAAAATAAGGTACATACAGGTAATTACAGATATACATACTATTCTACAGACCTTACACTATTTTTCCATATAGTTCCTACACTGGATCAGACGTTTGTCCCATTGCAGCACTAAATTTGAGATGCCCCTGTCGTAGAATTTGTCCGGCTGACTGCAGAACCACCGCCTGACTGTTGTCTTGGCTTCATTGTTGCACTGGAAAATTGTGGGCTGCATTTCCCTGTGGATTTCGAAAGTACCGAGGGATTCTCATGTGGACAACATGGTTATGCTCCACGACAATGCAAGGCCAAATGTGGCAATCAGAACCGCCGACATGCTCCGGTCATTTCACTGGGAGAGTCTGCACCACCCACCATAAAAGTCCGAACCTCACACCTGGTGAATACCACGTGTTCGGTCTGCTGAAGAAGTTCCTGGCAGGTCACGATTCGTATATCTGAATTTTTAATGCTACTAATGCGGCATGATCGATTTTTGAAAGTAACTGATATTTTGAGATAGGCCTAGTAATTAAGAAGTTAGCCTAACTGTATAAAATTATTTACTTTCTTTAAGTAAATAAACATAATTGATTTTTAAGCGCTGCCTATTTTCAACTAGTAACTAAGTCTAAGAGCGGAAGGAAATAAAAAAACGTTCTGAAGAATTATACACGTGTGACTCACCAACATCCTTTGAGGATTAAGCCATTTGTCTGACCATATGAGTGGAACGGAAAAATGCGCCATATGTCTCACACTGCACGCGGAGACAAAACCTAAGTGTCAAGTATTGAAGAATACGTCCTTATTGGATACGAACGAAATTTTATTGACTGTAAAGCAAATTCATCGCCCACTAAACAAGTTGAAAACCGAAAAAAACAAAGTTTATTGTTCAAGACACCATCCAATTAAGCTATTATAGCGGCGGCCTTTGGTTTTAGGGTTTAGAATGCAATACACCCTCTACAGTCCGGAAATAAAAATGACAGTTTTTTATATTTTTGTGCTTAATGAGTTTCTATGGGTCAAAATATGACAAATTCATAAAAATGGAGTGGAGGCTTTTGGGGGTATAAAATGAAATCTACACAGCTATAAATTTTATTTGTGGATTCATGTGTATTATTAATTAGGTGTTTTAGGGGTGATATGTATGATACATTGGGTCATTGCTATTTTAAGTTTTTACCGTTTTTACTGTTTTTTGTAATTTAACCATAGATACATAGCAGACAGACAGAAAAAAATATGAGCATGCAGTGGAAAATGTATTAAAATATTTCTTGTGATGGAATAGTTATTAATTATGTAAGATATAGCCTATATTTCTTTTTAAATAGTAGTTCTAGTTACTTTTGAAATTTGTATTTGTTCTGTTTTATTTTACTTGTATTTATATTTGTATAAAAATAAAGTTAACAGATAAAGTTAACAAATAAAGTAAACAACAAATAGGCCTAAAGTAATTGGAATATGATGCCTCCGGCCCTCATTACTTTGACCCATTTATAGAGCGAAACAAAATTAGAATCCTGAGGTATCAAATAAGATATACGGGGTCTGAGGTGGATACAAAACAAATTTTCAGAACGAATTCCAAAGAAATTTGACTGGTGTCACCAATACAGAGCTGGAATCCAGAGTCCTTGGCACCAGTACTGGACGGAATTAATGAATAAAACAAAACGAGAGCCAAGCATTTCGCTACTTTCTCTCTCGTGTCGGTGGGCGGCCTTGGATTGAAACAAGTAGGCGATGGTAACCTGCTTGTATATTATTTCTGTTATATCTCAAGCATCAGCTGACCCCGAAATTTATTTTTGGGAGGCTTTGTTTATCAAAATGACGCAAATTTGATTTGCAGATGTTAACCCATGAAAATGGAACGAGGCGAAGATTTATAACTAGAGGTGACTGATATATATCTGTTTAACTTATGAACAGTAATAGACTTGGCCAGAGTATAAAATACAAACATATAAATTTGCATCCGTTTCATTTTGGCTTTCTTTGTTGGATCGGATGTTTGTAATTTTATGTACAGACCGTCTATAGCCTCTAACTGTATTTGTATTTGAATAATAGTTTGGAGTTAATTAATTAACGATACTCTTGCAGTATTTAACCTTTGAAGACTTAATACGTCCTACAGGAGACAATAAAAAAAAAAGCGCGTGGAACGCCACGCGACAGAAAAAAACTTTATTTTATTTTTTCAATTTTTGATTATTGGATTTTTTCAATTTTGCATTATTGGACTTTTTAATATTGGGTTTTTGGACTTTTGGATGTTATAATTTTTAATTTTTTTTTTTTTTTTAATTTTGGAAATTTGTATTTTTTAATTTTGGATTTGCGCGGTAATGAACCTCCGGGTTCCATAAAATAGATAATATACCTTTAGATTGCTTAGGAATTGTCTATTGCCATTGAGAAAGTAAGGTCTGAAAAATTTCCTTTGATTACTCCTAATCTTTGAGTTGATTGTTTTCTGTGCAGTCCTCACCGAAACAAGTCGGTTTTAGTGTGACTGATTATGACTGATTTCGTGACGGTTTTAGTGTGACTGATTTCCCCGATTTACCCTCTACCGCCACTAAAGAAGTTTTACTTCAAAAAAGATAAAGCGATCCCTGTACAAGCCATGGAGGCCCAGAGAGTTCCAAGAGTTTGAGGCTCCCAGCTTTTAGACATTCGGCACATGAAGGTGGTAAGGTTGTCAGCCTTACGCGCCGACCGCCTTTACCCCCAGGATTGCTCCTGGTACTCATTTCTGTTGGAATCTGAGTCGACCCCAGGGCCGCAGTGCCACCAGAAGGATTAGGTCAATTGAAAAATCTCAACGACCTCATCGGGAATCGAACCCGCGACCTTCCGGTTTGTAGCGCAGCTCCTCAATCACTACGCTACGGCGTATCCCCACAGGATACATTACTTTACCTTAATTTTTAGTAAAATAAAATCAGCTAAACTGATGTAACAAGACCATTTCGACAAAATTAATTTTACTTCAAAAGAGATTAATAAAAATTTGTTTAATTAAACCTATTGATTACCCATCAAAACTATTATGTGTCGAATTCAATGTTATGAAAATCGAACAGCTGTATAAGTTAAAATTATTAATATATTAACATAAAAACAGATCTAAATTTATTTCCTATAGTCATTGTCAAAATACAAGAAGTAACGCCATCTTTCGTTTGCTGAATCAAAAAGTAAGACGACCAACTGATTTGCATTTGTTAAATTCTTTCTAATGTATTACCATAAAATAACCACTAAATTGGGCTTTACTCCGGTGCCGTCAATCGATTTGGTCCAATATCAATACGCATCTTAACTTATTGCCGTAAAATAAGCACTAAATTGGGCTTTACTCCGGTACCGGTCAATCGATTTGGTCCAATATCAATAGGCTTCTTCCCATGGACGTTATAAATGCGTATACCAAGTTTCATGAAAATCCGATAAAGCGTATTTGGGTTTATCACGCGTACAGATACACGGACAGACAGAAGGACAGACATTTTCCCTTCCCCATATAATCTTATAAAGTAGCATTCTGGCACTAAATAACTGAATAACGAGTGTTCGGAATTTTGGATGCAACATTGTAATGTGAAAGATGCAAAGCTAGTGCAGACTTTTATCGAAAATGGTGCTAAAACATGCAAATTTCAAATGGAAAAGACAGTAACTTATAAAGAGTATACCAGATTCAGTAATACCACAGTATACGTATAATACAGTGATTGCACATAAAATGCACTCGTGCATTGATAAGTTCACATTACTTCAAAACAAGTGCTACATTAAATCATTGAAAAAATTATTTTAAAATAATTTGGATTGTATATTCAATCGGTTACCAATTAAATATCTGAAGGTAGAGAAAGAACACTCCACGTCAACAAATACAAGTGGTGCGTATCGGTTTTGAAACAGTTACCCAAATTGTTATTTGTTGCAACCTCTTCCACAACAGGGTTATTCACTAAGCTCTGCTCCAACTCCGGATTTCCAATGCCCTCCAACTCTTCCTTATTATTCATCCTTCTTGGGACGCTGCTTCTGAAATCTCTTTTTGGGAACTGTTGGGAAAGATATCATGTATATCTGCAATAGTTTCTGTTTAAATACCCTGTATTTGCCTATCTTTAAAGCTTATTTCATTTTTAATTAATATGAGGGCTACTTTTTTACAACCTCCGATGGGGCATAAAATGAAAACCACAGTGAAAATCCAAACTGTTTTATTTGGATCATTTGGATATACCTTTTAGCTACTTCTCTACATAGTCGCGCTCCGATTGAGACATTTGTCGAAGCGTGGTGCAACTTTCAAATACCCTCTTCATAGAAGCTTGCCGCCAGCGAATTGAGAAGGGTCTTCACGGCATTTTGAAGTGTTTTGAAATTCATTGTTGGTGTGGAAGCCAGATCTTGGACTTGTTCGGGAAATTTGTGTGCATTCATTGTTTGGATTGTTTTTTTAATTCTGGATTGTCGTAACGAATCCACGTTTCATTCCCTGTCACGATGGATTACAAAAACTCGTTCCCGTGCCGAGTGACTCTCATCTTATTCGGCAGCTGAATAAAGATCTGGGAGGGCAGAGCTTCCACACAAACGAAGAATTTCAAAATATCGTGAAGACCCTTTTCAATACGCTGGCGGCAAGCTTCTATGAACAGGGTATTTGAAAGTTGCACCATGCTTCGTTAAATGTCTCAATCGGAGCGCGACTATGCAGAGAAGTAGCTAGAAGGTGTATCTAAATATTCCAAATAAAACAATTTTGATTTTCATTGTGGTTTTCATTTTATGCCCCATCGGAGGTTGAAAAAAATAGCCCTCGTAATATCATGGCAAAGGCTCCAAAAAAGAAAAGGAAAGTGGTCTTATTCTGAATAGATGAAAAAAACTGGCTAAGCAATCAATTTGGTTTCAAAAATAATTTAAGTACAGAAGATGCCATCGTCCAAGTTACATCCAAAGTCATGAATAATTTACATACTGGGCATAAATGTTTAGGAATATTTCTTGATTTAAAAAAGGCATTTGACACTGTTAATCGTGATATATTATTGGAAAAGCTAAAGTGCTATGGCAGAAGAGGAAAGGCATTAGAACTGTTTCGGTCTTACTTAAGTGATAGAGTTCAAATAGTTATCCATAATAAGATATAAAATGCTTTGTCCAAACTTTCCACTAAAACTCAATTAAAACCCTATATACAATTTATATTAAAACACTATTCACTTAGTGGTAACAACTTTTAAAAAATGGTTAAAAACCTTTCACTGACGTTTCAGCCTGGAGGTAACAGGCTGAAACGTCAGTGAAAGGTTTTTAACCATTTTTTAAAAGTTTTTACCACTAAGTGAATAGTGTTTTAATATAAATTTTATATAGGGTTTTAATTCAAATAGTTAATTTACAGAACTATTATAGTGATAATAGAGAACTTATTATAGGAATATTACAAGGTACTGTGTTAGGTCCAATTCTGTTTCTACTATACATTAACAAATTAATGACACTTGATTTGTCAAATTTCAATTGCAGTTTTTATGCATATTATGCTGGTGACACGGTAGCAATAATTAGTGGTAAAAATTGGAATGAAACACAAGAAAATGCCAATCAAGCCTTAAAAATAATTTAAAAATGGTTAGATTCAAACTTATTATCTTTGAATATCTCAAAAACAACTTTTATAAGCTTTTCTCTATATTCAGTAGTAATCGCCAAACCCAACCCAGCTTCAAATATAAAATTGCATGAATATTCGCACACTTTATCTTGAGCCAAACACTCCATAATGCTGAAAACCGTCCATATAAAGAAGGCCTCGCTCGAAAAAATTAAGATCGCGACCCGTCCCCAGTATTGCCATACCCAAAAACTTCCCATTGAAGCATTCTTGAGCTACCGTCAATTTTTTTTATTTGTTTACATCATATTATTCTGAAAATGACAGAATAAATCCAGAGATATTAGAAGAACAGTTGTGGAAATGGTCGATATAAGTGACAACGAAGTTAAAAATAAAGAATCTTTAAACCAAGAAGTATCGGAAATCAGCGAAATAATAAACCAAATAAATGAAATGGAATGAACATCAATTTAATGTGTTTTAAGCTGAATCTGTCGTTGGAGAAAAGAACAAGTCAAGTTTTATTATTTCGTTGTTTTAATTGTGTTGTATTAATTACCTACAAACTTTCGCGAAAGGTATTTAGTTAAATTAGGCTACATCAATTCAGGCATGTGGAAGTGCGTATTAAAGTAGGCCTACATGTATAATGCTACGACTTTTTAACGATTTTCTATATTCTGAAGACCGGGAGAGAAATTGTCTAAATAGGCCTAAATATATTACTTTATTCATTTCTCCAGCGATATATTCTACTATAATATCTGAATCAATATAAAATCTTTAGTTTGTTAGCGAGAGTTGAAAGTGCTACAAATTACAGTTAGTTCCATTGTGTACCAGCATAAAACTACACACGTTATATTTTCTAGTAATTGGCAACCCTTCAGAAACAACGCCAATTTCAACTCACCGCCTTCTTCAATAGTCAGTCTCTTATACTGCATGCAATATCAGCTCCCCTCACCCCCGCATTTTTTCGGCTCAAGATAAAGTGTGAGCATAATAATTGCCCTTGTTTAAAATAATCTTCTGAAGTTAAATACTCAAATGGGATAAGCATATTGCATTTATCACAAATAAAATACGCAAGACTATTTACAAATTTGTTATCCTTCGAAATGTACTTCCAATTTCTACATTACGGTCAATATATCTAGCACTAGTTGAATCGTTAATCCAATACGAAATTATTGGCTGAGGTAGCGTTTCTAAGACCATTTCGACAAAATTAATTTTACTTCAAAAGAGATTAATAAAAATTTGTTTAATTAAACCTATTGATTACCCATCAAAACTATTATGTGTCGAATTCAATGTTATGAAAATCGAACAGCTGTAAAAGTTAAAATTATTAATATATTAACATAAAAACAGATCTAAATTTATTTCCTATAGTCATTGTCAAAATACAAGAAGTAACGCCATCTTTCGTTTTGCTGAATCAAAAATATATTAACAAAAAAACAGATCTAAATTTATTTCCTATAGTCATTGTCAAAATACAAGAAGTAACGCCATCTTTCGTTTTGCTGAATCAAAAAGTAAGACGACCAAGGGGCAATTACATGGTAAAAACTATGGTTTGAAATTGTATAACAATTTTATTGCTGAGTTCCCTGAATATGTAAATTACAATTTTAAACATTTAAAGAGGAAAATAAAAAAATAATTATATAATATTAATAGCACAATTTTAATTTTGTTTGATCTTTCAATGTTTTCAGTCCAAATTATTATATTTTTTGTTGTTGTAAATGCTATTTTAAACCACTGGGTAATGCTGAAAAAATATTTTTATATACATTGTACTCATAAATTTAGCATTTTTTGTTTGTAGTATACTGTGCATTGATATGTAATTATATTTATATTATTCTACTATACCCCTAAACACGAGCTTTGCTCATATAGGGGTATGTTTAGTTTTATTTGTTTTTACTTGTATTAAATGTGTAATAATAATAATAATAATAATAATAATAATAATAATAATAATAATAATAATGTAAGTACGTAATGATAATAAAAATGTTTAAAATGTTTCATTGGTAAAAAAAAATCATTTCACGTTTGCTGTGCAGCGAATCAATAGGTTAGACTTTATTATGTTAGGAAACTTCTCATTTTCTTCGCTCTTGATTGGCCATCCCCACCTATATTCTGACCAATAGTAGCTTGTTTTCACATACAATTGACAGAATATATAGACCATCAACCTCCAGCTATGTTCACTCAAGTTCCGACCATAGTTTTCAACGGTTTTCCCTGGTTGTTAGGTGAATATTGGGATTATAAAGGGCCATAGGCACCGAAAATCCCATTATTCTTGGCCTGCATGGTTCGAGCCCTATACGAAAAACCTTTAGCGTAAAGCACATTTAAGTTAGAGGGTAGGAACCCGTTATAATTTCCAGCAATGCATTTCGTATGCAGGTATGGAACGGAGTCGAATTTGGAGCATTGGCCGCAATGTTAGCTTATTTGGTTTGGTCTGGCTTTGCTCACTTCTTCCCAGAAGATGGTAGCAGGTGAAAACTAGGACAGCTTGAACCTTTTTATCCGGTTGGAATCCCAAGAAGTCTTGATGTCAAACCAAAGCCAGTTTTGGAGAAAATAGCGGAAACTTTTTTTTTTCATTATATATATATGAGCAATGCTGTTCATAGGCAACAGACATATGGATAAAATATTAAAAAATGAAACAAGAAAATATCAGAATATTGTTTTAATGCTTAGATTGTGATATCGAATTTCAGGATCGAACAAAATAAATACTTCTTTTACCTATAAGAATAATATAGTTAAGTAGGAAAATTAACAATAGTCCAGTCATTTGGTAGTTTTACCTGGAAAGTTTTCCGGGAGTTTTGAAAATTTGTGATTTAATAGATTTCGACGTGCTCTTTTCGAATTTTCACTTTGCTACCTCGTATCTTTGCCGCTCGCGCCGCCATATTGGAAAAATGGCGCCCAAAAACAGTTTTTTCACAATATCTCCTTTCCGACTCATTTTACGATGAAAATAGTTATGTAATAAATGAAACTAGAGAACATTTCCTATAATTTATGTAGTAACGATTTTTTTTGTAAAATGAATAGTTTCAGCGTACGAGCGTCGCAAAGTCTACTCCGACACGCGTTTTGGCCAAAGCCACGGAAGATGCGGATACGCCACTACCTGCATCATTTTGCGGTAAAGCATTTAATGAGCGATTTTAACTAAATAAGGTCTCCTGATTTAAAAAATGTCATTATTTTTGTTGTTTCACATCTAGTTTTCGTGTTTGCTGTTATGGCGGACGCAATTTTAAGGTCTGCGTAGACTTTTTTGGGGGCTTATAGTAGCTAAACGGTAAGTCGTATAAAAAAAACCTGTTGCAGAAGCAGTAACGGATTTTGAGAGATCTACAAGTTTGGTCTATTTGACGTACCTTCATCGGTTATCCCTTAGATTGAGTTAGATTTTTTTATTTTAAATAAATTCTGTATATTTTTCTCACATTATGTAATATTGTCATTACATACCATTATGTAATGGTATGAAAGATAGAATCATACAATTTGGTAGGAATTTGGGCACATACAACAGTCCTAAGCGTGCTAAATTTGGTGTTTCTAGCTGCCCCAAAAGTATAGAAAAACTTGCTGGATAGCCGTGACATCATTCACATCTACGACAGTCTAATCTTCCACTTATTAACATTGATGTTTATTCACTTCCAGATGAGCTAGAAACTTGAGATTTGGCAAACTTATAGATTTTAGATTTATTAAAATACATGTTCAAAATCGTTCAGCTCGATCAATCTAATAAGATAATTAAGATACCATTTGCTTAACTAAAATATATTTTATAGATATTAGCTTATAACCAATGTAAAAATTCCCAAAAGTTCAAATCTTTAATATTTCCCCCTCCAAACAAACTTCGATTTTTTCGTCACTGATCATTTGTACGGCATCAGATGATTTGGCAAAAATAAATTTATTTGGCCTGCACTCACAAAATATACTGGAATACATACGTATTGGACTGTTTGAAAATACTATTTGATTTTTCCCCGAAAAATATTATCAAAATTATCCTTATTTTTAAGTATTTTTTATCCTGTAAGCTAGTCTAAGCAATAACTTATATCTCTCGTTGTGAAGTACTTGTTGCAAGAAAACATAACGTGTTACGTAGAAACGGTCAACGGATTCATGTTCAGTGACCCAAAATTGGATAAGATCACCTATCACACCACTTACCGCAAAGGAAAAAGTTTCCAAATTCAGCATCAAAGCTGCATACAGTTATTTTATTATACAAAATGTCAAAATAATATTTTTAACAAATGTCAATTAACCAGATGTGATAGAGAAAAACGAAATGCATTTTCGAATTTAGCACAGCGAATTTAATCAAACACACCTATTTTCGTTTTTACCGCAGAAATTTTCGTCTTTTTTCTAGGCTGATATAATCAATATGGCAATCAGCATTTCATCTACATTTGATTCCGTAATAGTTGTCAGCGAAGATGTAGATCTTATTCTTTTGATGGCTCTATCTACGCGTTCAAACATAGCCTATATGATCTCAAACCAAGAATAGGAAAAATTTCGCAACGAATATATTCAACTCCATACCACTGCTAAACCTGGTGATAGGTTTGGAACGAATGTTGTCGTGCTACTGCTTCCGTCGGTGGCAGCGATGCAATATTAAATTAATTTTCATATGCTGATTTTGTGAAGCATGTATATCTATAGTTGTTTAACGACACACTTTTCACTGCACTGTAACCATACAATGCAAGGAGGAAGCTTCAGCAATGATCTTTGGATCTGCATTTTGGTTCTTGAATACCTGGACAAGCTCGGTTAATTCTGTTTTTTTAATAAATTAGCACATTTTATTTTTCTTTGTTTAAAGAGTGCTGATGTTGTATCACAGCCACTGAAGGCGTGCAGAAATAATATTATGTTTTCTGCGGCTGTTTTATTTTTGTTGAATATATTTGTTGGGAAATTTTTCCTTTTCCTGGTTTGAGAAAAAAAATATATATGCCTATATAATTATAATATGTGTGTGTGTGTCTCTGAACGCGTAGATAGAGCCGTCAAAAGAATAAGATCTAAATCTTTACGGAATCAAATGTAGATGAAGTGTTGATTGTTATTAGCGTATCCGCATCTTCCGTGGCTTTGTCCAAAACGCGTGTCGGAGTAGACTTTACGGCGCTCGTACGCTGAAACTATCCATTTTACAAAAAAATCGTTACGACATAAATTATAGGAAATGTTCTCTAGTTTAATTTATTACATAACTATTTTCATCGTAAAATGAGTCGTAAAGGAGATATTGTGAAAAAACTGTTTTTGCGCGCCATTTTTCCAATATGGCGGCCCGAGCGGCAAAGATACGAGGTAGCAAAGTGAAAATTCGAAAAGAGCACGTCGAAATCTATAAAATCACCAATTTTCAAAACTCCCGGAAAACTTTCCAGGTAACCCCCTTTTTTAGCACCAAATGACTGGACTACAACGGGAACGAAGTTTTCAGGAACCAGTGAGCATGAGAAAGTGTATAGGGTTGGTGTAATATAACTTCGACGATTTAACTGTTAATTTGTTTATAAAAGCGTAACTATGATGTCTGATACCATGTTATAAGATGTTTCAAAAATATTCATCCAATTTCAGAGTAGGCTACTACATTTTAAGAAATCAAACAACATTGATTACATTTTGCAAGACATTTGCATGTATCAATTTCTTGATGTACGATTGTTAGATATCATGGCTACGTATTTTCTATCTTCGTTTCTCCCCTATAAACTGTGACGGGGCTATAACAATTTGAAATCGGTTGAATCTTTTAGAAACACAGTGTTTTTCTACGCGAAATATATATTTCGAAACATTTAACTACTAGCCTATTACTTAATCCTTAATAACCTCTTACACTTACATTTTTATTACATAAACTACTAAGTAAAGAATTATTTATCTATTTGCTGTTTTCAGTAAAATTTACGATTTACAGTAGGCCTAACTGTAAAATAAGGCATTGGCTGCGTACATTCACACACTTGTGATATAAGATTCGAAACAGATGACAATAGAATTAAAGCTAACTAAAACGTTTCCATTATTACAATCATGTTTTGTTTCAACATGGGCCAAATTCAAGTGCTATTCCAACGAGAAAATGTTGAACAATAAGAATCTTCCCTGGAAAACTTATAAGATTTCAACTATATTGGATTATATTTTTCCTTATTACTAGGGACCGGATTTTTAGGTTTTTAAAAACACTGTTTTAGGTTTTTCATTAGGTGAAATAGTTTTTTTTAGGTTTTTTCCCCCAAAATATCGTTTTCGGGTAGAATAATAAAATTTGTTTAATGAATTTGAATGTGCTACCCACTGCCGTAATAACCTCGATTACATTTGTTTCGCATAATTAACACGTCTTCTTAAAATTCACAATGTGATCACTAGGGTTAGGATTTTTAGGTGCGCACCTTTTCTCGTAGGGTAAATTAAAGCTCTTCGGAAAGATACCACAGTGTGAGATTTTATCTATAGTCGAGAATGGAGACATTTTTGTAGCACCTTTTTCCCCTTTTTTGGTACCTTTTACCCCTTTTTTCTCAACAGTGCCCATAATCCCCTTTCTTCCCCTTTTTCATATACTGTAGCTTATCAATATTCTTCTAGAGTGCATTTTATCAATGTAAAGCGTTATGAATGACTTGTGAGTTTCATTCCATTTTACTTCCAGTAAAAGCGGGACTGAAAGCACACCTGCAACAACAGAAAATGATACGTGTGTGCGTGCAAACCCTCTTTCTCTCACTTTGCCGAAACAAATAGCTCCCTACAATGGAAATGCATATTTCATTCCATCAACAATAATATTGTGTGTGCGCGCAAATCCTCTTTCACTTTGCCGAAACAAATAGCTTGCTACAATGGAAATGCGTATTTCATTCCACCAAATTATAATTTATTATAAAAAAAATATTGTGTATACACAAATCCTCTTTCTCTCACTTCCATCTTCTTGACTTCACCAGTCAGTAGTCTGTTGATCGTGAGTGCAAATCTGTGATTAAATGAGTGTATTTTTGCCATGCCTAAGGTGTCCAGAGCCTGGTTATTTTCTCTGTCTCAGGAATTCAAACAAGATTCTGTAGAAACAGATGGAACTGTAATACGGTGTAGCATTTGCGATTCAGGAATTTTGTTAGATGAAAAACACCAGCGAGACCGCATCAAACAACACATTTCCACTTCTAAGCATCAAAAGAACAAGACACTTCAAGTAAATAAATCACGACAACCTTTATTACGGAATGCGATTGAACAGTGTTCATAGAAAACTCAAAATTTGAAGAAATTCAACATTGATTTATGTGCTGCTCTTACACAAGCGGGAATTCCACTCAATAAGGTAAACCATCCGACTTTCAAAGGATTCCTTGAAAAATACACAAAGATGTCAGTGCCTGATGAGAGTACTATAAGAAGAAACTACATGGAGCCTGTTTACCAAGAAACCATAAAAACCATCAAATAGAAAGTGACTGATTGTGATGTGGGAATCATATTGGATGAAACTACAGACTCAATGGAACGATATGTTTTGAATATTTTAGTTTTTCCCCTATCAGGGGAGAACGTTAAGCCCATGTTGTTTAAAATGTACGAACTGGAGAAAGCCAACGCCAGTACAATAATGCAATCAATCATGGACTTCTGTCAAAACCTGTGGCCAAGTGGCATCGCATTTGAAAAACTTCTTCTGGTGGTTATAGACCAGGCTCCATACATGGTTTCAGCAATTAACCAATTAAAACCTTTGTTCCCTAAGTTAAAGCATGTGACATGCCTAGTCCATGCCCTTCACAGGGTTTGCGAATCCATAAGGAATGAATACGACATTGCAAATGAATACATCTCTGCCCAGAAGAAGATTCTACAGAAAACTCCGAGTCGTGTTGTTGCCTACAAGGAAATCACTGGCCTCCCCCTTCCAAAATTCCCGGTCATTACTCGCTGGGGATCATGGATTCAGTGTGCTGTTATGTTGTGTGAGAATTTTGACAAGATTAAGGATTTTGTGCTTTCATTGGATCCAGCAGACGCAGGTGCGTTTTCCAAGGCCCAACAACTTCTGCTACCGGAAAAAAATACAGAATTTGGAGACAGAACTATGTTGTGTCCATGGTTACAAGTACTTGACTGCAGCTATCAAACAATTGGAAGAACAAGGTCTCGAAAAGGAAAAACAAAGGGATATTTTCACTTCAGTGAGGGACCAGTTAGAGGGCTTTGCTAAAGACAAACTTGAGTCTAGTCTTCTGAAAAATCCGGATGTTGAGGAATTTGCCACATGTGTAGAGTTGCCATTCCGAGTGAATACAAAGTTTGCCCCACTGGTTTCTGTGGATGTCGGAAGAAGCTTTAGCATGTACAAAGACATTCTATGTCCTAATAGAAACAGGCTTATTTTTAAAAATGTAGAGATGCTCAATGTCTTGAAATACAACAGCTCCCTGTATTTTACTGTTTCTGGTGAGTGATGATTTGATGTGTTTTTTCGCAACTCAATAACTGTTAATAGAAGATAGATTTTTTTTAATTACTTGAGTAAAATAGCACCTTTTTTTGTCCCCCTTTTTACCTTATTTTAGCACCTTTTCCCTTCCTTTTTTCATATAAAATTTGCACCTAAAAATCCTAACCCTGGTGATCACTAAGTATGAATAACAGGGAAGTAATAAATGTGAACAAGGGCTTTAAAACACAGAAATCTATATCCTTGTTCATACACGGCAACAATGGTTGTTCGTACGAATATTTTAAAGGGAATACGCCGGTACTCTTACACTTCCTCTCTAGATACTGTCCATCCTAGACGACAATAGGTTGAACGAAACGCTGGTGGTATTAATTTCAACCCGACAAAAATTATTGTCTCTCCGCAAAATATCGTTTTCTCAACTGACAAACAAAAAAGACAAAAAAAAGAGCCTAAATTATATATTTTAGGTTTTATATCCCGTTTAGGTGTATTTAGGATTTTATAAACCATTTAGGTATTTTTAGGTGCCATAGAATTAATGTGAGTGAATCCTATGGACGTGATTCGAAAAAGTGTATGAGCGCTTTTTGTTTTGGAAGTAAGGAAAAAAATAGGTAAAAACCTAAGAATCCGGTCCCTACTTATTACATACAACAAGGCATACCTTGAAAACTTGCATATTTATTGCTCTTCAAGTCTTTATAATTCAGTTGGTTTGTATAAAGTGAAAATCAATGCAGAAGAGAAAATAAATTAGGTTGAAAAGTCCAATAAATCACAGTGCTCATTGCTTTTGAATGATGCAGTAAACTGATTCTCTTATTGCCATATGCCTGTAAATTCGATCGGGAAAGGCTCGTGACTGACGCATATTAAAGCATTTGTTTCGTGACAGAAAGTTACAGAAATTCGATGCCGTACACATGATAAGCTGGAACGGAATGGGCAGAGGATATGTAGTCAATTAATAAAATTGCTTTTAACATTACTTAGGATAGTTTAAAATACATTGACATTGTGTTTACCTGTCACTTGGATGAATTTGTGATGCTAATTGGACCATTTATAATAATAATAATAATAAAATAATAACAATAACGATAACAAAACAATAATGATAATGATAATAATAATAACAATAATGATAATAATACTGATAATAATAATATAATAATAAATCAAATAAACTAATAGAAAAAATAGCAGAGAAATGATATTAATGAAATCAGTCGGCATGTGACTGTTTTATGACAATAATTAAAGAAATTATTGAGTTCTAGACCATAGTCTCTTGACAAAGTTTAGCCTAATCAGCGTATTAAGTTCTGTCATTCGATTCAATAACGTTTTTTGTCTATTGAAAACCATGCGATTGCTAATCGGCCAAAATTAAGAAATTGTTGAGTTTTAGATGTTTCTTGAGAAGGTTTGAGCATCATATTCAGTTCTATTGATTTATTTATTATTTATTCCCCAAATACAATATTCTCTTACACCTATTACACCAGTTTTATAAAATGGAGTTACAACACTATGGCATTACAACACTAAGACTAATATTACAACACTATTATTAGATATTTAATGTAATACTAAAAATATTTAAACAAAAAACAGAAAAAAAAAGAAACAAGAAACACATCCAATATAAAAAATTACACAATGAACATGAACATGAATAATAGTCCTATAATAGTTTTGGATTGATGCTATAAAAAAACTTGCTACTTAAAAAGCGTATTCGAGTTATCGCGCGTACAGACAAGAGGTCAAAGAGAGGGACTGACAGACATTCTTCCCGTTCACCATGCAATCTTAGAAAGTATCATTCTGGCACTTAATAAGAACTCATACCAAGCAATGAAGAAGCAAGCTTAATTTACAAGGCAGCACAAATATAAAGATGCATGAAGAATATTATTTGGCGTAACAGATGTTTGACAGTAGCAAGTAACTTACAGTAAAACAATAAAAAAACAGCAGTTAGACCAATTTTGGCATATGCATCCGAAACCAGAGCTAATATAGCAAAACGTAAGCAGTGGGAAATAAAAATTAGGGACAGGGTCAAATTCCGCATTTACAAGGGCAAGATCCGCATGAAAGATCGTCTTAACAATAAAACCAGATAAATTCCGCAGGAACAAAACTTCAATGTCAAAACCCATAGAAAATGTTAAAACAGGAAAGTGAAAGAGGCACCAGTTTCTCACTTTATCCAGGCTTAAGACTGGCCGATTTTACAAGAAATCAGGTGTGGTTAAAAATTGTCTCTCTTTTCATTTTTGGGCGTCAGATGTGATTAAAAAGGGTCTTTGTCCAACTTGAAGATTTGCTGATTAACAAGATTTAAGTGTGGTTGAAATTGTGTCTCCATTTCTGAGCCTCGATGGTAGTAAAAGCTCAATAATAATTTTCTTGACTTAAAATACATATTTACAAGAAGCAAATTTGACGAGTGCTACACATCGCTTTACCAAGTCCTATAATAAATGCTGTCGCTTCAATGTAACTTTGGAGTATCTGTAGGGGTTTTTAACCTCATTCATACTGAAGATTATTAGATAGGTCTCAATTTCAAATTTTTTCAGTGTGTGTATAAAAAGGTTAAAATTTGGGTGTGTATTATAAAAAAACTGCTTTTAACTGCTTTAGATTAAACAAAATGGCCAACTTTGACCCAAATAACACAAACCACCATATGCGGAAATTATAGTGGCACAAGAAATACAAGATAACATCTTGTGCGTTATTTACCTATGTGTATAGACGAGCCCAAAATGTTTGTGCGGAATTTTTCTTGCCCAAAAATTATAAGGTTTATTCAAAGCGCTATTTAACATGATACTTAGGCTAATATAGGAATTAAGGGAATAACAAAATTTAAGATATCAATTTTATTGAAAAGAACATAATATTAGAAGGAATGAAGAAAAAGTAAGCCATCCAAAGATGAGGAGAGAGAGAGAGAGAGAGAGAAAGAGAAAGTGTAAGTGTGTATGTGTGTGCTTCCACATCTATGACGACGACGATTGAACGGGGAAGCAAAGAGAATACGGTATAATTGAAGAAGAAAGGGAAGAAGTTGTTTTATTACCACTGTGTAGAAATGTGAAATATCTTTATATATCTCAAAGGTACAAAATTACATATATTTTGCTATGTTTGACTCCAGAAAATGGGTAATTTGAACGTGTGCAAGGTTGTATTCTAGCATGCAAACATCTTTAAATTATGTCATATGGATATTCAACCTCGCCAAGTATGTAATTATTACGCTTTTGATTTCCTCTGTGTCCAACAGTACGAACTCTAATTGTAATGTTTTTATAATTCCTTCCCTGTATTGCACTGAAGTCTTCAACTTCTATTCAGGCGGATTGTAGAGTAAATGACTGCGTTAATGGTGCTAAATTGTATAGGTGCTCATATCTTAATCGATCTTTTCGATCGATATTTTCAGAATAGCTCCTGAGGCTAGAGGCTGAGTCGACCGCAGGGTCTTAGAAGAATTTTTTTAGTTAAATGGCATTATCATTTTCGTGTTCTTGTTCTAATTGGTAATTAGTAGATTAATTAATGTTTTCCAAAACCACTGGGTTAAAGTTATTTAAAACATTCTAGGAATAGCCTTTTAAAATGTTGCCTATACTGTTAATATTATCTGATAAAAGGCTCATTAAATTTAATTTAACATAGGATAAAATAATCTTATAACCAGGGCCCGGATTCTAATGACATTTCATCTTTTTATTGAAGCTGCATAGATATTGCCAACTTGTTGATAAATCCTAATCGTGACCTCTAGGTTATAGAAATGCATTTTTATTAGGTCATTTTTTGTCATTTTATGCAATTTTATATTTTTAGGCCATTTATTTCAATATTAGGTCATTATTTTGTCATTTTCGTGTCATTTCATTCCTTATTTAGTCATTTTCATGCATTTACATTGAGTATATTAACTTCTTGTCGTCTTTTTTCCCATAGGGTAATGTTTAAATAAATTACTAGGTTAGTATAATGCAACATTTTTTGTAGGATCTATTTTAAAAACTATTTTCTTACTTTTCTTCTCAAATGCTCCAATCAAGAACAAAGAACAAAGTTTTTAGACGTACATCATCCTTTCTGCGTTTACCGTTTTTACAATGATGTACAAATTAGTTTATATCTTTGTGTGTAGAGTAATACTTTTTATAAATAAAATATCAGTTTTTAGGTCATTCTTTACAATTTTTAAATCATTTTTCTTAAAATTTAGGGTCATTTTATAGGTTATTTTTGAAACAATATAAGGTCATCAGAATCCGTGCCCTGCTTATAACTATAATCCGGGTGATATTTTTCTTCATATTTTGATTTTTCTATGCATGATAAATTTATATAAAAATTCCAGGAATAAGCTTTAAAACTATGAAAATATTATAGAAGAAAAATTCCCATGACACTGGGATTTGAATCCAGGACATTTGGCTACCCGTGCCAATGCTCTACCAACTGAGCTATGCCAGAGTTCACAGCACCAGATGGAACCTCTTTCCTAAGACTGATTACCCTTAATGGTCTACCTCACTGACAAGCTATGTCATATGCAGTACTGTGAGGCACACTAATTAGTGATTTTTGTGACCGGGCTTCTACTGCTATTGTACAGTAACATTCAAGATGGATATAATATGCATTCATGAACCACAGATTATTGTCTCTCTTTGACATTACATGATAGTATATTATAGGAGAAAAATTCCTCTGACACTATAATATTCTGATGTAATGTCCAACTGAGACAATCTGTGGTTCATGAATGCATATATATCCATTTTAAAACAATGCCTATATTGTTAATAATTTATACTAAAAGGTTCATTAAAAACCATTAATTCAACATAGGTTAAAATAATATTTTATTTATATTCCGGTAGATATTTTTCTTCATATTTTAATTTTTCAATTCATGTACCTGGGTATTTAGATATTTAGCATTTCAGCGCGTAACTTTTATACTGGCAAAGAAGATAACAAAAATACTCGACAAGCTATGCCACACTGATAGGCGGTATTTATGTCAAGTCATTAAGAAGCGTTAAAGCTCCCTTTCTCTTATCTAAGTGAAACTGATAACAAAGTTACAATATTGTTGGGTCATTACCTTGATCAGGCGTCCTGTAATTCCTGTTGTTGTGGTTCCTACCCTTCTCAGGGTTCCAGTTGACAGCGCTGTGGTAGAGGAAACGGGCGCCCAAGTAACAAATGATCCCGGTGATGATGAAGGGCCAGTATTCTTGCACGAAGGGCATATATGGCAGCATGTCTAATATGCTTATTCCTTGCTCCTGAGAGCTGTAGGGACAGGTGTCCATTCACACCACAAGAAAACCACTCTCACTAACACTGCCGCTGCTGTCCGCGGCTCAACTCGCACTGACAGAATGGCCTCGCGTCTACTCTCACCCACTAGTAGTAGTATAGGCTGTTCCGTAAGTGCGCCGATCGAACGGCTGTCATGCCACCACTGGTAGTCATACACGTGTTGTGTGTTTCTACTGACGTCCGAGCTGCAGGTTGCGTCAAAATATGTGAGCTGGTCGAACGAATGTCCTTTCTCCTATAATGATGTCACAGGTTGATTCTGAACTTGTTTCCCAATACAATAGGTTTTCTCACGCGTTAACTCTGCCAATACCAAGCCATGTTTTGTTACGTACTTTACCAAAGGACTCTGGGGCTCTCAAATACAGGGTGTTAATGAATAACACCGAATTATTTCACCTGTGTCTTGAGGGGACACAGACAAGCAACTTATAATAGGAGACTTTTGCTCTCTGGATTCAGTTTTTCCCGTTACAGCATAAAATCTCCCAGGGCATGGCCCCCACTAACTTCTAACATTTGATAAAAATGCAAAACAAAGGAACTTCGTTGTTAACACTAGTTATGAATAAAAAAAAACTAATGCAGTGGCATTGAAATTATTTTGTAAATTCTGCAGATTATGGAAACTCTAAATTATGATATAGCTGTTGATGAATGATTAAGAATCAGGCTTGTATCGATCACTAAGAAGGCCTGTAGTCAATTTAATGAACATTTTAACCCTATTTCGCTTCATTATTGACTTATGAGTACTAAATTGTAATGACTTTAATGCCCTGTAGCATACACATTTTACGTCATAGACCGAAAATCTAATAAAAGTTGCTTGTCTATGTCCCCTCTACACACAGGTAAAATATTTCGGTGCTATTCATTAACACTCTGTATATCATTACTAAGGCCCGGAAGTTAATGCTCTTTCAGAAGACGAAATATGCATGGAAATATGCTCTGAAATTTTTAAATTATACTCCGGAACCAATTAAATATACTCTATCATTTAAGTAATTTTAACACTTGACGTTCTCTCGTTAGCTGAATTACTGTACATTATAAATGACAAAAATAGTAGAAGTTGTATAAACTACATTACTAAACTTTTTTAAACGAGGTCAATTCAACAAATTTTAGTAATACTGTAATATGATACAATATAATATTGTAAACTTGGGTACTACATCCAATATTGAAATAATTTTTATTACTCAGAAAAGAATATTGAGGATGATTTTTAATCTACTGCCTAGAGAATCTTTAAAGTCAATTTTTAGTAAATATAAGATTTTAACAGTGACCAGTGCCACCATATACAAGGCATCTTATGTTCCATGAAAGAACACTAGTAATTTTAAATCACACAGGGATTTATTATGAAACAAGAAAACGAAATTGATTTGTATGTTGAGAATTACAGCACAACCAAGTATACTAATTCACCTGTATGTCTAAATCAGTAAGGCAGTCAACAAACTTCCGAATGACATCCTAGTAGCTCTTAGTATTAGCACCCCATGTGTAAAATTTAAAAAAAAAAAAATAGTAAGAGCTATTCCGAGAAAATCGCGACAACCGAAATTTTCTTCATATTGAGTCCCCTTAAAAATAAGAGTAAGTCGTCTATTTTTGTACGATTTTCCATTCTGGAGCTAGGCTGTTCACAGACACACACACAAACATGTTTCCTAAAATAGTATTTTTTGGATTCAGAGGACCTCAAAACGCGCATTTATGTTAAAAACCCATCTTCGAATTTGGGGGTCGAAAACAATACTTACTCTTCCTCATGGTGCCTACGGTAATGGCAGAGGAAGTAAAAATACTACAGTATATTCCCATTCTTGAAATTTATGTTATTTTCATATTTCACTTTTGATGATATACGATTGCAATAAAAACTCAAGACGAAAAATAATTTCGTTACCCTTTACAGAGCTGAAATTATATTCTAATATAAGCAATCATCAAGTGAAAACATCAGCGAGTTTTATTTTTGAAAGTGTTCAGGAAAATTTCAGTAGAACAATTGATTTCCATGGATGGCACCAGTAAACAAGAACAAACATCCTCACATTTAACATAAAACATTACTTTATTAATCGTGTATTTTTGCGTTTATATAATTTTTTGAGGTAAAAAATGTATACGTCAGTAGCAGTGAACAGCTAGTTTAAGTGTTTTATTTACCTTATAAGAAATAAATTCTCTGGAAGTTTAAAAAACGGGAAAAAACAATTTTCGGTCAACGGATTGATTTAAATACGTTATCTCCGAGTCGTTTGTCTACAAATGTGGAACCTTCACATCCTTCACCCCTATGGGTCTTCATGACTTCTAATAGGGCAGACTGTATCTTTTTATAATATATTTGTGACATCCTGTAGACCTGCCCCCCCTACGCCCTTTTCTTCAGATTACATGTCCCTTCACACCAGCTTGAGTTTCACACTCCTGGCCTAGAGGATCATCAATATGAATAAGATAAAATAACACATAGATCAGACGTTCGAATATCAGACTTATTTATCAGGGGACTGTCAAAGTGTGAACGTACCTGCACGTGACATTTTCCTAATTTATACTTTGTATTCTGGTCGATTTTCTTTGGTTCAGTTCAACATCCTGTAATTGAATTTTCTCCTCTTAAGTTCTGTTTAGTCTTCTAGAGAATCACATCTGCGTTGTTTCTAGTCGGTTTATTTCTGGCACCCTTAGGGCCCCATAAGTACCGTAGTATCTAAAAACACTTGTGAGATATGTTATACAAATTCTAACAGTTATGTTTCCTGACGCTGAACATGCTGAACGCTGTTTTATGTACGTATCCACAGAATGCAGAGTGTTAACTTCCTCCTTAAACGTATAAGATCTAGCTTATCATTCGTATTGTAGGCTAATGAGTACTCTTAAAATTACCCTGGGAACCGCAATTAATGTGGAACTGGTTTTTTGTACTTACAGTAGCGAGTTTGATCCCCATCCAGGTCGATGACATTTATATATTCATAAAAAAATGTGACAGACATGTGTAGAGTTACAGGCATATAAAAGAACTCCTTACTTACTTACTTACTTACTTACTTACTTACTTACTTACTCAATGGCAATAGGCAATTCCTAAGTAAGCTAAAGGAATATTATCTATTTTATGGAACCCGAAGGTTCATTGCTGCGCTTACCCGCCATTCAACCCTATTCTCCACCTAACTCCATCCAACCATCCCACGCAAATTCTACTTCTCTTAACTCTGTCCTATTATTCTCCTCCCATCTACGTCTAGGTCTTTCAAGAGATATTTTCCTTTCGGGTCTCCCGGTCAATATTTTTGAGATTTGTCTTTTTTCCCCCCCTTGGGCGCAACATGCCCAGCCCATTTCATCCTCCGTGATTTAATTTACCCTTACTATATCCGGTGATGAGTTCAGGTTATGAAACTCGTCGTTTTGCAGTTTTCTCCAGTCCCCATTTTCATCTCTTTTAAGCTCATACATTTTCCTAAGCATCCTGTTTTCGAAGACTAACAGGCTACGTTCTTCCGGAAGAGTAAGCGACCATGTCTCACATCCATATAATATCTAGGTTCAACCGCCAGGATAATTCTTATAAATTTTTATTTTTCGATTTCTGGATAGAAAGCTTAAAAGCAGGGGAAAAAATTCCGGCACAACGGCGACTGTACATCCCCATCGTTAAATAACCATATAATCAACCATCTTAAAATTACCGATAAATTTACGAGCGAATAATCGACATGAATATTGGTTTATTGATCTGGTTTTATAATGGTCTTATCCGAATCATTGTATATTGCAATATCTGAGAGGGGGATTTTTTTAAAACCCTTAAATAGATCATGTATCCTATGGGCATGGGCGTACGGTGAAATTTTGTTCGGGATGGGTTCAATGTAAAGTCGTCTCAGCTCCATGTCCTTGCGCACATTGTGAATTATTACTTTTTTAAATTACTGAACAGTTGTATTGCGATAATTAATACACTGTAATAAATTAATATGCAACTCAGTCTTTGAAACTGTTTTTCTTGAGATTTCTATCCATTTCTCATTTAACCTAGTGTCTATAAATAAAAACTTTCTTTCGAAAAATTATCATAATACTGTATGGTTTTTGAAGTCATCTGTAAATCCACCGGTGGAAAAACCCAATTAATGCCGATTACTTCATGATAATTTTGTGATGAGCTCGTGATGATGACTGTTGATGGATTTAGGTGGGAGTATTCGAGTTGTCGTTTGACAGATTCCAAAGGGATTTCTCTTTACTTGTAATACCTCACTGTTATTAAGCTGAAAAACTATCAACACCACGAGGTTTTGAAATTTGAATCTTAAATAAATTACGATAAATCTTAAGTAATGCTTTGATATGTACGAAATTGTAAAATATGTAACAACCTAATCAAAGTTTTTTTTTTTAAATTTCATTCCATGATTAATAATCTTCAAAATATTGCAGATATTTCGGAGGGGGTTTCAACCCCCTGAACCCCCCCTTACCGTACGCCCATGCCTATGGGCTACAGTCGTTTATCTTAAATTTGTATTAAATGGTCTGAAATGAAATTGGAAGACAAATTTAAAGTTCTATAAATTAGACAATAAGGGAGCAAGAAGCAAACAATGGGATTAGTCATTGTGTTAACTGGTTTCTTTGCAGTCCGGCACGGATTTATATATTGTGTGAGAAATCGAGTCTCGCCAACAGAATCAGTAGACGTTAATTCCTCTTTTTCCGAGATTCTGTTGTACATTTCACAACCGTATATTGCATACGATTTTTTCTACGTGAAAATTATTACGTTTCTCACAGCTGTTAAGATGCTGGTCAAGTTCCAAGGGTACAAACTTAAAAAGTTTGGATGTAGTTTTTGAATGCCCTGAGGTGCCGTAATACTAGAGCTTCTTTTGTTAGAGGCTAGATGCCACCATTTTTTGTTATCTATATATAAAAGCCAAAACCCACTCACTCACTCACTCACTGACTGATCACAGTTTCTCAAAAACCACACAGCCTAGGAACGTGAAACTTGGTACGCATATTGCTACTAGGCTCTAGATGCGCACTAAGAAAGGATTTCAAAATCTTTGGCCTATAAGGGCCAAAATAGGGTTGTAAAGTTATGAAATTAACCAAAAGGAATTCATACTGCATGTATACAATCCCCATGACAACATAATTTTTTTTAAACTACACAGGTGGCTTGGCATGACACTGGGATTTCATGTAGACCTAATAGATATAAAATTATGAGAAAGGCTATCAATAGAATTCCTATAAATTATTATTAACTATTTTTTTGACACGAAGTAAATTTAGAAGGTCCTGGGTTCTATTCTTAAGAGTTGAACTCTAGGACTGCATTGCAAAAGATAGTAAGTAAAGCGCTCCCTATTACAGGCCATGGGGGCCCAGAGGGTTCCAAGAAGTTGAGGCTCCCGGATTTTTAGACAATCGGACGTGAAGTTGGTAAGGTTGTCAGCGGTACGCACCGGCCGCCTTTACCCCCAGGTAGTTCATACAATATCAAAAGATATAATTTCCTGATTAATTTCTATTTACCATATTATCTATCTTTTACCTTAGTTTTTACCCAAACTTTTGGGGTCATTTAAGCGACCCATGTTGCCCGGGCTTTACAGGGCCGCAACCTGTCTGGAGAGGGATTATCTATGGCTCACATACATACTTTCTTGACCAGACAAGGACATGGAGGGCCTCCCGGATGAGTTATCAGCCAAATGCTGGGGCCACCTCTGAGACAACACAAACATATAGGACGAGATACATCATTCACACTCACTCTGAACAAGGCGAGGATGGGATGAGGATAATAATGGCTGCCAGATGATATCCGGAGACCACTAGGGCCTAAAGTTACCAGACATTTGTCTCACAGGTGAGGAAAAATCCCGGGAAAAGCTCTACCTAGGTAACTTGTCCCGACCAGTATTCGAATCGGAGCCCGCTGCGTGAGACGAGCGAACGCATCCCCTACGCCCAACTATTTACTGTATGTTTGCCAAAATTGAAACAGAAAGATTACATTTTTTAAGACATAATCAGAGTAAACTACGGGTGAAGGAGTAAGTTATGTGGAATATAAATACGTCCACCGTGTTGGCTGGACGGCTGATGATTTATAGAAGTACATCGCATCGACTTTAAATTGTGTTCACTTAACCTATATATACATAAATCTAACAATGCGAAGCATTGATGGGTCAGCTAGTCTCTATATATAAAAGCCAAAACCCACTGACTGACTGATCACAGTTTCTCAAAAACCATACAGCCTAGGAACGTGAAACTTGGTACACATATTGCTACTAGGCTCTAGATGCGCACTAAGAAAGGATTTCAAAATCTTTGGCCTCTAAGGGCCTATAAGGGCCAAAATAGGGTTGTAAAGTTATGATATTCACCAAAAAGAATTCATACTGCATGCATACAATCCCCATGACAACATTATTTTTTTAAACTACACAGGTGGCTTTGCATGACACTATGATTTCATGTAGACCTAATAGATATAAAATTATGAGAAAGGCTATCAATAGAATTCCTATTGATTATTATTAACTATTTTTTGACACGAAGTAAATTTAAAAGGTCCTGGGTTCTACTCTTAAGAGTTGAACTCTTTTCTTATAGCTAGCCTAGGACTGTATTGCAAAAGATAGTAAGTAATGTGTTCCCTATTACAGGCCATGGGGGCCCAGAGGGTTCCAAGAAGTGTAGGCTCCCGGATTTTTAGACACTCGGAACGTGAAGGTGGTAAGGTTGTCAGCGTTACGCACCGACCGCCTTTACCCCCAGGTAGTTCATACAGTATCAATAGATATAAATTCATGATTAATTTCTATTTTCCAAATTATCTATCTATCTGTACCTTAGTTTTTACCCCTCCCTTTTGGGGTCATTTAAGCGACCCACGTTGCCCGGCCCTTACAGGGCCGCGACCTGTCGAGAGAGGGATTATCTATGGCTCACATACATACTTTTTGACCAGACAAGGACATGGAGGGCCTCCCAGATGAGTGATCAGCCAAATGCCGGGGCCACCTCCAAGACAACACAAAGATATAGGACGAGATACAACATTCACACACTCGCTCTGAACAAGGCAAGGATGGATGAGGATGATAATGGCTGCCAGGTGATATCCGGAGACCACCAGGGCCTAAAGTTACCAGACATTTGTCTCACAGGTGAGGAAAAATCCCGGGAAAAGCTCTACCTAGGTAACCTGTCCCGACCAGTATTCGAATCGGAGCCCGCTGCGTGAGACGAGCGAATGCATCCCCTACGCCCAGCTATTTACTGTATGTTTGCCAAAATTGAAAGAGAAAGATTAAATTTTTAAGACATAATCAGAGTAAACTACGGGTGAAGGAGTAAGTTATGTGGAATATAAATACGTCCACCGTGTTGGCTGGACGGCTGATGATTTATAGAAGTACATCGAATCGACTTTAAATTGTGTTCACTTAACCTATATATACATAAATCTAACAATGCGAAGCATTGATGGGTCAGCTAGTCTCTTTTATAAGATTAGCTCTTTGGTTAATAGGCCTAGACTATAGACTTTTCGATAGCAGTAGAAAAGAAATGTACATACATTTATATTATGATGTAAATAGTAATACAACTCCAATTAGTTCTTAACAAGGTTAGCAATTGTAAATAATAATATATGGAAAACGATCTAATCGTAATAATACAATTAAGTTAGGTACATTAACATAGGTAACTTACATCACAGACAGAAACATGTAGAGTATATATTATACAAGAATGAAAATGCTAGGATAAGTATATAGCAAAACACAAAAAGTAGTTCATACAAATACTGTATCTGGTAAAGAATGCATGTAGAGTTACACTGTAACGGGACATGCTGTTTATTTGCTTAAATAAATAAAACTTAAAAAGTTAATGAATGTTTTACTCTAGATGGCGATCGATATATCGGTTACTTGACGCACTTGCAACTAGTCGTGTGTTACTTAGATGCTACGAATTAATTCGTAAGTGAATATTAAGAAATGAAATAGAAATAAAGACATAGGTAGGCCTAATATTCATATGGTGAAATTCAACTAGCAATTACTTGATTGTATTCCATGCCTGCAACAATAATTATAGCCTTTCAAATGTAAGAGGCTTTTGATGTAATGACGCACATATGTTCTACAAAGAAGGCAAACTATGGTGATAGGTTGGCTTACCGGCACTGGGTAGAGGAAGTGTGAGTTCACATCATGAGAGCACGCACGGATGGGAAATGGATGAAAAACGCCATCATGGAAATAATAGGTTTATTTACATGTTGTCATAAAAATCACGTATTTGGTATCTGCGTTAGTAGCAGAGTTAATGGAATCTGATGTGGAAAGCATTTTCTCACAGCAGGAAATCTCGCTTCCAGGAAGCTTCGTGCGCAGTCTCTTTTAAAACTATTTTAAGATGTTCTCTCCATTTACCTTGTTTGTGGTATTAAAGGGAAATAATTAAGAGGCAATTGCATTTCATGAGAATTGTCATTCATAACCAATAATGAATGGAAAGTGCATAAATGGACTGAATTATTGATTAAATTACGTTAAATATAGTTGATAAAGTAGTTTTGCTTATAAGTTAACATAATAATAAATCGTGTCTCTCTATAAAGTTTTCAGATTTTGGTAAAGATGATGCTAATGATGATGATGATCAGGGCCCGGATTCTGATGACCTAAAATTGTTTAAAAAATGACCTATAAAATGACCCTGAATTTTAAAGAAAATGACTTAATAATTACAAAGAATGACCTAAAAGCTCATATTTTATTTATAAAAATTATTATTGCGCACACAAAGGTATAGACTAATTTGTACATAATTCTAAAAACTGTAAATGTAGAAAGGATATCGTAAGTCTAGAAGCTTTGTTCTTGAATGGGACATTTGAGAAGAAAAATAAGAAAATTGTTTTTAAAGTAGATTCTACAACAATGTTGCATTATAGTAATCTAGTCATATATTTAAAGTAAATGCATAAAAATGACAAAATAAGGAAGCAAATGACACGAAAATGACAAAATAATTACCTAAAAGTGAAATAAATGCCCTAAAAATATAAAATTCCATAAAATGACAAAAAATGACCTAATAAAAATGCATTTCTATAATCTAGAGGCCATGATTAGGATTTATCTACAAGTTGGCAATGTCTAGGCAGCATCAATAAAAATATGACATGTCATTAGAATCCGGGCCCTGATGATGATATAATAATAACAACAATAATAATAATAGCCTATTATTTGCAGATATTATTTTGTAGCATTACATTTCATGATTTGTAATATGAATTTTATTTCTAGAGCTGGATTAACAAAGGATAAATTTTTAAGTGTCGCCCCCACTCATCCTCCGTTCAGTGCGTGCAATAACGTACAGACGTACAGACATAATTTCGGTACGGCTTGGTGCCATCGTTCTTTACAATACAGTAGGAGTAGGCTAATGTATTCTGACCATTGTAATTAAAAAGTGTATTGCATATTATTATTATTATTATTATTATTATTATTATTATTATTATTATTATTGCGTACCATTCTAATAATATTTGAGTAGCCTACAGAATTTTTCAAACGATTATTAATCACTATTATTGGAGAAGGATAATACTATCATAATGCTATGTATTTATGATTTAAAACTATAACATAGGCCTAATATAAAACAGAAGAATCTAGCAAGGTGGCCGAGATCGTGGCGTCTTGGACTCGCATTCGGGTTTAAACACCTTAACCTGCTAATTTGACTTTGATTTGTTTTAACGGTTTCCCCAGTCGGATAGGAAAATGTCGAATTGGATATTTACTTACCAAGACTCATCGCCGCTATTTCAAATGTACTGAATTTCTGCTTTGAATTATACTTTACGGCCGGAAAATACATTGTTTGCATGAAGTACTTATCCCTAGGACCACTAAGGTTCAATTGTCCAGAACTCAACTGTGAGCATGATTGCTAGTCTCTCATAATTACACTGAACATGAATATAAAAGAAAGAAGAAGAAAACGCAATATTATATTTATCAGACATTAAATCCTAATGACGCCTTCATTCGGAACTGAATCAAAGCCGGTGGTTTAAATTGACAGGACATTAAAACTTCTGAACTAATAAATTTCATTATAGCCGAAGAGGGCGATGAATTTATTCGAATAGATGTGTAGGCCTATTCTCCTTATACCCTCTGATATTAACAATGACACACATTGAAACACTTTAGGAGCGAACCTATAAGGCATAACTATTTATTATAGATTTTATGTACTTGACAATATATGCCTTCATGTAATCTATATCACTTTATTATTCTTAAACTTTAATTTGTACATATTGATTTTCATTGTCTGAACGTATATTCAGCTAAAGATCTGACTTTTTTGGTGTATTCAAATGTAGAAGACACTCCAAATAATAGGTTTGGAAAGCCTATAAGGCATAACTATTACTGTAGTCTTCACTACTTGACAGTATAGGCCTGCATTGTAATTTATATCAATTTATTATTCTTTGTACATTCTGATTTTATTTGTCTGAACATATTCAGTGGCCCCCAGTGAACCTCACAATTTCTCTATGTACTGTATATAGGCCTATTATTTTAATATTACTCTATGTAAAAAAAAAGCTATCAGAATAAAATTAGGTTCGCTCCTAAAGTGTTTCAGTTTGTTGTCATTGTTAATATCAGAGGGTATAAGGAGAAAAAACATTTATTCGATTAAAACTTATGATTAGGCCTATCTCAATTAGGTTGCTATGAAAAAACAATGTCCGTTTCATGCATAAGATTTTTTATCATCTTTTAAGCGTTGGGCTAACTCCTCATTATTGTTGGTTTTGAGTAAAAGTTGGAATTTAGAATTAGCGTACCGTTAAAAATATCTCATTCAATTCTGCAGAACATTGTTTAAAGACTAAGACCTCCATCTACGATTAATTACTGTCTTTTTTTAAAAATTAAATGCTTCCGTCAAGGCATATACTATTGTGTGCCAGACATAGGCGTACCGAGGGGGGGGTTTTGGGGGTTTGAACCCCCCCCCCCACCATTGATTAAAAAAAGGAAAATTGTATAATTTTTTAAAGTCTGCCCATAACTTACTTAATACAAGTATAAAGCGTGGGAAGCTTCCGGGGGAGTTCCCCGGAAGCTTAAAACTCGTTATTTTGCATCTTAATTAATAAAATTTTCCGGGGGAGAACCCCCGGACCCCCCTCTCCCTGGTGGGTATTCAATACCCCCCAGACCCCAGGGATGTTATAACCCCCCCCCATATGGTCGGCCTGGTTACGCGTATGGTGCCAGACAACCCTATACACGAAATAGAACAAAGCCTTATCAATCTGGGAAGCGTATATATTATTCATGGCCATATATTGATTTTTTGCACGAATATGGCCACTCAGACTTCTATTCACAGGTTTCCTGTATCAATAAACGTGGTATTTCATTACGTAAGGATGTACAAGGATTAAGCAAAGATAAATAAATTTATAGATGTGTCTGGAAGGAATGTTGTCACTACTATTTTTGTCTGCCATACGAACGTCATATCGTCAACTTTACTCTAGCCAAACTATTTTCTATGCGGCCTTCGTTATATAGGATCTGCACTTACGGTTGATCTGTATTACCTCTCATTAAATGTATCGGCAATTTTGTAGCCTAATATACACAGTACAACTACAACAGAGAAAGAGTAAGAACTTCAACAGAAAATGTATTGTAATAGTAAGGCAATTCTTATTAACCTTGGGTTCGATCCGGGCCCAGGTTTATGACATTTATGTGTGCGTAAATGTTCAGGTTGTAGATTT
Source organism: Ectobius pallidus (assembly GCA_964059195.1). NCBI lineage: Eukaryota > Metazoa > Arthropoda > Insecta > Blattodea > Ectobiidae > Ectobius > Ectobius pallidus. The sequence continues at coordinate 185,536,978 of CAXKWD010000001.1, forward strand.
ACAGGCAGGTAAAACAACTCCCGGACAAAATTACAGCACGTCGGCGACGGTCACAGGCTTAAGTAACCGTAAATCCCCGTGGTTAAATAACCAATAAGCCAACCAATCTACCAATATTTCTTCCTGTAAATTTCATTTTTCTCTCTTTCTTTTGTTTAATTGCTTGTTTGTATGCGCGTTTGTTTCTTTTGCAATCTCTCTTCGTTGTTTTCTTTTTACGTCTTTTTTATTTCGTTCTTTTTCTGAATTTCGTTGTTTTACTTTCTTCCTTGGAATGTTCCTTTTCTTTATCTTACGTTTTAATATAATTTCTTTCTTTTTTATCGTGTTTATTTCTCTATATTTCATTCATTTTATTTCCATTTCATTTGCATTCTAGTCAACCAAGTTCATGTTGATTTATTTTTCTGCTTTTCTTCTTGATTTTTTGTCCTCCTGTGATTCTACTTCTTCATATAACTCGCCTGTTCTTTTTTTCTCCTCCGTGCTTTGTTATCTATTTTATTCAGTTATTTAACGTGTTTTTGGGAAAGTACTGTTCTTTCCCTCCATTTCATCTTCTCTTTGTTCTTCCATAACATTTCTTCTATGATATTTCGATATTTTCTTTTCACCATTACGTTCTAACGATACTGATAATTTAAGCATAGGCCTATGTATAGATTACACGTTTAGTATGTTGTTTTCGTGAATAGAGTTTTTAGGCAGCTTGTAACTTTCTGTAGTGTTATTGAGTACGTCGCAACTTCCGCTAATGCGCATTGCCTCGTTTCATGTGGGATTATTGAGGTCATCTTGAAGTCAACTCTTGCTTTTCTCAAACACGTTAATTCTACTTCCAATTATACCAAACCACTATTATGCATTTATGTGAGGCTAATATGCTTTGATTTTTTTTACTTTCACTTACCATAACGTATCGTATGTAAGGATGGTATAGCAATTTGCTCAAAGCCATTTAGGGGAAATAACTGTTTAGGATTGCTTGACTACAAGGAAGTTTGTTTATTTTAAACCACCAGTAGGCAAATGTTTGTTTATAAAGCATTGATATGCATGGGTCATACAGCTGTAACCCAGCATTGGCACTTCGAAGCGCAAGGAGGTTTGAAAATGGTGTCAGCACCTGTTCCATGCACCAAATGGGGTATAATTTTGCACAATTCTCCTTTAGGGTAGTCTATGCTTGACTTTTTACTCTAAAATCTAAAAATGGATTTTTAAAAACCAAAATAGCTCAATCAATACTTTTGAACCGAGCGAGGTGACAGATGGTAGAATCTTGGACTCGCCTTCGGGAGGTCACTGGTTCAAATCCCATAGCCGGCCAATTTTACGTGTTTTTTTTTTATGGCTTCCCAGTCGTTAAAGGCGAACGTGGAATTTGATATTTACTTGCCATGATTCATTCCTGCTTATTTCATTCTGTATCATATTCATTAAAATTAATATCAGTTAAATTAGCAGACGCCAGCAGTAGTAGAAAACAGTTGCAAATCAATAATATCATAGCCTACTTGGTAGGCCTATACACACAGAACCTGAAATCTTGGAAGACCTAGATGCAAGTGGGAGGACAATATTAGTTTAGATTTAAGGGAAATAGGATTTGCGAGGGATGGTTGGATGGTGTTAGCACAGAATAGGGTTGAATGGCGGGCTCAGGTAAGCGCGGCAATGAACCTCCGGATTACATAAAATAGATAATATTAATTTAGTTTGCTTAGAAATTGTCTACTGCCTTTGAGTAAGTAAGTAAGTAAGCAAGGAGGCTAAGTAAGTCAGTCATTAAAATCTAGTCTGTCCAGGTGGATCAGTCAATAGCTGGGTCTCCACTGTTTAACATTTAACACCAACATGTCAAGATTAACAAGTTGATATTGACATGTATATTGCAATTTCGCGTTCTAATTGACTTGACAAACCCAGCGTGTTGAACTTATAGTCCAGTCAATGAAAAGTTGTAGAGGGAAATGGAAGGAACACAATTTTTGACTTTGGGACTTTGTTTGGACTAGTTAGGAGGTAAACATACTAAAAGTCCTCACTCCTAGGAAGTGAGCGGGGGGCAGGGGGGCCCTCAGAAGATCCCTTTTTTCAGTTTTTCGCTTATATCTCGGGAACTATGGGTCCTAGCGATAATATTGCTCTATACAAAATTAAAGCTGACAAAATGGTCCACAAGATTTATTCTATTAATGTTTTCGCTATCTCTCCTAGTTTCCGAGATATCCGCGCTCAAAGTTAGCTAATTTTGAAAAAAAATAAAATTGCCTCGCGTTTCATGCCATATATCATTAGCTAACTCTTCGGCCCTTCGTCCTACAAAAAAGTCATAAGGACAAAGGTTGTAGAGAATTAAATGTCCTTTAAGAATATATGATACTTTGCGCTTTATCTTCAACCGTTCAAACCTTAAAGCAATTTTAACTTTATGTATAAATTCCGGGATTTTGTAGAAAATCCTTAACTTGTGTATTTTTCGTTGTTCCACTGCTCAAACTCTATATAAAATCCAATATACACGTATGATATATAGTTATATGTATATATTTACATGTATACATAGTATATACTATATATGTGGCACATAAAGAAATTATATGTATATATAAGTATTTATACTATATTTTCAAAATTAATATTGTTTGGTGTAGAATTGATGAATTTATTGTTTGGTGTTGTTTAAAACTATTTTCCACACCCCGAATCTAATGGAACCACTTTGAGAGCTCCACCTCCTACCCCTACATAAATACAATTACTATATATATATGATCGAAATCTCTGATAGTACTCAAAGTTGACAATTTATCGAGGATCGCTGAATCTTTATTGTTATTTTGGAGCCATAATAACCCCCTTCATAGGCAATAATACTTGTATTCAATGTATATTATATATAATACACAGTTAACATAATATATATTAACTGTACATTCGCTCCGCAAAGGCATTGGGGTAGGGTAATTCCAGAGTCAAGAACAATTTGCACATAACTTTTTTATTAACACATTAACTCGTAAATGTTTCTTTGAAATTGTGTTACGTTTAATTTAATAATATATTTACACCTTTTAGTAAAATAATTATTATATATTCCTGACTCTCTTGGAGCGGGATGGTCCTGGCTGGTCATGGGAACTTGGTTCTGGGGTGGGTTCTGCGTCGGTTTCTTCTTTATCCGTAGAGAAAGATACATCTGTAGATACATCTTCTTGGATAACCGGCAGAGGATCAATGTCGAGTTCTTCATCCTCATTGTCCAAGAGGGGCCCCCATTAAGACAGTTCCTCTGGCAGTTTTGGCACGTAGGGGAACACTTGAGAGATGCTTTTCTGCATCCGCATTTGGTGGTGGCACAATCCTTTGTGCACCGACAAAAAATAGATTTTAATATTTCATCCGGTGCAGCCTGCTGCTCACTGTGCACCGGGGATAGAAATTTGTTGGTGAAGGCATGTAGAAATAGTATGTCTTGCAGCCCCTGGGTCTGAAGCTCCTGGGTAGAAAACAGTGTAGGTTTTATGTTTCCACGTCCAGGCTTGACGAAATTTATGTCCTGGTCACCAGGTGTTTTGGCCATCAACAGGATTGTTAGGTCGACATCCTCACCAACAACAGCTACAGCGGTGGTACGTGACAACTCCACAGCCGTGTCTACACTGAGGACATCCGCATCATTCTGTGCTTGAAGGGTTCTGACTCCATGTGCCTGTAGTGCGACCTCCAGCATCTTAATCAGCCGACTTTTATTGTGAGCATTTGACAGGAAGTCTTCCTGCTTCACAGTTATGACTGTCTCCTGATTGAAGTGTATGTCGGCTGACTTGCTGAGACGGTACCGCCTTTGCTGCTCAGCGACCTTTGTACTTGAGGATGAGCTTGTGTACCCATCAAACACTACAGTGATACTCCTTCCAAGATAGTGACTGTTCACAAAATTGACATACCCATCACAAATGGCAGATATCGTGGAACCTCTTTGCCAAATAACCATAGTATCTGAGACATAAAAGAAAAACCGAAAAAAGGTAACTTCTACGGACCCCCTCACCACCTAGGAGGGAGGGTTTTTAGTATGTTTAACTTCTAACTAGTTCAAACAAAGTCTCGAAGTAAAAAATTGTGTTCCATTTCCCTCCATTCATTCATTGAGTGGACTATGCATAGGCATATATTTTATTTGAAAATTTATTATAAAATACATATATGCATATTAATTCCTTTATGTACAACTTATATATAGTACATACTATTTATGCATATAAATATGTATATATTGGCTTTTATATAGAGTTAGAGCAGTGGAATAACGGAAAATACGAAAGTTAAGTTTTTCTGCAAAATCCCGGAATTTACACATAAAGTTAAAATTGCTTTAACGTATGAACGGTTAAAGATAAAACGCAAAATATCATATATTCTTGAAGGACATTTAATTCTCTACAACTTTCTTTCTTAGGACTTTTTCGTTGGACGAAGGGCCGAAGAGTTAGCTAATGAAATATGGCCAAAAGCACGAGGCATTTTTATTTTTTTTCAAAATTAGCTAACTTTGAGCGCGGATATCTCGGAAACTAGAAGAGATAGCGAAAACATTAACAGAATCAATCTTGTGGACCATTTTGTCAGCTGTAATTTTATATAGAGCAATATTATCGATAGGACCCATAGTTTCCGAGATATAAGCGAAAAATCGAAAAAAGGGATCTTCTAAGGGCCCCCCTGCCCCCCCCCCGCTCACCTCCTAGGAGTGAGGACTTTTAGTATGTTTACCTCCAAACAAAGTCCCATAGTCAAAAATTGTGTTCCTTCCATTTCCCTCTACACTTCTTTTAGAGCATTCATTGACTGGACTATTAACATTTTCAGATGTAAATTTGTTTTCCGGAAAAAATGGACAACATATGAAGTCAATTGACTGGTCGGTCGATATCGGCTATGGTTCGGGAATTTCCTTCTAAACAAAAAGCAATCTAATTAACATTGTAGTGGGGACAGTTGTTAATTGGCAAACCACTTGACTTGTATACTTTAACAAGTTGTTGATAAACATTTCACATATGTTAATTACAACATTCTGGTGTTAAATGTTAAGTAGTGGGGACCCAGATTTTGCACTGAATTCCTGCAATGCCCTAAACATACAGTATTTCTTATGGTACTTTTGCGGTTGCGACAGTTGTCAGTCTTTTAACTTTAATTTTCTCAGTACTATTGACAAATAATTATAATGCCCTTTATGTAAAATGAGAAGATTTTTATCCATGTGTCAGGATTGTCATTGATGGTAAACAGCCATTGCAAAGAAATTATCCCCATCGATTTTAAAGTCAGTGCCCGCTGATGATTTCAGTTAAGGAATGCCTTATTATCAATGTAAAAAGTTTGCTCTGAAAGGGTATAGGTTAGAGTTCTTGTCTGTTGTAAAAGATCTATTTAGAAAGTCTGAAAGAAAATGTTGTGGCTTTATATGAGTGATAGCCAATACAGAAATGTTTTTGTGCCAACTAGTACCACTTACTGGAGGAATACACATTATTTAAATAGCCCTTATAAGGCCTTTGTCCTTGTGTACAATATAGGAGTTCCCATAAAAGACAAAAATAAATATTACGCTTCTTATTACGCAGTGTTGTCAGACGTTAGCTCGGTAAAACGGAACGTGTGTTATTGGGGCTGGGTATTGCTCCTACAGACGAAGTACAGATACTATACATATTAAAATAAATCTCATATGAAAATTAATACAATGAAACTGGAAATGGGATATCAATATTAGATATCAACATATTAGCCTACAGATCTTATGAATTACATGATTTTTTTCATCACAAAAGCAAATACAGATTCCCATAACAATTATGTTTTGGAACATTCTCTACACAATTAACTTCACAAAACGGGTAACGTGCGCGTGTGTGTGTGACTGTTTAAAGTACCTGTTATCAAGATTTAAATAATTTTATAAAAGAATAATTTTTTTAAAAATATAGCAATATTATGCACAATTTTAAAATTTATATGGAATGATAATAATATTACTATACGCATGACTGACATCTATAAATTCTGTAAATAGTAATTGAAATACGCTCCTTGTAAATTTTTTATTAAAATAATTTCTTGATAAAATGTTCCTCCATAACTATCATAAATAGTATACTGTATTGTTTATGTAAACATTTTTTCCTCTCATTGTGTACCGATCCTTTTTGTATTGTGTATGGTTTCTGTTAAATTAGTCCCTTACTCTTCGGGAAGAACGTAATCTGAGAGTATTCGAAAGCTAGTGCTTAGGAAAATATTCGTACCTAAGAGAGATGAAAGCGGGGACTGGAGAAAACTGCATAATGTCGAACTTCATAACCTGTACTCTTAACCGAATAATAATAAAGGTTATTAAATCAAGGAAGTTGAAATAAGCTGGACATGTTGCGTGCATGGGGGAGGAAAAGACATATCTCAGAAATATTGACTGGGAGACCCGAAGGGAAAAGACCATTTTGAAAACCTAGACGTAGGTGGGAGGGCAGTATTAGAATAGTTCGAAGGGAAGTAGGATTTGCGAGGGATGGTTGGATGGAGTTAACACAGAATAGGGTGTAATGGTGGGCTCATGTAAGCTTGGCAGTGAACCTCTGGATTCCATAAAATACGTAGCTTGCAGACGAATTTCTATTGTCATTGAGTGGTTTCTGTTATAACTTAGTATTAAGGAGGCTTTAGTATTAGTGTTCTCAAGAATAACAAAGAAATACATTGAAACCTTGGCAATCCGAACCCCTTTAATCCGAAATTTTGGATAATCCTTTTTTTTAATTAAAGAAAAACAATTACGAATCTGAAAGAAAGCTAATGCTTATTCCTAACTTAAAACATATGGATTAGTATTTATGGCTCCTCTAAACATGCCAATCGCCGCTAGCTCCTTCCGTACTCTTTCACAGAGGACCCAATGTCAATAATCTACTACATATCAAGAGTATTTTACTTAATTTTCCGGATAATCCGAATTTTCCAAAATCCGAACAGAGTCAGCCCCAGAAAATTCAGATTCCCGAGGTTCCACTGTAGATATGTTTTTTTTTTCTTCTGTACTTCCGATACTGAACACTCCGATACTTTCACTATTGAAATGTGATACTAAATTACACATTTCTAAACAAAATATTACTTATTAGATAAGCTTTTACCGGACGAGATGGCCGAGATGGTAATGTCTTGGACTAGCATTCAGGAAGTCCCAGGTTCAAATCCCGGGGCCGGCCAATTTGACATGTGTTTTTTTTTATGGTTTCCCCAGTCGTAAAGGCAAATGCCGATTTGGATATTTACATACCATGAATCATCCTCACCATTTCAACCTTTGTCATATTCATTTAAATTAATATCAGTTAATTTATTTGCCCCATAAAATACACCAATAATATAAAGAATTGACAATCAATTGTTCCATGGCCTACCCTACTGTGTAGATATAGATCCTGAACTCCTGTTGTGGCCCCGTAGCTAAAAGGAGTGTAAAGACAACTGTATTAAAAAGAATAGGCTTTTTTATGTTAGCATTTCCATATCTGCATAGTAGTAAATTAAATTAAAATATATTGCGATATGTAATTCTAGTTAGTAAGATATTAAAGTATTCGACCTACTACCTGCCATTGTGAAACTTATGAGTTGAGATATGTGCTCCTTGCAACCACTTTTAAATATGTTACTGGTGTTTCCATAAAGTTGACAATACTAAATTTATTAACATAGTATCGGAAAAGTATCAAGCTCATTTATAATAGTATTTTATTCGATATCGATACCACTGAGTATAGAGGGTATCTGATTATCGAAAGTATCGAAAACCTATCTTTAAATGAAAGTATTATAAAAACATATATTTTTCATTCGAATGTCCTTTGTTTAGATGCCCCTGTATAGAAATCATGACAACTTCAATGCATTTAAAATATAATCTACAGTTCAATTAATTAATTGAACATCTATTTCTCTCAAATCTCCACTAAATTATTACATGGTCAGATGCCAAATCAGAAACTATTCTTACGATTTCTTCAAGTACTGAAGTGAAAACATACAAACATGCTGTTAGTGATTTCCGTTTTCCAATTCGTGTAAATGTAAAGTATGGGAAACAAAACAATTGCTCTCAGTTTAAAGTGAAGTATCAGGGAAACATGTTCAACTAGGAAGTCAGTTCAAGTGCGCGCTGTACATACTCAGTACACACGTACCAAGGTTGCTATAGTTACCATTAAATACAGTATATGGTGTAGACCGAATTCCGTACCATTTAGAACCATCCGATATAGTGTCTTCTCAGAAAAATAGCTTGATTTGTTTCAGGTTTGCATAGAAACCAATAAGTAATTATTTAAAATTAATACATTGTTCTGATAATAACACGATGGTACGTCAGGGTGACCGGACATCCCTTTTAGACAGGATTGTACCCTTTTCTAGACTCTGCTCCCATTGTCCCGAAGAACCCTTATCGAGGCGCTTATTGTCCCTTTTTATAGGCTTTGAACCCTTTTTGTCCCTTTCTTAAATTCATGGCGTGACTTCACTGTTGTATGTTCGGACATGTTGATTTCTTACATTTTGAAGTTGATAATATTATGGCTCTTATCCACCTTTCCGAAAGCACTCTCTTTGCAATAAGTGCATTGCTACATGAAGCGTGTATGCGATGCCAGTCTGAGTGCATAGTGTCACAGTGAAGTTGTTAAAGCCATAGGCTATATGTTGTGAGTAGCGATATTTCATCCATTTTTTTATCATGCTGAAAAGGAAGTTTCACTCAGAATTTAAAAGAGGAATATCCCTTCTTGAAAGAAGCTGCAACAACAAAGAAGTTGCTTTGTGTTTCGTTCAGTTTTCGATTGAGCACTGAAGCCATTCAGAAATAAAACAGCATTTGAGCAAGAAAAATATTTCTTGTATTGACTTTTATGAGAGAACACTGAAAAAGAAAACTTATTGAAGGAAAAACTGTATTTATTATTCATAAACACTTTAGTCCGTACCGGTATACAATAATCATATCTTACTCAACTTTCATGTTGATTGTGTCCTGCTTTTTAAGTGCTTAAATATTAAATTTCCATTTGTTTATTTTTGGAAATCTGGTCACCTTATGGCACGAAAAAGTTGTCATTTTCACATATATAAATAGGAGATTCTCAGCATAAAGAATGTACACTAGAGTAGTTTAAATCCATAGGGAAGTTTGACATTGCAAAATATAAACAAAAAATATTAGAAAAGGAGGAGTGTCACTTGTTACTTACTCGGCTACTGAAATATCTGTTTAGAAAATTAAAGCAATGTTAAAATAGGAATGCTTGAAAGTACTTTTTTTAAAGGAATTGTCCGATTCTTTATCTGGTATCTCTTTGGGAAGGTATTTATACATTTTGGAACAGAAGTAGTGTGGTGAATTGTTGAGTGTTGCGGTTATTTACAGGAATCGCAAAACTTTTTGGTAATTTCATAAGAAAGTGGATATTCAACCTCTTTTGTTTGTCAACAATTTATTTGAAACAAATCACTATTTTAAACAGTTTTACATCACAGAAACATTTTGGTAAAAGTTTGACATATTTGTAAAGAAATGTATCTATCTATCTATCTCTAACGAACTAGACCCTACCGGTAATATTGAAAAAAGCTTTTGCTATGATAAGGAATTGCAGACTTTTCAGGGAGAAATGAAGATCTTAAGTAACATTTTGACCGATACTAAATATTGTGTTGACTTTCGTGTTTGTAAAAGAAAAAAATAATAAAATAAATTGCCGGTATCTAGTTTATGGACCAAATTTTATTTCCGAAAAAGTTTTTATGTTATTTTGAATTGTAAATAATTAATAGGTACACGATAATACAGAAATATTAGGAATAATAGTATCTGTAATGTTTAAATTGAAATAAATGGACCATTACTGTATTGATTTGTACGAAAGGCACTAGAACGACAGTGACATCGGGTGATATCCTCAAAAACCACTATATCGTGCTAGCACCTTTTTCTTTACCCTTAACGGCTTCAGCTCAAAATGGAACTTCACATAGACGGAGAGAGTTCTGTTAAAAAATGTTTACGATTCAAAATAACATAAAATAATGTAAAACCATCTTTCTCAATGGGTGATTCAAATAGAATAGAATCGGGCATGGCTGGATCTGTTCCGGATCCCTGGCTGGATACAGTTGAAAGCTGAACGCATGAGACAAGCATTGCAAGTAACAAATTGCGAACAAGGCCTCCTGATGAATTGTTTTAAGGTCTATAGAGTCATTAGAATGCACTGGATAATGACTCTTACAGCACACATGTACACGGGAAGTACGTGACGAGAAACAATAATAACTTCTGTCAGGCTTCAGTGGTCACGACAAAATGTTAACTTGTGGCGTAGAGGCGCATGGCTGGGATACAATACATCATAGTCCATAGACTGTCTTAGCATCACTTAGATTATGAACCCCTTTAAATATATAAATGAAAAACTGACGGTGGAATCTGTATTTCTTATAATCAGGGCCCGGATTCTGATGACCTAAAATTGAAAAAAATGATCATAGATTTTAAAGAAAATGACTTACTAATTATAAAGAATGACCTAAAAACTGATATTTTATTTATAAAAAATATTATTGTACACACAAAGTTATAGGCTAATAAATTTGTACATAACTGTAAAAACTCTAAATGCAGAAAGGATGTTGTAGGTTTAAAAACTTTGTTCTTTGTTCTTGATTGGATAATTTGAGAAGAAAAGTAATAAAATTGTTTTAAAGTAGATCCTACAAAAATGTTGCATTATACTAACCTAGTAATTTATTTAAATATTACTCTATGGAAAAAAGGATGGCAAAAATTAATATACTCAATATAAATGCATGAAAATGACTAAATAAGGAAGCAACTGTCACGAAAATGACAAAATTATGACGAAAAATTGAAATAAATTCTATAAAAATATATAATTATATAAAATGACAAAAAATAACCTAATAAAAATGCATTTTTATAATCTAGAGGCCATGATTAGGATTTATCTACAAGTTTGCAATGTCTATGCAACATCAATAAATAGATGACATGTCATTAGAATCCGGGCTCTGCTGATAATGTATTTTTGTTATAGATCTGATGGAGCATTAACTTCCGGTTCTTGGTAATATCTATATTACCAAGAACCGGAAGTTAATGCTCCATCAGAACACGAAATATGCTTACAGATATGCTATAAAATTTGTAAAATATGCTCCGGATCCAATAAGTTATGATCTTTCGTTTAAGCAATTTTAATGCTTCGTTCTCTTGTTAGCTGAATTGCTTTATAAATTAGAAAATTAAAAATTACATTACAAAACTTAAAAAAGCTAATGCAACAAATTTTAGTAAATTGAAAACTAATGAAATGGAACGTCGCTTTTTATATTAGGACCTATACAATCAGTTCCGAAAACATTAGGGTACGTTCTGTCAATTATTATACAGATGCGTCCCAAAATATTCGCTTAGGCAATTATGCTGGAACTGTTTGAAGTAACAGAGATATGCCTTTAAAATGTGACAAATTACTAAAGTATGCAAGAACATTTTAGTATCAAGCAAATATGATGCATTATCAGAAAACTAACAAAATAATAATAATAATAATAATAATAATAATAATAATAATAATAATAATAATAACAAATGCAACAATACGCAAAATGAAACCATCATTATTCTGTTTTATTGTTTCTTGTTTTTTACGCATGTAATAGAGTTCATTATTAAAAATATGATTTTTTATAAACTCCCTGGCCTTTCACATTAGGCTACTAAATGCTGATTTCACACCCTAGGCTAACTATCTAAGTAATAGGCCTACAGGCTACTGTTTATAATGCTATAAAAATTGTTAAACATTTCTAACCCCCAGGATCCTCCAGGAAATATTATTTACGCACTCAAGTCTCAAGTAATACTATTAATAATAGTAAATTTAAGAAACTTGGACCATAAGTAGACAACAAGCAAACAAATTAATGGTATTAGAAATGGATTTTTGGTGGCGTTCAGCAAGAAAATCCAGGAAAGAAAAAAATCGGAATGATAGAATAAGGGAAATAATGCAAGTTGAAAAGAATATTTCGGAAATTGTAGAAGAAAGACGCTTGTAATGGTATGGACATGTACTCAGAATGACAGAGAATAGAATACCCAAGAAAATTTTGGATTGGAAAGCAGAAGGAAAAAGAAGAAGAGGGAAGCCCAAAGAGTGCTGGATGGATGGGGTGAAAAGGAGTATGGCGAGAAAAGGATTAAGTGAAGAAGATGCTATGGTCAGGGACTTTTGGAGCTAAAAGATTGTTGTGGGATGAAGGAAAACCATTGTATTGTGGAATATTCCTTAATAAAAAAAAGTAACATTAATAGATTTAATAACAACAATAATAATAGAATAATAAATAAATAAATCAACAATTAAGAAAATCTTAGTGAATTTGTTACAACTATTTTATATTAATTATAATAAATTCATAATTTTACCAACTCGTATAGAAGACAGGGGATTGGATAAAGGGCTAGGGTAAGATAGCGGAGAGTGATATAGACAGATTTAGAATTTAAAAGGGTAGAGAGAATATGAAGAGGAAATTGTGTACAGCCTGACACAGAGGTTAACAGCTGTTTACAACTTCTCACTCTTGTACAAGGAATGTTCTTATCAAATTGGCACACATTTAATTAGTCAGCGATAATTTATTTTAATGCCAGTTCTAAACTTCGGTTATCTCTTTTATGTATTAAATATAAATTTGTCATTTACAATTCGGTTTATTAATAACTTGTTAAAGAACATATTGATGCTAATCAATTAGTTTTCTTTGACTATCTTACATACAGTGTACATGAAAATATAGTAAAGGTATGTGGAAAATTAACATATTCTAAGTCCCAGTGCGTTTAATATAAAATGGTTGTGACTGAAGTTATATGTGTCGATCAATAGTTTACTGTACAACAAGAATGTTTACAGCGAATAACACCACATGTAAGAGTTTAGTGTTTTACTGGATTTCTGTACAGTATTTCTTGACAACCTGTTATTCATAATTATAGTAGGCTACTACTAAGGTCAGCCTAAAATAATGATGAGAATATTATAGGAGAAAAAATCCTCTGACACTGGCTATCCGTGCCACTGCTCTACCAACTGAGCTAAGCCAGAGTTCACTTCATAACGTTAGATGGAACCTCTCTCCTATGACTGATTTCCCTTAATGGTCTATTTCACTGACAGACAAGTAATGTCATATGCAGTACTGTGAGGCACACTAATTAGTGACTTTTGTGACCGGGCTTCCATTGTTATTATTCATTAACATTCAAGATGGATATATATTCATTCATGAGCATATACATCTGTGAACTCTGGCTTAGCGCAGTTGGTAGAGCAGTGGCACGGATAGCCAAAGGTCATGGGTTCAAATCACAGTATAAAGGAATTTTTCTCCTACAATATTCTCATGTAATGTCCAACAGAGACAATCTGTGGCTCATGAATGCATGTATATCCGATGATGATGATAATAAATAAATAAATAAATCTGGCAGAGTTAAGGTCTTCATACATTTTTAAATTATAACTAGACCATTAGTAGTCGTGCATTTTATGCATTTCTAAAAACCGAAACAGGGCGTTTATTATTGTATTTTGGCAATGAGATAATAGGCTAATGCAAGCTTATAGTCTGTTCAATTTTCATAATCTTGAGTCCAGAATTTAAAATTCTTGTTGGATAGTCGGTTACCTTTTTTTAAACAAATTATTTTTATTATCTTTTGAAGTACAATTTTCTTTGATATACTACTACCCATAGCATATATTAATAACTTGTAAACTAATTTAATTATGCTTTATAGTGTATTATGTTGTAAATATTTATAAATCAATATCATCCACATAGTTTATTTCATTAACTGCAATTATGTATTATGTATAATTGTTTGACGTGTTCTACGACATATAATATAAATGTTCCCATGGACTGAATAAAAATAAAATTGACCAAATCGAAACATAATCAACATAAAGAGAATTCTTGGCCCAAGTATTTGGACTTTTGTAGGCTATATGGTTCTTAGCCTACCTTTACTTTTCCAAAAAGTTTGTTTGAAAATTCAACATATAGTATAATCTTATTTCTAAATTACCAGTATTGGTCTATTAGTTCTTCATATGTAGGCTATACTAGGTAGGTAAAACTTGAAATGAAAATGTCCTTTTTGGATCCGAGAGCAAACTTATTACTCGTTTCATTTTATGAAGATATTTTCTTGATGTGGTGAGGATTTGTTACTTAGTAGCATATTAATTTTAACCTTGTATAACAAAGATAAACAATCTTGTTGACTTCACACGATAATCTTTCATGCATCATCATCGCTACTACATAAAGTAACAAGACAGATCATCAATTCCGGATTCTCATATGTCTAGCTACCTTTCTTGTTATTATGAAAAGTACTTTGACGTTTCGAATTCCAGAATTGCTCAGGAGTAACCGGTTCCCACTGTTATTTTAAATCCATTACTAAAGCTAGTTTTTTTTTTGCATTTTTCTTTCTTGTTATGTTGAATATGCTTATGGCAAATGGCAATATCAGTTTTACCGGTCACGTAAATGCATAATTTAGTTACATTTTATTTTCGTCATATGTAGTATAAAAAGCAAAATAAATGCATACGAGGGATAAAGCGAAAGTTTTAGCTCTTAATGTAAGTACTTCATGTACAAAATTTAAACAGAGACGTTAGCGTTTTTTGTTCTCGTAAAAATCGTGAAAGATTACATTTTCTTCATATTAGGCGGTACCAGTAATAAATGAGCGAAGGGAAGACCATTGAAAGGTGGGAAATTAATTCAGAGCTATCATTCCCCTCCCTTTGGATAACAGACTCGTCCAGGCAGCTGGCCATCTTACATCTGTTCCTACATGTGCATAATATCTTTCAAGAAACAATTCTTGCCAGCATGCATCGCTAGGAACAATAAGTAATTTAAAAACGTTTACTAAATTTCAGCAAACAATACTTGAATGTCTATTAACGGGTGGTGTTTCATTTACAGAAAATAGCCACATTGTTTATACAGGATGTTAATGAATAACACCGAAATATTTTACCTGTATATAGACGGGACATAGACAAGCAACTTTTATTAGGAGATTTTTGCTCTATGACGTAAAATGTGTAAGCTACAGGGCATTAAAGTAATTATAATTTGGATATCATAAGTCAATAATTACGCAAAATAGGGTTACAATTTTCATTAAGTTGACTTCATGCCTTCCTAGTGATCGGTAAAAACCTTATTCTTAATCATTCATCCACAGCTATATCATAATTTAGAGATTTCGTAATCTGCAAAATTTACAGACTAATCACACGACTGGCCACCACTGCATTAGTCTTCTTTTATTCATAACTACTGACTACAGTGTTAACAACGAAGTTCCTTTGTTTTGCATTTTTGTCTAATGTTAGAAGCCAGTGGCGGCCATGCCCTTTGAGATCTTAAATAGGCCTATGCTGTAACAGAAAAAATTGAAACTATAGAGCAAACATTTCCTAATAAAAGTTGCTTGTCTTTGTCCCCTCTATACACAGGTAAAATATTTCGGTGTTATTCATTAACACCTATGTCATTAATGCCTTTTAATATTACTGTGTCAATCAAAAATGTTTTTAAAATAGTTCAATTTCAATACAGTTTATTAATTATGTTTTACATTGCCTTTGATAATGATAATGATAATGACAGTAATAATAACAATAAAATAATAGTAACAATAGTGGTAATAATAATAAAAATAAAATAATAGTAATAATAGTGGTAATAATAATAAAAATAAAATAATAACGAGTGATAATAGTGATGATGATGATAATAATAATAATAATAATAATAATAATAATAATAATAATAATAATAATAATAATAATAATAATAGAATTAAGACCTCAGCGTTTAACATTTAAGTCGACATGTAATATTGCGTTGTAGCAGAGAACCATGCTTGGTGTATTGCCTAAGCGGTAGGAGTAGAATGGCACCATTCCATGCATCGTTAATTCCTGAAGACATGTGGCAATGTTAAAGAGTTTGAGTTGTGCAACTGCATTACTTGGATTTACCTCTTCACCATTACTGAGCTCCTGCCTCTGACTGGCCACTCTGGGAATCGGTGACGGACAACAACGTAACATATGAAGCAATCAATCCTGTGCAGGCTTTTCTTATCACCAGGGCCCGGATTCTGATGACCTAAAATTGTATGAAAAATGACCTATAAAATGACCCTAAATTTTAAATAAAATTGCTTAATAATTACAAAGAATGACCTAAAAACTTATATTTTATTTATAAAAATTATTACTGTGCACACAAAGATATATACTAATTTGTACATAATTGTAAAAAGTGTAAATGTAGGAAGGATGTTGTAGGTCTAAAAACGTTCTTCTTGATTGAAACATTTGAGAAGAAAAGTAAGAAAATTGTTTTTGAAGTAGATTCTACAAAAATGTTGCATTATAGTAACCTAGTCATTTATTTAAAGTAAATGCATGAAAATGACAAAATAAGGAATCAAATGACACGAAAATGACAAAATAATGACGTAAAATTGAAATAAATGCCCTAAAAATATAAAATTGCATAAAATGACAAAACTGACCTAATAAAAATGCATTTCTATAATCTAAAGGCCATGATTTGGATTTATCTACAAGTTGGCAATGTCTATGCAGCATCAATAAAAAGATGACATGTCATTAGAATCCGGGCCCTGCTTATCACTAAATCACTATACTTCGGATTTTAGGTGAAAACCTATTTTAATCCTTAAGTGATATATGGACGAAAACTTGTATATGCATGTTTCAAAAGTGACTATGCCTAAAATTGATACTTTTGTAGGACCTAAAACAGCCTATTTTTACGTTAGAGCCTAATATTGCCTTTTTACATGTTTTTCGTCTAAGATTCAAAATAAGGTATTAATTTGTTATAAATTCTAGCATTTATTTTCAGTTCGTACTAAATTTTTAGCTCGGAATGTGCATTACATGACACATTTGTGACGAGGTTAAATAGTAAGGAATGTTTCGTCTTCGGTAGAAAAATTCCTTGGAATTCCTAAGAAAATGTAGTGTTTTTCTCCCGACTCCCACATCCAGTAACAAAAAAAAAGGAGTTCTCTGAATCACTGAGGGATACAAGGGGTTAAATATGCTAGCGTGCGTAGCTTCTGGGGTCAGGGATTAGGTTTTCACTGTTATGGTAGTAATACAGGCCCTAGTAATAGGTCTATATGATTCCGTGTACCATAGGCCTATAGCTGTGTTTTATCATGATTATTGATTAATGGTGACTTCAGTAAATACGAGTATAATATCCTGCATTACAATTGAGATGTTTCAGAAAATTGGCAACTTAATGATTTTATAAGAGACTATTTTACCATTTTTAGAACCTATTTTCTAATTTTTAGAACCTATTTTAGGTGCCTAAAACAGCATTTTTAGCGACCTAAAAGTCGGAAGTCTAGTAATCACTCTACTAATTTGTCTGCAGATGTTAAACATAACGAAAAAAAAAGAAACTCAACATTGGCTACAGTTTATTTAACAATAGTATATTGTAGTGTACGGTTTATCAAATAATGTTTGTATATGAAACTAAGGCTACTTAACTCTGTTTTAAATTATCAGTAGCTTAACCTGAACGAATAATATCGTACAGTAAGTAACTTATCCTTTCTCTGTTATTCACTCAGCACAGTCTGTCTTATATATTTCCCTGTTACTAATTTCCTATGATTAAAAAAAATGCTTCTTAAGAGAAGCTCATTTTTTCATTAACATTTACGGCTCTTGAAGAATATTATAATATTGTTAAAGGCACCTTATTGCAAGAGAAAGTGTTTATTGATATAAGAGAAGCTTCCACTGGCTATATTCCTGACACAACATAAAAATCAGTAGTGAATTTGGTGAATTTAGCAATACTTATTGTTTAATTAAAAAAAACTTTTGATTTTGTGTTACCTAAAATTATGGAGAGTAAAGTTTTATTTCGTTAATAAAGTGTTTTCTTATAATTGTTTTATTTTGCCAGCAAAGCAATTTCTAGTACGGTAATATAAATTTTAAGATTTTAATTTCCTTTCCAACAAATTAACAAATGAATGAATGAACTACTTTTATTGGTATTTCTCGTTATATGAATTTTCTTTCAATTTAAACGTTATTAAAATAACTTTATACATTTCTCGTTGCACGAGCCATTAGGCTGTCCATGATATAACTGTGCACAAGCCAGAATATAAACATACAATTAAAACTAAAACTTTCAGAACCACAAAGCCAACCGATAAACTAACAAAACCCGCACACGAATACAATTATCCGGAAACACAAAGATATTACACTTCACCCTATATACAGCTGATACTCGTGTAACTACAGTGAAATACCTTCCCCAAACCCCCGTGAGTTTGAAGTCCTGGGTGTTCTAGTGATTAGCATTTCTGGGCACAATCCGCGCAATTACCCGGATTTTTCTTATAGTGAGGCCTGGAGCGGGGTGTGCTCAGCCCTGTGAGGGCAACAGAGGAGCTACTTGATAAAAAAAGTTGCGGCTCCGATCATGAAAACCATTAACGATGGGCATGATCACTTGTCTGCCAACCCGGTCTTCTGATACAGTGGTCATGGTATTTCCCTGTCTCTCAAGGGGATGAAGCGCCACCGAGTTTAGTTTAACACCAATCTCAGATCTGTTCTTCTGTACTTAAAAAAAGAGGAAAACAAACAAACAAAGAAAACACACACATTCACAAAGGTTAACACTAGAGGCCGGAAGTTTATGATAAATCATATTTTTAATAACGCATTTTGTTACATGCTGGTGTCAAAATGTGTACAAGACATACAAGTAGGCTTAATATCAGAAAATGTTTGGTTTCACTTTGGCTGCTGTTGCATATTTTGTTAGTTGGCGATATTGCATCATATTTTCTTGATATTAAAATATTTTTTACATATTTTATTAATTTATCAAATTTTTACCCGCATATTTCTGACAGATTTTAAATATTATGCATATCTCTGTTATTTCAAACAATTAAGTTACAGCATATTTGGCTAAGTGAATGTTTTGAGAACCGACTGTACTTAACCTAATGTTTTTAAAATTGATTGTATAATATTAAAGCGACGTTTCATTCCATTAGTTTGCAATTTATTAAAACTTTCCTGCATTGATCTTGTTTTTAAAAAGTTTTATTGTATAATTTATGTAACGTTAACTTTTTGTAATTTTTTATGTAATTCAGCTAAAAAGAGAACGTAAAAAATGTTAAAATTAGTTAAATGATAAGGGCATCCTTAATTTATTCGGGAGCATATTTTGTAAATTTTAGAGCAAATTTGCATGTACGTATATTTCGTCTTCTTCTAGGGTAGATTTCGTTAGTTTAGCTTCTAGGCCTTAGTAAACACCAATAACAATGTTACATCTTTTTTTTTCTCAAAATGAAAGATGTTAATTCCTTCTTTTCAACAGAAAGTTTATTAAATTCTTCCGAGTTACTTTATCATTTAATTTTATACTTCATTTAAGTACGACCTGGCAGCGGCTTGCGTACCACTAATGCACGTACTATAGGTTGAGAACATTGCCATAGGCTACATAATAAATAAAATCGTTCTACAGATGTTTACAATTTCCTTCTGTAGCAGGACATCTGTCGAAACATATTTCGTTAGTTCACCCTCATAGGAACAGATATGGAGTTTATTAATACGAACTCAAGTTGAATAGCTTACAGGACATTTGTATCGAACCGTTCTGCTGTTGCTATGTACATCAGTACAATAACAAAACTCTTATTCATTCTAGTTCTGGTCTACTCTAACCAGCTTAACAACGCTATAACTAGAATAATTAAGTTTTAGACTGCCTCGTGAACCTCTCGGGCAGGAACCAAGGTATTAACTGGGGCGAGAATCACCAACATATTTCCCTCATAAGCTGTAATTTAGGCTCGAGGTTTCTTTAAAAACCCTGAAATCTCAGGGTAGGGATCCATGGCTTAAGGGGGACATACAGCTTTCGATGCTGAAAAATAGGTGAAGTTCTTTTTTTTTTCTCAGCATTGAATTGTTCTGTAGCCTTGCAATCTGACATGCTCTATATTGAGTAGTTTTACAATTGCATACTATTTTCAGAATTAATTTAACTATTGCAGTTAATGGGTAATTATCATTACAAAATGGCAGCCAATTTTTGTGCACTGAAGTGCCGTTTCCCTGACAATTTGCATAAATACCAATATTTCTGAGTGATTATTTTTTCTTTATATTTGTAAATATCATATGAACAACATAATCTAGGATCTTTGGATTATCTGCAGTATAAATATTTTTTTAAAAATAATTAATCACTTATTAATTTTTTTAGGAATTTTTACATCAGAAATGTTTTTAAAAAAACTATTAAAGTTACATCAATGATTCTATACAGTTTTATTCACTAATATCAAATATACTTGCATGCAAAATTTCACTGCAATATGTTAATAAATGTTTGAGTTATCAGGGAAACGGCACTTCAGCGCACAAAATTTGACTGCCATTTTGTAATGATAATTACCCATGAACCGTATAAGATAAATTAATTATGAAAATAGTATGCAATTGTAGAACTAGTCATATAGAGCATGCCAGATTGCAAGGCTACAAAACAATTCATTGCTGAGAAAAAAATAATGAAACTTCACCTATTTCAGCGTCGAAAGCTGTATGTCCCCCTTAAATCCGTCCCGACGATTTCTTCTGAAAAGTCTGTCGCATTTGACCTGGTATAAATCGCGACCCTCGAACTCCGAGAAAAACAGCAAATTGAACTACTAGGGACATTTGATGAAATATGAATTAGTTATTTAATAGTGCATTATGCAACGAGTCCATAATGGCATTTATTTTGAAAGCTAGTTTTATAATTTTCATACGAGGTCTTAATTACCAGGGACCGGATTCGAATGACATGTCATCTTTTATTGATGCTGTATAGACATTGCCAACTTGTGGATAAATCCTAATCGTGGCCTCTAGATTAGAGAAATGCATTTTTATTAGGTCATTTTTTGTTAGTTTATGCAATTTTGAATTTGTAGGGCATTTATTTAAATTGTAGGTCATTATTTTGTCATTTTCCTGTCATTTGCTTCCTTTTTTGGTCATTTTCATGTATTTACACTGAGTGTATTAATTTTTTTCCGTTGCTAGCGGTGCTGTCTTTGAGGTGTTGTTTGTTTAATACAAGAAGGAAAAATCCGGCGTTAAAGTGTTGACATGTCTCAGTCGGAAGTGAGAATCAAAGAAACGCCAAAATTTTGTATTATATTACTATTGTTATGAGATTTTCTTCGCACCAGAGTCTGCCACCTGCTTGGATTTGAGAGTGCAAACTACTGTTTATCCTCAATAAACAACAATATAATCCGGCACACCACAAAAGGATGTGCCGAATTTTGACTCACTAGTGCCTCAGTGCCAGTATATATTTCCGTGAGAAAAGAACATTCACAACATTACAGTTATTTACAGTTATACAATTATATACAAACTAGTCTATAACTTTGTGTGTACAATAATAATTTTTTATAAATAAAATATCAGGTTTTAGGTAATTTTTTATAATTATTAAGTCATTTTCTTTAAAATTCAGGGTCATTTTATAGGTCATTTTTTAAACAATTTTATGTCATCAGAATCCGGGCCCTGTTAATTACCAATATAGGCCTAGGCAAATTGCATACGACTGTTTTTGTCGACCATAATTTATTGTTTAAATTTTGATATTTTATATTCACTCAAACAAACGTAGACGGCTTTCCTTCTCAATCAGCTGGCGTTCTTGTCTTCTGCGACAGATGACAGCGGATGGCGTCCGTCAGTTCTTAGCAATTTTCTCGAATCCATGGGATTTTTACAACACGAAATGTATTCAGTTTGGTATTATATTAAAATGAAAACGATCAGAATTTATTTTATTTTATTTTAAATACAGATTATTTATTACGCAGTACGATTTGTTACTATTAAGGTTTCAAAATCGTTCCTTGTTCGATAATAATCGATACCACACCTTTGATGTAATGAAAATCTGTATCATAATAGAAACCACTGTGACACCTTTAGGCCTATGTCACACGTAATAAGCATATGGTCGAACAAAACGTAAATTTTAAAAATCGTTTATTTATCTATTTATTTATTATTTATTTTGTTGAGAATAAAACAGGCTCATTGTCCAATTACAACATTCCCTTATACTAATTACACCAGTTTTACAACACTAATATTATATGTTTAATGTAACACTAAAAATATTTAAACTAATACAACTAAAAATATATACAGAAATAGAAACAAGAAACACATAGGCCTACTATATGAAAATTACACAATGAAGAGAAAAGATTTAATTGAAGATACCGCTATTCCGAACGAGTTATGGATTTTATTAGAGCATCTGCATTCTTCGATTCATACCTTATTCTTAATTCATATGAAGGCGAATGTAGTAGCCTGACTGGAAATATCCGCCTTTGTGCTAGCAGAATGGTGAAGCGACACCTGTCTTAGCGCTTTTCCCATGTGAGGACATTGTATCGACCTGCCACGCAAACACGCGAGAAATGTCATTTTTATCTGAATAGCACTTGCCTGCCGATCTTCTAATTGATGTCAGCATTGTACACTGGGTATTAGAAGTTATCATGCAATTCATTTTAGAAAATTAATGGAGTTATATTGCAGCATTTATTTAATTATTTATATCTATGCAATTATATATATATATATATATATATATATATATACCGTATATATATATGTGTGTGTGTGTACACATATACATACATACATACATGTATACATATTTATGAATTTATATTTAAGATTTATTTACTTACAACATATGTAAGAGTTTATTATTTATTCGTGTTTCTATTATTTACATATTTTAAGTATTTATTGACGTAGGGGAGATTGCCCCGTTGCCGGTCAGGCCTCGTTACAGGTCAACAAGTAGTTACACATTAAGACGCTAGATATCAGCAGAAAAAGTTACCTGCCTACCACTCCATAACTGTTCTCTGCTGCTATCTAGCGTCTTAATGTGTAACTACTTGTTGACCGATAACGAGGCCTGACCGGCAACGGGACAATTTTCCCTATGTATTTATTGTTTTAGTACTGTAGGTCTATGCATTTATTTTTATATACCTTATCAATGTATTTTCACAAAAAAGTAAATAATTTTGATACCTATTGGCACAACCGTAATTCTAGAAGAAATATGGTCTTCCATTTTACAGAATCAAAATGTTCAACGTCTGCTGCAATGAAACATAGCTCCAATTATGGCAAAAAGCTATATCATAACATTCTCTCGCAACATCCAGGTCTAGAAACTAATCTATGTCCAAATTTAAAATTAGAATTAAAGAAATCTTCATCATTAGTAACTCTCAACTTAATTACTATTAATCTAAAATGTAGTAAATTGTCATTGTTTAACTATGCTAATTTTACACTTCTTTTTCCCAGTTTTCATTGTTATTAACATCCACCTCCGATCATGAGCAATGCTCATTCGAAGATAATAATTATAATAATTATTTAATAAATTGCAATTGTAACTTAGGAATATCTTCATTAACTAACATTGATTTTGTATGTATTTTCTCTAATTGTTGTATTTAATTGTATTTATTAAGTATACTAGGAGTGTATACTACATGTATGTAGAAATTGAAATTGTAAGAATTGTATTACTAAATATTCAATAAATTGAATAACGCAAGTTCTAAAAAAAAAGTAGATTGACCTATTTAAATATTTTCACTGCTACTGACATACGAGTATATTTGCGTTACTGCAAAAATAACATAAAGGCCGAGAAATAAGCATAGGCCTAACATTTTAGTGTTTTATCTTAAAGTATGAAGGTGTTAGATGGTTACCATATATTAAAATTATGATCCATGGAAATCAACTACCTCAATTTTCCTACTTAATTTCAAACTTACAATCCACTAGGGACTTAGTTGATGAATGCTTATAAAGAAATATAAATTCAGCTCTAAATGGATTAAATATCTGTGTGGCACAGTAATTTGGAACAGTATGTAGTGGCGAAGCCATATTTTACCAACAGGATTTTGAAAGACTCAGTCAGGATTGTTATGAACTCGTGCCTGAAACATATAATTCCAGTGAAATTGTCATATATCTAATTATTTTTATTCTTAATCATATAGGCCTTCATATAGGTAGGATCCTTCGCATAACTTTCTCTACCCCGGGCATGGAGAATATCATATTCCCACTTCACATATTTATATAGAATAAGCAGCAGTATTGCAGGGAGTGCTTATTCAATTGTGTGCAGGAAATAGACTAAGTGATGACTTTGGGTATGCTATGTCAGAAGTCTGTAAATAATTTCATCCCCATGACAACTTATTCATCCCTGTTGACTTGACTCTCCTTGCTATTTTCTGTGCACATTTCGTTAGGTACTTAATTTCAACAACCCAAGTATAGACTACACCAAATCATTATTTCTGGGGGGGGGGGCAGATTGAATGTTTACCGATTATCTAATATTCACCATTTTATATCTTTTGCTTTGAATATACAGTTGGTATATACCAAATATTTCTCTAATTGCAGATATTGTCGAAGCCATCTTGGAGTACCCAGCGGTGATGTCGCGTTTGACTTTTTCGGTGTTTATCGTTGTATAATAGTGACGTGTCTACAAACTTTCCTATATCAAGAAACAAGAAGATTAGAAGATAGTGCTTGTGTTTTTATTAGTGTTTGTGACATCAAGAAAAAAACTTTCCTAAATCAAGAACAAGCTGAGGAAGACACTAAGATTCAGACCTTCACTTCATAATTCTGTGCTTTGGCATGAGATTTTGAAATGTAGTCTGTGTATGCTCCATTCTTAATACTGCTGGACACCTCAAGGTATTAACGAAAGTAGTACTAAGAAAGGAGCATAGATAGGGGCCTCTTTTTAGAGGTGAAGAGCGGTCTTGGTGCAAACCGAGGCCACTGTACACCAGAAGACCAGCAATTCTCTCATCGAAAAAGGTAAAGAACATGTATACTAAGCATGATTTTGGTAACATTTTCCACAGAAAACTATTTTAATTCTAAACAGAATACAGCCTCCGAGTGATAAGGCTTACGGTAGGAGCCAGAGGCACTATTCCTGAATTCTTTGTCAATTCCAATGAAGAATTTAAAATTCCATCCCAAATTGTTGAAGAAATTAGTCTTTTGGTATTCAAAGGGTCACTAAATATTCTGCAAAGCCATATATATATATATATATATATATATATATATATATATATATAATTTAACTAAAAAAGTGGGAGTAGGTTGTATCGGGGGAAGCAGTTTTTTTTATAATGTTTTGAGAATGCAGCCTAAATCTAGGTGCACCCAATGGAGATGGCCAAATTCCACCATGATCATCCGTCTTGCTTACCGAATCTCTTCACTCCATTTTTAAAACTCGTAGACTGATGTAATATGTTCATTACCAAATTTATTTAGGTAGATTTCGAAGAAAAATCTACCTATTGCAATCGATACCATGTCATGATTTTCGAAAAATTATTTCATATCTTTACCTTTCATGCCTCCCTAAGTACGAAACCTCCAAGTGGTCTCTTGCCTTCGGGTCTCCCAGTCAATATTTTGAAATAATGTCTTTCCTCTCCCATGCGCGCAACATGTCCAGCCCATTTCATCCTCCGTAATTTTATTTCCCTTACTATAATCTATGAAGAATACAGGTTATGAAACGCGTCATTATGCAGTTTTCTCCAGTCCCCGTTTTCTTCTCTCTTAGATTCGAATATTTTCCTAAGCACCATATTTTGGAACACTTTCAGATTATGTTCTCCCCGAAGAGTTAGGGACCATGTCTTACATGCATATAATACAACCGCAGGATAATTGTCTTATATATTTTTTAGAAGACGAGAAGATAAAAGTTTATGAACTGCATTAAATAAGTATTTCCTGATTTTAGTCGACACTTAACTTCCGCCTTAATATTATTTGTGTTCCCATATATTTGAATTTCTCCTCTTGTTCGAGTGCTTTACCGGCTATTCTAATATTTTGTAGCGCATTATTTTGACGTGAAAGAACAACTGTTTCTCGCTGTTGCAAGAATTATCCTCAGAATCCTGGATGTTATTTCCGATTGCTTGTGCATTATAAGCTTACTATGGATTCCTTCACTCTGATGGGCTTAGTCGTAAGTTTCAACAACTACGGTAACTAATCCTTTCACACGAAAAGTTCCCACAACTCTGCAACCAAGTGAGAAGTATTACGTAAAGGACTTTTATTTTTAAAATGGTGAATGTAGGTCAGTGCAGGCATTAAGGCTACTGTGTTCAACATCAAAAGAAATTCTGATCGATATATCAATAGTAGGAGAACTTTGATACTCCTACTTAAAAATAAGAATCATGGACAATGGAGCTATGACAGGAATATAATATATGTATCTTGAAATTTAGGAATAGTTAACTGAAAAAGTTCTCTTTGTTCCGATCAATAGAATCTCCATAGAATAGGACTGTCAGATGTTCGGTTTTTCTCTGACATCTCTTTTTCAGAGTTAAAATTTCTGTCCGGGATAGATTTTTAGAATTCATGTTTTAAAATTATTTATTGGTGTCCAAAGCCATCGCAAAGAGCTGGGAATGTGCCCCTTTTGTTTTTTATGTATTGTGTTTAATTTTTTGGGGGACTGGCGGTCACTCACTTTTCAACCCCTGATTACGATCCTAGTCAATATTTATTTATTTGTTTTTAAAATTTAATGTTTTTAAGTGAAAATAAATTAAATGAATCCTTTCCTGTTAACTCTTTTTTTTGTCGTTGCTTGAATTTAAGCTTCGATAAATAATGAATTAACAAAACCGGTATTGACTTTTACATTAAACGTTGTAGGCAGAATATTGTTTATTGAAATTTAATAATCTTTAATTATTCCTTTTGCTGTTCCCTTGTCTTCCAGGAATAATTAGTTGCAATTTATAACTGAATCTAATCATGTATGCTGTTTACTGTATGTTAATGCTCCCATCATAGTTATTTTAATTGAAGCATCATACCAATTAGGGTTACCAGATGGCACATGAACGAAACTAGAGATTTATATTGTTGCCTATTGTTGTTACTGTCCTATTATTTTCTTATTCTTTCGTTTCAACCTCTTTGGGGTACGTTGAACCAGTCATTTCTTTGTGTGTTGTTCCTTCCTAAGTGCCCAGTATTTCTTCATTCTTTCTGATCATCTTTTCCTCTCTTCTTCAGAGATAATAGGTTTGGACTTCAGTGTCGACCTGTCTTGGAACCTTGTATTTTCGTCTTTAGTTATTATTTTAGCCGTTTGATCGAGTAGTGATTTTTTTGTAATTTTTAACTTGAGTAGGTCTTTTTCAGTTTCTTTAAACCAGTTGGGTTTTGTTTATCATTATTACCGATTTTAATCTTTTTGTTGGTTCTAACTTCTGTTGTAAGTTATATTAATGTTACTGTAATTCATGAGAAGAGTCACTATATTACTAATTAATATTTCCCCGCGCAAAAGTTTCCTCTTGGCCGCAGATATACTCATAAAACCGGCACTCTGGGCGAGGACAGGAGATCTGGCAACCCTAATATCAGTACCCTGTACCGGTACTCAAGTGTGTTTACTTCAAAAATCTCGTTGGTATCATACTTGGTTTATATTTTTCAGTACACTGTACTCGTAAAAAATTATTTTCTGTACATGAATCCCCATTCTCTCACTAGAGAGCAGAAAGATCAGTCGAGTGAGATACAAGTAGTGCCAGAATCCGCTCTTAGATGGCAGGAGTGACACATGTTACGCACGATACTGTAACCTTCAGCTTTTACTGTAT
Source organism: Ectobius pallidus (assembly GCA_964059195.1). NCBI lineage: Eukaryota > Metazoa > Arthropoda > Insecta > Blattodea > Ectobiidae > Ectobius > Ectobius pallidus. Next base: position 185,565,089 of record CAXKWD010000001.1, read on the forward strand.
TACTTTTCGAGTAAAAACCTTTCATAGGCTGAAACTTGTATGACATTGAAGATGATGATGATGATGATGATGATAATAATAATAATAATAATAATAACAATCAGTGGCGTAGCAAGCTTATGTGGTACCCGGTGCGGAAAATTTGTTGTCACCCCCCCCCCCCCCCATTTAAATTATTAAAAGTTGGAACAGTTCCAAGTGTTATTTTTTGGATAGTCAAAGGTAATCCCACGGGAGTGTAAGAGTTTGTCGATAAATGCAGCTGCATCGAATTTATCTGATGTAGGCCTAAGTCGTAAACTCAACGGATTATGCAAAATTAGTAATAATTACATTGTTATATAAGAACAAAACTAAGCTCCGAAATCATGGTATACTATGAATCAACCATCCATAAAGCGATTAGAGTTACCATGTTATCGCCATGTTGTAACCAGTGCTACCAAAGGTGAATATAAGACATAGTTAACCTAATTCAGTCAATTTTGTTAGGATTAAGGAAAGACATACATATCAAGCACATTATGCTGTACATTGTACACTGTACTGTTAAACGACAATAAATGCTATTATTATTATTAAAATTATTATTATTATTATTATTATTATTAATCTAAAGTACGTTACAGACAGACAGGTAGGCCTATACATTGTTTTCGTGAGCGACAGACTGAGAATGTTACCGTTAATAAAGTGAACATCTAGGCCACAATACACTCCCGAAATTGTGCAAATTTTTATTTTTTGAGTGATTTTTTTATATTTTTATACTTTGTTTTCCAAGCGAAATCTCGAACTTTTAAAAGATATGAATTTTGATAAAAAGACAAAAATTTGTATTTATGTCAGATACCTTTCAAGATGTGAACCGAAGATTGGAGACAAGTTTTCCTTTTTTTTACATAAAGAAAGTTTTCTCGAAAACGGCTCTAACGATTTTCATTTAATTTTGCACTGGGGTTGCTTATACTAAGAGCTAATACTTTTTCGAAATAATTCTCTGAAGGGTAGTTATAAGCCACCCGCTCTGAATACGCGCTCTTTGCAATACGGCCTCTTGCAACGGAAAATCGTACGAAAACAAAATTTTGTATTTGGGTTAGGTACCTTTTGGGGATATGACACCAAGATTGGCGACAACTTTCTCTTATTTTTAAGGGGAGGCTAACTTTTATTTGGGCAGAGGAAGTTATGTGAATTATACATAGGCTTGCCAGATTTCTGAAATGTTCAACCGAGACACCGGAATGCCCCCCAGCGTCGCGGATATTCAAGGGTACACACCCTTGGCGGGTTTTTAGAATGTTTTAGAGGGTAGTTTATTCTCAATGCTATGAATAAATAGTTACTGATTAGGAACCTAAACCAGGTGTAATAATAAATAGCATAAGCATATAAATTTAAACATTTTATTTCTGACATGTTAATATTTAAAATTTACTTAAATAAGAAGAAAGACTTTGAATGAGGAATAAAAATTTGAACAATATTTACATGTACATTTCATGGACTTTTTTTAGAAAGTTTTTTTGTTTTGTTTTAATCTTGTTGTAAAAATCTTCACAAGCTAATCCGATATTAATTTTACATGTCATCAAGTCTTTAACCGTAGATTCCTTCATCAAACCCCTATCATCAGTCCATGCGTTGTTCATCAAAGAAAATACTCTATCAACTGGTGCTGATGTCTCAGGTACGCAGAAGGCATACTCAACAATCTTGATCAGATTGGGGGCTGCTATGTGATTCTCCTTGAAGTGACCAAACAGCCTGAGCCATTTTTCTTCAATAAAATAATCACATTTCTGGTAGTCTTTTCTTGCTTCCACTGTTTTCACTTTTCATACAGTACAGAAATAAATGAAAAAGTAATTATCCTAAATAATCCTTCATAGTTAATTATTTTTAGACTTTTTTGGTCACCTAGAATATCAAATTTAATTTTTACCGGGACGTGAAGTAAACCGGCCCGGACACCGGGATTTTGTCTGAAACCGGGACGTCTGGCAAGCCTAAATTTATACATAATTTTTTATAGGTTGATCCTAATAAATTTCATAAACAAGTAATGTAATTATTTTACGGAACTGTATTATTAATAATCTATTCTTAAATATGCGCACATCCCAGTTCAAAATCTAGATTGAAGGAGACTTCGGAGTCAACTCACATTCGAAGTTTATTTTCGTCAAAGTCATGACTGCCGCAGCGGGTAGAATTGGTTGCAGCTTGAGTGATATAAAATATCACCGTTCTGCTGAGACAAACATCGGCAGAAATAAACACCCCTCCCCCTAACCATAATATTATTGTTCGTATCAACACAGCGGCCAGTTCAGCCGCGTTTTATGACCTTTCTTGACTGAATTTAAAACTAAAAGAAGTTTCAATACGCATGTTGACTTTTAGAAAGTTAAGCTTATTTAATTGTTTTAAATAATATTATTATTCTAAGTTATTTAAATTCCCTTGAGCGATTTTTTACTTACAAAGACACATTTTTATTTTGTCACCCCCCGAGTGATGGCACCCGGGGCGGCCCGCACCCCCCGCACCCCCCTTCCTACGCCACTGATAACAATAATAATAATAACAATAATAATAATAAACGATACAGTACTCGACTACTAGCCAAAGACCTTTGTCTTCAAATGCCGTCATACGTGGTTCCAATGAAATAAATTTGTCATATACGGTTCCTTTTGAAAATTGATTATTTTTTTATAACCTCTATAAGTCTTGAATAATACTGTAAATAAGGTAGTGCCTTCAGTAGAATTGCAGTCGCATAACTTACATAGCCCAGTGTCCGGAGGTCTTGTATATTTTCATCATCCTCGTCATCTATCAGTTCAAATTGAAGTAGTGACAAGATTTATTCTATTTATTTGTTTTCTAAATCAGGAGAAAACCATCTAGGAAATTGGGCAACACACAATGCAAAGAAAATAACATGTAATTAAATTATGTAGAAATCTACATTTTAACTGTGAAAAATTATTTCAGTTATCTTTTGTAACATAATGAAGAATTTTCTATACAAACCTAGGATTTCTTGAAGTCGAGACTCTTGACTTTTGGATTGTCAGATAGGCCCTAGGGAACGGTCAGATCACTCTCGGTTCTCCATGTAGTGACATTCTACGCGGACCGTCCACAAAGTAAGTTTCCCTACGGCCGTTTACACAAACAAAACACAATTTAATGGAAATATTTATTGCAATAGATACAGCAAGTGTTCAGCTATTTTTTAAACATATTCGCCACCGGAATCGAGACATTTATCATAACGTGGGACCAACTTTTGAAAACATGTGCCATAGAAGTCTTCGCCTGGGATTTGAACCATTGTGTGACAACCCCCGTTTCTCTGTAATTTCTTGAGTGGTAGGAAAAGATGAAAATCCCTGGGTGCGCGGACCTAGCTGTATGGTGGAGGCTTCAACACCTCCCTGCAAGTTTCCTGCAAAAGTTCGGCTAGGAGGTGTTACAACATTCACCCTACACTCCGGACCTCGCTCCCAGTGATTTCCATCTTTTTCTACACCTCAGTAAATAACAGCGATGATAGAGAAGCGGAGATGATTTTCACACAACGGTTCAAATCCCAGGCGGCAGACTTCTACGACACAAGTGTTCAAAAGTTGGTCCCACGGTATGACAAACGCTTCAGTTCCTGTGGCAAATGTGTTAAAAAATAGCTGAATATTTGCTATATCTGTTGCAATAAATATTTCCATGAAATTTTGTTTAGATTGTGTAAACCATTTCCATGAAATTTTTGTTTGTTTGTGTAGCCTTAGGGAATCTTACTTTGTGGACGGCCCTCGAATAATGTCACTACATGGAGAACCGAGAGCTATTCGACCGTTCCCTAGGGCCTATCTGACAATCCAAGAGTCAAGGGTCTCGACTTCAAGAAAGCCTTGGTTTGTATAGAGAATTTTGAAAAAAAAAAAGAAAAAAACTTTTCTCTGGAATCAGGACTGATAAGTTATAGGAGGCACAAGAATCGGCTTCTTCTTTTCTCTTTCTTTTTCATGCGGGATCTGCTGAGCCGTTTGTTTGGCTACTGTGCTGAAACTTGTTTTTACTATTCCTTTAAATTTATGTATCAGTTCTGAGTAATTTAAACCATGAAATTCTAAGTGTTGGAGTATTCAGAAGCTTCGTCGAAGTCCAGGTATTCACTTCTAGGCATATCTAAAATACGGAAAGGTTTGGTCACTTTAACTAATCTATCACTAAAGCTTTTACCAGCGTTTCTATACAAGAGTGAGATTAAAAAAATAATAAATAAATAAATAAATTAATAAGCTTAATAATAATAAATCACATATGAGTAGGAAGTCACTGTGATCGAGTGTAGTCGTTATAATGAACCACTTCCTGTTGTTTGGGATAACATCTTTGAATTTCTGTAAATAACTAGAAGATTGACCCTTATCTTCTTTAGCTACTTTCTGGCATAGATTCTCTTCGTATATATTTTACAAAAAATTACTTTAGCGTGCCAGATTTAAATTAATAATAGTGCTTAGTAAATAAATGGTGAAAAATATGTTACATAAACATTCTCACATATAGGCTCCGTGTTATGGTTTGTGTTAATAATTTAGTCTGGATCTGCGAGATATGGAAAAATGAATTCCAGTAGTATTAGTAGCAGTGAAGAAATAACACGAGAAGGGAAGGGAGTTTACAGGTAAAACCTGTATAGAACCAGTCTGATTCGCAACAGTGGCATATGAAAAGTATCTGAACTCATCCCAAGTTTTACCATGGGCGTATTACATTTCACAACATTATTAATAGTAGCTTTCTTGTTACTACCACCTCATAAACAAAACAAGTTAAAGTACTTAGTTATCTCGACAATTAATTATTAAGTGCCAGAATGGAACTTTATAAAATAATGTGGGGGACGGAAAAATGTCTGTCCGTGCGTCTGTACTACGCTGGATATGCCATATAATAGGTTAACAAAAATCCATAGCAGTTACGCCATAATAAGTATGAAATTGTATAACAATTTAAGTGAAGACAGTAAACATATAACACTTGAACTATTTTAAAAAAAAGACTAACAACTGGCTCGTTCAAAACCCTTTTTATGAGCTAAGTGAATATTTTTCTTTACAATATATAAGGTTTTAACACAGTCGTCTTTTAATCTTTTGACGTTGTCTATTGCAAATTGTAACTACTTAACGACAATAAATATTTTTGTATTTGTATTCGTATTTGATAACTCAGTACGCTTTATCGGATTTTCATGAAACTTGGTATACGCATTTATAACGTCCATGGGAAGAAACCTATTGATATTGGACCAAATCGGTTGACCGGTACCGGAGTAATGCCCAATTTAGTGCCTATTTTATGGTAATATATTAGAAAGAATTTATGAAATGCAAATCAGTTCTCATGACATCATATTGTTTTACAGTGTTCATATACGACTTTGGAAGTTACAATACAGTTAGCCATGACATATTCCTTCACATTTGATTATCAAACTAGTCAGATGTTTGTCTATTTCGTCGTTCTAGTTGAAATGAGTACTACATGAATACAGTTATATACAGCAGGTATATTACTGTGAAATAATACGTAGGGTACATTAAGCGGAGTTCTTTGCGAGTGTATTTTGTGAAATGTTGATATATTTTATGAATTTCTTATATCAGTGTATTCGAGTTTGAATTAAGGTTAAGTATCAAACTCTAGTCCTTTGTTCTTCCGTAAGCCGCACTTAATGAATCGATCTGGAGCTTAACTCGGAGATAGATTCAAAATAACTTATTTTCTCCATATCATAGGCTAATTGCAATTATCACTGATTAAACAAAAGCATTCTGGCACTTTGTTACATCAGTTTACCTGATTGTATTAATTTTGTAGATATGTTTTAGATACAGCATTCAATTTAACAATTTTACTGTGCAAACTTTGCATTATCATCTACCATAGTGTTGAGATAGCCAAGAAAAATGGAAAATGAACACGAGTAAAGTATCTCCTAAGTAATATTTGTAGGAAAGGTATATAGCTGTTCTTTATTGCGAAGTCAGGAGTTTCGAAATTTTTTTTTATCAGAATTGGTTGAGACATCATAGGCGTACCGAGGGGGGGGGGGTTTGGTGGTTTGAACCCCCCCCATTGATTAAAAAAAGGAAAATTGTATAATTTTTTTAAGTCTGCCCATAAATTACTTAATACAAGTATAAAGCGTGGGAAGCTTAAAACTCGTTATTTTGCGTCTTAATTTTTAAAATTTTCCGGGGGATCCCCGGAAGATTAAAACTCGTTATTTTGCGTCTAATTTTTTTTAAATTTTCCGGGGGAGCCCCCGGAAGCTTAAAACTCGTTATTTTGCGTCTTAATTTTTTAAATATTCCGGGGGACCCCCGGAAGCTTAAAATTCGTTATTTTGCATCTTCATTTTTTAAATTTTCCGGGGGGGGACCCCCGGACCCCCTCTCCCTGGGGGGTATTCCATACTCCCAGATGTTATAGTCTAACCCCCCCCCATATGGTCGGCCTGGTTACGCCTACGTGAGACATTAAAAGAAATAGAAAAATGTTTTCTTGAAAGCTATACTTAGGCTAATATTTTCGAAATGAAAACCGAATTCTAGAGGGTGGAATAGATGCACATTTAGTTCACGATAAAAACATATAACTAAGTGCAATGCACCTTTTACCCCCAACAGCCCTCCTATTCCTTGTTCACTTGTTCTCTTATCTTTATCCCTACTCAGATGGTTAATTGTTCGAATGCACCTCTCTGTAGAGGGGTACTGCTAATCGATTCTGATCGATTGCACCTCTTTGTATTCTAACTTAGATAAATTTATTTTATTTTTAAAAATTACATTATTCATACATAAAAAATGAAATGTACAAAGATGTACAGATAGGGAAAAAAAGCGGGCCGACTAAAATATATAAGTTGCCGATCCACTGCGCACGCATAGCGGCATTCACAGGATACCAGAGAATATATTGAAATTTGTTCTAGACAATATAGACAATCAATTGAGAAATAATTTAACGTAATTTGCATTGCTTGTGAAAACAAACGTTTCCGTTCCGTTACATCTCTTACATTTATTTACGTATCACAAGGCTCTGGAATCAGCTACAAGAATCGGTCCGCTTTTTTCCCCCCCCTACCTGTACAATATGGATTTAATTAATTTAAATTGACAACTAATGAAAACTAACTAGGTTTCATAATATTAGTACAATAATAATAAAAGTAGTACAGTAAAGTAAGTTCAAACAATAACAGAATATACTATTCAAACTGTGATTATGTGTTCCAACAGAACGCGGAGAAATAATTTTTGAACATGAACGACAGAATACCAAAAAAAAAAAGCCATAAATACAAATAACAAGATACTAAATTAAAGTGAAGCGTGTAAAGTAGCTATGGTCACCACTCAACGAAAGTCAGTAGGTCTAGAACAAAATGATCGGCCATTCATGCTCCACTACATAGTAGTTATTTGGATGTGTGATTAATTATTTTCCGTTTCTTTGTATCGCCTATCTGTTATTTGAATTATCTTGTAGATCCCACAGTATTGTACGTGCACTTCCTAATATGTGGTAGGCCTACCTCATAGTCCATCGTTATAACAAGAACTCTCATATAACTATACAATCTATTAAGGTCCGTAAATATAATTAGGCCTATAGGGAGGTTTGAATTAAATTCGAATCTTCGACAGCTTATAAGTTATAAGTCAACCCTTTAAATCGGCCTTCCTAACAGTTGTCTAAATACGAGCCTTAATGCGATCCTGGGTTTCTATATGAAAATATATTTAACATTTGATTTCGCATCCACACCTAATTAATTACATATTAATATAATATCGTCATTCCGGCAGAAGTCACCAAATCCAAACACTTAGTTTTGATTTACAGCTGTTTCAAAGCTTGAGTAAACCATCGCATAAACCTATATACAAGGTAAATATACAAGCATTAGTTACTTGGAAATGGGTCGGGATATTAATTAGTGAGTGCTACCTGCCTATAAAGCATCCTTTCAGCAATGTAGTAGGAGCCTATAGGCCTATATAACTCAAAATTGCCATAAGTTAATGACTTATGCCTTACGGCCTTAATTCTACCAGGAAAATAAAACATTAGGCCTATTATTACTATTATTATTATGGCCCGGATTTTTTATAAACTCTGTTTTAGTTTTTAAAACATATTAAATAGTTTTATTATAGTTTTTTTTTTCATTTCGGAAATTAAATAAGTACAATAAACTTACTTACTCAACGTCAATAGGCAACTTTTAAGCAAGCTAAAGGAATATTATCTATTTTATGGAACCCAGAGGTTCATTGCCGCGCTTACCTGAGCCCGCCATTCAACCCTATTCTGTGCTCCATCCAACCACCCTTGCAAATCCCACTTCCCTTAAATCTATCGTAATATGGTCCTCCCATCTACGTTTAGGTCTTCCAAGTAGCCTTTTTCCTTCGGGTCTCCCAATCGATATTTTCTCCCCCATGCGTGCAACATGTCCAGCCCATTTCATTTTAATTTTATTTTCACTTGAATTTCCGTGGCTCTGAGCCACAATTCTTTAGGAATACTTTTAGCTGAGTTTTAGAAGTACCCCTGTCATTCATTTCCAACTCCATCACTCAACAAGAACGTTTTCTCAGTTAATCAGTCAACTTTTAGAATACTTTACTTTCGGCGTCTTTCTGGAGCAAACACTATGAATAAAGTGGAGTAAAAAATGACAAAATTACCAAATGCAATTTTATAATAGATATACAGTATAAGCATTCATGAACCACAGATTATTGTCTCTGTTGGACATTACATGAGAATATTATAGAAGAAAAATTCCTCCGGCACTGGGACTTGAACCTGGATATTCGCGCCAATGCGATGCCTATGATTGATTGCCCTAATGGTCTACCTCACAGACAGACAAGTCATGTCATATGCAGTACTGTGAGGCATACTAAGTAGTGATTTTTGTGACCGGGCTCCCACTGTTAATGTACAGTTAACATTCAGGATAGATATATAAGCATTCATGAACCACAGATTCAGATATATAAGCATTCATGAACCATATGGCGCTGTGAATTGAGCTCCAGATTAGCTCAGTTGGTAGAGCATTGGCACGAATAGCCAATGGTCATGGGTTCAAGTCCCAGTGCCGGAGGAATTTTTCTGCTATATTTTATGTTACAAGATAATATAGCCTACTGGCAAGAATAAGCAAAATGTAAAATTTAGGCTGACCTTTAAAATGTAATTTTTGTAGAACAATAATAATTGGATTAATTATTACATTAATTATTGTTATTTTATGGTATTTCACTTGAAAAAAAGGTTTTAGCCATTTTTAGGTTTTATAAGATTGGATTATGTGACTGCTTTGACAGTGAAACGCATAAATATGTTAAAATATCACAGTTAGCTAGCAACGAACAAAATAGTTTAAAACCTAAAGATTCGGCCCTTATTATTATTATTATTATTATTATTATTATTATTATTATTATTATTATTATTATTAAAATGTCCTATTGTTTACTGAATTGTAATTGAAGTAACTTAACTTCCTTATTATTAAGCTTTTTAAGCAAGACTAAGCATTAAAATATTTCCTATGCAAAAAAGTAAGAAATTAGCCTATAATTGTCATAGGTTATGTAGTCTTCATAACATTCACCTTATGGGTTGATATGTTTTAATGCCTTTTCAGTAATTTCCTTCATAAAAAACAAGTCAACTTCCTGAAGAAACTTGGCATTACTGCTGACAAGAGCATTGCCAAGGTTATCTGTCATTTATTGCAAAAGATAAAACTTGCGGGCATATCTTTCCAAGCGAAGCGCGCGCGGAAGTATCTTTGCAGCTCGAAGTTCTTTGACCCAGTTTGGCCGTGGCTCGCAGAGGTCTCTGTTGGCGACGAGTGTATCAACAGGCCAGGCGTGTTCGAGAGCAAGACGCGCGGGTTAACCTATCAAATGCGTGTTGTGGTTACGTAAACCAAAACAACCTTTGACAGCGTCACTTATGGACTGTGTTGTGAACATATTAGTGTGTGCTAGTGATTGTTGGTGTTTGAAGTGAGATTGACCGATTCTAAACTGAATTGTTATTGAAGATGGAGTTGGCACCGACCACCTCCAGCGCTGTCACTGTCATCCAGGAGCCCTGCCCCCCTCCCCCCATCAGACATCAACCTGTCATTGTTGCGACAGAGACTGTGACCCATGTGCTGACATACGGTGAGCCATCCATTCGATTCATTTTAAACAGCTCACTCAAAATTATGAGTTTTTAAACACAGTATTAATGAATCCGAAAATGAAGGGTCTAATTTTTTAGGTTACCATATTTAATACCCTGTTTAATACCATACCGTGTGCCCGCTTTTTGCCGAACATGGTCTCTTTTTTTAAGTTCAGGTTTTTTTGTAGACAAATTTATAGAATCTCGCAAAATGTACAGGATTTTTGTACAATTAATGCAAGGACGTAGCCAGGATTTTGGTATGGAAGGAGCCCATCCCGGCGGTACTTCCCCGATTTTTTTCTTATGAAATTAAGCCTTCAAATTTCATTTTAACGTTACTTAGTCACTACAAAATTGCTTTTTAAACACATATCACATTTTTTAATGTTCCAAAATAACATTAAAAAAAAGCATTAAAATGAAATTTGAAGGCTTAATTTTATAATTCTTAAATAAGTACTGTTATTCTAATATAAAATGCCAATAAAGGTAATAAAACACTTTATTTAAGAATAGGACTACTAAATGAGAAGTCCATTTTTAATTTAGCGAAATTAAAATGGGTTACACAGTTACCGGTATGCATTATTTTACATTTAGCTTGAGTAATACTTTATCTAAAAGTGAAACTAAATAATACTAACATTTAACTCTTTACAAATATTTACTCATCCAAAATAATCTTATACAATGGCCAAATTTATTTTGGCAAACAAGCATACTTAAAAAAATAACTTGGCAAATGGGCTTAACTAATGAACAACACTCAATGCCGACTAGGCTCCCGTTACAAAGTTACATTTCTAGTGTAATAGGGAAAAAGCGAATAAGTAAAAATTCCAAAGTTTCAATAATGACAAAAAACAATTTATTTCCACAGCATTTTTACAATATTTAGACCAGTCCACCCAGATATTTTTACACAGTATCTTATGCTATGTAAAAATATCTGGGTGAACTGATCTAAATATTGTAAAAATGCTGTGAAAATAAATCGGTATTTGTCTCTCCTAAAACTTTGGTATTTTGACTTATTCGTTTTATCCCTATCACTCTAGATTTCATATCGACACACTATACAGCATTAAATAAATTGTACTGTTGTTGGTTATTAGAACTAGAATTAGAATTAGAATTGTTTTATTTTACCTGGTGGAATTAAGGCCATTCTGCATGCTATATGTATTTTTTTTCAAATTAACAATCCTATTTCAGAACTTAAGTATTTACCGTATTCAGTCGTATTTTTTTTTTCATTTCGGAAGGAGCTGCATTAAATGCGGTAGGCTTATGGCATCGTAGCAATCTGTAGCTAAAAGGAATTCGTCAGTTCCAATTGTTTTTCACCCTTTCTTCAACGTTTCTCCTTCCTTCGCTTCTTCCTCCTTGCTACTTCTTCATTATTCATTTTCTTCTCCTTCTCGCCTAAAACCTCCCCTTGTTCGACCTATAATACTGCGCATATTTTCAATCAGATGGTAGCATCTGTTAGTGGTGATTTAGATTAGAAACTATTCCGGAGTTTACAGCTCAATCCAACTTTTCAGCCTACAGTGTTTTCATGCAAAGCAATATTCCCAGCATTTTCCGAATTCCAAACAACCGATAACTCTGAAAGAATAAAGATATTTGCAAACTCTTTTTATTAATAAAGGTAATACATTCCTTCATTTCCCCAAGCATCATGAACTAAACAGCTTAAAAAGTGTAATTTGAAATTATTTTAAAATACTTAATTAAATTGTCTGAATTTGCACAAAGTTAAAAAGTGAATCTAATTTTGAATCTGTTACCTTGAATAGGTTTTCAATAAACGTGGTAGGGGAAATTCCTTATAGATTACAGTTGGACTTTAAAAAAATACAAATTAAAAACAAATTGTACTGTTTGGGGCACAAATGTGGGAGCTGGACAGTCTCGAATACCTCAGTATAAATAACAACAAGTTAATTTGTTCTAATCATATAATTAATATTTTATAAAATAATGCTGAAAATATTTTAGTTTAAAGGTTTTATAAGTATGGAAAATTTTGAATTACATCACCATGGATAACATTTGGAACTGTAAAGTGTACCATCTTAATCGTCGTCAGTGTATAATACACTTCAGTTGAGGACATCCTTTCAACATAACCGAGTATTTGAAATGTACACTTTTCATACCCTACATGCTTATAATAGGCTACCGCTATATACCTGTCCCAGGGTTGCCAGATCAGAAACGTAGAACAGTCGTACCGAAAATAGTCGTATGCTATAAAACTGTCGTATACTTTGTGATTTTTCAGTGTAATGAACATATTGCGTTAATGATGATAATAATAATAATAATAATAAATAATCGGTATTATGCACCTTACATAATATATCATGTAATTGTTAATAAATCATCTTATTTGTAAATGATTAGGCTTGTTTCATGCCTTCCGATGTGCTAAATTTGATTAAATACATTAAAATTAAATAAGAATAGTTGCCACAGTGTTGTAATTATTTCCAATCATATTGATTTTAGCAACATGCTTACAACAAAAACCTGAGAAAACAAAAAGCTGGATATATATCAAAATTTAAAATTAGTCACTAGATTGATTAAAAAATATAAAACGCTGTGTTCAAAATAGTCGTACAATTAGGCGTACGACTCATGATTGCGTCGTACAGATCTATGAAATTGTCGTATGTGTACGACTATAGTCGTACGTATGGCAACCCTGACCTGTCCTCATGGATCCCCTGTTATTTTACACATGCATTTCCGTACCCACACTACATTCCTGAGGAGACTGGACTGCCACCGGATAATAACAGTTCTCTAATAGGCCTGATGCAGTGGAATATTAATATGCGAACATATTAAAGTGGACGTACAATAATTCTGTTTTATTTTTTGGTCCTAGGAGATATTTTAATGCATGGGCTTCAAAATTCCGGTTTAATCTTTACAATGCTGAATTTACACAATAATATAAACAATCATCAAGTGAAATCATCAGTGGGATGTAAGTTTAAAATCAATGGATAGAATTGCATTAGAATAACTAGTTTCTATGGATTACAGTCGTAACGCAAGGATAAAAATTCTCACAATTTTACGTGTAGGTTTACTCTATAAATATTACTTTTCTACTCTTTTTTTTAACGAACGAATTTATACGTCAGTAACAGTGAAAAGGTTAATTTTCAGAACCCCCGTTCTTTACCCCGCATAAGCATAGTCTAGTATAGAAAATGTAAGTGCGGATGGAAAGTGGATAACATCAATATAGGCTTGTATTTGGGCTTCAATAAAAGCGTATAAATAGCACAATAAATTTACCAAATGAAATTTTAATATTATAATTCGGTTAAATTTTAATTTTTAATTTTTAATTAAATATAAACGTATGCAAATAATTCTAGAGTGATAGGGAAAAAGCGAGTAAGTCAAAATTCCAAAGTTTCAGGAATGGCAAAAAACAATTTATTTCCACAGCATTGTTCACTATTTAGTTCAGTCCACCAGATATTTTTACACAGTATCTTATACTATGTAAAACTATCTGGGTGGACTGGTCTAAATATTGTAAAAATGTTGTGAAAATAAATGGTTATTTGTGTCTCCTAAAACTTTGGTATTTTGACTTATTCGCTTTTTCCCTATCACCCTAGAATTAAACATTCATGTTTTCTAAAGAAATGTAATTTGGAGAAACACATCTGGCAAAATTCTTCACTAGAACATATTCAAGACCCCTGTAAATTTCATGCAATTATATTTAATGGTGTCTGAGTTATTTCTCTAAGGAGACTGAAGAACGTAAAGATTTCCTGTTGCGAGAAAGGGAGAAATAAATTCAACCGTGACTTAATTTCCCGACGCTGCTATTTTAAATTGCTTGCTTGTTTGTGTCTGTATTGTTTGATTTTTTTATTTGCTGATAAATTCCATGATTGATTCATGTTTTTACTGATGTCACAGCCCTCCCCGTTGAATAGCTAGAAAGTGAAGCTAAAAACACAATGCTGAAATAAGAAAAGCATACAAATGTTTTCCGCAATTACTGAATATGGATTTTATGAATTCGCAGTTCTTCTTCTTCTCGAGCTTCTACTGAACATTATATTATTAATTTATTAATTTACAAATTATTACAAGGGAAATCTAACAGACTCATAGAAGAAATATGAAAGAAAGGTGAAGGAATTATACAACTTGAAGTACTGTGTCCATCTTGGACTGTAGCGCCGACCAGTGAGTAAGTAAGTGTGCACACGAAAATCAGGAAAAAAACTAATTTTTATTTGTTTCTTTATTAAGTGCCAGAATGGTACTCACTGAGATTGTGTGGTGGACGGCAAAATGTCTGTCCGTCTGTCTGTCCGTATGTCTCTACGCGCGATAACTCAAGTACACTTCATCCGATTTTCATGAAACTTGATATACACATTTATAACGTCCATGGGAAGAAGCCTATTGATATTTAACCAAATAGGTTGACCGGTACCGGAGTAGTACCCAATTTAATGCCTATTTTATAATATATTAGGAAGAATTTACCAAATGCAAATCAGTTGTCATGGCAACATATTGTTTTACAGTGTTCATATACGGTTTTGGAAGTTGCAATACAGGTAGTTTTGACAAATAACACTACCCACATATTCCTTCACATATGCTTCTCAAACTAGAAGACTTTGTTCTTCCGTAAGCCCTGCTTAATGAATCGATCTGGAGCTTAACTCGGAAATCGTTAACAAGAATAAATTATTTTCTGCATATCATAATTTCAATTATCACTGATTAAACATAAGCATTCTGGCACGTTGTTACATCAGTTTACCCGATTTTATTTATTTGCTTAAATTTGTCATGGCCATCGTGAATGATGCTATAGAGTAAAATAACACAACACTAATACAAACTACAAGATCAGTATAGAATATAATAAACAGAATATATAGGCAATGTAAGCAGAAAACATCAGAGTGCTATATCTATTGCAGGTAGTTGAATAAAGTCATTAATGTCATAAAAAGGTTGTTTGGAAGAGCAGTTATATAAAACACTTTTAAATCTACTTAGCGAAATGTAATGAGACTCATATGGTAGTTAATTAAACATTGTAATGAATGACTTTAGTGTGTAATGTGTAATTATGTTTAATTAAACGGGCTTCCTATATGAGCAATGCTAGTGCATGAGAGCAAACCTTGTTTGAAATTTCTACTGAACTAGGATGAGGACATTCAGTAAACACAAAATAATAATAATAATAATAATAATAATAATAATAATAATAATAATAATAATAATAACTAGACTTTATGAATACCAAATCTACAATATTGCAGATGTAATATATAATATATTTGGGAACATTTGGAGAATCGATAAAGATTGAATGTTGAACGCGCTTCTAGCTTTATTTAATATGAGAACTTCGGGCATGGTGGTATGAGAGATGTTTCGTTTATTACCTTTCTTGTGCTTAGTTTGAGATATACCATTGAGTGTGGTGTCACTGCAACTCTTCAATTTTGCAGGTAGAAAAATTATACAACTAGAAAATATTCGCCAATGGCATGTTTTGATGAACTAAGTAATTCCATATTCTGGTGCGTTTTCCTTTGCGGTTTCTTCCAGATAAGATTTTACCTTCCTGTCATTTACAGTTACTAAGTTATACAACTTTCGACTTAACTGTCACTTTTAAACTTTCGAAAACAAAGATGTCAGAATATCTTAGAATGTGGTTACGAAGTCTGTGAAGTTTGAAACCACTCTTCTATACCCTTTCTTTTCTTAAACGACATTTTGGTTACGTAACGCGGCATAAATATAGTTGACATTTTAACTAAGCGTTCTTTTCACCTCTATTCTGTTTTGTTTGTAATACACGTTTTTATTTTCCATAAATTGTATTTGAGGTCATAAATCACATGAACTGTAGTGTAGGCCATGGCATGTGTATGTTAACATGTTATAATACAGTATCAGTATGTGTGAGCAATAGGAGCTTACTCTCACTTCGTTTCTCTTGAACCAGAGTGTTTTTTTTAGAACTTCCATCCATTAAGGGAAGCTTGGACTAAGTTTTTAGAGAAAATTACAACAAAACATAACTTACAGATTTTTTTATCTACTAAAATAATTACCGGCAGCCTACCTTACAAATTTGTATTACATATCACTAGGGACCGGATTTTTAGGTTTTTAAAAACACTGTTTTAGGTTTTCCCTTAGGTGAAAGTTTTTTTTTTAGGTTTTTGGTCCAAAATATCGTTTTCGAGTAGAATAATTGGTTTAATGAATTTGAATCTGCTACATAGGATTAAATACATAGTTAACACGTCTTCTTAAAACACAGTGTGACCAATCAATGTGAATAACAAGACAGTACTAAGGCTTAAGGCAAACAAACGCTTTAAAACACAGAAATCTATATCCTTGTTCATACATGGCAACAATGGTTGTTCGTACGAATATTTTAAAAGGAATACGCCAGTACTCTACACTTCCTCTCTTGATACTGTCCATCCTAGACGAAAATGGGTTGAACGAAACGCTGGTGGTATTAATTTCAACCCGACAAAAATTGTCTTTCCGCAAAATATTGATTCCTCAACTGACAAACAAAAAAGACAAAAAAAAGTAGCCTAAATGAGATATTTTAGGTTTTATATCCCGTTTAGGTATATTTAGGTTTTTATACTCCATTTAGGTATTTTTAGGTGCCACAGAATTAATGTGGGTGAATCCTATGGACATGATTCGAAAAAGTGTATGAGCGCTTTTTGTTTTGGAAGCAAGGAAAAAAATAGGTAAAAACCTAAGAATCCGGTCCCTACATATCACCATTATCGTTTTTAAAGGTTTAGTGATTACTTTTAGATGACTGTTCGCGTTATAGGCAAAATATGTATAAATCGAAACCCTTGGTGGATGGATCTGGGGCAAAACACCCGGTTGGGGTGTGGATATAGGGAGATAAACTACTCCCCCCCCCCGTTTCCGTTTTCATTCTAAGAACGAAGCTAAAGTTAACAAAATCACAATGTCTCACTCTTGGTCATACTTGAGTAGTTTGCTAGAGTGAGACAGATGCAGCCTATTGGTTTTTGTGAACTTAAGCTTTGTTCTTAAAGTGAAGCAGTTTTTCATTATCTGTAAATTGCATTTTCTCAATACTACGTTTTTTATCGTTCAGAATGTCTCGTTGCTGCATGAAAATTTGAACAGATACACTTCATGCACAATGCCTTATTCATAAAACTTTCCATGATATAAATTTTTATATTCAACCACAGGTTTTGATTCCCTTTCCCCTCATTTTCAGCCTTATAATCTTCTGACTTAAATATAAATATTCTTTAAAATTATTTCCATATTATAGAACTCATGCCTAGAGTGCCGGTGCAAATTTTCCACGCGTTTACACCATCTTTTCTTTCCCTCGTAAGGTCCTTCAATAGCAGCGGGATGGAATTAAATTCAATAAGGGAATTAAAAGCTGTAATGAACTATTCTTCAAACATTTCCGATAAGATCCGTCTCGTTTTTCATTCCCGGAACGTGGATGTGAAAGTTGTAAGAGCTAGCGACCTTCGATAATCCCAGCAATGATCTATATATAGGTTTTGTTATACCTGTGGCATCGAACAGCTGGTTCATTTAGCATTTGAGAATTAAGATAAACAATAATGCTATATGTAACATTATGGAATCATTTCGTAGATGGAAATTTTAGATTTAAAGTTTTTACGGATTTTCTCGTTTTGTGACAAGTTTTGCTTTCTTCTCTCCTGGGATGACACTAACTTAGCTTAGCTCTTGGTCGACAACCGGCTTAAAGCCTGCCGCCCGTCACCCATCACAGAGATCCGATAATACAAAATTGTACTCTCTCTCACTCTATCTCTTCCTGCCTCTCTCTCTCTCTCTCTCTCTCTCTCTCTTCCTGCATATCTCTCTCTCTCTCTCTCTCTCTCTCTCTCTCTCTCTCTCTCTCTCTGTCTGTCTAGCTCGCTATCTCTCTCTCTCTGAGAATTTTAAAGTTTAATTTAAATATAGGATATTAGCTACGTAAACCTAGTCCAGTATATACCAGGCAACACCAAGGACTTTTACGTCACAATTTTATACTCTTCAATGGTAACTATCACAGAGCTTGAAGACTTTAAGATATGGGTAGGCTGTATACATTGGTACCATTTAGTTCAAAGAAATTAACATAATACTCGTATATAAACTAAAATAATGTTTTCTTTCACTTCCGTTTATCTTGATCTTAAATAAAATTAGAAGAAATAAAAACATATGCATTTAAGTTATTTTTTAATATTATGATTCAGGTTTATTTACACTCCCTTCAAAATCGAAGTCGCATATGCTGTTGAACTTCGAAACATTATTGCTCATCATGATTTCAATGATTTTGAAAATAACAGCCTAATTGTATCAACGTGCTTCTTGGTAGTAGGACTAGTTTGATTGGTTGATTTAAGAGAAGTAGGATTTGAGAGGGATGGTTGGATAAAGTTAGCACAGAATAGGGTTGAATGGCGGGCTGAGTTAAGCGCGGCAATGAACCTTCGGAGTTCGGTAAAACAGATCATATTCGTTAAGCTTGCTTAGAAATTGTCCATTGCCATTGAATACGTAAGTAACTGGTTAGTCCTCGGTGATCGAACTATGTGTTCCGATGATGTTGATTACGTCCGCCAGACCAACCGCATTATTTGAAGCAAAATCACAAAAATATCAGTCCATAACTTCCTCCCATTCTGGATGTTGTGGTAATTCAGTTCCGGTGGCGAACTGCAACATAAATAAAATGAAATTAAAACCAGTTCACAATCTGAATAGTTCAGTGGAGAAAGATCACGACACCATACTCTTCAGCATAATGACATGCGTCTCTTATCTGAACTATTCAGTTATAAAAGAGGAACATAAAGACTCCAGAGCGATGCAACTCACTAGTATTGAAGTTAAACCGGGCTTCCCTACTCCAGCGTCGCTTTGACTTTCTCGCCATGGACCCCCTCCATAAATCTTCAGGGCCCATGACCTTTCCCGCCATGGACCCCCTCCATAAATCTTCAGGGCCCATGACCTTCGCCGGGACGCCGTTTCGGTACGCATAATGTTGAAATGTCTTTGGAAGTGATCTGCAACATAATATAATGAAAATGAAATTAAAACCAGTTCACAAACTGAATAGTTCAGTTGATATAGATCACGACACCATACTCTTCAGCATAAGGCCATGAATCTCTCATTTGAACTATTCAGTTATAAAAGAGGAACATAGAGACTTCAGAGAAATGCAACTTACAAGTATTGAAGTTAAACCGGGCTTCCCTACTCCAGCGACGCTTTGACTTTCTCGCCATGGACCCCCCTCCATAAATCTTCAGGGCCCATGACCTTTCTCGCCATGGACCCCCTCCATAAAACTTCAGGGCCCATGACCTTCGTCGGGACGCTGTTTCGGTACTGACATCGATGAGCTCTACGTATTCGGTGGGGTATTTCGCCGATGACGTTCGCCGATGCTGCTTGATAGCTTCTTTCCTTCTTAATGTTAACAAAACCAGACCTACGACGGGACGCTGCTTCGGTAGACACCTTGAAGAAGTCCTCAACTCTTCGGCCGGCAACTGCAACGTATATAAAAATGAAATAAAAACCAGTTCGCAATGTGAAAAGTTCACAAGACAAAGACCACGACAGCATACTCTTCAGCACAATGCCCTGAATCTCTCATCTGAACTATTCAGTTATAAAAGAGGAACAAAAGACTTCAGAGCGATGCAACTTACCAGTATAGATGTTATGCAGGGCTTCCCTACTCCAGCGTCGCTTTGACTTTCTCGCCATGGACCCCCCTCCATAAATCTTCAGGGCCCATGACCATTCACGCCATGGACCCCCTCCGTAAATCTTCAGGGCCCATGACCTTCGCCGGGACGCCGTTTCGGTACTCATAATGTTGAAATGTCTTTGGAAGTGATCTGCAACATAATATACTGAAAATGAAATTAAAACCAGTTCAAAAACTGAATAGTTCAGTTAAGATAGATCACGACACCATACTCTTCAGCATAAGGCCATGAATCTCTCATGTGAACTATTCAGTTATAAAAGAGGAACATAAAGACTTCAGAGAAATGCAACTTACCAGTATTGAAGATAAACAGGGCTTCCCTACTCCAGCGACGCTTTGATTTTCTCGCCATGGACCCCCTCCATAAATCTTCAGGGCCCATGACTTTTCACGCCATGGACCCCCTCTGTAAATCTTCAGGGCCCATGACCTTCGTCGGGACGCTGTTTCGGTACTGACATCGATGAACTCTACGTCTTCGGTGGGCTATTTCGCCGATGACGTTCGCCGATGCTGCTTGGTAGCTTGTTTCCTTCATAATGTTGACAAAACCAGTCCTTCGCCGGGACGATGCTTAGGTATATGTCTTAAAGAAGTCCTCGTCTCTTCGGCCGGCAACTGCAACGTATATAAAAATGAATTTAAAGCCAGTTCACAAACTGAACAGTTCAGTGGAGAAAGATCACGACATCATCCTCTTCAGCATAAGGCCATGAATCTCTCATGTGAACTATTCAGTTATAAAAGAGAAACATAAAGACTTCAGAGAAATGCAACTTACCAGTATTGAAGATAAACAGGGCTTCCCTACTCCAGCGTCGCTTTGACTTTCTCGCCATGGACCCCCCTCCGTAAATATTCAGGGCCCATGACCTTCGCCGCCACGGACCCAACTCCGTAAATATTCAGGGCCCATGACCTTCGCCGAGACGCCGTTTCGGTAGCAAGATATCTATAACATACCATAAAAAAGTTAAGTTAAAAACCAGTTCACAATCTGAATAGTTCAGTAGAGAAAGATCACGACACCATACTCTTCAGCATAATGACATCCGTCTCTTATCTGAACTATTCAGTTATAAAGAGGAACATAAAGACTTCAGAGAAATGCTATTTACCAGTATTGAAGATAAACAGGGCTTCCCTACTCCAGCGTCGCTTTGACTTTCTCGCCATGGACCCCCTCCATAAATCTTCAGGGCCCATGACCTTCCTCGCCATGGACCCCCTCCAAAAATCTTCAGGGCCCATGACCTTCGCCGCCACGGACCCAACTCCGTAAATATTCAGGGCCCATGACCTTCGCCGAGACGCCGTTTCGGTAGCAAGAGATCTATAACATACCATACAAAATTACGTTAAAAACCAGTTCACAATCTGAATAGCTCAGTGGAGAAAGATCACGACATCATACTCTTCAGCATAAGGCCATGAATCTCTCATGTGAACTATTCAGTTATAAAGAGGAACATAAAGACTTCAGAGAAATGCAACTTACCAGTATTGAAGATAAACAGGGCTTCCCTACTCCAGCGTCGCTTTGACTTTCTCGCCATGGACCCCCTCCGTAAATATTCAGGGCCCATGACCTTCGCCGCCATGGACCCAACTCCGTAAATATTCAGGGCCCATGACCTTCGCCGAGACGCCGTTTCGGTAGCAAGATATCTATAACATACCATAAAAAAGTTAACTTAAAAACCAGTTCACAATCTGAATAGTTCAGTAGAGAAAGATCACGACACCATACTCTTCAGCATAATGACATCCGTCTCTTATCTGAACTATTCAGTTATAAAGAGGAACATAAAGACTTCAGAGAAATGCTATTTACCAGTATTGAAGATAAACAGGGCTTCCCTACTCCAGCGTCGCTTTGACTTTCTCGCCATGGACCCCCTCCATAAATCTTCAGGGCCCATGACCTTCCTCGCCATGGACCCCCTCCAAAAATCTTCAGGGCCCATGACCTTCGTCGGGATGCTGTTTCGGTACTGACATCGATGTACTCTACGTCTTCGGTCGGGTATTTCGCCGATGACGTTCGCCGATGCTCTTTGGTAGCTTGTTTCCTTCTAAATGTTGATAAAACCAGTCCTTCGCCGGGACGCTGCTTCGGTCCATGCCTTGAAGTCCTCGTCACTTCAGCCGGCAACTGCAACGTATATAAAAATGAAATAAAAATAAGTTCATAATGTTTACAGGACAAAGACCACGACATCGTACTCTTCAACATGGAGGGTGATGAATAAAAACAAAGCAATTGCTAAGAGAAATTGATTTCTAGCAAAAGCAAAAGCTTACTAGGAATTGCTTGGAGCAAAAGCAAATGCTGGACCAATATATGAATAAAAATAATAGGCTTTTCCTAGCTTCGTCTAGGAAGTTCCAGCAATTGCTAGCTTCTTTTTCCTCCTTCTCTGTCGGCGTCTTTAAAACTGGTGGCAATTGTTAACAATGTTGATTGGGTTTTATTTACTTGTACTCGTAGCTTGTTGAAGAGAGGAACATGATTATTCAATCATGGATAGCGAATGTAGTGGGTCAGGCGATGAAAGGGAAATAGATAGCAATACTAACATTTTCATGATGTTAAAGGACAACAAGGTTTTATTCAGTAAATCTCAGCTTCACAGCGTGAAAAAAAGAAAAATAAATTGCAGTAGGAAAAATTTTGAAAATGTATGAAGCGGAATTTGGAGAAGTTCACAGTGCCAAACAAATATTCAAGAAATTAAATAATATGAAAATGTAAGTTAAACGGAAGTTTGATGTGAATGCTATGCGAAACCAAAAAATTGTATATAAATCTTGTGAGAAGATGTTCCTGGACCTTGTAGACTCACAAAAAAATCCCACATTGAATAAAATTTCATGAAAGTGACAAATTATGTAACTGTTACTTTAATTAACTGTTTGCAATTACTGTATATTTAATTATACTGCACTTATTTATTATAGTTTTATTACACTAAATACTTGTAAAAATGATATCACAACAGAAAACAGCCATATGTACAGAAATTTAAATTAAACTTAAGTAATATTATAAATAATTATAAATATAAATAAATTATATTATAAATAAATTATATTATAAATAAAATCAGGTAAACTGATGTAACAAAGTGCCAGTATGTTTTTGTTTAAACAGTTATGACTGCAATTATGATATGCAGAATATGTTTTTTTTTTAAATTGATTTCCAAGTTAAGCTCCAGATTTATTCATTAAGCAGGGCTTACGGTAGAACAAAGGTCTAGTTTTTTTTTAATGAGATTAAAATCTTCCAGCATCACCTGAACTGTACAGATATGTGATATCATGACAATCGCACACTCACATAAAAATGTAAAAAAAAAAATTCAAATTGGCCGGTTTCGGGTTTTGAACCATGGACTCCAGAATGTGAGGCCAAAGCGTTACCGTCTCGGCCACCGGGGTCATTTTAACGATCTAGTTGGATAAGCGCTTGTAAATCGATAGTGTTTTTTTGTCATAGCTACCTGTATTTTAATTTCCAAGGCCTTATAAGATAACAGTAAAACAATAGGCAGAGTTGTCAAGATAATTGATTTTCATTTTTTTTAATAAATTCTTTCGAATACTTATATTACCATAAAATAGGCACTAAATTGAGCATTACTCCGAAACAGGTCAACCGATTTTATCTATTATAAATAGACGTCTTCCCATGGACATTATAAATGCGTATACGAAGTTTCATAAATATACGATAAAGCGTATTTGAGTTATTGCGCCTTTAAAGTAGACATTAAATTGGGGTTTACTCCGGTACCGGTCAACAGATTAGGTTCAAATTCAATAGGGCACTTCTCATGAACGTCATAAATGAGTATACCAAGTTTCATGGAAATCCGATACAGCGAATCTATTAAAATAGGCACTAAATTGGGCATTACACCGGTACCGGTGAACCGATTTGGTTCAATATCAATAGGGTTCTTCCCATGGACATTATAAACGTGTATACCAAGTTTCATTAAAATTCGACAAAGCGTATTTGAGTTATCGCGCGTACAGACACACGGACGGACGGACGGACAGACAGACAGACGGACAGACATTTTTCGTCCCCCCACACAATCTCATAAAGTACCATACTGGCACTTAATAATAATAAGTAATATTATAAAACTTCTCCGAAGATGACGACGCAGACAGTCGCCGAAAGCTCAGAATGTACTTCAATTACTATCCGACTGGAAACCCGAGAACAGTTTTTACATTAAGTAATATTGTTTTTCAATTGCCAAGATATCCTGGGTCAGACACATGCCTCAGAAATATTCTCATCCAGTCCTTGGAAGAAATTGCATCACCATGCTTCTGTCGTGATTCACCTAGGAAGTGATTACCAAGCCACTCCACATTTACTTCACTAAACCCATACAGTTTCGTATAATCATTTTCACCACTATTTATACGAACATTATATACTTTTCGCTTCCAAATATTAATAAAAGCAGCCATGTTCGTAAAAATAAACTCTTCTTGACTGATCTCAAGGCACCTACTGACCTGCCTTAGAAAATATAAAGCAATTGCTGCTAATGGATAGCAATTGCTAAACTTTATTCATAAAATGTTAAGGAATTGCTAGAGAGTTCTAGGATTTTATTGGAATTCACAGCAATTGCTTTGTAAGTCTAGTAATTGCTTTAAGAAACAGCAATTGCTATAAGTTTTATTCACAAAATTATAAGGAATTGCTTGAAAAATGTCAGAAAAAGCAATTGCTTATTTTTATTCATTACCCTCCATGAATCCTTCACCTGAAGTATTCAGATATAAAAAAAAAGGATAAACTCACCAGTATTGAAGTTATACAGGGCTTCCCTACTACAGCGTCGCTTTAACTTCTCCGCCATGGACCCATCTCCGGAAGTCTTCAGGGTCCATGACCTCCGCCGGGACGCTGGTTCGGTACAGGCCGTGAAGAAGTCCTCGTCTTCGGCTGGCAACTGAAACGCATATAAAAATAAATAAAACCAGTTCACAATCTGAATAGTTCACAGGACAAAGACCACGACACCCTATTCTTCAGCATGATTCCATGAATCCTTCACCTGAACTATTCAGTTATAAAAGAGGAACAAAAGACTCCAGAATCATGCAACTCACCGGTGTTAAAGTTACTCGGGGCTTCCCTACTGCAGCGTCGCTTCAACTTTCTCGCCATGGACCCATCTTCGGGAATCCTCAGGGTCCATGGCTTTCGCCTGGACGCTGCTTCGGTATTGACGTCGATGAACTCTTCGTCTTCGACCGGGTCCTTCGCCGATGACGTTCTCCGATTCTGCTTCGTAGCTTGTGTCATGCGTATGTTCACAGGTGTGTATCTATAGAAACAGATTTTTAGGAATTCAAAATGTGTTTTAAAAAGTCCAAAATTAGCTTGGTACTATGAAATATTTGACATTCAGGGGGTATTATATTGCTGGTATTTATTATTAATATTAGTTGTTATAAAATTATGGCTTTATATTTTAAAATATTTAATCAAAATACTTTTTAAAAGTTACGTTGAATTTTTTTCAGTTTTGTTTCTATGGTTTCAATAAACATCGTGACGTTGCTCAGCAACTCGGATTACATTTTTTTCTGAAATATTCGTATATGAATATTTTTATTTTAAACTAGTTATTTCGACCTGAATTCAATGTATTTGCTCCCCGGATATTCGAATAAGTTGTGAGATGTTTAGTAAATACTTCTAGAAGTTCCTAAGTTTTTTCGGGGGTTCTGGAAATCCACACTGACTTGCCATCAACTTCTTCATTTCCTTTTAACTGAACGACCTGGCCACGATTATATTGTAGTAGAGGAGAACGCCATCCATTTTCACCAAATTCTCCAAAAACATTTACTTGCTTTATATTCGGAGTAATATTCTACTTGAGTGGTGGGACATTTGAAGTGTTTTGACTCCAAATTTTGAACCATTAAACTGTAATCTATGGATAGATTTATATATTTATTACTAAACCAACCAGTATTAAAATATAATACTAAAATAATAATATAAAATAATATTGAATCATTCACGGCTTCGAAATAAACTCACGGAGGTCAGATTCTATAAATGTTGCATTGCATCGATGCTATTTCGAGATTTAAACGTGAAAACTAAGTTAAGATAAATGGTTAAGGAAATTAACAAACGAGAGAGAGAGAGAGAGAGAGAGAGAGAGATGGAGAGGGAGAGAGAATTGAATTGAATTGAATTGAATAGAGAGAGAGAGAGAGAGAGAGAGAGAGAACATAACAGGAGATATTTTATGGACAGAAATTTCTAAACGAATGCAATTCACTTAAAACGTATTAAGGGACACTGAAACGCATATAAAAATAAATATTGCCTATTAAGCAAGGCGGCTGTGCTGTAGAGTTAAAGGTAAAGTGTTCCCTATACAGGCCATGGAGACCCAGAGGGTTCCAGGAGGTTGAGGCTCCCAGATTTTGGATTTTCGGCATATGAAGATGGTAAGGTTGTCAGCCTTACGCACCGGTCGCCTTTACCCCCAGGATTGCTCCTGGTACTTATTTTTGTTAGAGGCTGAGTCGACCCGAGGGCCATAGTGCCACCAGAAGGATTAGGCCAATTGAAAAACTCCAACGACCTCATCGGAGATCGAACCCGCGACCTTCCGGTTTGTAGCCCAACGCCTCAACCACTACGCTTCTCGTCTTCCTTCTTCTTGCCGGCCTTTACCTCTTCGAAATAATAACTCCCATTTTTCTTCTTTATCTATTTTTTTAGTTCAATAAATTTTCTTTTTTTAATTTGTTGTGTTTTATTGTTATTGCTTGTTTTTCTCTCCTCTGTTTTATTGCCACCATCGTTATATAATCAATTGCAGCAGATTTTCTTCTGGTTTTCTTTTTATCTCCTTTATTTTCTTCTTCCTGTGTTCATTTATTTTTATTTTTATTTCTCTCTATTTATTTGTTTATTACAACTTTTTTGTTTGTTTTTTTGCGCATTTTTTCAAACTCTTCTCTTTCCTTATTACTGTCTTTGTTTATAGATTCCTTTCGTTACTTTGCCGTGGTCTTCTTTTTAATTTTGTTTATATTTCGCTGAGAATTCTACGACTTAGGGTAACCATATTTCAAAAATGAAAAAACGGGACACTCAGGCATGTCATATGGATTGTCGAGAAAACTGAATCCATAATTATAAAATGTTACAACTTACATGTTGTATAATTTAGTAATTAAATTTTATTTTTAACCAATAAAGTGAACATGTTATACATAACCTTACATATAATATTCTAAAGATACTTCAATCAAATCCTTGCCTATTTCTTAGAAGTTACGTTCAGAGTCAAAATCTTATTTATAGTTCACTGCATCGGATGCAGCGCAACCGGGATCTGAACCAGTATTTCTTTGATATTTTTGTGAGTCATGTACAGTATTTCTTGCAAAAGTTTTGGTTGTTCTAACAGAAAATTATAAAAACTTATGCAAGATATATCACGGATATGCATATTGAAGGGACATTACAAAATTAATTTAAAAAGAAGGGACATTTTACGTCCCGTTAAACTTTTGTCGGGACAATGGGACCAGTCAATCAAAAAAGGGACAATCCCGTTACAAACGGGACGTCTGGTCACCCTATTCTACGTTCATTTTACTTCTGTATCGTGAATATGATGTCTGGACTCAATAGAGGATTAATTTTAAGTTCACTGCTAAATGTTAGCAGTTAATCATCTTAACTACCTTCGCAGTGTACTTATAGATTTCACACAATGTATATAATGAACCTTGATGTATTGCGAAGTGTGCGGAAATACGTTTTGCTGGGTGGAGTTGAAATGGTGGCTATTATTTCAAACATCTAATCAGATAGACGTTTTAACGTACGCATTTTTCTTGTAACTTATAAGGAACCGACAACCACAAATGTGACTTTGTATGTGATCATGGCAGAAATTATTTTAAAAAAATAATCAAATGTACGCAGACCATTTGAAGGTTTTAGGATATACATTTTTGGTATAGTTTAATTTTATTAACTACTATCGGAAAACTAGCGATTGGATTGCAATGAAAGTGTTCCTTATATTTTAATATAAGCCAATATAAGCACCAGTATTCTCATGTAAGCATGTAATGTCTGATTTGAAACATATAACTTCTTCTGCCCAAATAAAAGTATTTTTCTTTGTATAATTTAATTACTTATAATATTCTCTATATGTAAATTTGTTGTAATAATAAATAGAATGTCGTTACCACATCGCATCGCACCTCCGAAGAATACACAACCCAAATAAAATCTTATTAAGGGACTCACTCTTTGCTCTATGCATGACCAATACATCTTTATCACTTCAGATTCTTATACGGTATAGAATAAGAGGCCATAATGGAAAGAGCGCGTATTCAGTTGTTCGGAGAATTTAGTTGAAAAAAAAAAATTGTTTCAAATAAAAGCTTTAGCACTTAGTATAAACACCCATATACAAAATTTAAACAAAATCGTTAGAGCCGTTTTAGAGAAAATCGCGAAAAACTAAATTTTCTTCATGTAAAGTCCCCTTCAAAATAAGAAAAAGTCGCCGCCAATCGTCTTGACACATCCCCAGAAGGTACGGTATCTAACTTGAATACAAAATTTTCTTTTCATACGATTTTCCATTCTGGACCTAGGCTGTTCACAGACAGACACACGCAGATATGTTTCTGAAAATAGTTCCCCCCCCCCCCCCCAGGGTCCTCGAAACGTGAATTTATGTTAAAAACTCAACTTTGAATTTGGGGACCGAACACAGTACTAATGTGATTTTAGCACATGAATTTCTTCTCTACTCTTATAATTAATGCATCACAACTACAGTGTGTTTCACGTACGAGTTGGCCAATCATGCGGGTTTCTGCGTCGCGGTGGCCACAGCTCTAACTATATCTACGCAAATAAAACCGCTAACGGTGTAATGGTTAAAATTCTCACTACTACAGTTAAAATTACAATTTGAAGAACCGCGTACCTCTTCGCAAGAGATGTTGGAAATGCCCTCCTCTTGCATCCACCTTTTTAGGAAATTTTCTTTCACACTAAACACCTTTTTCTGTATCCAAATTAAAATTATGACATGATCTATTTATTTATGCTTAGAATTCCGATAATATTTAATGTAAGTAAATGTACAGAAACTCCTTATAATGCGAGAAACAACATACAATAAGAAAATAATGACCTTATACTTAAAAATTACGTAAAAATGTGGAAAAAAATACCGCAAATTGACCAAAAAATGACCTAATAATGACATTGAATTCTAAAAATTACCTAAAAATAAAAAAATTGGGAGAAATGACCGAAAAAAGACCCTAAAAATTACAATCTTTATAATCTAGGAGTCGAGATCAGAATATAGATAGTGGGCAACGTCCTTGATGGTCCAAATAAAAGATGACATGTCACCAAAATCCGGGTCCTTGTTATAAGTACGTATTACTATTTTCTGGACGAACAGCTAGGTAAACGTGAGGAGATAAGAAATATCTCTTGACTATATTTGTACATATCCAGTTATCCTTGAAATGTCTGCACCTATTTAAGCTATTCTGTTTATGAATTGTGGAAAACTCGGGAAGTAACCAGATGTTGCTGTATTTATCGTAGACCTAAGAATTCTCTTTATGCAACAACGAGAACTACGAATGAAGAATCACTTAAATTATGTAGAGACAGGCCTCTAACATTTCAACATGGCTATGTAGTTACATTGACTGCCTGCTTGACCTAGTGGTTAGCATTGCTGACTTCGGTTCCCATGCCATCCCGATCCCTGCACTTCCTCGGATTTTCTAATGTGGTGAGGTCTGGAGCGGGGTGTACTCAGTCTCATGCGGGCAATGACAGCTACTTAATAAAATAAAACAGTAGCGACGCCGCTCAAGAAAACCATCAATAACGATCATGTGAGGCTTCATTCTGACAACATTTGTATTAATTATCTACCAATGTATTAAAAGATGGAGATAGATGATGCAGCAATATGGTGTTAGGTATCTCTCCAAGGGATCTACGAGCAAGATCAATAGGATAATGTGGTACTATATCTAAGATTTATTGAAAAGAGATTAAGTAAGCCTACATTGGTTCTTTAGCAAAAGATAATAATGCAACAAGTATCTACAAAAAAACGAAGGGAACAGTATTGAAGGGTTGCCCATTTAAAAATGTTGTTCAATATAAATAGTATAGAGCAAAAATATAATTTTAAAACCACCTTATACCCTCATTAATTTTGTAAAATGAAACTAGAAGATGAAGAATTTTGTGTGTAACTTTAATTGTGGAAGTAATAGGTAACTTAAGAAACTAATTTTCATATAATTTATTATATAATATATAATAAAATATATGAAAGTTTTATTTTATATATTATATTATATTATATAATTAGTCCGTGAAATAAAAGGAATTATAAATTGTAAAAATTAATTATATGTCCTAAAAATTCTTTTGTACAATAAATTGTTAAAAAACACAGGTACAGGTACTTAACTATTTATGTATAAAGGAAGTTTTAGGACATATAATTAATTCTTACAATTATAATTAATAATTCATTTTATTTCGCGGACTATTGTTGTTTTGTTACAACAATTATATGAAAATTAGTTTTTTTAAGTTAACTATTACTTTCACAACTAAAGTTACGCACAAAATTCTTCTTCTTCTAGTTTCATTTTACAAAATTAATGAGGGCAAATTTTGCTCTATTCTATCCTCATTGGATCAAAATAAAATTCATTAGTTTATAAACAGTATAGTTTACTAGAAGTTATTAATCCATTACTCCTATAGGAATTAATGCTGTCACAGTATTTTACATAATCTAATACTGGTAGGCCTGTGCTAGAAATACTATTTGATAGGCTACTCTCCGACCACATTTTGAGAAATGTCATTTAACTGTAGCCTGGGGAAATATCGAAGATCGTTTAATTCACGAGAATTAAATTAGTTACAGGAAATTGCTCCTGTAATTGGATTTCTGATCCCAGGCTCCCATCTGATAAAGTATTCTGGATATCTAAATTCAGACAAACGTCACTCTGCTTGAAGAGAAAGCCTTCGAAATACTATTAATTAAATGTTTCCTCCCAGACTCGATTCTACTTATACAGCAATTACGTACACTCCCTCTCAAATGTACTCCAGTATCTGGTTTCATAACTTTTAGTGGTGACTATTTCATTCATACATCCACGTGTAAGAGATTGTTGAGTTTCAACCAATCCTGGTCATCTCTCACTGTAATATAACCCTCGATATAATGCCCTTCTTTACAGTGCCACCCTCACACTGTGCCAATAAATACAAGTGAACGGATCTTCTCCTATATAAAATACATAAGAAACCTCGTTACTGTGCCAATTCATTTAGTGCCAGTGAATATAAGACAAGATTTTTCCAAAATATAGCTTGCAGTTTTCTTTTCAGTTGCAGAATTCTTTTAAAACTAGCGTGAAGATTATTTAAGAAACATACTGTACTCTATTTCCAAGAAATGAGTGTTCCCCTGTCACTAACTGTAAATGTAGTGCGGTGTATGTTAAGAAGTCGGACAGACAACTTACGTGAGGGTGGAGCAGGTAGAAAGAGCCCTTCATACAATGAGACATTCTAAACTTTCACTTCATTACACTACACTACAGTTACTGAATTACAGTTAATCACTCACATGGACTCACATGATTTTCAACCCTTTGTGTAGAGTAGCAATGGACATATAATGTAATTTACTGTACTGTAAATTACTGTACAGTATTTTATTTTGTGTTAAAGTTCTCTATTTGCCTTTTATTTAATTTATCTTTTATAACACAGTACAGTAAATTAATACAGCACTGTATTATGCCATTTTTAATTTAAAAATTAAATTTCGTTTTAGTGCCACCCTCGCTTTGTGCCAATAAATGTTAGAGAACGGATGGTGGCATTATATCGAGGGCTGACTGTAGTATATCATATAGCGAAATCAACAACATTGCACTTTTTATTTTATCTAACACTAATCTAATCTAGTATTTAATTACAAAGTCTAATAATTTAAAGAATAATAACGAATAATAACGGTGATAATAACGAAGTAAATTGGAAGATTTAATTATCAGACTATTCAGTGTTTATTTCGTTCATCGAGTTGAATACTGTCATATACAGAAGATATAGGCTAAACTCTGAAAAAATTAGGCCTACATACATTAAGTGGAGTTCTTCGCCAGTGTATTTTGTGAAATGTTGACATAATTATTTTAAGAATATCTTATATCAGTGTATCCGAGTTTGAATTAAGGTTAAGTATCAAACTTCAGACCTTTGTTCTTCCGTAAGGCCTGCTTAATGAATCGATCTGCAGCTTAACTCGGAAATCGATGACAAAAATAACTTATTCTCTGCAAATCATAATTACAATTAACTTTTTACTGATTAAACAAAAGCATACTGGCACTTTGTTAGGACCTACATCAGTTTTCCTGATTTTATTATTTCTTTGATTCTTTAGTTTTTCTTTCTTTACTTCTTATTTTCATTACCGTATGTTTTTTGTCCCTTATCTCTCTCTGGTTTTCACTTTCTCATTTTTCTATCCTTTTCTGTCTTATTTTCCCCTCTTTTAACTACATTTCCTTCCTTAGGCCTTTAGTTCGGCCTTGTTGGAGCTGTCAATATGGTTCTGGTTTTCTGAACTCAAGTTCGCGGGCTCAAAGTGTAGGTCAGTTAAACCATAATGAATAGAGGAGAAAGTGTGATGACTGAGGTAGTTCACTGGTTCCGCCGCTAGGTAGCAGTTACTCTGCTTGAGATTCACGGGAGCAAGATTACTACGGGCGGTATAGGAAAAATTGCAAACATTCTTAAACAAAATAATACATTAATCTATTTCAAAATGACTCACCTTATCTAAATTGAATTGTTAGATACTTTTGACAATTTTCGGGCTGCTTTACACGTCTTGGAAGATCTCATCTCCATAAATAAACATGGCCGTGTGTAACAGTAATTTCTCAGATTGCAAGAAGCTTGACTGTAACATTTCGTTCCACATCTTTCCAAAAATCGAACATGTTCACAAGCAATGAACAATTATATAATATAGGTATGAAACAGCTAAGGGATGTTGATCTAATATTTTGTTGCCTAGAAAATAGGGTAGAGGGTATGTTAGTATAATTTGATGAGAATTTGTTAAAGAATGTACATTTGTATAGAAATAACAACGTATAATTAGGGTAGAAAACAGCTAAGGGATATTTTATAAATTAATATTAATATTACATTGTATAAGAATATTACTGAGTATTAATTTTTAGCCTATTAATATTGTATTAATAGTAATATTATTTATATTAATATTAATTTTCTCCTGGCTGTATGGGGTAAGCTATGTAGGTGAAACACGGTCAAAAGTGTAGATCTGTGTACAAATTATGTGAACAGAGATAATATAAACTAAAGGATGGTTTGTGAATTGCAGGGCACGGAAAATTTCATAAGCAGCACTACAAAAATAGGGCGCGTGATCTTTAAAATTGGCGTCTCAACATCCGATAAAGACGCACATACGCAAAAATTGTTTTGCAATGCATTCTACATATATCACACAATATTTCAAAGCATTTTCCCTGATTTTTTCATTAAAAATTAGATCCTCTTGCCTTAACTACAGCCCGCTATTTGCTCAAACCCTCGACCATTCGCCGTTCGCTGTAACTGATGTACGTCTTATGTTGTTAAATTATATTATTAAAAAAAGGAACAAGATATTAAACTAATAAGGCATTTGCTATGATAATTATACATAAAAATTACTAACATAAGTGAACAGAAAATATGATAAATAATCCAATAAATGCATAAATAAAAGTAGTGCAGCTTTACTAAGTTAGAAAAAAGCTTCATTCACTCCTTTTCCCCAGCGGGTCAATGGGTACAAGTAGTCAGTTAATATAGTATTTATTATTGAGTCCACGAATAAATTATGTAAAAATGTTTACGTTATTGCTGGTATTTTATGGAAAAGATGCCTGCTATTACCTCAATACCATTCTGATAGCTTTAGCTTTAGAGTAATTACTATTACTCGTCAACCATTATAGATATATAGGTGGTACTCGATTTATAATAAGATCCAAATATTTCACTAAACCTTACACGCTTGATCTCTTTATGGACACAATAATAAAATAATAAATTTCGCATAGTCAAATTTGCTTCACTCTCAACATTTCACGACCGTCCCACATCATTCATTCAGCTGTAGCGCTCGGAATAATTACCACTCAATTACTCGTAAACCATTCAAGATTTAAAGGTGGTACTGAATTTAAAATAAAGTTGAAATAATTCACTAAAACTTTCTCGCTTGAAGTTTTTACGGGACACAAAAATGAAAAAAATTGTCGCATAGTCAAATTCCGTTTCACCCTCCATGAATTTTGTGTAATTGGTGATCTTTATATAATGAAATAAAAACATTTATGTCCGCATTTTTTAAGTCTCTGTTTTAACCATCAGAAGGACTGTGTTGTGCAGATTATTTCTGCACAAATTTCACAGAAATAGGACCAAGGGTTAATTAAAGATTGCGAGTTTAATCATAATATGCCAAACTATCATGATGCAGCATTGAGAAGTTGAAACGCAAACGAAGGTGCTGCCAGTGTTTCGGTGGACCGCCGCTCTCCCTATACGCACCATTGTATTAGCGGTGGAGTCATCACACTTTCTCATTCTATTCATTATGGTTAAACATTCCTACATCTGTAAGTGTACGGACATAGTTTTAAAAATCCGGTGCTTTACATTTATAGTTTCCCTACCCTAACCATGGGCAAAATAAATTCTGATAGCCTATAGAATAGGAGGACGTATTCAATTCATCACGGAAGACATAAAGCCTGAATTTGTATAGGCATGGCAGTCTATTTTTTAGAGAATGAACTTCTATGCGACAACATTTCGGCACATTGGCGATGGTTACAATCAAATAAACACTCAAAACATTTCTTTCTTTCCTTCTTTCTTGCTTTCTCTTTTTATTTATTCATACCTTAGCTTGCTTTCTTCTCTCCTTTCTATTTTCCCTCTATCTTTCGTTCCTTTATG
Source organism: Ectobius pallidus (assembly GCA_964059195.1). Classification (NCBI taxonomy): domain Eukaryota; kingdom Metazoa; phylum Arthropoda; class Insecta; order Blattodea; family Ectobiidae; genus Ectobius; species Ectobius pallidus. Next base: position 185,600,425 of record CAXKWD010000001.1, read on the forward strand.
TTGATTTTTTTTTAACTTTTATCCTTTCGTCCTTTTTAAATTTTTTATTCCTTTTTAGCTTTCTTTCTGATATAATTGTCCTGTTTTATCTCGACCGTTCTACATATTTTCGTTGTCTGTACATTTGTTTATCACGCAATGATGGCCAAAAGTATTCCTCGATTTTCTTCCAATTTGGAATGAATGTTCATTGAACCAATAAAAATGACGTATTCATAAGGATTCCGTTTCAAGATAGTTGCCGTTTTAACAGACGAAAAGAAGATCTTTGATTTTTTGTTGTTACTATTGTCTACTGTTCACAGAGTTACTAGCTTCTTTTGCTACGAACTTTATTTCTCAGCTGTAAATAGCCTTCTTTCTATGGCGACAGTTTATTTAATCTAATCTTGCAGGACCTAACATGCAGGCCTGTCTTTACAGAATTCTGGGAGTTTGTCGTGGGAAATGGCAATGCACGAGAGTCAGCAGATCTCATAACAGAATTTGAGAACTGCGTTACATCGGAAAAACATGAATTTTTCATAACGGGACGTTTGATAATTTCTTTCGCTAGGTGACCAATTACATCGATTTCAAATAGTAGAGATAGGAAACATGTGACAAACATGTTTTTCGCATGAGAGTTGCTGTGCATTATTTATGTAGCCGTGATGAGCAGAACATCGTTTTCGCGTTCCCAGGGAAGCATAAACAAATGACTGTGCTGTGAAATTTTTTGCTAGTGCCTCAATGCTGTAAAATACAGGGTGTTAATGAATAACACAGAAATATTTTACCTGTGTATAGAGGTGACATAGACAAGCAACTTTTATTAGGAGATTTTTGCTCTATGGATTCAATTCTTCCTGTTATAACATAAAATCTCCCAAGGATATGCACGCCACTGACTTCTACTACTTGAATTGATGGGAAACAAAGGAACAGTAAATATTGTGTAGTGGTCGGGAAAATTGTAAAAAATGACGATCGATATCTTACAACTCTGAGGGAAAAAAAAGACAAACGAAACATTTTTGTTAGGTCTGGAATTAGGAATAAAAACATAATGCAGTGGCGGGCAATCATGTGATTAGTCAGTAAATTTGGCAGATTATGAAAATTCTAAATTATGGTATAGCTGTTGATGAATTATTAAGAATCAGGTTTTTATCGATCACTAGGAAGGCATGAAGTCAATTTAATGAAAATTTTAACCCTATTTCGCTCAATTATTGAGTTATGAGCACCAAATTTTAAGGACTTTAATGCCCTGTAGCATACACATTTTACGTCATAGAGCAAAAATGTCCTAATAAAAGTTGCTTGTATATGTCCCCTGTATACACAGGTAAAATATTTCGGTGTTATTCATTAACACCCTGTATATTCAGCTGATTTGTTGAAGGTAAACTAGATATTAGGGAGGCCATTTCTCACTTTGTAAATCAACTTCAGTACTTATTTATCTGACAACAACAAATTAATTTACTTAATTATGTGCTCTTATCTAAATAACTCGTTCTTTTTTCGAAAAGCATAGCAATTCAAGTGGACTTCTTTTTACTTTCTTGCATATAGGCATTATGTAGTATAGAGCAAGTATTGCTATCGCGACAAAAAAACAGGAATCTAGATAACATGTTTCACGTCGAAATACTGGAATCCTGACCTCACGAGGTATGCTTCGTATTATCCTCGCCAGGCAGTGCTGCATGCTAAGAAAGTGCGATATTCAAAGCGACAGGGTATGATGATCGAGACATGGCGGCAACTTTCTCCTTTATAACCCCTTTACATAAAAAAAGAAGACAATTCTCGAAAAGGGCTCCTATTGCTTTATACAATTTTGTATATAACTTCCATAGCCTGTGCTAAGAATTAATAGACAAAATTAAGAGGTGAACTTGATTTGATTTGTTTTTTTTTTCAATAAATCTCCGAAGGGGAGTTACAAGGCACAAAGTGAGTCGAGAATAATACGGCTTTAAGGGATGGCAGAAGTCTTGATTTAGCCATTTTGGTAAAAAAATGCAATTTTTGTATTTTAGAGTACAATGATGAAGCAAACACTAAGTGTGCAAAATTTTATGGAATTTGGGTTTTTAAACCCCCGTGCGTTTCTATCTGCCAGTGCATGCCAACTTTAATCGCCTGTTTTCTCGGTTTCAATTTTCATGTTATTTAGCCACATAAAAAATCTACCTTCTCCCATAAAAATAGAGTTACGGCTATGAAATGTTTCACAATATACTTTACAATGTGTGTGATAAAATTACTAATCAGACTTTCTGAATAAGTCTTAGTAATTTAATATATATATATATTCTAAGCCGCAGCGTTTCTCAACCATACTTCTTTACTTTCCACTTACTTTATACTTGTTTATTATGTCTGCGGACTATCTGCACCATCTTCGCGGACCATAGGTTGAGAAACGCTATTCTAAAGTATTAAAAATTAAATTTTAAACTTTATTATTGGTTTACATTTTAATCAAGTGTGCAAAATTTCAGGTTTCTACGATAAATAGTTTAGAACACTTTAGACATTTCGGTCATCTCTTAAATATAACATCATTAAAATAACAGAACCCTACGTTTTTTAAACTTCATTACTATCGAATTCAACAGTGCAAATGTTTTTAATTGATTTTGCAACATTTTTCACTTGACCACTTGCAATTCTACACAAAATGTATAAAATGGTCGAGAAAGCTTTTAAGAAAGAAGCGAAGCGAAAAAGGATTCAAACATTTCACAAGAGCGTTCTATTGTATCGAATTATCTCTAAGTGATTCCTGTCTCCAGTAGAAACCTGTTGGCCAGCAAAACCAGGAAAAGACCTTGAAATAATTATGTGTTGTTATGTGTTGTTTTCATCATGAGTACTGAACCTAAGAACTTCACTTAGCGTGTTGGTGTTTTTAGGTCGAACGAATTATCTTCCACTTTTAATAATAACTTAAGATGCCCGCAGATTCGCCCGCGGCAATTAATTCAGAAATTAAAAATTAAGAGCAACATAATTAAAATATATTTATTAACACTTACGCGCGCATCATTCATAAACTAAACGAACAATAAAAATAATGAAACAATTAATATCAGCCTGTGGAATTTATTCCACGATTAGAAAGCGCCGCTTGAAAACAAACCACCTCAGATTCGAGTTCCCTGGCCTAGAAAACCCCTGCATAGCGAGTTCCGTCCAAATAGAGCAATGTTTGCCCATTTAGGCCTATTTTCATTATCCCTCTTCCGTCTATGTCAAACAATTTTCCGTTTAAGCCCAGGGTGGGCTTATAAAATTCAAGCGATCGCAAAGCTTTTATTTCCAAGGTATGACAAAAATAGGCAGAGCCACCTGCATTGATTTGGCAATAATTGAAATGTATTACTGAAAACTGATGCTTCGAAGTTTTCTGCCCGTTTTTCACTCATAACTCGCGAACGAAAACGAAAATAAAAAATCCGGCTTCGAGGTGCATTCGCCCACTCTTCAGTACATCTAGATTTCGCTGGGCATCGCGTACAGACAGACAGACAGACAGACGGACACTTCCTCTTATTATATAGATTCGGGCACAATACCACCAAAGACAGGCACTCTTACTTGAAAGGCTTGAAAGGCTACTGAGCAATTATATGTATATTCTATGACTATGACTATATGTAGGCTACGACTATGTTAAAAATAATTATAAATAATTGATAATTTGTTATTATAGAATTATAATAATAATATAATTGTATATTATTATTATTTTTATTATTATTATTATTATTATTATTATTATTATTATTGTTGTTATTAAATGTTCTGACCATGACCATGACCATGGTTCGCCTCCTATCCTTTGCTTCCTGTTTCAATAACCATTATTTTATTTAATATTTTAAACCGTGCAGCTGCTGGATTCTTCTTCCAATATTTTGCATTCCCTCCAACTTTCCTTGGATGAATTCATGTAGCAGACATTTTTCTTAAGATGTGACCTATTCAGTTAGCTTTCCTACGAAGAACTGTGTTCAGGATTGATCTCTTCTCGTTCACTCTCCTCAGGACTTCTTCAGGTGTCACTTTGTCCGTCCATTTTATTTTCTGTATTTTCTCCAGTACCACATTTCAAAACTTTCCACTTATTTCTTAGAGTCCACAATTTCTTCCTCGAATCTAAGCTCAAATTACGAGTCAACAATTATTTTTTTTACAGTAAATATGTATAATATATCCTTAATAACAAATTCTTTATAATAACTATCATAAATAAGGTTTGTATACTAATATTCCAGAAGATGGAATGATTTAACCGGCTTGGAAAGGGGAACTTTCCTTAAAACTGTTTACCTGGCTGATAGTGATATTTTTCCCGCTCAGAGAAAATTACTCCACCCTCCGTTACCCCTAGCTACTAAAACGACTTATATAAGGTAATTAGAAACAAAACAATTTAGTTTCTTTACCTTTGATTTTTTTTTTAATTATTAGTATTTCACTTAAATCATTTTTGTTCGGTTAGTTAAATTTCTGTTTCCGTGGTCTTTCATTAATGTTTGAACTGATAAAACGACTTATATAAGGTAATTAAAAACATAATTTAGTTTCTTTACATATGAGTTGTTTTTTAAATCATTAGTATTTCACTTAAATAAGACATTTTGTTCGGTTAATTAAATTTCTGTTTCCATGGTCTTTCATTAATATTTGAACTGATATTATATGTATTATATTATATGATATTATATATTGTAATACGCCGTGATGCAGTTTTTATACATTGTAGTGGCCACGGGATCCGAAAGGGTCAAAGAAATTTGATGATGACTGGAGAATATTCCATGAAGGTATTTTCCATGAAGACGGAGTTTGCTGTGAATTGAAATGACAAGATGAACTTGCAAAGGCTCCAAAAGTCAGTCGAGTATCTTGTTTACGTATTTACACTAGTTCAAAAATAGCACTGCGTTTCTTATCGGGGCCACAGTATATTTGAACTTCAATACATATTTTTGATAGGTTAAAGTACATATGAATTAAGTTAATGAATTTCATTATGGAACCGATGATGATAGAATAGAGCAATAACATAATTTTGAAACCACATTATACCCTCATTAATTTGTAAAATGAAACTAGAAGAAGAAGAATTTATGCGTAACTTTAATTGTAGAAGTATTAGTTAACTTAAAACAAATTTTCTTATAATCGTTGTAACAAACGACAATAGTCCTTGAAATATAAGGAATTGTTAATTATACGTAATTGTAAATATTAAGCATATGTCCTAAAACTTCTATTTTTACAATAAATTATTAAAACACAAATGCTCAAAGTAGGCATTCTTTTTCATACATTAAATTATTAAAACACATAATGTACGTAAATTATTAAAATGCTTGATTACTCAAAGTAGGCCTACACAAATAGAAACGAGTCCATATCACAGATCTAATTCATATATTATTCATACCAGGCAGTGGCGTACCAAGGCTACTTGGCGCCCGGGGTTAATTAGATGGTAGTCGCCCCCTAACACTAAAAGGTTCAAGGTTCAGTGAGATTAATTTAAACACAGTTTAATGTTCACAGTTATTTATTTTTAATAAGTAGTGTTACTTCAACACATTATAAAGAGAAAAATATGAATGAAATAAAACTGTATTATAAGGCTAGTTTGTTTGAAAAAAATAAAGAGAAAAGAAGTTTCAGAGTCATAACAAATTTTTTTTAAAAGTGCCTTCCTAGCCTTGATGGATGAAAAACTTATTTATAATAGAGTTGAAGTCTATAGTAGCAGCCAAATCACGTTCAATTGATAAAATTACTAAATTACTTAGTCTTTCTTTCGCCCGTACACCGTAAACTTTTCCTGTGTGCTCAGCGCCATGACCTATTTCGTATTCTATAAATAGTTTAAAACAAAACGTTTATTTCATTTCTAAATAATGTTACTGCAGTATTTAACAAAGTAATAAAGACAATTTTACCAATAAAACCTTATATTTTCCCTGAAGAAATTATTTTTTCTTAAACTAAAAAAATACTTTTTCAATTTTGGCGCCCCCTTCTTTACGGCGCCCGGTGCGGCCGCCCCGTTCGCACCCCCCTTGGTACGCCACTGATACCAGGTTACTCTTTACACGAGTGTCGAACATACTTCAAGTAGTAAATTAATATACTTTAAAAAACACAGTACTAAAACTTCTCTTCATGTATCAAAATTATTAGGCTACATTATTGACCACTCAGAGTAGGTCCACACATATAGCACACTATTCTTGAATTACTTCTTCTTGTCTGTGAACGCTATTATGCACTAGTTGGGACTCTTCTTCTCGTATCATTTAAATCTGTTGGGGTGTATTTCGACTCTCATATGAGTATTAGTATTTTAGTCCTTATGAATATACTTATTTACTGAAATATGGTTTTTTTCCTTATAACCAATTTTTATCGACATTTTTAATTACCATATGACCTATAAATAGTTAGAGAATTAATCGATTCCAAAATTTTTATTTTAGTGTATATAAGACATCTGAATAAACCAATCCTGAAATTTTTTAGTTTGTGGGTTAAGGTCCTTTTCACACTGGGTCACTTGTAACCGTCACCGGTTTTTGCAGTGAACACACCTGGGTCACTTGTGACGGTCACCGCTAGTATTGCCAATAGTAGCTACATGATAAAACAATTTGTAGTCGCCTTTGACATCCCAAATGGCAGGTGGACATTCCACTTCACTTATAAAATCTTCAGTATTAATCAAATCTAAACTCATGGCTGGATAACTAGTTTCGCTGAGCTCGATTATAAACTGAACTAGCTTAAAAAGCCCGGGTTTTGTATTTTGTAATTGTAAATTAACTTATGAAGGACTTTCGATTTTCAAATTCTAGGTCCTTATATAGGTATTTAGAATTTGAAATAGGAAGAACGGCTTATCACACTCAAACTATCCCCTCAATAAACTCTTAATATAGCTTTGTATGGCTCATAGAGGATGTAGAATTCTGCACCCTATTGCTTCTACACAAGAGGGGTTGAAATAAGAAACAGAAATTCCGGAAACATAAAATTGTGTTGTCTTTGCGGGATATTTTATTTCTCACTCTCATGTTACCTTACAACCGTTTCGGGGATGAAATTAAAAAGAAATTCAATATCACTTTCATATTTCCCTCCCCAAAAACCTGGGACATAATATACTGCGGGCATAGGACTGAAAATGTTCCATCCTATTTTGTCTCCTTTAAATGCTTAGGGCCTATGATAAACATCCATATTATTTTCTCAACTAAAAATACAAAGCCTACAGCTATGAATAACGTATCAATGGTTAGAAGCTTTTACCTACTTCTGATATGACATAACTTACTCGTTGACACACAGTTTGGCTGTGACAGCTGGATTAAGCTATCCCCACAATACGACCTCTCATTTTACATCGAAACCTGAAGTGAGAAAATGGTATTCTCTATGTGAAGGGTAGAGAAATATATGTGACTGCAAGACATTGTGCATTATTTTCTTGGATTCATTCTTCAGTATTTATTTGCACCAATGAATTCTATCGATAGCTTCTCTAATTTGTCAAAGTCCCGTTTCATTTACTTCCAAAGCTACCTGTGACCACTGCTAACAATACACTGATATTATGAGAATTATACATGAAATTTGATAATTTTGTTTAGAAAGGTATTAAGTATCCTCGAAAACATTTGATTTTTGGCATTTAAAATATCAAAATTTTCCTAAATATTTTCATAGGTAGCATTTACATTATGAAACAAAGGTACTGTCAAAATTCCAAGTCTCTATCTATTATAGTTTAGGCTCTACGTTGATTCTCTGTCAGTCAGTCAGGACAAACTCTCTTATATATATATAGCGAGGTAATTGTCTCATTTCTAAGGGGAAATGTTGTAAGTTAAGCTACTGCACTTATTATGGTGAACTGTGATTAATATCTGATGTGAATAAGCTTTTGTGTATGTTAGCTATGCATTTGAAAAATGTTAACATATATTCGAAACTGATAAAATGGTATTTAAAACTTGAGCTACTACACTGTTACCTAGTTATCTGTAAAATACTTTTTATAATGTCATACCGGCCTAACACACGGATCTGCAGACAACTTTACTGTAGTATAGACAGGAAGAAAAGATGAAATACACGAACAACGATTGCTTTTATTTCTTCATTTGTTACAAATTCAGCCAGTTATATCAGGTACTCCGTGGTTTGAAGTAACTCCAGACGTCGTCGAACCATCGCGGAGCGACAAAGGACCCAGAAGATCGTCTTCCCCGTCACTTGGGCTGGATATCCATGAAAAAGTCTTCACTCGAAGGCTTGCGTTTTCTGTACAAGTCTGTACTTAAAGGCAGTCGTATTCAGGGTCTGAATATTCCTTATTCAGTCTTCATATGAGGACATACCTCTTCGGTAAATGTCTACCCATCAACAGATACACCTCTGTTTAGAGACCACCAGATAATGCCATCAAGGCATTGAGTAGCCATAGGATCTGGAAGGTCCCGGGGTTGCTTCTTGGTTTGCTGATACCTGTGGTATCTTCTTTGTATGAGGCTATACCTGTTTATCCACAGGTAGATTCAGTTTCCACAAGAATAGTAGTTGCAGTGCACATCTTGAGAGAGGCGACTTGCCTCGCTCCTCCCAGTTTCTTCTTTTTCTTCTTCTTCTTCTTCGTCTTCTTCTTCCTCTTCTTCTTTTACTAATGTACCTTATGGTACAAAATTCATTACTCTGTGTTCTATTATGCTAATGATTTTACACATTTTCTGGATTATTTTTCATTTGAATGTTGGCTTCCCATCCTTTCCTGGAGTCTAAGTCATATGTCTCCTTTTCCTTGTACCCAGATACATAGCCAGAATTGTCAGCCACACCCGCACCAAGGCTAGTATATGGAAGGTTGTCTCGTTCGACGCGCATGCGTGTTGAGCACGAGGAATGTGACGTGGCCCGTAGCCCTGCACAGGATTTAAACAGCTACACATAATGGAAATGATGGGAATAAAACTTATTTTTAACTACAATAATACATGTATCTGTAAAGATATACTACATATGATCTTACAGGGGTTATGGCTTAATAGAGAGACCACTTCTGAGTGCTCAGACCTCAAATGAATAAGCTGTAACAAAATATAATGAGACGTTTGAAACAAATTAAAATATTTAAGCGGCTGGTTTCTGTAAAACATACTGTGGATCACAAAATAAAGAAAACACACAGAAACCCTACATTTCTCTGGCAAGGGATCTCTCTTTAAATTTATTGGGGTACTTTTACAACTCTGTTTGGTTATGACTAAGAAAATGGGAAGTATACTACGATTTTTTTTGTCTCGCAGAGGCAAGTTTACCCTTCTGTAAATAAATCTATATTCATTCACATTTCCAATAGAAACTTAAAGGGCCTGTCCATTTTATTTACAGACACCAGCAGACAGGCAGAAAATCTTTTATTGAGGCACTTTATCAACAACAAAAATAGGGAGTGCTTGTGTGTTTTATTGTGAAATAATAGTGCTTCGAGTATTAAAATACTTTCATCCCATGCAGAGGAAAGGAATGCTCTTTTCCAGTAAAATCCTTGAACATTTTATTTATGGACTCCCCTAATAAAACATCTTTCAGAAACCGAATAACTACAAGTATATACCCATAAACCAGCTGGGCCTCGCTCACTGGGGGGGGGGGGGAAGAATATTCAAAAATGGATCTGTTGTTAACAGCAAAAAAATGGAAACCTAGAAGCCAATTTCCTACTGAAGGTGAGTTTATGACGCTTTTATTATTATTTTATTATAAGCGCGTCTTAAAATCCATTTTTACTTGAAAAATATTACTAAGTTACTCAGTATTGAGTCTTGGATTGTTCGACCATTTAAATGCTGTCGGTCGGTATACATTTAAAGATATACCTGTTAACATTTATGACGTGATCACTTTGAATCATTTGTAAATGTTTATTTCAAAATGTTCTACAAACAGTACACAGACTGGTTTGTAATATATTAATTGTTATTCCGTGCGCATATTTTATTTGGCTACATCTTCCAGTTTTATAATATAATAATATACATCTTCCAGTTTATAATATAATAGTCATTCCGTGCGCACATTTTATTTGGCTAAATCTTCCAGTTTTTTGTCTCTGGAAAGCATTATTCCAAGCTGTTAACTTTTAAAACTTCTATTCTTCTTTGGTTTTAATAATTGTTTAGTATCTACGATTACACGCTCTGTAATTAAATTGTGTCAAATACATTGCAATCAGAAGTGTATTGGTTCATCTTATAGATGTTTAATTTAACTTAATTTCATGTAAAATAAATAAATATAGAAAATATACAATCTAATTGAGAAATTTATTTTTCTAAGTCAAGACGAATATCGCAAAATATGCAAAAGTCTATTCTTTTCAAGTCTCCTTCCATAAATTAGACTAATTTACCTGGAATAAGTAATCATAAAATTAAAAACCTTTCAAGCATAAACTGAGCTATATCTGCTAGACTACTTTTTTTTCTCAGTCAGACAAACTTTTTCCTAACTTCGAAAGCTGTACTATTCTTATTTGTACCTGTATTAAATATTTATTTTAATTTGTGTTAAATCCTCTTTATATGCAGGGTCGTATGCATTCTATCTTCACATCGGAAACATGTATTAGGGGCCTATTGTTGGTAAAACGATGGTGTTTTCGTGTTATTTCTTCCCATCATTACCATTGTATGTAGCTGCTTAATTCTCGCGCGGGCTGTGGGTGACGTCACACAGCAGTGTAGGACTCTCCCCACAGCTCTTACGGGAACGAGGCAACCTTTCATATACTAGCCTTGCACCCGCACGACCTTCAATTCCCTTGCCTTTACCAGAAGCTCCAGTGTAGAGCGAGGTGTCTGTCAACCTATCCACTGCTCCAGTTTTTGAGACTTTTGTGGTTCCTGCTGTTCCACAGCTCACCAGTTTGTTATACAATTCATCTGCATCCATCTTTTTTGATGATGCCAGATCTTCAACATACTTCTTAAAGGTGTCGAAGTCAATAGTTTTTTATCTGGGTAGGCGATCCAACAAGCGACTTCTTCAAAATAAAAAACAAAACTAACACGCATAGAAGCTAAAAAAAAAACTCATAAAGAATATAAAAAACGCATATAAGCTCTCAAAATGTGTAAATATAAAACAATAAAAATATGCATAAAAGCTCTCAAATAAAGTGTATAAAATACGAAAAGAAGTAAAGATATAAAATATCCATGGATACGTTCCTATTGTTCCAATCTGTTACCGTGGATTCCTCAAGGGTATTTATCGATTCTCGATCATTTCTAAATATTCCAAATCGTCCTCCTGAGTTAAACTTTCATTTCTTTCTTTCAGTTTAATAATTTGTGAGTAACAATTTGTAAACGGCCGAGTTAGGCCGAGAGTTTTAAGACTATGTGATGACAGTTATGATGAAATTTTGCAGTGAATGTTTTGAGAGAATGACTGTATGTCTCATTTCTAAGACTATGTGATGACAGTTATGATGAAATTTTGCAGTGAATGTTTTGAGAGAATGACTGTATGTCTCATTTCTAAGGGAAATGTTGTAAGTTAAGCTACTGCACTTATTATGGTGAACTGTGATGACGATACTAAATAAGATTTTGCTCATATTAGCTATGCATTTGAAAAATATTAACTTTTCTTCGAAACTGTGCATTTCATGCATTTGTGACTCAGATGTGTGCTCTGAAAACCCCATAAAATGATGGTGTGAGAATAATACTTCGGTTATTAAACATTTAGGAATTAATTACCTTCAATACTTACTTACTTACTTACTCCATGGCGCTACAGCTCTTGGAGAGCCTTGGCCTCCTTGATGACAATCGCCCATTCTGCTCGGTCCACTGCCTTCCTTCGCCATCCTCGGATTCCTATACTACGGAGGTCCTCCTCTACATCATCCAGCCACCGCTTCTTTGGTCTTCCTCTACTTCTTCGTCCTTGTGGTTTTCCAAGGAATACCTTTCTCACAGGATTGCTGTTCTCCATACGCTGGACATGTCCCAACCACCTCAGTCTACTCCTTTTAATTTCGGTCACAAGATCTAGCTCTCCATAAAGCATCTTCAACTCTGCATTTGTTCTAATTCTCCATTCTCCATTATCGTTTACCTGTCCAAAAATCTTCCTCAAAATTTTCCTCTCCCATACTCCTATTCTGTTCTCATCTACTTTAGTTAAGGTCCATGTTTCTGTACCGTACATAATTACTGGTCGAATTATTGCTCGATACACTCGCAACTTCAGCCCTCTGGACAACAAACGTGATCGTAGGAGAGGTAAGAATGCGTAATAGCATCTATTGGCAGACAACATTCTTTCCTTTATCTCTGTCAGCATCTCATTACTCTCAGTGATCATGGAACCCAAGTACTTAAATTCTGTGACCCTCTCAAAGTTGTATCCCTCTGAAATCCCTCTGAAATAATTCTCTGGCTTCTGCTTACCAAAGCAACATCATCAGCATAGGCGAGATATTGAAGTGTCCTATTGATAATGGATCCTCCTCGATTGCATTCTACACTCCTCATAACTTTCTCTAAGACCACATTGAAGAGTAATGTTGACAGCACATCTCCTTGTCTAAGTCCTAGTTTTACATCAAAGGATTCTGACAACATTCCCTGCACTTTCACTTTAGATTTAGTCTTCCTCAAGGTCATTTCCACTAGATCAGCAAGTTTCTTTGGTATTCCAAGCTCCAACATTGTTGCATACAACTAATTACCTTCAATAATAATTAAAATTAAAATGTTGTAAGTTTTTTTCAGTGTTAGAAGCCTCTTAATTCTGAGCGGTCACTCAGACCTCAGTCCATGTTAATTTAACAGAATAATCATGTCAATGGTAAAGGATTAAAAAGAGAAACGGAACTCGCACCAACTTGAAATAGAAGTGCTCTTTTAAAGACAACATTGTTATAATGTACTGTATTTATAAGTGTGTTATAATTTACTAGCATGTGCCCGCGGCTTCGCCCGCGATAATTATTTCAAAAATTAAAAATTAAGAGCATAATAGTAAAATCATTATATTTATTAACACCTAAATCACGTGGACTACATACCACGATTAGATAGCATCGTCTGGTAAAAGCGACCTCAGATTCGAGTTTCTTGGCCCAGAAAACCTCTGTATAGTGAGATTCGTCCAAATAAAACAACGTTTGACCATATTTAGGGCTTACAACATTCAAGCGATCGCGAAAGTTTTATTTTCAAGGTATGACAAAAATAGCCAAAGCCAACTGCAATTGATTTGACATTGACATGTATAACTGAAAACTTATGTTTTGAAAACGCAAAAAATGCACGTTTTTTGCCCGTTTTTCACTCATAACTCACGAACGAAAACTAAAATCAAAATTCCTGCTTCGAGGTGCATTTTCCGACCCTTCAGCCCACCTATGTTTAAAATTTCAAATCTCTGCGTTCAGTAGATTTCGCTGGACATCGAGGACAATTCCTTTTATTAATATAGATAATATGAATTATAATGATACCTTCTCTAATTTGTCAAACATCCATTTCATTTAATCCAAGCCCACCTGATACCACTGAATCTGTGAATTTGTTTCAAAAACATTTAATTTTTGGCAATTAAAATCAGAATTTTTCAAAATTCTTTCTTAGTGAGCACCTACATTATGAAACGAAGGTACTGTCAAAATTCCAAGGCTCTACCTGTTATAGTTTAGGCTCAACGTTGATTCCTGTCAGTCAGTCAGTCAGTCAATCATTCATTCAGTCAGTCAGTCAGGACAAAACCTCTTATATATATAGAGATTATGTGTATACAACTTGCGTTGTTGGCAATCATAAAATGCGGTGACCGTCACTTGTGACTTAGTGTGAACGCTCCCTTTTAAACCAATGCTTCTTCGCCGGTGACCGTCACAAGTGACCAAGTGTGAAGAGGCTTTAAGTAGAATCTGAGAAAAAGTCATTTTAATAAAGCAAACTTACGGAAAAAGGGCTTCAAAGTTCAAAGTTAATCTGGATCATCTCGGGGGGGGGGGGGAAATAGCATGGACAGAAGTAAAGTACAATTATGTATGATACATCATTTTAAAGAGGAAAGTCCAGAAAATAAAATATCACAATAAAAAAATTACAATTTTCATCCAAAAACTAATTCTGTTCCCCTTAACCAATTGTTCCACCCTGGTTTAGTGCAGATGTGTTACTCAAAGGATAATTCTAGTTATATCTAAGGTAAATGTCCGTGATCCGGTTTGAACGCTGTATAAACTGTGGGATTAAGAGATTTCTGCCTTAAGAGTTACGACCATGTTTGGAAAATCTGAACATGTATTACAGGTTGGTCCCGCCCTTCTCAAAACAAGATACTTGCGATTTCTGAACTTAACGTATTTGCGTGGGCCATTCCCACGAACCTGCCCAGATCGACCTGTTTATTCTATTTATTGTTACCACTGAACTTGATACGAGATTAATAATTCTCACTATACACCTATACTTGATCCAAGATGTGTACGGACCAAAAGTAAACAACCTAATGAGAAAGTACAAAGCACAGTTCACAAGAGTTCGTTTTTGAGACCGTTTAAACGATTACATACAATAAACTAAATTGAACTTTATTTTTGAAGTAAAACTTCTTTAGTGGCGGTAGAGGGTAAAACGGGAAAATCAGTCACACTAAAACCGTCACGAATCAATCAGTCACAATCAGTCACGAAATCAGTCACACTAAAAAAAGAACGAAATTACTTACTTGTTTCGGTGCGGACTGCACAGAAAACAATCAACTCAATGATTAGGAGTAATCAAAGGAAATTTTTCAGACCTTACTTCCTCAATGGCAATAGACAATTCCTAAGCAATCTAAAGGTTTTTTAAGTTATCTATTTTATGGAACCCGGAGGTTCATTACCGCGCAAATCCAAAATTAAAAAATACAAATTTCCATAATTTAAAAAATTAAAAATTATAACATCCAAAAATCCAAAATGTAATAAATAATAAAATCAAACATTTTAAAATCTAAAAATCAAGAATTTAAAAAATCAAAAAATAAACAATTCAAAGATCGAAAATTTAAAAAAGCAAAAATTAAAAATTCAAAGATCTAAAATTAAAAAGTCCAAAATCCAAAATTTAAAAAGTCCAAAAACCCAATATTAAAAGTCCAATAATGCAAAATTGAAAAAAATCCAATAATCAAAAATTGAAAAAATTAAATAAAGTTTTACTTCTGTCGCGTGGCGTTCCACGCACTCTTTTTTTTTTTATTGATTTATTTTTTATTTTATTTATTTAAGCGCCAAGGGTCGATTCCCAATTCTGCCAAGTGATTTTTTTTCTTTGATTTTGGTTTAATTTTGACCGATGGTTACTTGACACCTCCTGCAGATAATGTATTCTTTTAGGATTTCGAAAACCGTACTTGAAACTACTCCCACGGATGACGCCACTTTCACTCCTACATCTTGCACAGATACTTCAGGGTTTTCTTTTAACGTTATATATATATTTACAAGAAAGAAAGAAAATAATAGGAATGTTAAATTCAGTTTTATCCTATGGAGTAGAAATATAATCAATAGTACAAAAAGGAAAATATTCAAAACCATACTACAGAGTATAGTCTTCTACGGAGCAGAAACATGGACATTAAATAAAAAAACAGGTTAACAGATTGATCGCACTGGAGATGGACTTCTGGAGACGATCTGCCAGGATATCCTGGAAAGATAGAATTAGAAACACGGAAATACGACGTAGTATGGAAGTGGAAGAAGAGAGTGCAGTCACAATTGAAAGGAAACGACTTCGATGATATGGACTTGTAGGCTACGTAGAATGGGAGAAGAAAGAATACCTAGGATCGTACAGGAATGGGAAAGTAAGAGAAGAAGAGGAAGAGGACGACCTGCTACTACCTGGATACAGAATGTACACATATCAATGGAAAGATTTGGTTTAGTGGAGGAAGATGTACAAGATAGGGATAAGTGGCGAAATGTAGTGAGTAGTGTCGAGTTCTGAATAGTGGTATCAGATTTTGTGTTTCGGGATGAGTTGTGTGATAGTGCTTGACTGTTGTATTTGTTTGGTTGGAGACAAACCTCTGTTTTGAGGAAATTTCTCATTTAGTAATAAATAATATATTTACAATCTGTATCTTCTTGCCGCTGGACAAATCTTTACCTCGCACGTTTCTTTATTGGTATAATAAATTTACAAACATCTGACTGCACTATAGTCGAAGCCTCAGTGAATAGCAACGCGGCTTTGTAGTACAGTCATGATTTGCAATTTAAAAAACATGTGACTTTTAACTAGTCATTACTTCGGTACCAGTTAACCGATTTGGTCCAAAATCCCATGGACGTTATAAATGCGTCTTCCAACTTTCATGAAAATCCGATAAAGCGTATTCGAGTTATCGCGCGTACAGACAGACGGATAGACATTTCCCGTCCACCATACAGTCTCATAAAGTACCATAGTTTCACTTCATAATATATTAAGGGTGGAATTATACAAATGCAATGTGTACATGCACTTTCCTTCTTAAAATGAACAGATAATAAGTTAGTATCTACTCTTATACAATTCAACGGCCCTAAATAGCGTGCTTGCTCGCTCGCCCGCCCGCTTCGTGAGACATCGGGTATACTCGGCGATGTTCGTCTCTCGCAGTGTAAACTTTCATGACGACTACAGAATTAGGAAAACCGTTTCTTTATTATATAAGGCCTAAGTGAAATGAACACAATGAACAAATATTCTAATTTTATTTTTACTTACAATTTTCATAGCTCTGAACCACAAACATTTTTAATAATCTACCAGTGTAAATTTCTTTAAAATCCTTGAGTCAATGAATAATGGCGGGCGAAGCCGGGGCAAACGCTGTAAAATATTGATGGATTAACTCTTGAAATATAGCTGATAATATTAATCCAAACAAACCATCCCTTCCCTTGAAACATTATATAATTTCTGAAAATTACACTGAATTGATCAAATAAAATTCACATCATATTCATGTCAATAAACAGTTGAGAAACAATACGTATTATGTGTTCATAGGTTCCTTTGGAACTGCATAATCGATTCTGATATGGTTTTCCCAGGGGGCGCTTTCATGTCGTGGAATGTACTCTAAAGCAGGAATTTTAGCTATTTCATTAATTATTAATGGCTTGGTTTATGAATGATTCGCGTGCAAGTGTTAATAAATATAATGCTTTAATAGGCAAATTATTATACTCTTAATTTTTAGTTTTTCAATTAATTATCGTGGGCGAAGCCGCGGGCACCTCCTAGTTAGTTACAATTCAAGTATAGATTCTGGAATGACTGGGAATACAGTAAGATCCCATTTCCATGTAGAGCGCGGGCATCAGGAGACTGAGGACTGTTATGTAACAATAGCATCGCCACAGCTGGTTTGGACGTTTTTCAAGTATCACAATGAAAGTAACGACATATTTTCTCGTTGAGGTTATTTAAAAAGTGGATTTGACGTCTGAAGGTCGGCTCGGGGGTGTGGGGAGGGATTTTGTTTGAGGAGCCCACTTGTTCAGTCCAGACAATACAGTAATAATCTCCTCGGATAATTTCACTACTTGTCCTTGAACGCTCGTGGGACAGTGAAAAAATTAAACAACATTTTACAAGGTAGACTCATCGTTATCTTAACGCTGTACTCTGTGCAACATGTACTAACATACACATTCTGCAAAATAGTGCATTTGTTATAACTAGGGACCGGATTTTTAGGTTTTTGAAAACACTGTTTTAGGTTTTCCATTAGGTGAAATAGTTTTTTTAGGTTTTTGTCCAAAATATCGTTTTCGGATAGAATAATTGGTTTAATGAATTTGAATGTGCTACATAGGATTCAATACATAATACTTGTAAAGTTTAACTTAACAAAATTGACTTAAATTTGTGTAAACTTGCTTTAGGACAATATTATACAATTGAAGAAAGAAAGCATAAACAATACAATCAGGTAAACTGATGTAACAAAGTGCCAGTATGTTTTGGTTTAATCAGTTATGACTGCAATTATGATATGCAGAATATGTTTTTTTTATATTGATTTCCAAGTTAAGCTCCAGATTTATTCATTAAGCAGGGCTTACGGAAGAAGAAAGGTCTACCATCTCGGCCACCTGGGTCATTTTAACGGTCTAGTTGGATAAGCGCATGTAAATCAATATGTTTTTTGTCATAGCTACCTGCATTTTAATTTCCAAGGCCTTACAAGATCACAGTAAAACAATAGGCTATGTTGTCAAGATAACTGATTTTAATTTTTTTTATAAATTCTTTCGAATACGTATATTACCATAAAATAGGCACTAAATTGAGCATTACTCCGAAACAGGTCAACCTATTTTATCCATTATGAATAGATGTCTTCCCATGGACATTATAAATGTGTATACCAAGTTTCATAAAAATCCGGTAAAGCGTATTTGAGTTACCGCGTCTTTAAAATATACACTAAATTGGGTTTTACTCCGGTACCGGTGTACCGATTTGATCCAATATCAGTAGACGTCTTTCCACGTACATTATAAATGGGTATACAAAATTTCAGGAAAATCCAATAAAGCATATTTGAGTTATCGCGACTTCTTATATATTAACATAAAAACACTAAATTGGGCATTATTCCGGTACTGGCCAACCGATTTGGTCCAATATCAATAAACGTCTTCCCATGGACATTATAAATGCGTATACGAAGTTTCATAAATATCCGATAAAGCGTATTTGATTTATTGCGCCTTTAAAGTAGACACTAAATTGGGTTTTACTCCGTTACCGGTCAACAGATTAGGTTCAAATTCAATAGGGCACTTCTCATGGACGTCATAAATGGGTATACCAAGTTTCATGGAAATCCGCTACAGCGCATTTGAGTGATGGCGCCTTTCTATTAGAAAGGCGCCATAATCTATTAAAATAGGCACTAAATTGGGCATTACTCCGGTACCGGTGAACCGATTTGGTTCAATATCAATAGGGTTCTTCCCATGGACATTATAAATGTGTTTTCCAAGTTTCATGAAAATCCGAAAAAGCGTATTTGAGTTATGGTGCGTACAGACACACGGACAGACGGACAGACAGATGGACAGACATTTTTTCGTCCACCACACAATCTCATAAAGTACCATACTGGCACTTAATAAAAGAAGCAGTGAAAATAAGATTGTCTCACATTTCCTGGTTACAGTATATCACTAAATATCTTTCAAGATTCTCAACTGTGAAGTTCTTCCTGTTATCTCTTAGAATACATTTGAAGGCAGAAAATGTACTTTCAACCTCACATGACGTCAGCAATGGTTGTTCGTACGAATATTTTAAAAGGAATACGCCGGTACTCTTACACTTCCTCTCTTGATACTGTCATCCTAGACGACATTGAATTGAACGAAACGCTGGTGCTATTAATTTCAACTCGACAAAAATTGTCTCTCCGAAAAATATCGATTTATCAACTAACAAACAAAAAAGACAAAAAAGTAGCCTAAATTAGATATTTTAGGTTTTATATCCCGTTTAGGTACATTTAGGTTTTTATACCCAATTTAGGTATTTTTAGGTGCCACAGAATTAATGTGGGTGAATCCTATGGACATGATTCGAAAAAGTGTATAATCGCTTTTTGTTTTGGAAGCAAGGAAAAAAATAGGTAAAAACCTAAGAATCCGGTCCCTAGTTATAACCAAAGCCCGGATTTTGATGGCATTTTGCCCACTAGTGCAGATATTCTAATCATGACTCGTAGATTATAAAAATTATAATTTTTAGGGTCTTTTTTTTATCCATTTTCCCGTTTTTTATTTTTAGGTTATTTTTAGAATTCAATGCCATTTTGTTATTTTTGATTATTTTTGGTATTTTTTCCACATTTCATATTTTATGGTAATTTTTAAAATATAAAGTCATTATTTTCTTATTTTGTGTTATTTCTTGCATTGTATAGAGTTTTTGTGCATTTACTTACATTGAATATTATCAGCACCCTAAATAAGCATAAATAAATATATCTTGTTATAATTTTAATCTAGATACAGAAAGACGATGTTTGCTGTTTGCATTGCGAATGTTCAATGCCGTGCTAAAGTTTGCGTTTAAGTTTACGTTCTTACGTTTACGATTAAGTTTCTATCTGAATAGCCCAGAATGTTTGCCCACTTCCAGATGAGCTAGAAATTTGGTACACATATAGCTTTTAGGTTGTAAATCACAGGAAAATTCCAAAAAAGTATTTTTTTTAATTTTTAGCCCTAAAACCCCCCGAAAAAGGACTTGGTTTCCATGGCAACGGTATTATCAAACAGTGTTCACATAGGGCTCTGAAAGGTTATAGCCAATACAGCAGACTACAGCCCCCAATGAGCGAAGCGAGTATTTTTCTAAAGCAATATCCATTGATCTTACAATACGGCTTTTGTACAATTTTTTCAGATGGCGAATTTATATGTAAGTAGCAATGGAAAGATAAACGGGAGTTCTAAATTCTACGGCGCACAAATAACTGAAGCCCACTGCTTCCAGAACAACCATTACGTGTCCAGCTATTTTTACTTCAATAGAAAGCAACAGGAGGCCATAGAACTATAATGGCACGTTTATGTTTGATGGATGTACTATTTATGGATCCTATTAAAATACTAGGAATTCCACTCGTGGGTATATCGTGGAATGAACCATGTGATTGGCTGTTGAACTGTCTGCCTACATCAACTAATGCTCAGTGAAATCATGGATATGTTTATTAATATATCATTTCCCTGGTAAAATGAACCGATGCTTGTCTTGACTACAAACTATGAATTTCCAAACAGCTGACTGGCGCTCTTCTAAATAAAATCTAAATATTCTTTACAGCCATTTTTTTTTTTCACGATGCAAATTTACCATTGTGGCAAAAATAGCTGGAACTCAATGAGAGGAAAAGAGCTGTGAAATGCAAGGTCGGAATCTGACCTCTTTACACCTCCCAGATCAAGGTATGGCTGGTGTTGAGTCATCGCGTTACTTGATTAGCCTACAGTACGTGCTTTCTAATACCTGAATGCGTTCTTTTCTTTTACAGCCTCTTGGCACTATTACAATACCTGTTTTCTGAAAAAAAAATTGTGACATTTGTTTCGTTCTCTTCTTGAACCAAACAGAGGAATCATAGGGTCTCCTGAGCCCATCCTATAAAGTTACCTTGATATAAATACACCCAAAATTTATTTATTTCCATTATTTGTTCAATTCACCTTTATTCTACACGCTTTAACTGCACATTTCCTAGCCAGTCCCAAAATTTTCATAGCATTTCCCAAACTTTTTGTAAATAATCAATTACATAAATACTGTGAATATCGCTGATATGACTTGTAGAGTCTGTTCCATTTCAGTTGAAACATGACCTAGAAATCTGGCGCAGAATAGAGAGGGATGATTTACTTGATATCTGCTGTCCTTGTCACTCCTCAGCCCTCTACACCAATAGAAGCACTGGAAAAGCACGTGGTTTAGAAAAATCAATATGCCCTCCCCCAACAGTGGAGGATTTTTCTCCACTGCGCATACAAACCCGTGTTTCAAGAACCATGGAACGGCTTCTATTCATTTTACCTGATATTATAGGCGCACTTTAATAATCAAGATATTAAGTGTACTAGCGGAGCTAGTCATGGTAAGAAATATTAAAAGTAGCTTTACTTACTCAATGGCAATAGATAATTCCTCAGCAAGATAAAGGAATATTAACTATTTTATGGTTCATTGTCGCGCTTACCTGAGCCCGCCATTCAACCCTATTCTGCGCTAACTTCATCCAACCATCCTTCGCAAATCCTACTTCCCTTAAACCTATCCTAATATTGTCCTGACCTACGTCTAGGTCTTCCAAGTGGTCTTTTCTCTTCGGATATGCCAGTCAATACTTTTGAGATATGTCTTTCCTCCCCCTGCGTGCAACATGTCCACCCCATTTCGTCCTCCGTGATTTAATTACCTTTACTATATCCGGTGAAGAATACAGGTTATGAAGCTCATCGTTATTCAGTTTTCTTCAATCCCCATTTTCATCTCTTTTAGGCCCAAATATTTTCCTAAGCACCCTGTTTTCGAACATACTCAAATTGTGTTCTTTCTGAAGAGTAAGTGGCCATGTCTCACATCCGGCAGGATAATAGTCTTATAAATTTTTATTTTTAGATTTCTGGACAGAAGACGAGAAGATAAGAGTTTCTGAACTGCATAAAACAAGCATTGGCTGATTCTATTAGACACTCAACTTCTTTCTTAATATTATTTGTTTCTGGTAGAAGTTAAATATCGACTAAAATCAGGCTTTAAGATAGCCAAAATGTAGATTTACAAAAATAATTAAAATAATTTTTTCGAAGAATTTATGTTAAGTCAGGAAAATCATCATTGTAACACTGACTGCAAGATTTTTTCCCACATGCAAGCTGAACAATGTTAGCCCTCAGCGAACAGTTTGTATAATTTTCACAGAGTGGATAACAGTAGCCCAGCCTCCAAGGTCGCATGTAGCGAAGTGTTGTCTGGATGTTTGCCAAACTATGGCCAGCGACATGTCCAAGATTTGCGATCCAGGGACAGCCTTCCGCGTTGCGGGTCTGTTTTGTTTTGTTATGACATCGCGAGACGTAATGTCGCCTCACGAGTTTGGCAACATGGCCTGCTAGATGCATTACAAGATGCAGGGGGAATAAAGTGATAAGTAGGGGCGATTTCTATGACGTGTCATTTTTCCCCCCCTTTGCATTGTTTCAGATTTCCGACTAATTTAAACTCGATTCCCTGCATCCTGATGAAACTGGAACGGCTTTTATTGTGCATATAACTGCATATTTAGGAAATTTTCAACTATTGTAGCATATTTAGGTCATATTTTTGGCATATTTGTGTGCATATTACAGAAATTTTGAAGTTTCATATCATATTTTGTAAATTTTGCATTATAATGATACTTTTTGAGAATTTCTAATATGAAAATTCATTTATTCAAACCATAACGAGCTGAGATAAAATGTGATAAACTGTAAATATTTTCAGTATAGACAGATATTTTAAATAATTAACACCTTATTTTAATAAAATGTGTTGTAATGCAACTGAAAAAAATATACACAATGTTTAAAGACATATTTTAAATTTTATTGGTCATATATTAATGTTTTTAGGTTATAAATGCATGCATATATCCTATATTTTAGGTCATAGAAATCCGCTAGTGATAAGTTATGTGCTTTATAGTCACATGACAGCTAATGGTTATTTATAAAACCTGAAAGTATACTTGAAAGAAAAATGATGAGAGTTTAGAGTTAAAACGAAACAAGTCCATGAAATTCTCTATTGAGAAATGGGATCTCATATACGAAGAGCTGACGAATACGAGACTTCTCAACACGAGACATCACAGGAAGCCTATTCCTGTGATGTGAAAAATTCGGAAAATGATGTCCGGAGACTTTAATGTTGACTTGGAACTCTTTAACTCCTATGAATTTACGACACAGCACCTACATTTTACGGTCCATCCTGGTTGACTTCGTGGCCAGGATGTTTTCATTGTGGAAAATCCATAGACATAGGCCGAATTGAAACAGCGAACCTTTGCTGGATTAAAGGATAGGATTAAATAATATGAATAGTTAGAGGGAGGAGTAGAGTCTCTTAGACTAGCATACTCCGCTATGTCATAGAGCAGTGGTTCTCAAAGTGGGGTCCGCGATGATGTTTCAGGGGGTCCGCAGGCGGTTTAAGAAGAAGTAAGATATCCCGTAATTTTGAAGTGTTTAACTGTGTTCCCCACTACTTATCTATGTGAAACAGCATTCTCCCACCTCACGTACCGTACTTGAAATTAAAGTTGATAAATAAACATGAAGTTGAAAGTGACTTAATATTGAAATTATCAGATATTAAACCTAACATTTCAGAGCTAATTAATCAAAAGCAGCTTCACTGTTCACATTAAGGAGTAAACTCTGTTTGTTACCATTGATATTGTTATCTTGTCTATTGAATTTAATAAATTTGAATCAAAGTATTTATTTACCGGTAGTTTTTGTTCTAAAACCCAGAGGGGGTCCGCGAAATTTTAATTATTTTCAAGGGGTCCGCGGACTGAAAAGTTTGGGAACCACTGTCATAGAGACATCTTAAGGCCTCCCACAACCTGACTTCTTCTCCCCACTGGTCCGCGTTGCCAAAGATTTTCCAAGCGGACCGGCCGCTGTCTCTCCAGTTTGTAGTTCCACCGCCAACAAGAATAGCCTCACCGTTCAAAATTCTTACCACAGCTGGGAAAGAGGAGATTAGGAAATTGAAAGAGGTTTAGTAGAACGAAATTCTAGAAACAGGAGAACATAGAATAATCCTTGTCCACGAATACGGCTAATAGTATAGTTTGATATAGAGAATACCGAGAGAGAGAGAGAGAGAGAGAGAGAGAGAGAGAGAGAGAGAGAGAGAGAGAGAGAGAGAGAGAAACGAAGTACTAGAGTTACATGTGTGTGTGTGTGTGTATGTGTGTGAGAGAGAGAGAAACAGCTACGGAGAGAAGGTTAAATTATCAATTATAACAATTGTAAAGAGAGCAATTACAGCCTGCACTGGACCCTAATGCCAAGTTCTAAATTTTAACAGGACCTGTTTACCTTGAGGGCCGTGAATGGAGTCATATTTGCATTACCTACCCACTACACTGTAGTTTTTAATGAATGGAATTGAATCTGTTAGTAGTTAGTTTAGATTCTAAAAACTTCCACACTTAGCCTAACTACTAATTTTAATTCAATCTCGTATCGTTATCGAGTGTAACTTATAAAGTATGTACCAGATAGAACATTTTTTCCCGATTTTCCACTTTTTCACTTATTCCTAGAAAGAAAAGAAAAACCTTTATCAGTTGGTACAAAATTCACACAGCTCCAAGCAATGGCTATAAAAAATATAAAGGAAAAGGATCTGAATATTTGAATCATGAATTTTGTAATTTAAACTGAAATACTGAAAATATTAACGATCTAGTTCGTTTACGTTAAAAAGTTCAGTACTTTTGAAATATGATGTAAACTTAGGATAGTAACCCAGCTTTCAAAGTACACATATTTCCATAATTTTTAGCTCCTTAAGCAGTGAAAATATTTCCGCCACTTACTTCAGGGTGAAAGAACTACCAAGGAAATCAGCGGCACTCTCTTCTTCCATTGTAGGCATGGCAACGAGTTCATCTGATGTAGTAGTTATTCTTTATTAACAAAACTGCTGCTCCAAGAACTAGGTTCAGATATTTACTAAAACTAAACTAAACTAATCTCCGTGGCGCTACATCCCTGAAGGGACAAGGCCTACCATCAGACCGCTGCATCATCTACCATAGTCAGATGGCAGATCAGATATTTACACGCTTATTTAATTTCTTTTAAATTGATTTAATCGTATGACACTGATCTGTCCAGATTCAGTCTAGAACAAACTGGCTGCATTTCTAATCTTTCTTAACAATTTTTTGTGGCGTATATTTCTTTTTTATAATAATATTTTAGGAGAAAAATTCCTCCGACACTGGGACTTGAACCCAGGACCTTTGGCTATTCGTGCCAATGCTCTACCAACTGAGCTAAGCCGGAGTTCAATTCACAGCGCCAGATGGAACTTCTCTCCTATGAGGAACCTCTCCTATGGTAGAGCATTGGCGCGAATAGCCAAAGGTCCTGGGTTCAAGTCCCAGTGTCGGAAGAATTTTTCTCCTATAATATTCTCATGTAATGTCTGTGGTTCATGAATGCTTATATATCTATTCTTTTTATAGTCTTAAAATAACATTTACAAACCGTACCGTCGAAGGATGATGTAGTACGGTAGCTATTAGTTTCAAGTTATAGACTAATTCGTTATATTGTTCAAATGATATCTTGGCATAGTGATTCTTCTGTTTACCATAATAGTCCAAGCAGGTAACTGAAAAGTCGTCGCATGTTAATTAAAAATGGATATTGTTTCTTCATCGGTAGTGTTTTTAATCAATTTCCCATTCATGCTATCATGACGGAAACTCGAGTTTCCTGCACCCAGTTCCGGTAATCTAACCTTTTGCTTTCTTCGCTCCAGATAAGTGTGTCATTTACATCAAAGCGTGTAACTAATGGTATATTTATTATTATTGCACACATTGGAATATTATCGTATTTGCTGGTAGTTGAATTTACTTACTTGTCTTATTAATTTTTTCTTGCTATTCACTTAATGATTTAATTCCTAGTAGCTAAATCGGATGCTACTAGCTGCGCATGCGCACAGGTAATCGATATATTGACCAGGTAAAACAAAGAACCGGGACATCTTACAGAACCATTCAATATCCTAGTATGTTCTTTATTTCAGCACATTATTTTTTACGAATAAAGCATTTGAGGGGCCTATTTGCAAACTCGTCAATCTCCATTTTGATAAAAGAGCTGCTAACTATGAATGAAAGTTTGATGCATTTCCTGGTACATATTTAGTGTATGTGTTACAAATCTGAATTCCTACCTTATATGGGAAGTTGTAGGGCCTATTTGTAACACATACACAAAATATGTAGCAGGAAATGCATTAATCTTTCGTTAGAAGATAGCATCTCTATCTTTTATCAAAATGGATATTGCCGGGTTTGCTAATAGACCTCTCACTTAAAGTGATACAATTAAAAATTTACTCACTCGGAGATCAATGTGGATATTAATTACTCAAAATAAGATCATGACTCTTTTTTGTACTTTTCAGAACTATTAATTTCTATTTTCTGTCCTTTATTTCTGTTATAAAAGGAAAATCTGTTTTCAATGCGTTACTGTACACACATTTTCTTTTAGGCATCTTCACTGTCAATTGAAAGCAATCAGACTACACTCAGTGAAATAATTAACTAAGCAGTACACAATAAAAGCCACAAAGTGAAAATGGTCAGTGCAGGTCAGCTTTAGCCAATAATAGCATGAAAGATATTACTTTCGGCAAGATGCCAACTTAAAACTAGCAGTAACAAATTATCCCAAGAATCTCTAGTCCTGCATTTGAGTCTGGTATCTTATGACATAGGTTATCTTTTGACACTCTTGTTGCACATAGTATCGACATCCGGCCAAAAAAAAGCAAAGCATCGCCACGAAATGTGTATATCACCTGGATGTCAGGTCATTCTGCGTATTGAGCGTCACCAAAATTTAAAAAAAGTACTACTTTTTAAAGTTAGTACCCTTGTAATTTTCAGAACAGATGTTGTTAGTGATTAATTATTAGAGACCGGATTTTAAAGGGAAAATGTTCACCCAAAAAAGGTCGAAAAATGGGAAAATTATTGCCAAAAAAGGTGGGGAAAAAA
This sequence comes from Ectobius pallidus, assembly GCA_964059195.1. Lineage (NCBI taxonomy): Eukaryota > Metazoa > Arthropoda > Insecta > Blattodea > Ectobiidae > Ectobius > Ectobius pallidus. The sequence goes on from CAXKWD010000001.1 coordinate 185,627,908, forward strand.
GGAATATAAAAGTAAGAGAGTGTAAAAATTCAACAGAGAGATAGGCCTACGTGTTTGTTTTATGTAAAGCCTTTGCTTGCTCTACAGCTGCTCATTCTGTAACATCTAATGACTGAAGAAATTTTTTGATCTTGTTGAAATTCTCACAGAGGAAAATAGCACAAGAAATTCATGTTCCCTACCTTGTTATAATGGGAATCTTAGGAAATGGCAAGCCTGTGATTTCCCTGTAACGCTCTATTCTACTGGGAGGAATTATTTTTTCAATGTTGAATCAGTGGAAACAATTTGTAATGTTTTCATATTACCAAATACTGGGTAATTTACGAAATTTTCAAAATAAATTAGCAAAAAAAGGTAAGTTCCTAAAAAAAAGGGGAGATGAGCCTAAAAAAGGAAAAAAGAGACGTTTAAACCAGGACATTTGCAGTTGAAACCTACTCAGTAATGTCCTGTTCAATTTTATCACTTTTGTGATGAAATATAAAAAAAGGAATTCCCTTTAAAATCCGGTCTCTATTAATTATTTTCACTTTTATTATTAGCTAAATCGTAGAAGAAATAATGGTACGCAATACATGTGCCTGAAATGTAATTTATAACAGAATCCCTAATATAGGAAAAATCTTGTCTTTGTCTCCTTTTTTTCTAACCTTTCTTCGACTCTGGTAAAACACACTCCCCAGCGTTGTTTCGCAATGAAGTGTTTATTTAATTGTAATCCTGCATAGGCCGTCAGTTCAATTCAATGTGCTCTGCATATAAGGTTAGGTGTAGGCATTGTGTAGGCATATCTTCATTGTATTTCAGCATTAATGAATTGGCAGTCTGCATGCACTTGTGTTATAATAATTATCATGTACTGAACAAAAGCAGCCAATCAGCTGTTAGAGCCAAGACCTTGAGAATTCTGTGCAGATTACAAAATACTGTACCGAGCCATTGTTTTGCACTCACCTGTTTGGATCGGAGCTCAGCAGACATAATCCAAGAGCAGATAAAGGTCGACCGAAATAAATTCATATCAGCTCAACATTCCAGATTTATCTTTTCACTCAACTGCAACTTTTCTGTTGTTAAAGTAACAAAATCATGACGCTATTCTATAGCATATTTCCTATAGTTGACACCTGTTTTTATCACACTATTTGTCATTAATATCAGTGAGGTGTATTAGCTGTGCCAATAGGCCTATCTCTGCAAAATATTATGATCGTAGCTATCTTATGATTGTGTCAAAAATTACATAATGTGTGAAAACCCCTTTTTTATTTAATGGCGATCCTGCCCTTGATATGTATATATATATTTATCAGTGTCTTATTTATACTAAAGGTAACAGTATCTCTTTTTAACAAATAGACACCCATAATTATGAAAATAGAAATAGTCACAAGTTGAAACCCTATTTTTGCCTACACAAGCGGGATGTAAATATACTGTAATTAAATTATTTAATCACTTACCCGCTGAGGTGCAAGAGATGGAGGAAAGTCAAATTCAGAAGAACTATAAAGAGATTTTTATTGCAAAATTGTTTTATAGTATAGAGGAATATCTGCAGACTCCTTGGAACATATGACTGTAAAGTCACCTGACTTCTCCAACACGATTGTAAAATTGTCCACGGAATAAATATATTATTATTATTATACAATTTACTTTTAAAAATCTGATGTGATACGTATAACTTCTTCTAACCAATATTTTAAAGCATAAAATACCGAATAATATAATATATTATGCACGTTATGCTAACCATGTATAAAATTTAAACAAATGTGTGTACTCAGTTGTTTCAACCTGAAGCAATGCATTATTGTCCACCAGGCAAGACTGAGTTTCTAAAACAGTAAGTGGCTTCTAACTACCCTTCAGAGAATTTTGACGAAAAAATGTTTCCAATAAAAGATTTAGCACTTAATATAAGCGCCTCATCTACAAAATTTAAACTAAATCGTTTTAGCTGTTTTCGAGAAAATCGCAAAAAAAAAAAACCGAAATTTTCTTCATGTAAAGTGGCATTAAAAGTAAGGGAAAGTCGTCGCCAATCTTCGTGTCACAACCCCAAAAGATACGTATTCCAAGATTTTGATTTTATACGACTTTTCGTTCTCGACACATACATGTTTCTGAAAATAGAATTTTTGGATTCAGGTGATCTCAAAATGTGTATTTATGTTAGAATCTCGACTTCGACTTTAGGGGTCGAATACAATACTTTCTCTACCTATAGCCTAGTGCCCTAGTACCTATGGTGCGAGCAGAGGAAGTAAAATATAACTCTTTCTAAAGACAGTAGTCTTCAACCTTCTTTAACTAAAGGCCTTTTTTATTTTTGGTGATAGACCAGCGGGCCCCACATTGATTTATTAATAACATGATACTTACGGAACACAAATACAGGATATCGTAATTTTATTATAATAACTGTAGGGTTCATTTAACATTATAAACATGTGTGTTTTTTAAGTTTTGTTTTCCCATTTTGTAGTGTTAATAACACAAAGCACAATAAATTCTTGAATTTAATATCAGACGTGACACAGAATAGTCATAAAAGAATACTATTTTTACTTTTAGTTAAGACTGGTGTTTGTTTGCGGGCCGCCAAAAATTAAGCCACAGGCCGCGGGTCGAAGACTGCTGATCTAAGATATTACCGTTGGAGAGACGACAAAAAGTCATAGGACCAAACTTACAGATCTCGCAAAATTCATTATAGCTGGTGCAGTCGGATTTTTTGTATTCGACTTAGCATTTAGCTATTTTAAGCTTCCGAAAAGAAAGGTCTACATAGACTTTGAAGTTGTGTTCGTCATTTTAATGGCCTTTCGGGTGTAAAAGTATGAAAAATTTGAACTTTTTGGAATTTTCCCTTCGGTTATAGGCCAAAAGCTATAAGTGTGTCCAACTTCAAGTTTCTAGTTCATCCGGAAGTGGGCAAACATTAATACTAGTCATGTGGCTTTATGGTGCAGTGAACTGATTACGGTAAAAATGAATAGGCCTATAAAGCTCGGAAAATTCTTACACTTCGTGTTTAGAAAATGAATGAACCAGTGAATATATTTTTAAAACATAGAGGCAGTTACTCAACCATTGCTAATAAACTGCTTACCCTTGTGGCTTATGCCATTTACTGTTCTGTGTGTAAGTATAATAGTTGAAACTACTTTGACCGCTAATCTGCAAGTAACATTTAGTTTTCATTTCTGAAAAGTGTTTTGCATAAAAGATCAGATAAGAGATGATTCTAGCAGCCTGCAGTATGTTATTGTAAGTATCATGCAAGCTATTCTGGTTCACAGATTTTTCCTTCTTCTCTTCAAAAGACGCGTGTGTGGCTAAAGAATGCGTTCGTGGAACCGAAGCAAATAACATCGTTCCTCAAAGCGACTGACGCACGAGCAGATTTGATAGAACAGGAAGCTGTCTGTTGCTTCACCTTGCCAATCATATTTACATATGATTTCCCACCCAGTAGAAAATATGTAACTCAGAGCGTCCCATAGCGATACCGAAGGAAACAAAAACTCATGATCCGACTTTATTCTCGAGCCGGAGGGAGATGTACCTAAAATGTAAGTGGGAATGATCAATTTCCTTAAGGGGGGACACACAGCTTTCGATGCTGAAAAAAAGGTGAAATTTCATTATTTTTTTCTCAGCAATGAATTGTTCTGTAGCCTTGTAATCTGGCATGATCTATATTGACTAGTTCTACAATTACATGCTATTTTCAGAATAAAATTTAACTATTACTTTTAATGCGTATTTATTACAAAATGGCAGCGAAATTTTGTGCACTGAAGTGCCGTTTCCCGGATAATTTTCATAAATACCAATATTTCCGAGTGATTCTTTTTCCTGTCTATTTGTAAATATCATATGAACAACATAACCCTGAATATTTGGATTATCTGCAGTATAAATATATAAAAAATTATTCAATTAATTTTTTTTTAGAAATTTTTACATCATGTTTTTTAAAATAAACTGTTAAAGTTACATCAATGATTCTAAATAGTGTTATTCCATAATATCAAATATACTTGCATGCAAGATTTCACTGCACTTATGTTAATAAATGTGCACAACATTTGGCTGCCATTTTGTAATGATAATTACCCATTAACTGTAATAGTTAAATTAATTCTGAAAATAGTGTGCAATTGTAGAACTAGTCAATATAGAGCATGCCAGATTGCAAGGATACAAATCAATTCATTGCTGAGAAAAAAAAATGAAACTTCGCCTATTTTCCAGCATCAAAAGCTGTATGCCCCCCCCCCCTTTAAACCCACCAAAGTAAGAAAGAACTATTAATTTCACTGTTTCTGTTTAAATTCTATATATTTAATTTAATTTGGGACATTTCTATTATCTGAACATACACTGTTCATTCTAAAGGACATAGCAAGGTACAGTACTCATATATTGTATACTCGGATAACAATCAAACCGAGCGAGGGTGACCACTATGCTTGACGAGAGGAGATTGCTAATTATAGGCCTATCTCATTCTCTCCCTAGATTAGTGTCGGGTTATCCGGATTTCTGGATTATTTATGTGAATTTTGAGCCACAACAATAGGAAGAACAGAAAATGCAAAATTAAAATTCATCAAATCAATTGACTTTTCAAAATTAGAATAAAACAGACTAATCAATGTAAGAGCAATATTGTGAAAAATGCATAAAGTTTATATAATATATATGTATGTATATGTATGTGAGCGTGTGGCTGTGAGTGTTGGGCATAATTGCTTATGCATTGTAAGATTACAACTAACTACCTATATTAAGCAATTATTAATCGACTGTAAATTATAAAATTAATTATTAATGTTTACATTTGTAAGGTTTCAATTATAACATAACATAAGATTATAATCCGCTACTTAGATTAAGCACAAATACTAATTTATCGCTAAATTCTAAACTAAAAATAATGCTCTACCAAGTGTCATTATATTGTATTGTCAGATTAGAAATTAAGCATGGGGCATGCTGTTTTTGAATCAATAAAAAAAATAAAATAAAATAAAAATAGGGTAGGCCTGAGAGAACAAATATAAAGTTATTTTTGTAAATAGAGGTAGGGCACCTGTATCACTTATTCTGTAACCATATTGTTTCATGAAAAGCATTAACAGTGTTTCGATTAAATCTCGAGACCAATGTGGTTTCCACAATTTTGGGCAGTTGTAAGTTATAGGAGCCAGAAAGATCGTCTCGGCAGGGATGGATTTCGAGCTCTCCGAAACTTTCTTAAAAACCTGTTTGCTGCTGGGTGGAAATTTCGGCGACACTGGCAGCATTCGAGAAATAACATGAAACGGGAAGGAATTTATCAGGAGATATATGCATGGAATCATTGCGGTGTGCTATGGTTTGGGACAACAGTGACATATGGCAAGTCTTAGAACCATATCTACATCTAGAGTCTTATGTTAAGGATGGAAAGGTAGGGTCACACTGAAACATTCAATGCCATAGCCGGGATTTGAACCAGGATCAGTTGGAGAATTTAATGTTGTACCGGCATGTTGCCATGGTAGCTCATTGGTAGATCAGTGGCATGGAGAGTCGAAGATCCAGCTTCAAATCCCGGCTTTGGCAATAAATTTTTCAGTCTGACACTACCATTCTACCTTAGCCTAAACACGGCCAATGTGAAAAAAATTATCAATCCACTTAAGCATCCTAGCGAAAATGATGCGTCGTACCAATACTTATGTAAGCCCTTTTACATTCCCTTAAGAAATTTAGACAAACAGCTTTAGAATTTCCTGAAAATTATAGAGTGCACATTCTATGCGTTACTGTCGACGTCAGCAATGATGATGTATCATGTTCTCACGTAAGTCATCATCCTCGTGCACAGTAGATGCAAACAGTGCCCTCAAGGGAGGCTCTTCTCCATCGCGTCCCTAGGACCTAATGCATTATGATCCCATGAATTCAGACACTTAGGAGATAGGGAAATGCAGTATGATCCCATGAATTCAGACACTTAGGAGATAGGGAAATGCAGTATGATCCCATGAATGCAGACACTTAGGAGATAGGGAAATGCAGTATGATCCCATGAATTCAGACACTTAGGAGATAGGGAAATGCAGTATGATCCCATGAATTCAGACATTTAAGCGATAGGGAAATGCAGTATGATCCCATGAATTCAGACACTTAGTAGATAGGGAAATGCAGTATGATCCCATGAATTCAGTCACTTAGGAGATAGGGAAATGCAGTATGATCCCATGCATGCAGACACTAAGGAGATAGGGAAATGCAGTATGATCCCATGCATGCAGACACTTAGGAGATAGGGAAATGCAGTATGATCCCATGAATGCAGACACTTAGGAGATATGGAAATGCAGTATGATCCCATGAATGCAGACACTTAGGAGATAGGGAAATGCAGTATGATCCCATGAATTCAGACACTTAGGAGATAGGGAATTTTCGTTCTGTTTGCGCTTTAGTTGTTCAGTTAAGCTCTTTAAAAAGCTGAGTACCATTATACCGCGACGATTTATGTGAATAATTTACATACATAAAATTCGCAGTAATTTATCTCACAGTATTCATACTGGTGATATGTACTACTTTTCGTATAACACAATTCATTACAAATGGCAGTCATTAATTTCACTCGATGAAGCTATTAGAACGCGAGGGATCGCTTCTATGGTTTAATTTGTTGGAGCAAAGTCCGCAGTGACAGAAATAAACCGGCGCTCTCTGTATTGTCATGGCCACCCGTATCACGCAGTTCATCATCTCTCGCAGTTGTTTCTACTTCCAGCGGGAAAAGTAGTGATGTGTCATTGCAAAATAGGGAAATAATGTGACGCCTATATTTTCAGATGAAACTTCGCACAATATTGCGATGCATAACATGGATGGGAACAACAGAGAATTACTACACAAAGGAATTAGATAACAGCCACATCATTTTTTTCTTTCTTTTTACTTTCACTATTTGCGGTACGTCGAAGCCAATACCTACAAGGGAGGGAAAAATCTGGACCTGAACTATAACATTGGCTCAGAAGCCAAGAATTAATTTAGGATATTAGGCCTACCCTACTACCATAGGCCCGTATGAAGCTCTCTAAGGGTTAAAAATGTTTTCTTTTTAAATTTGGAGCTTTATTTCGAAAGCAGGACTATAGTATGTGGAACAAAGAAAAAATATTAGAATATACATTTACACAGATAGACCAAAAGAAAAAAAATCAGAGAAATCAAGAAGGAAGGGTTAGGGTAATAAAGAATGAATTAGAGAGATGGATGGAGGTAAAGAGAATAATAATAATAATAACAACAACAAGAAACTGGGTGGCGCAGTTAGTGTCATGCTGGCTTTTTGTGCCCAAGGTTGCGGGTTCGATCCCAGGTCGATGGCATTTATGTGTGCATAAATGTGACAGGTCAATGTCAGTAGATTTACTGGCATGTAAAAGAACTCCGGAGGGACAAAATTCCGGCACACCGGCGACGGTCACAGGCCTAAGTTGCAGTACATCCCGTCGTTAAATAACCATAGGCCTACACCAACCGACCAACTATAAAGAAATAGCATAAATGACAGGTAAGGAGAGAGAGAGAGAGAGAGAGAGAGAGAGAGTTGGAAAGACGAAAATAAATAAAAAGGTAAAGAACAATAGAGAAATAAAGTAAGGGAAGTCGAGAGAAAGAGGAAATGCAAGCAATAGAGAGAAATAAAGAAACGTGTAAAGAGAAAGATAACAAGAGAGAGAAGGAACGTAAAAAAGAAAAGGATAGTGGCAGTGAAAGAAAAAAGAGGCGAAATAGATAGTATAGAGGAAAAGTGAGAAAAGGTAGGAACAGAAAGATAAGAATAGGCTATACAGACAGACGGTAGATGTGATAGAGAGAACTTGAGATACAGAGGAAAGCAGAGAATGTTCGTGCCAACAGATGACATGCGATCCTCATATTGCACAAACTTGTTCGTGTTGTATACTAACTCTGCTTCGTGTTATGTATGGCGCAATTCTCTGCTGTAAATATTTTCGATAGTAGGCTATCCCATTTTTCCCTCTGCGTAAGAATTAACCTTCCATATCGGATGTCTTTTACTTCAGATTTCCTTGCAAACGGAATATCTTAAAAAAATCGTCGTCTTACTGATTACTTATCAGTAGGGGGCGGATTTCTATGACCTAAAAAATAGGATATATGCATGCATTTATGACCTAAAATAACATTAAAATATGACCAATAAAATTTAAAATATGATTTACCACTTACACATTGTGTATGTTTTTTTAAGTTTCATTACAATTCATTTTATTAAAATATAATGTTAATTATTTAAAATATCTGTAAATTCTCAAAACGTATCAGTATAATGCATAATTTACAAAATATAATATGAAACTTCAAAATTTCTTTAATATGCACACAAACATGCCAAAAATATGACCTAAATATGAATATTCATACTAAATATGCTACAGTAGTTTAAAATCTCCTAAATATGCAGTTATATGCACAATAAAAGCCGTTCCATTTTCACCAGGATGCTTGGAATCTGGTTTAAATCAGTCGGAAACCCGAAATAATGCAAAGGGGGAAAATATGACATGTCATAGAAATCCGCCCCTACTTATCAGGTATTAATGGGTCCAGTCCAGTATAGTTCAAAATAAAACCCAGTCCATTCACCAACTATTTCACTTTAATAAAATCATTTTTAAAATGGCGGGCAAAAATGTGGACGAACTTTTAAATGACTAATTTTGTTCCTGTAAATGTAAGTTAATTAGTTATGTAGTTAGCTCAATCAACACAATATTTTTTATGGAAACTTGGTACATAATGTTACTGCTCAGAATCTTTGACTTTTAGAATTGTTCTATCGAGAGTTTAGCCGAGTGCCCAATGTTTCTATTCCCTTTGGATTTGTACTCAAGAGCTAGTTTTGATAATCGACTTTTATCCATTCTTTGTACGTAGATTTTTCTAGTTCTAACGATGTTCTTTTATTATATTGATTATATTCTCCTCTGGTCTACAAGTATTGCTCTGAGGCATCTCACTTCTGTTACAACTAGACGTTAAATTTCTATTAATTCCTAAATTAATCTATTACCTAATTTAATTCGCCTAATTAATGCAGAGACTAATATAGTCTCTAATTAAGCTTTTAATGTACTGTAACGCATCTCATATCTAAATAGTTATTACTAGGGGCGGATTTCTATGACCTAAAAAATAAGATATATGCATGCATTTATGACCTAAAAACATTAAAATATGACCAATAAAATTTAAAATATGACTTTACCACTTACAGATTGTGTATATATTTTTTAAGTTTCATTACAATTCATTTTATTAAAATATAATTTTAATTATTTAAAATATCTGTAAATTCTCAAAAAATATCATTATAATGCAAAATTTAGAAAATATGATATTAAACTTCAATATTTCTTTAATATGCACACGAATATGCCAAAAATATGACCTAAACATGCATATTCGTACTAAATATGCTACAATAGTTGAAAATTTCCTAAATATGCAGTTATATGGACAATAAAAGCCGTTCCATTTTCACCAGGATGCTTGAAATCGGGTTTAAATTAGTCGGAAACCTGAAATAATGCAAAGGGGAAAAATATGACATGTCATAGAAATCCGCCCCGTAGTAATGACTAACAATTATGAACTAGTAGGCTATAAAATTGATAATAACTGAGTTACATAACCAGCATATGGACAACTATTTATGGAAACACTTGCTAGTTGTTATCATGCCAATATAAATCCGTCCTGAAGTCGCTTCCCGTTGCATTAGCCAGCAAGATGCACTCGCGAAGCCTATACGCGCTCGCCAAGACTCCTAATCCTGGCTACGAGAAAAGCATGTTATTATACGGTGATTATATTTCTACGAATCACGAACAAATAATTCCTTGCCAAAATTTTCATTTTTGGACGATTAGCCGATATTGTTGACTTTTCTACGAGAGTAATACGGGGGAAAATAGGGAGAAAGGATTTGGAGGAACTCTGTAATTGAGAGGAATTCTAAAAATCCTTGTTACATGAATGAATATATGAGACTGTACTATTAGGATAAGACGAAAGGATTCGGAGGAACTCTTTAACTGCAAGAGATTATTAATCTTTGTTACATGCTAGACTGTATGGGACTATCCTATTAGGATAAGATAAAATAAAATAAAATAACGGTTTGAAGACAACCATTGGAAAAGCGAGATTTTGAAATGGTGATATTGTCATAAGATAGCAATTATTATAAATCAGTGTCCGGCAGATGCTGCAGTTGTGACGTAAGAGCCGATCATCTGGCAAGAGCTTGAGAGAGCGAGCAGTTGAGTTGCATTCCTGTTAATACGCACTAGCGCAGTGGCGTTCAGTGCAGCAGTAGGGTTAAGGTGAGCCGTGATGGTACATTGAATTGCGTGCATTAACCATGGTAAGGGTGCAGAGGTCAGTTAATGAGTGAAATGTATGGTAAATTTAGTGCATTCAGATTAATACTAGACTTACGGAAACGTCAGATCACCCTCGGAGACACGCCACATTTTCCAAAGTTGTCTACAGTATGTCATTCAATTACAGACATTAATAATTATGTACAAATATTAGAAGAACTGGATCAGGATATTTTATTACAGATTTCAAGATTTTGCAAAACTCCAATCCGATATTTGCATATTTCCGACACCATTTTCTGTGGATATTGACAGTGTTCCAACGTCATTGCAACTAGAAGTCATTGATTTGCAAAAGAATATTGAAATGAAAGACCGCTTTCAAAACAAAAAGGAACTATCTATATTTTATAGAAGATTTCCCCAGGCAACTACATAATATAGCCTATTTGCTGCTAGAATGTTGAGTATATTTGTATCGACGTATGTATGTGAATAGTTCTTTTCTTGTATGAAGATCTGCAAACTATCTGATCAGAACATGAAAAATGTTCTCGTTTGTGTGTTAGCCAGACTATGTCTCCTAATATTGCAAAATTAGTGCGCGAGAAAAGAGGGAAAAAATCTCGACAATGCCTTGAGCTTGGGCACGATAGTGACACAAAGTAAGGGTGTGTATCAAAAGTCTGAATAGGTCTATACTTGGCATAGTGCTCACAAAGGTGTATAGTTTAATTTGTATATTTTGTGTATTTTGTATATTTTGTATACTTTAACATTTTTCAGTTTCCGAGTAGACAAAGTTTTGCAGTACTGCTTAAAGTATTCTTATGTTTTATGTATTTGTATGTTAATAGTAGTTTCGGAGCCTCATTTAAATAACCCGACGCTACCGCACCTGGATGCATTTCAGATTAGTGTAAGTAGGGCCTATATTAAATTTCATTACAAACAAAACTGTTCTGTTACATTGATTTATCACAGTTGTACTATTTTGATTTCGTACAAATGCATTGTAATTGTGCTATTCCCATACTATCTACGAAGATCGGAGCGCACTCTGTCAATGCATAGGCGTCGTTCCGCCACTGGCCAGTTGAACCCTTCCTCCACGCTCAGTACGGAGATATTGCCGAGCAAAGAGCGTAGCTGCTCTGTAGTATGACGTCACAGAGCACGAAACATGCCGGTCACTGTTATAAATAATCTTCCTTACCTACTTACTTACTTACTTACTTAGCCTACTTACTTATTCAATGGCAATAGACAATTCCTAAGTAAGCTAAAGTAATATTAGGCCTATCTATTTTCTGGAACCCGAAGGTTCATTGCCGCGCTTACCTGAGCCCCTATTCTGTGCTGACTCTATCCAATCATACCTCGCAAATCCTACTTCCCTTAAATCTATCCTAATATTGTCCTCTCACTTGCGTCTAGGTCTTCCAAGTGGTCTTTTATCTTCGGGTCTCCCAGTCAATATTTTTTAGATATGCCTTTTCTCCCCCATGCGCGCAACATGTCTAGCCCATTTCATCCTCCGTGATTTAATTACCCTTAATATCCGGTGACGAGTACAGGTTATGAAGCAGTTTTTTACACTCCCCATTTTCATCTCTCTTAGTCCCAAATATTTTCCTAAGCGCCCTGTTTTCTAATACTCTCAGATTATGTTCTTCGCGAAGAGTAAGCGACCATGTGTCACATCCATATAATACAACGGCAGGATAATTGACAAGTATAAATTGTGAATTTTGAATAGTCTACTTTTTAAAATTTTAATATTGGCCCATTCTTTTTGCAGTATACGTTTGTTTGATATCACAATTACTTAAATTCTAATCTTGTGATCCCAGTGTTGCTAGTCAGTGCTTTCATTTTTTAATTTAGAATATTTTATTTATTTATTAGATATTTACCCGGTAGCAGTGGCAAAGAATTAAAAAAAACTTTCAAGTAAAATTACAAAGTAGGCCTACGATAACAAGGTATAAGAAATAAAATTAGGGAACTAATCATTTTGTTATCTGTTTCATAGGCGTAACCAGGCCGACCATATGGGGGGGTGATAACATCCGAGGGGTCTGAGGGGTATGGAATACCCCCAGGGAGAGGGGGGTCCTCCCCCGGAAAATTTTAAAAACTAAGATGCAAAATAACGAGTTTTAAGCTTCCGGGGGTCCTCCCCCGGAAAATTTTAAAAATTAATTAGCAAAATAACGAGTTTTAATTTTCCGGGGGTCCTCCCCCGGAAAATTTTAAAAATTAAGACGCAAAATTACGAGTTTTAAGCTTCCCACGCTTTATACTTGTATTAAGTAGTTTATGGCCAGACTTAAAAAAATTATACAATTTTCTTTTTTTTTAATCAATGGGGGGGGGGGGTTTGAACCCCCCCTCGGTACGCCTATGATCTGTTTCCTTTATACAAACTGTGAGAAACTGAGAATGTTGCATTCAAGCACTCTTGAGAAGATTGAACACTCTTGTTATTCCTTTATACATCACTTATTATTTCCAGCTTTGCATAAATTCACTACAGTTCTCAATACGAAAATAAACATCAATTTTATATCTGCTATGAAACGTGCTTATAGCGATTTTTTTTCTGCTTCAGTTGTGAAGGCCAATGCCGATCCATAGTACGTATCGTTGCCATGGCGACTGCCTGTAGATGCTGAACAGCAAATTAATCATGGGAATAGGAAGTAGGCTCTGCAGCATTTATCTAGTGGAGGTGGTAATGATGCTCACTAACCTGGTAGTATATAAAATTGGATGTGTTTACTTCTGTTTCTACTTCCTTAGTAGTGTAGGATCGCCCTCCTCCTCACTTTTTCGTTTGACTGTATGTCTGTTGTCCGTCCGTAAACCAAGGAACCTATTTCCAGGGCTAATTTGCTAAGGGAAAAGTGCAGAAACGATATGTAATGAAATGTAAATTATATTGTATTATATTGTATATTAAATATAATGTATTGTATTCTTGGCGTTACAAAGGTTTTCACCATAGGGTGTATCTCCTACCATTACAAATTAATATTAACGTAAGCCTTGAGAACTTACAAATTATGGCATCACTGTCTTGCTGTATGTGCTTTACTTACGTATAAAGCAAAATGATCAACACACTTTCTCACCTAATTCTAGGATTCCTTTTTCTAATTTTCTTTTAACAATGTATAAAAAGTTCCCCATTTTCTTCAAAGTTTTCATATTCTTCGTCGTTTGTTAAGTTCGTATATGCTATTTCTGCGTTAATCCTTGGGAATTTTTTTCAGTAAAAATTTTTTGTCTGATCGTTTCAGTTTCCGGACATTTTAAAATTACGTGTTCAGCGTCTTCTCTATTTAGACATAAAGGATATCGTCCTTTTTCAAAATTCCTTCTTATGCCCCTGAGTTTCCATACCCTATCTGCCACCATGCCAAACCCATTCTTTGTTTCTTGGAGCAACCTGAGGCGTACTTTTCAAACCCCCGCACATCTTTCATTTTAATATAGAACACTAGGGATATTTTTTCCCTAATTATAGCTACGTGGTTTTGCCTCTGAATATCGTTACATCTTCTACTAACGATCTTGGTGAGCGTTATTATTATTTTTTTCTCAAAGTTCAGAACAGAGTTCCAAATCCATTTTAGTCCTATCTCATCCAATAGTTTCTTAATATCATGAACTAAGTGCAGAAACGATATGAGTTTTGAAGTGCAGCGTTTTTTGTGCAGTTGAATCCATAGGTTCATTGAAGATGGAATTGAGACGTTGTCCTCAGATGGGCAAATGCCTCAACATCGAAGGTGTTTATGTGGAGAAGCCGGTCAGTGATGGAGATGCAGAATGTGTTAAGTTGGTAGTGTGGATTGATTACAATAGATTTTACAGACATGAGAAACTTACTTATTGAAAACCTCTGGAAAATGCAACGTACTGTTTACAGAATTACACAGACGGTCAGCTATACATACAGATACAATTCCCAGAACACTTTCTTCAGCATCTAGTCATCGTGAAACTTTTTTTTAAAATTTTCCCTAGTATATGTGAGAAAGTAAAGACGAAAAAGCGCAAAAATTGATTTTTTCCTTCCCCCCCCCCTCCACCAGACCGCCGTAGCGTAGTGGTTGAGGCGCTGCGCTACAAACCGGAAGGTCGCGGGTTCGATTCCCGATGAGGTCGTTGAGATTTTTCAATTGGCCTAATCCTTCTGGTGGCACTATGGCCCTGGGGTCGACTCAGCCTCAAACAGAACTGAGTACCAGGAGCAATCCTGGGGGTGAAGACGGCCGGTGCGTAAGGCTGACAACCTTACCACCTTCATGTGCCGAATGTCCAAAATCTGGGAGCCTCAACCTCCTGGAACCCTCTGGGCCTCCATGGCCTGTATGGGGATCACTTTACTTTACCTCCACCAGACCGATTTATTTGAATGTCTCAATATGAATATCTGACATGAATAACATGAATAAGTTATTTCATTTTTGCAGATGGACATGGCATTGTGAATCTAACACATAAATTTACTCATTGTTTCGCGTCATAATGTTTTGCACACGGAGAACTGTTGACGGCATTCGGGACGTGTTTATATGACAGCTAATGTAGATTCTCACTTGGAAGCAGAGTTGCCCCTAGCAACGCAATTATTATACAGCGTGCACTTCGTCTCGTCACTGAGTTTCAAACATCCGCACTGCCATTAGTTTTATGAACTGCCATGTTCAATAGCATTTTCGTTATCCTTTAAAAAGTGGCTTGCGATTCGTATACTCGTAGTGCTACATTATTATTTATTCTTGTTTTTGTAGAAAGGGGCAAATGTAATGTAGACTCAGTAATAAATTTAGATGAGACCAGAAGTACCGTTTCATATAACTGTTCAGCTGAATTGTGAAAATATTGATTTTCAAACTGTAATTGGAGGATTTATGAATTTTAAGTAAATATGCTGCAAGTCTGTCAGCTGAAGATGGAGAAGAGGATCTGGGGGATTTTCTTAAAGGATCGAGTTTATGTGTATGACAGAAGATGGGCACAAGTGACTGCATCCAGTCGGCGGCCCAACTAAAATGGAAGTGGGGGCTACATGAACATGGCCTATTGATATCCACACATAGGCCTACCTGATTATAGCCTCGATATTCAAACGAGTATAAATAAAGCTGAATTGAATATTTAAACAGCTAATATTTATTAGCCTATTATTTCACAATATTAACGGCTGTCTAAAATATTGTATATGATACTCAAGGTAAATTGATTTTATTTCGCTCGTAGGATTGCTTCACCTGCCTTTATGGGCTCGTTTTGCAATCATACCTACTCGCAAAATAAAATCCCTCTTTTACCACTTGTATCATATGTAAGTATTATTATACTGGGAGGTGAAAAATGAGTTAAATGCAACAGGAACGTGTTTTTTATCGGTGGGGAGGGGTTGGTTTTTTAATTGAGGTAATAGGCTTTAATGTTGGTTGCTAGAAAAATCGGTCGTTAAAGTTGGTGTCTCTAAACAGGAGTTGTCTTCAATATATGTTTTATTGTACTTGTTTTCCATTCTTACACAGAGGAATGAAGAACTCTAATAACTCAACCCAACAAAAAATAACTTTTTATTTGGTACCTCAGATGTTTTACCGGATGTTGGCTATACTTAGTGTGCTTATTCCAAATACGTAAACAGTTTTTCTCTACCAGCTCTACTTTTGTATAGATTTTATTCGTGAACTCTTAGTCTAGCGAAACAAATTCTTGCTTAATAATATAGCTAGGGAAGGTTCTTGACCATACTTTGGTCACTTAGGACGAAAACTGTACGAAGTACAGAAAAACTAAAAGCTGGATTATTTTTTGGCCCTCAAATTGACAGCTCATAAGTCATAAACGACCGCACAATATGTGATATCAATTTTTTGAAAGACCCTATGTTATATTGTTGTTGTAATGTTAATGTAAAGTTAGTGTGTTGCTTTTTTTCTTCACATGATTTAGAAGCTAAAAATAAACACTGTTTTTTATTTATATCAAACGTAAAATGGGATAATATGCACAATGGTAATACCATATCTCTCAAAATTAAAGCTAATTGAGCAAAACTAATGGCACATTTGGCATCAGCGACCTAAATGTACCCAAGAATAAGAATATATTCTAAGGCACCAAAATGGCTGTTGGTCTGTGTAATAAGAAACGAGTACAACACACAGAAAAGCAATTTTTTCGGCCCACAGAGCCATCCATTAATTTCATGGCATACTTTATTTATCTCGTGTAATTCGACTTACTTAACAAGGAAACTTAAAGATTTTCTATATTTTGCAAAGCCTGCATGAAATGTAATCCTAAATAAAAGGGTGTGTAAGGAAATCTATTCGTTTTTGGGCATGCTAAAGAGGATTAATATAGAACCGAAGCTTGTTGTCCAGCCAGAAGTGATCTATGTTAAGGTGAATGGGAGGGAGGGAGGATAAAGTGTTTGGGCGGCGTGGTGAGAAGATTCAAAAGCTGTTAACTAAAACACATAAACCACTACACCCATTTCCATTATCGTTACTTCTCTGTAACACTGTCATGTAGGTGTGAAAGTATGACTTGCAGGATGATATTTCAATTTTATAAGGGAGGGAGTATAGTGAAATTTAAAATACATTAGACATGTAAAAAGAAATGAGTCGGTGGAAACACTGTAGGGTAGCATCTCCAACAGTCACGAGTTTTGATACATCATAAACGATAGCTGACATCACTTCTATGAAAAGTTTCGTATCCTTCATATGCAAATGTATCGTGTAGGTATTTTTAACTGAATATGTAATTAAATTTAATAAGAACTAAATTTTTCCCGAAAAACGACAACCACATGTATCATCAGGTTACAAATAGCTTAGGTTGTAGTGGAATTTGAGAGCATTGAGAAAATTTTTGAATTGGTTTGTTCTGCTGATTTTCGCATACTCGTTGTATTGCCAGTCGGCAGTGATTAATAAGTTGCGAGTGACTAATTTTTACATATTATGCTGAAGTTTAAATATAAATTTCTGTTAGATAGTTGAGTGACTGTCAATTTCAAAAGAAAAGTAGGTATCAATTCTAAAGGAATGTTTAAAATTCTGGATATATTGAGTGAATAAAACAAATCACTGTTGGTGTCATTGCAAGGAAGTGAATAAATTGCATCTCTGTTTGTGTCATTGTAATGGAGTGAATAAAACACATAGCTGTTTGTGTTGCTACATGGGAGTGAATAAAACACATAACTGTTTGTGTTAGTGCAATGGAGTGATTAAAACACAGCGCTGTTTGTGTCAATGCAAGGGAGTGAATAAATCACATCGCTGTTTGTGTCATTGCAAGGGAGTGAATAAAACTCATAGCTGTTAGTGTCATTGCAAGGGAGTGAATAAAACACATAGCTGTTTATAGGTTTGTTCGCAAAGCAAATCCGTGACTGCTTGAGAATTGGTTGTACTGCGCATGTCCAGTCTGTAACTTACCCGTGATTTGCACTTTGCGAACGGTTAGAAGAATTTGGAATCGATAGTTTCTGCATTTAATCGATATGATATGCAAATAAAATATATATTTCCCTTTAACATGTTATACATGCAATATACATCGGCAATATAAACTATATTTTGGGAAACTTTTAATTATCTTCCATTATTCATACATATAAGTAGCCTATGGTTATAAATCTGGAGCAAGGATTTGGAGGGAGAGTCAGGCGCGTGAAAATAGGTTACTGCGCATGTCACTGATAACAATTCATGGTAGAGCCTGCAAATTTTTCTAATAGTACAGAAACTGTCCGTGAGAGCTTTGCGAACAGAAGATTGAAATCAGAATCACGGATTCTCGCTTTGCGAACGCGTGTGGAGAAAGAGCGCATGCGCGAACGATTTGTTCCTGGTTTCTGACTGCTTTGCGAACAAACCTTATGTCATTGCAAGGTAGTGAATAAATCACATCGCTGTTTGTGTCATTGCAAGGGAGTGAATAAAACACATCGCTGTTTGTGTTGCTGCAAGGGAGACCGTCGATATATAACAGGATAGCCGACGACGAAACAATCAACATTTTTAGCGATGGCCACGCTGCAAATTTCTGGTTATTAACAACACTTTTGGTTCTGGAAATTAGCTATTTGAGTTTTAGATTAAAATCTTTGCTGCTATTAATAACAGGGGATATGGTGATACTAAGTTAATTGAATTGACAATTACTGAAAACAGATTATCGAAATTCAACGAAGATGGAAGTCCAACTTCTTTAGATATTAAAGATGTGGGGGAATTGTAAAATGTTGAGTTTGATGATGCGATTATGTTTACGATTAACCGTCTTGGTCAAAGAAGCTATATAGCCTATACCGCACCATATAGCCTGAATTTATCTGTATACTATATTATATGTTTGTTTAAATGTTGTTTCTTTTCTTTTGTTTCAGGTGAGTTCACTCTACTTTAGAGGTGTTGGGTCATATAGGAAGAGTATCAGTAAGTCTGTTTATTATTATTCTTTTAAAAAAAAACAGTGTTTTCTGCATGTAAAAATACTACTAATCTAAATAGATTTTTATCCACCTGTAAAACTCAGAGAAGAAACTAAAAACCGACGATAGAAGCGAATCGCAGGTCCCCCGTCTTGCGGGTGGTTTAAACCAGCGTTTCTCAATCTTTTTTTTTAAACCGAGGACCTCTAAAATTCCTAAAAAATTTACGGACCTCTAATTTTACATCCCATTTTTAAAAGAAGGCCTATATTCTTAATATTAGGGGTATTAATTATAGGTTATTATAACGGAACATGTGAAAAAATTGTACTCCTTTACTTTCCACTTGCTTTATATTTTTTAATTATGTCTGCGGAACATCTGTACCATCTTCGCGGACCACCAGTGGTCTGCGAGCTTAGTCTAAGGTGTGTGGAAAGCATCCAGTCGTCAAATAAATTATACATTTATGATCAATTTATATACGATCAAGACAAAAAATCAAATTGGACGATGAGCTAATTATATTTTTGTCTAACTAATATCAAAATATTTGCACATATACCCTCTATTACTCTGCATATAGCTTACATTTTTGTATAAAACTACTGTATGTTTCTTTTTTATTATACAAACTAGGTTTTAAATAACCTCTGCTTTCACACTTGATACATTTTATTCCACGTTTGTGTTCTTATGGTCAAGGTAGTTGATACAAAGTTTTTGTTGGTTTGACATTTTTTAAACTGCTTTCTCCGAGTTTGGATTGCATGCGGATCAAAATGTTCACATCGCGTGGAACATATTTAAGTTTGCCCTTTTTTGTTGTGGAGATTGGCGTGTCATCAGCCGTATTGAAATCGATTGAGGTGTGACTTACAAGTTTCAAAAAATTAAGAAGTGCCACCTGTAATATACCTTAGAACATAGTCTGTTTGAGGCTAAAACTTTTCAAGGTTACAAAATGTCTTATCAAAATTGTTTGTCAACGGTCACACGGCGAGAAAGCAACAAAAGATAGTTCAGTAACAGTGATTATATGAGATTTTATACATTTTATATTATTTTATAAAGGTGACGAAATGCAGTTTTTATTTAATCATTGAAGCGCCAAGCAAGCAAAAGATGCTCTGAAGATGGTGTAGAGACACCGAATGGCCTTAGCAACAGATCATAAGATTTATTTTAGTTGAGCAAATGTTATCTTATTTATTTTATTACATTGATCGAGCTCAACGGTGTTCAACATGTATTTTAATAAGTTAAAAGCGAGATTTTATTCTTCGAGTAGGAATGAACAATCGTATAGATACGAAATAAGTAAGAAAAGATATGTGATACTCAGTGCACTTGTTTCTTCTTAGCATCAGTGATTTGTTATATTATTTGGATTTACAACAGTTGACTGTGTAAGGAGAATTTGTGAAACAATTAAAGTTGGTAACACTGAAGTGTTATAATTTTATACCACTCAGCGGCATAATTTTGTCCTTCTTAATAATATCATCTACCGATAAAAGTGCTTCTTTTACCTCAAACGGCCTAAAAATATGTCTTAGAAACTAATTGTTTAATATTAAAGAGATTATTCACTTCATTAGTTTTCAATTTACTAAAATCTGTTGCACTGACTTTTTTAAAGTTTTGTAATTGTAATTTATACAATCTCTATTTTCCGTGTAATTCAGATAGCAAGATAACGTAGAATATTAAAATTACTTAAATTATAGAGCATACTTCACTGGTTCTGGAGCATATTTTACCAATTTTACAGCATATTTGCGTGCATAGTTCCTGTTCTGATAGAGCATTAACTTTCGAGCCTTCGTAAAAATAAAAATAATAATAACAATAAAATCAGGTAAACTAATGTAACAAAGAGCCAGTATGTTTTTGTTTAATCAGTTATGACTGCAATTATGATATGCAAATATGTTTTTTTAAATATATTTCCAAGTTAAGCTCCAGATTTATTCATTAAGCAGGGCTTACGGAAGAACAAAGGATAAGCGCATGCAAAGCAATAGTGTTTTTTGTCATAGCTAACTGTATTTTAATTTCCAAAGCCTTATAAGATCACAGTAAAACAATAGGCTATGTTGTCAAGATAACTGATTTGCATTTTTTTAATATCAATTCTTTCGAATACGTATATTACCATAAAATAGGCACTAAATTGAGCATTACTCCGAAACAGGTCAACCGATTTTATCCAATATCAATAGACGACTTCCCATGGACATTATAAATACGTATACCAAGTTCCATGAAAATCCGTTAAAGCGTATTTGAGTTACCGCGTCTTTAAAATAGACACTAAATTGGGTTTTACTCCGGTACCGGTCTACCGATTTGGTCCAATATCAGTAGACGTCTTCCCATGTATATTATAAAGGGTATACAAAGTTTCAGGAAAATCCAATAAAGCATATTTGAGTTATCGCGATTTCTTAAATATTAACATAAAAGGCACTAAATTGGTCATTATTCCGGTACTGCCCAACCGATTTGGTTGAATATCAATAGACGTCTTCCCATGGACATTATAAATGCGTATACGAAGTTTCATAAAAATCCGATAAAACGTATTTGAGTTATTGCGCCTTTAAAAGAGACACTAAATTAGGTTTCACTCCGGTACCGGTCAACAGATTAGGTTCAAATTAAACAGGATACTTCTCACGGACGTCATAAATGCGTATACCAAGTTTCATGGAAATCCGATACAGCCTGTTTGAGTTATGGAGCCTTTCTAATATAATATATTAAAATAGGCACTAAATTGGGCATTACTCCGGTACCGGTGAACTGATTTGGTTCAATATCAATAGGGTTCTTCCCATGGACATTATAAATGTGTTTTCCAAGTTTCATGAAAATCCGAAAAAGCGTATTTGACACACGGACAGACAGACAGACAGACAGACAGACAGGCATTTTTTCGTCTCCCACACAATTTCATAAAGTACCATACTGGCACTTTCTTAACCTGGCAATCTTAGGTTACTACTGCAGCGTAATTGCTTTGTTAATTTGTCTATTTCCTGTTCTTTGATCCACGACTAACCTAAATATTGTACTGTATGTCTGATTTGCCAGAATTTGGCACATCTCCCGCTGCATGTGGTAGGCTATGATATGCGGACGACCTTGCATCGCGATCCCGGAAGGAAGAGAGGCTCGCGAGTTTTTGTTGCGTAATAAAACATGTCTTCCTCCTTCACAGCAATAAACACGTCCACATTATTGGATATGCCGCCTTCTCTTATGGCCACTACATACTTGGTTAGTGTTTGTTAGCGGCAAAATAACACACAGATAAAATCGTTATATCGTAGAGATTGCAGATTTAGAGACCTGTTAAGCATCTGAAATTGCCTTCATAATAGTACTTTAAACTTCCATTATGGTATTATTTAAGAAGGCAATAATTGAGTAGATATGATCTGAGAATACCTTAATTTGGAATAGAATTCTGGTTTCCAGCTTTATTTTCACATTTTTAATGTTTTTTAACGACGGGATGTGCTGCGACTTAGGCCTGTGACAGTCTGCCGGTGAAGTTACTTCTGTTTTTCCACTGAATGACGTTCTTGTAATCCTGCTGTTTGGTTATGGGATAGAGTCTTAAACGCGAGCTAGTCTACATAATGCCTGGATTATTACCCAAGTTTGTTCAGAGTTCGTATACTTATGCAAAGTTCTTATGCAAACTTTATATCATCCAGCGCACGTGTATTTTGTTTGTGTAGTGTGTTAAATGCAGTTTTTGAAAATAATTGGACAAAACATAATAATAATAATTTTTTATTATTTCTTTTTATTAAGGAATATTCCACAATACAATGGTTTTCCTTCATCCCACAACAATCTTTTGCCTCCATAAGTCCCTGTCCATAGCATCTTCTTCACTTAATCCTTTTGTCGCCATACTCCTTTTCACCCCATCCATCCAGCACTCTTTGGGCTTCCCTCTTCTTCTTTTTCCTTCTACTTTCCAATTCTTTTTCTTGGGTATTCTATCCTCTGTCATTCTGAGTACATGTCCATACCATTTCAAGCGTCTTTCTTCTACAATTTCCAAAATATTCCTTTCAACTTGCATTATTTTCCTTATTCTATTATTCCGAATTTTTTGTTCCTTGGATTTTCTTGCTGAACGCCTCCAATAATCCATTTCTAATACCATTAATTTGTTTGCTTGTTGTCTACTTATGGTCCAAGTTTCAGCGCCATATAATGTGATACTTTGGAATAATGCCTGATAAATAATTTTTTTAGTTCTGTGTAAAATATTTTTACTCCATAAGATTGAATTTAGCATTCCTATAATTCTCTTCCTATCCGTTATTCTTCTTCAAATAATAATAATGATGATAATAATAATAATAATGCCGTTTAATACATTGTACAATAGCCTACGTGAAAATTGTATCTGTTATGTAGGCAAGTCATACAGTAACATCACAATCCAAAAATTCAGTCAAATTATAAAAAGGGTTGTTGCTTAGCCAAATTTTCATCTGTAATGTAAAATTACAAACATTTAGTTCTTTGATCTGCGTTGGTAATCTATATATATATATATATATATATATATATATATATATATATAAATGAATTTATGTGTGTGTGTGTGTCCTTTATGCATTACTACACCTTTCATCCGATCGCCATGAAACTTTGGGAAGTTGTTGGGTACATTCCCGGGAAGGTTTCTGTCATACATTTTTAATTTTAGCCTTCGTTCGCGAGTTATGAGTGAAAAACGGCAAGAAAACGTGCATTTTTTACGCTTTCGAAGCATCGGTTTTCGGTTATTCATTTCAGTTGTCAAATCAATTGCAGAAGGCTTTGTCTATTTTTGTCATACCTTGGAGATAATATCGTCGCGATCACTATGAAAGGCAATGGATATCTCATGTTATTATAAAAGTTAGAGATGTCAATAAGATAATGTTAAACATATTTTATTTGACATGGAATATAGTTTACAGAAAATTCCGGGGAAGTTGCTTAGTTCGGGGTCCTGGCTACAACGTTTTTATATGTAATCGTAATTAAAATATCTTATGTAGGGTCGTTAAATCTGCCTGAAATGTAACTGAATTATAAGTCTGGACAAATAAATATAGAAATCACGGCCTCAGTAGGCTTATTCCATTCTTCACCTATATAAATAAAAACTAATGTACTATGTCTGTCTGTCAAATACATTTACGCACTTTTTTATCGTGAGTTTAATCGATTTCAATTCTCATAATCTTTCGAATACTGCATTTTTCCATTTATTTTCTAATCGTGAAATTCACTTCAAAGCCGGATTTATAGCTGTTTCATTAATTAGGCCTATCAATCGTTTAGTTTACACCTATGAATGTTTCGCGTGCAAAGTGTTAATAAATATAATATTTTAATTATTTTGCTCTTAATTGTTAATCTTTCGATTCATTATCTTGGGAGAAGCCGTTGGGATCTGCTATAAGCTATAATAAGCTATCGCCTATCTAGCGTTTTCTGAGGGAATAGTTTGTGTGTGATAAGTCGTTCTTAACATTCCATGTTCCTATTTTAAGCTGCTGTCTTCTATTGTTTGTTCTTTCAATATCGATCACTCCCCCTGAAACACTTCCCGCCCGGAGATCCGACTGGGGAAGTATTTTACCTCCGGAATATTTTGCTTCAGGAGCAGCCATCATATTCGCTAATCCCAAGTGTCTTCAGGGTTCTGAGTAGAGTGGGTGAGAAGAAGTCAATCATACACACAATTCGTCAGAGGAAAGCAAACTGGATTGGGCACATTCTTAGAAGGAACTGCTTATTACATGATGTCGTAGAAGGAAGATTGGAGGGTACAACTAGACTTGGAAGAAGAAGAATTCAGCTGTTGGACGATTTAAGGGAAAAGCGGAAATATTGGATGCTGAAGGAGGAAGCAGAGGATAGACAGTTTTGGAAAACAAAACTCGCGTACCAAGTTTGAAAACCTGCCGGAAGGCAGAATACTTACTACTACTACTAAGTCGTTCTTCCCCATTTCAAATTCTTAATACCTATATAAAGACCTTAAAGACCTAGAGTTTGAAAATCGAAAGTCCTTCATAAGTTATTTTCGCATTTACAAAATAAAAAACCCGAGCGACGCCGGGCCTTTTAAGCTAGTTTATTATAAAATCTAACGCTAGTACTTCCCTGAACATTCCCTGTACGTTGTCTGGGCATGTTTGTTTTATCCTAGGAGGAGAAGACGAAGAAGACGAAGACGAAGTAGAAGAAAAAGAGAACATATTAGGCAATTCCGTCATAAAATTTTACAAATCCGCCATGAAAGAAGTTTAAATCCTGAAAATGATTTGATAGTTTCTTTTCTGTTTTGTTTTACGGTGTATTTGATCCTGCAGAACATGGTAGACTGTTCAGATTACAGTGTAGTGCAAAGTTGTAGCAGGTATATTGTTTACTAGCAGAAATCCCCTGTGATCACTCCAATGAGATAATTCACTGGCTATCACATATGCAAAGTTAACATTTCTCATGACCTCACAGCCATATTCACAATAAAAGGACTGATTTGTGTTGAAGCCAGTTACCGTTCGCCTTTCCGTGCAATGAAACGAATACTTAAATAAACGATCGTACAACATGAAACAAGAGACAATACAAAACAAATAAATTATGGAAATAATTGCATATACAAACAAACTATAACGAGAAAATATACATACTTAATCACAGCCTTAGATATCATAGTATGTCTGATATAAACGTGAAAAGTAATGTTCGAAATTAAAGGCGTTTAAAAATAGGGGGGCTGCGGATCAGAGGCAAATGGAGTAACGTACAAATTTAAAATGGGGTGAGTAACTTATACTTTCGATATTAAAAGTGTTCCCTATTACAGGCCATGGAGGCCCAGAGGGTTCCAGGAGGTTGAGGCTCCCGGATTTTTAGACAATCGGCACATGAAGGTGGTAAGGTTGTCAGCCTTACGCACCGGCCGCCTTTACCCCCAGGATTGCTCCCGGTACTCATTTCTGTTAGAGGCTGAGTCGACCCCAGTGCCATAGTGCCACCAGAAGGATTAGGCCAATTGAAAAACTCCAATGACTTCATCGGGGATCGAACCCGCGACCTTCCGGTTTGTAGCGCAGCGCCTCAACCACTACGCTACGGCGTACCCCCTATACTTTCGATATTAACTAAACTAAATGTACATATGCTTTCAATGCTCCAAGAGATACAGAATTGTTTTATATTAAACCTTAGAATACTTTATTCTATATCTTGACCGGCATGCCATTATAAGGGAGATTATTTGTAACAGTACGATCTGTATAGGACATTTTATATAATAAAATCCTTACACTTTTGTCTACATTTATATAATACGCTTAAATACTATACGTATTAATCGTCTCATAACTTTCCACTTGTTTATAAAGATAATTTTCTCCGTTTGGTTATTGCTATGCTATTTACATATAAAAACGGGACCGGTATTTTAAGAAACTATGTATGCAATTAATAGTATAAAGAAATGGAACTCGGTCGTTAATGATGGTTTCCATGGCCGGAGTCACTACCAGTACCTCTTAATCAAGTAGTTCCTCAGTTCAATTACTCTTCACAAGGCTAAGTGCACCCCGTTCCGGACCTCAGAAATATTCTGTGAGGTACCGGGGATTGAACTCGAGCTTGCGGATCCGTAGCAAGGGACGCTAACCGTGATTATATATAATTATATAACCGTGATTATATATACTATATTATATAACAAGTGTGTAATGTAT
This sequence comes from Ectobius pallidus, assembly GCA_964059195.1. Lineage (NCBI taxonomy): Eukaryota > Metazoa > Arthropoda > Insecta > Blattodea > Ectobiidae > Ectobius > Ectobius pallidus. The sequence continues at coordinate 185,654,637 of CAXKWD010000001.1, forward strand.
TATATATTTTTTGTGTATTTTCATGCAAAAGGTACAGGACCAATCACATTTAAATGCAATTTTGCTGAGGACGGCCATAGGCCATGATTTCTTATGTGAATCGTGTATGCACTACCTTGAGCATGTTTCTTAAAGATCAAGGGATCAGAGACCAAAACGACCCAGATACCCAGTCAAGTGGGAATGCATTTTGGTGCATTTCCCAGATGAGTAATGTGACCTTTGCAAACTCTTCCTCATTAACAGCAAAGTTTCACGTCACACTTACAGGCAACACGCTTTTAAAATCTCTAAATTTCGATGACATACGTTTTGTATACGGTTTTACTCCCCCCCCCCCAAGTATTCAAGAAATTACAGCATTCATGAAAGTGTTAAGCATTGAGCATTTCTATCGCCTGTGTTTAACGTTAACGAAGAGAGTATTTTTAAAATTGTAACAATTTTGTTAAAATTTTGTACCTGAGTGCCTTATGCCAGTTTTAATTTCACTGGTTGTTAGTTAATTAATGCTTTTACTGATTGGGCTCCTCTTTAATTGGAATCACGCTGTGATTTAATTTAGTCGTGGCTTAAATTTACTTTGCACAAGTTCATTTTGTATTACATTTTGTTTTAAAATGTGACATTAAGTGTCAAAATTCTGAAGTAGAAATAGTTTATGTAAACTTTCCATGGCGACCTTAGCGGCATATTAACAATCCGACAAGCAGCTGTTTTGGAGGACATGTACCTACTAAAAAGTAATAATAAACTACTCTTTAGTACGATGGTTGCTCAGGAAGTAATGCACCACATTTTTTCTTCAACAATTATATGAGGGGGTTAAAGCCAAAGTGGTGTAAGTCATGCTTTATTCATTCTGAGAAACAGAAGGTTTTGTTAGATTCATTATAATAAATTACACAAGAAATTGTTGACACTTTTTTCGTGTTGTACATTGCCAGAAGGTGTCGTTATTTCATTATGATTATCATTGAAAATAATTCAAGTAGTTTTTTTTTTTGTATTTTTTTTTTTGACATTGATTCGTTCGTGACATTTTTTCTCTCTTTGTAATGGCTTGTTCAAGATTCTTTGTAGACTTGAAGTCTTGAACTGACATTCTGCTACAGAAAAAAGCTTTCTTCTTTTTGACTTTGCGATTATTGACCGCCAGTCAGCTGGAACAACAACGGGCTTACCTCTTGCATAGGATTCTATGGATCCAAAATCGGAATCATTAGGGAGGTATTAATGCCCACTTACCATAAATTTATAGTCAATAATGTCGATGTTATCACCGCTTTGAAGCAGTTTCATAAGACACAGTGCAAAGTTTACAAAACTGTGGATGTAGCAAATCACACTTCACAAACACTTACAGGAATAGTGGTGTAAGTCAATGACTTACACCACTATGGCTGTTAACAAAGCAGCAGTTTCATTCGCCAGTGAAACTTCTGCTGCAATTTGTAAGTGTATGAACACAACTAGGACTTACACCAATCTTTCTTTTAACAGATCTATACCTCAACATTGCATTGCAATACTTGGGTTAAAATTTTTTTAAACATGACTTACACCACTTTGGCTTTAACCCCCTCATATATTGAACACAATGAAACTTGCACACAAGAAAGAATGATGTTTCTTCTACACTCCCTATTTTTTCACGTAATCTCCGTCCCGTTCTATTACCTTCCTCCAGCGAGACACAAAGGCGTGTATGCCCTGTCGGTACCACTCCTTGTTCTGATCAAGAAGCCATTCCTGCACTGTGCGAATCACCTCTTCGTCATCCTAAAACGGTCTTCCGCGAATGACATCCTTTAATGGCTCAAACAAGTGGAAGTCTGAGGGAGCTAGGTCAGGACTGTAGGGTGGATGGGGTAACAGTATCTAACCCTGTTTATTGATGTGTTCCGAAGTACTCAAACTTGTGTGAGGCAGCACCATTAATTCTGAAGCTTATGTGAAGACATTAACCAAACTCAAGAAGAGCTTCCAGCAACTTCGGTCCCATAACAACACAGGTGAATGTTTGATTCAACATGATAACGCTCGGCCTCACACAAGTTTGAGGACTTCAGAACACATCACTAAACAGGGTTAGACACTGACCTAGCTCCCTTAGACTTCACTTGTTTGGGCCATTAAAGGATGTCGTTCGCAGAAGACATTTTGAGGATGACTAAGAGGTGATTCGCACAGTGCAGAAATGACTTCTTGACCAGAACAAGGAGTGGTACCGACAGGGCATACACGCCCTTGTGTCTCGCTGGAGGAAGGCCATAGAACGGGACGGAGATTACATGGAAAAATGGGGAGTGCAGAAGAAACATCATTCTTTCTTGTGTGTAAGTTTCATTGTGTTCAGTATATAATTGTTGAAGAAAAATGTGGTGCATTACTTCCTGAGCGACCCTCGTAAAATAATTAATTAGAAGACATTCTGTTTATTGTTACTTTGGCAATTCGCAATGAAGCAATCAGAATTATAGAATTACTAATGGACACTTTTCCTAAATACATATCGCATTAAACATTTTTCGTTAACGACATGGACTTGACTACTGTTGCTAACCTATCCCAGTACGTCCCATGTATTTCAGAGCATGTCTTATTTTCTTATTTACTTCTTCGCTGCAGAAAGCTTTCCTTGTTACTTGGATCGGCTTGTCCTTGATTAGAAATAATGATGGTAACGGAGAACGTCAATTAATTTTCCTAGTTGGTCTGAACTTCCTTTTACTCTTTGCTCAATCATTGATTACTGCAGCCTCTGCTGGCACAAAATCTTACAGGGAAGGAAGTACTGGTATTATGTTTGGTTCTGAAATTCCTTATAGAATTTTCAGCGTTAATACAGCTCTAGAATTCGCTGAGTCGAAATAGTCCATTATGCAACGAGCTTATAACGCTATTTATTAAGGCACAAGTTTTCTTTTTATGAAACTCGCTTTGCTCGTTTCATAAATTTCATACGAGTGTCTTTATTACCATTATGGACAAGTAGCATACTATGTTTTTGTTCGACCACAATTAAAAATTTGAGTTTTCTGTTTTTAGAAACCTCATAATTGATGAAGCGAATGACTCTATTCTAACGAGCTGTTAGTAGTTCTCGTCTATTCCGATAGATGGCAGGCTACTAGGCAGGGCTTCTCTTGAGCTTTAACGTCAAACAACGCACATTAAAAGCCACACGAAATGAACTCAATTTAGTATAATATGGAAATTAACACGAATAGAATTGATTTTTCTTTTTAAACATAGCAAATTACGCAGTTTCATTTGCTGCTCTCAAGATTTCAAGATCGTTCCGTGTTCGATACCACACAACACCAGTATTATAATAAAAATTCTTATCATAATGGACATCGTTACGATACCGTTGCATCACATGTAATAAGCGTATTATAGTATGGTCGAACTAAAAATACTATTTTCGGAAACATCCTTGTGCGTTGTCTGTCTTTCTATGAACAGCATAGCTTGAGACGATTGCTATTTTGCAATTGAATTACTCCACCCATATAATTATAATGAACAAAATAAGTTTATTATATAAACTTATTAATTAGAATAATACCATAAATATTAATCAATTATAGCTTTGCATTTCTAATAACATTATAGGAATAAGTTAAATTCACTAAAATTATCTGAACAAGTTACAGCAGAAATGGAATAAGAACATAATATTTGCAATATCATGTTCCGGCTGGACTTGTGTGAATATTGAAACGAGACAGATTTCCCGGAACGTAAGAATAGGCTTAAGAACTATACTAAAGGATCTCAGTGGGGTGTAGGAGACAGTCATTCATCACGAAACTCACTGCTATTGAACTAAAAACGTAGAGAAAGAAGAGCTTACTGGCTCTATTGAAATTTAAAGACTTAGTAAGTGGGAAAGTTCTTACTCTATGGCGCTTCGGGGAATCTAGCTTCATTTCTGGTTACTGACAGCGTGGGCAAGTACTGCCATCCACGTGTATTAGCGTCTATGCTGGGTAAGGAGCATAGCCAATGAAATAAGGGTTTGTATCTGAAGATTCTGATACACAATGTAATTTGCTGTAAACATAGCTATTAGAGGCTAAAAGAAATACAAGGCGTATTGGACTTTGAACGATGAGAAGTGGGGACACGCAGAAATTGGGATCGACACTCTCTCGTCTACGCTCTAAGTGAGTGGAGGCGATCTTCTCAGCATCTAGCTTCCGACTTAATAGAAGTCGGGAAGCTATTAATATTCTTCGGTCAGTAAATGATTTAAGTATCATTTACTGCAGTATTATTTAAATCTACGAATATATTCAGGTTTGAGGTACGGCTTAATTACAGCTGAGTACCAACTTAAATTCAGTGTGTATCAAACTGTAAGTACCAGTGAATCAACGACTTTACAAGGCATTCTTGTGAATACGCGAGGTTAGGGAGAAAGACACCTTAATAGCGAAATCCACTCATCTGAAGTCGAAGTTCACATACGACGAATATTCTACAAAAAGCCTATTAACTGTTCTGTAATTATATTAAAATAAACAACACTCATACCAGTTAACCAGGGAGTTTTAATTGCATAAGAATATAAAGTAGACTGTTTCTAAGAGTTATAAATACCCAGATTGTGCCCCCGATGATACTGAAGATAACCTCTGCTCTGACTGTAGCGACACCGTGGCTGTAATTGGTTTTGCAACCCGCGAACCGTTACATACGTGGCTTACCCAATCGATGGGGCTTGAAAAGACTCGAAGCTAAATTGTGTTGAATCAGAATATTTTAAATTAAAACAATAACTGTTACACGCATCATTAAGTAGAGACTACAGACATTGCAACGATTAACGGGATAGATAAATTCAAGATCCGAGTAAGAAGAATCAGGAGTGGGCAGACCGAAGATAGAATACCGGAGCAGCAGTAAAAAGCCTTGTAAAAATCTAGTTTATAAGAGGGTATTATTGCTAGCTATAAGAGGATATTATACGTATTTGTGTTTTGTGAAGGGTATGATTTATATGTATGCAAAGGTGAGTGAGCATGATTTTTATACATTGAGTGATCCCAGTGCAATAAATAAAGCTAGGGTTGTGTAGAAATGATGACGTTAAGGAACGGAAAAGCCGTAATTTCAAATATGGAAATTGAGGAAATGAATAACGGTCAGGATGTGCTAACTAATAGTGAGATAGATCAAATCCAAGGGAACGAAATTGTAGTAGGTAACCAGGAAATTAATAGTAATGAATCTGAAATGCTATTAGATAACGAAAGCTTAGTAATTAATCAGGAGACTAGTGAGGAGAGGGAACTAGAGATTGTATCAGCACAGGAAGATAGGTCTTGCGAAAATACAATGTCAAACCAAGTAAATGAGGGACCGCCTTCATGGATGAAGTACTTCATAATTGATATGCAAATACAGAATCAAAAGAGGGATGAAATATTAAGTAGCAAAACGGAGGAAAATAATAGGACATTAGCTAAACAGTTAGAAGAAAATAACCGTAAATTAGCTGAAAAGATTGATAGGAGTAAAGAGGAAACTAGAAAGATAGGGGAAAAATTGGATAGGAGTACCAGTGAGATGAGGGTAATGATTGATCAATTATCTGATAAAGCAAAGAAAACTGAGGATAGGGTAAATAAACTCTCAGACGAATGTAAAGTAACAACTGTAAAATTAACTAAAAGGATCGACCACGTGCAAAACAAAGTCGAAGAAAATAGAAAACAGTTGGAACAGAAAATAGAGCAGGATATAAGAACTCAGAATAAAAACTTGGAGGATAAATTAGTTCAAGCTTTGTCAGTGGATATGGGGGTAATAAGTACTAATATTCAAGGGCAGGTTAATGACATTAAAACTGAACTAAACAAAATAGTTGCAGTACAGAATAATGTGACTAAAGAGGTTAATGATCATGCTGATAAACTAAATAGGATGAGTAATGACATTTCTTGTACCGGAATTCAGGCTAATGGTAGAGGGGTTTGTTCTCAATTAATTCAGTGTTCGAATGGGGAAAATAACCACCCACACGGGAGTCAAGATAGTGAACTGAGGACTCCGAGCATAAGCCTAGAATCAGAAAATTCGCGAGGTGACCTAGGCCTACACGACAATGTTGTTATCCCAGTAACTGGTTATAATAATACCCATGTAAATAAAATCGCGGATTTAGATTGGCCTTTGCCTTATTATAATGATGAGAAAAATGCTAATCCTCATGAATTTATAAGAGAGCTAGAGACATACTTTAAAGTTAAAGGCATTCGTGAAGAATTTAAGATATTGGTTGTTCAGAGGTCGCTTGGAGGTAGTTGTAAAGACTGGATGCCAGTTGTGATGAGAGAGGGAACTGGGTACCAAGAATTCAAAAAGTTATTTATGGATAAATATTGGAGCGATTCACGTCAGAGTGAAGCTAGGACTGAACTCTATTCAGGGCATTATAATGAACAAGGGAAAATGTCGTGTACTGAACATTTCGTAAGACTTATAAAATTAGCCAAGTCGCTAAATATAGTTTCCGAAAAAGAGGTCATCCAAATTGCAATGAAACACTTCGGTCCAGATATTCATAAATTGTTAACTGTGGCAAGACCACAAACTTACGCGCAGATGCTTAGCTTGTTAACGGAGTTTGAGGAGGGCGAGAGAGCCATAAAGAAATTCCATAGTTATCAGCGATACCATAACCCTCAAAATCGTGGAGGAAATCAAGCACAGTACGCAGGTGCCAGCCGAAATAATGAGAATTATAATGATAGTAATGGTAGGCCTACACAAGGTTATCAGGACGCAAGGGGGAATAATTATAATTACGGGAACGGAAGAAATCAGAATAATTATAATTACGGAAATGGAAGAAATCAGAATAATTATAATTACGAGAATGGAAGAAATCAGAATAATTATAATTACGGAAACGGAAGAAATCAGAATAATTCTAATTACGGAAATGGAAGGAATGAGAGGGTAAATAATAATAGTTACAGAGAAAACCAAAATACTAATAATGGTTTACGTAACACCAACAATAATCACACTGATGACAGAAATAGGTCACGACCTCAAAGCGTGGGAATAAATCACATAGCTTTCCAGGAACAAGAGAGAGGAAATGTAGATCAAGTTTACCGATATGGACAGTTACAAGACGGTCGGTACATTCCTCATCAAAATAACGGGACGGATAATTGTAACCACGTGCCAGATTCACAACATAGATTAGATCCTAATGTGAATGCATTTCATCACTCTCAAGCCGACACAACAGGTGTAGGAAGTGACAGATGTCAGCCCGAGGCTTTAAACTCAGCATAGATGCGATAGTGGGTCATATCTCATCTAACTCGTGCCCAGTGACCTCAGGGGACTCCCCACAAATAAATAGAGATGACGTAAATACCGTAGAAGTGTCTGACGATTTGAATAAAAAGTCAAATCAACAAATCTTATGTCCACCACGGGTTAAAGCATATATAAGAGATTTAAAGGTACCAGTTCTCGTAGATGAAAGTAAAAGTTCTGAAATTCCGGTTCCCACGACTCATGCAACAAATCATCATACATGCTCCGAACGGGAATTAGCTTTCCAAGACGAATGTTCTATTATTGAAAGTTTATCAACTGTGCAATTAGATAATGAGGGAGAGGAGTTTTCAATTATGCAGAATGTAGGCCTATCGAGCCCAAGCAATAATATTGAGAATCAGAATGGCGGAACGCCAGATCAGTATCAGAAACGCACGGAAATTGATGAATTTAATAATACATTTGTAGAGAAAGTATACGAAGTAAGAGCGAGTTATGAGGTAAACATGTGTGAGACAGATGTCCGTGATCAGGGAAATTATAGTGAGGAAAATGGAAAAGAAGGTACTGAAAAATTGCGAGGATCTGATATCTTAGGAATTTTAAGGAGTAAATTGGGCCGCACCACGCCTATTAGGGAACCACAAAAGAAACCTAAACATCACTACCACAAACATAAAAAGAAAAAGAAAAAGAAAAAGAGGGAAAAGAATCTGTCAGATGCAGTAGATAAAAGAATGTCTCGTCTCTAGTTATGGTGATAGAGGACCGTTTATAGTGACCAACATTTTTAATGGTATCTGCTATGAAGTGACTGATCCCAAAACTAATAAAGTAGTGGGACGGTACAATCTTTCATTTGTGAGGCCATACAAAGAATAACCAGTTAAATGGGTGAAACAGCAGTGGAGTAGGCTCGGGTCATTTCACTAGAATTAAGGCACTGAAACTGAGGGTATTATTATTGTAAGTATACATGTCCGCGGAGCAAATATGTAGCGAAATGTAGGCTTTCAATATAACCTCTAAAAGTGTGAAATTCTTTGGACGTGCATAAAATATATCCTATGCCGATTATATTGTTGTTATTTAATTGTAATACGGACCTCGACACTTATATCCGTCGATCTTTTATTGTTGTTATCTCTTTTTAAATCTGGACGTTGTACCAAATATATCCGGTCACGCTTTTATCTAGGTTAGAATATATTTAATAAGTGTTTTCAAGTGTTTATATTCATAGGGTAAATTAGGTTTTGTATTAATGTTTCATTATTACCTGATGAGGTGAGGTATCTGTGGTCACGATCTAAGATAGCCTACCGTGTGCGAAGGGTGTAGTGTGTGAGAGAGTAAGGAAATATTGTAGTATGAGTAGTATGAATGAAACAGTTGTGCCAGGTATAGGAAATGTCATTCACTCATCAAAACAAATAGTAGTAATGTGAGAAGGGTGGAAAGTATTCCATGTTATAGAATACGAGTTAGCACAAAGGTCATCGTACTGGGATCCATAACAAACTCTGCTCACTTACGTCACACTAAGCACTTCATGTCAGGAGTAAAACAGAATTACTCCGTAAATTTGAAATTTTGAATACAAAACATAAATTTCCGTAGAATTCTCTTGGGCATGTGAGACGATTGCTATTTTGCAATTGAATTACTCCACCCATATAATTATAATGAACAAAATAAGTTTATTATATAAACTTATTAATTAGAATAATACCATAAATATTAATCAATTATAGCTTTGCATTTCTAATAACATTATAGGAATAAGTTAAATTCACTAAAATTATCTGAACAAGTTACAGCAGAAATGGAATAAGAACATAATATTTGCAATATCATGTTCCGGCTGGACTTGTGTGAATATTGAAACGAGACAGATTTCCCGGAACGTAAGAATAGGCTTAAGAACTATACTAAAGGATCTCAGTGGGGTGTAGGAGACAGTCATTCATCACGAAACTCACTGCTATTGAACTAAAAACGTAGAGAAAGAAGAGCTTACTGGCTCTATTGAAATTTAAAGACTTAGTAAGTGGGAAAGTTCTTACTCTATGGCGCTTCGGGGAATCTAGCTTCATTTCTGGTTACTGACAGCGTGGGCAAGTACTGCCATCCACGTGTATTAGCGTCTATGCTGGGTAAGGAGCATAGCCAATGAAATAAGGGTTTGTATCTGAAGATTCTGATACACAATGTAATTTGCTGTAAACATAGCTATTAGAGGCTAAAAGAAATACAAGGCGTATTGGACTTTGAACGATGAGAAGTGGGGACACGCAGAAATTGGGATCGACACTCTCTCGTCTACGCTCTAAGTGAGTGGAGGCGATCTTCTCAGCATCTAGCTTCCGACTTAATAGAAGTCGGGAAGCTATTAATATTCTTCGGTCAGTAAATGATTTAAGTATCATTTACTGCAGTATTATTTAAATCTACGAATATATTCAGGTTTGAGGTACGGCTTAATTACAGCTGAGTACCAACTTAAATTCAGTGTGTATCAAACTGTAAGTACCAGTGAATCAACGACTTTACAAGGCATTCTTGTGAATACGCGAGGTTAGGGAGAAAGACACCTTAATAGCGAAATCCACTCATCTGAAGTCGAAGTTCACATACGACGAATATTCTACAAAAAGCCTATTAACTGTTCTGTAATTATATTAAAATAAACAACACTCATACCAGTTAACCAGGGAGTTTTAATTGCATAAGAATATAAAGTAGACTGTTTCTAAGAGTTATAAATACCCAGATTGTGCCCCCGATGATACTGAAGATAACCTCTGCTCTGACTGTAGCGACACCGTGGCTGTAATTGGTTTTGCAACCCGCGAACCGTTACAAGCTCAATAACTAAAAGTGATATCAACCGGAATACTGTGTTTGGGTTTTATATCTTCCGGGTATGTAACGACTTTCTCTTACTGTTCTCTTTCTCAGGTAGGGGTGGGGGAAAGCGGACCGACTCTTGTAGCTGATTTCAGAGCCCTGTGATACGTAAATAAATGTAAGAGATGTAACGGAAACGTTTGTTTTCACAAGCAATACAAATTACGTGAAATTATTTATCAATTCAAGCAATTTATCGACACTAGAACAAATTTCAATACATTCCCTGTTATCCTGTGAATGCCGCTAGGCATGCGCAGTGGCTCATGTGGGCAACTTAGATATTTTAGTCGATCAGCTTTTTTTTCCCTCCTACATGTGCACTAATTGCTTGTGACGAGTCTATTCAAAACAATTTTGCTAAGAGATATCTGAATAATAACTATAAAGTTGTCATCTCAAAAAATCATAATTTTAAGTTTTGCCTTGCGTACAGTGTGCCTTTATCTTTGACAACTACAGTACAATTGTGAACTCCAGAGTCCTGGTGTGCCGTTTACAAAGTGTTGAAATATGAAGCTGTAAAATGGAAAGGGAAAGAAGGTAAAATAATAAATTGTCACAAACCAGAGAAATTGGCGTAGATCTAAAGGAAATAAACACTTAAACCTTAAAAGTATAAGATTTAATTTTTCGTCTCATACCCTCAAAAAATATAATAAGATGCCATAAATATATAGAGTGATGTGGACAACCTTTTGCAATGCAGACAAATATTTATAAGCTTGCTATTTTATTGTGTAATATTTAAGTGGAAAAACTGTTGACATATTCCAATGGTCAGTGAATTTTTTATGGTCTATGTTACTTCAATTAATCAGATTAAAACTGCTAGACAAAAATTTTAAAATGATAAGAAGAAGTTTTTGCACTTACAATTATATATATATAAACCTTACCTGTGTTAGTGAAAAGTAATAGATTAGTCGAGAGAGAGAGATAGTGAGAGTGAGAGAGAGAGAGAGAGAGAGAGAGCAGAGATCTTCTGAGATCTTCAATTTTAATTCTCCTGTGGAATACACGATTTGTGTTTTATTCATATTTCAGAAATCTCGCTGATATTCTTACTTTTCCACCTAATAATCCATGAAGCAATTTAAGATATTTATTGAATTTTAAGTGTTATACGATCTGATTGGGTGCAACCTTATTATTAAATAAGTGGTCACAGTGTTGAACAGTATGATTTAAAAACAGTGTAATTTTAATTGTGAATTTGGAACTTATTACATCTTATGTTTATGGTTTTTTAGGCGGCATTTGTAATTTTATGGTTAAATGTCGGTAGGCGACATTTAATATAATTTTAATTAAAAAAACATAAATGAGATATCATAATTTGATTGGTTAGCAACTATATTTAGGTATTTTCCCGAAATATCATTTTTTCGTTAAATTATCTGACATGTGGTAGCCTAATCTAATATGTCTGGTCTTAGAAAATCCTGTAATTTGTGTTGACTGATGATTGTAAAGTGGGTAATGAACCTGGACTCTTCGTGTGGAAAGGAGGACAAGGTCACTTCTGAATCTATTTATAGGGAAAAGTGAGTCAAGCAGCCAGGATGTTTAGACGTGTGTCATTCCAAGCTTATTGCATATTTCAAGTGTCTCAAGTGAAAATCGGATATTCTTTGGGTGTGAGAATGAGAAACTAAACACCTTGCAAGATATCCAATATTATCAGTTCAATAATGTATGGCAAGACATCCCAGATAGGAAAATATTTAATTGTCTAAATGCTTGGGGTATTAAATCAAATACACTATTTATAAAATTATAAATCGGGTAAACTGATAAAACAAAGTACCAAAGTGGACAACTGCGCACATTTAAAAACTATACCATCTCTTTTTCCTTAATTTGCACTTGCTTAGTTGATTTTTTCTTTTGCAAATTTTCAAGAAAGCTTTGTGTTTTTTTTCTGTGACTTCCTGCAAATTTTTAAATTAACATATCTCTATTTATACGCCCTAATATCTGTATTAATAAAAATTAATTTCTAAAATGTATGTTGCCGCATTACTTGAGAACGGCTCGACCGATCTGGCTGATTTTTTTTTTCGTTTGTTCGTAATTATCAGGACAAGGTTTATATGAAAGAAAATTTTTGGAAAACCCACGGGAAAAGTCGGAAATGTGAAATGAGGAACAGTTAGAGAGTTCTGCTGTCAAACGTTTACATAAAAAAAATTACATGTTTTCATAACAAACAAAAAACAACAAAAACAAAAAAGCGTGGGTCTTTCAACCAAACCAAATCGAAAGTGTATATGTATGTATGTATGTGGGTATGTGTGAACCGTATAAATCTACATTTCTTGACCAATTTGCACCCAATTTTGCACACTTACCCAGTTAAGCCCGGGAAGTAACGCGATCAACATTAATATTCAAACAAGCCACTCCTTCCCTTGAAAATTTATATAATTTCAGAAAATGGTATACTGAAAAAATGAACTCCATCAATTATCATGACAACAGTGTATTGTTTACAGTGTTCACATAGGGATTTGGGAACTACATAATACTGGGCTTTAACAAATTCTGATGCTATCGATGTAATTAATACATTTGTGAAATTAATTCTTGAAGAATGAAATCCAAGAAAATAAAGCACAATATGAAGCAGTCACATAATTTTCTCTACCCTCTACATGGAAAATATCATTTTCTCACTTCACATTTTGATGTAGAATAAGCGGTGTTATTGTAGGGACAGCTTAAGTGTGTGCCAGTGAGTATGCTAGATCAGAAGTCGGTAAAAAATCCTATCCACTGATACGTCACTCATAGCTGTAGGCTTTGTATAGGCATGTTAATCATAGGCCCTAAACATCTACAAGAAGACAAAATAGGATGGAACCTATGCCCGCAGTATTTATGTCACAGGTTTTGGGGGAGGAAAGTATGAAAGTGATATTGAATTTTTTTTTTTAATTTAGCTCCGAAACGGTTGTTTGGTAATATGAGAGTGAGGAATAAAAATGTCCATAAAGACAATACTATCTTATGTAGCCTAATCGGAATTTATGTTTCTTCTTATTTCAACCCCTCCCAGGCATGGTGTGTAGAAGCAACGGAATGCAACATTCGACATCCTCTGTGAACCATAAAAAGCTATATCTAGCGTTTTCTGAGGGAATAGTTTGAGTGTGATAAGTCGTTCTTCCTCATTTCAAGTTCTACGAACATTTTATACAAGGCCCTAGAGTTTGAAAATCGAAAGTCCCTCATAAGTTAATTTCAAATTACAAAATAAAAACCCGGGCGACGGCGGGCCTTTTAAGCTAGTTAGTGATAAAAAATATATAGACCATTAACATGTATAAATAACCCAGATTTCGTGTTTTATTCGTAACCATAAAATTATGTTTTGGCGGTCAGGAACCTTCTAAATCCCAAATTTTACTTCTGTCATGTACTGTACATGCCTACTAACACATTTCGCGTTTGCGAGATTCACCCATAAAATTTTTCCTCTTATTAGTTGATAGCAGTAACCTTGGCATTGGTGGTTGAGTTCAATCACCGATAAGGTAATGTGTTAAGCTATTACAGGAAAATGCGTTTGCGGGCATTAACTCAACTTGTACCGCATTTCAGGAATGAAAACTGCATCTGCCCCTGGAAGCTATTAGTTAGACTACGTGCATTACGTTAGTGTCGATGAAGTTGCTTCTGCTTATGGAGTTCGGGCGCTGAAAACTGCATCTGCCCCTGCATGCTATTAATTAGACTACGTGCATTACGCTAGCGTCGGAGAAGTTGCTTCTGCTTATACAGTTCGGGCGTTGGGTTAATCTAGAGCGGGGGTGTTTTATGTGTTTGGGGTCACCTTAGATCGGTGTAACTTTATCTGAAAAAAGTGCCTACCTTTCTATTTCTCCACTAAAGAAATTTAAATAGACTGATTAATTAATGGATTTCGTTCCATCTTCTAATATATAAAATAGAATGTGTGTCTGTTGTTATGTGTGTTCCCTATACAAATCTACATTTCTTGACCAATATGCACGACATTGCACACATACCAAGTTAAGCCCGGGAAGTAATATTAAAATTCAAACAAATAACTCCTTCCCTTGAAAATGTATACAATTTCTGAGAATATTATACTGAAAAATGAAATCCCATTCAGTTGTCATGACAACAGTGTATTGTTTACAGTGATCACATAGGGCTTTGGTAACTACATAATATTGGACTTCAACAAATTATGATTCTATCGATGTTATATATTGGCGAAAATAGTTACTGAAAAATGAAATCTACGAAAATAAAACAGAGTGTGATGCAGTCACATAACTTTCTCTACCCTCGACAAGGAAAATATAATTTTCTCACTTCACATTTTGATGTAGAATAAGGAACCGTATTGCAGGGACAGCTTAAGTGTGTGCCAATGAGTATGCTATATCAGATGGCGGTAAAAGAAATCCTATCCACTTATATGTTATTCATAGCTGTAGGCTTTCTATTAGTTGAGAAATAGGGATGTTTATCATAGGCCATAAGCATCTAAAAAAAGACAAAATGGGATGGAACATTTTTCAAATTCTACATACATGTTATATAAGGACCGGGCGACGCCGGGCCTTTTCAGCTAGTATATAAATATTAATGCCAAAATAAGAATTCTGTGGACTATGATATGAAAAAAATCGAACGTTTTTAGGTTATAATCCTGTTGACAAGTAACTAACAACTTGTTTGCGGCAATACTTCGTTCTTTCCTCTTGGTAGCAAAAAAGGAAGCGGAAAACCTCAAACGCAACTTCCTTATCGGGCGAGTTTGTTAAATCGGGAATACCTTCTTATGTTTTACTTTCGTTTTGGTAGTATTCACAAAGGAAGATGAGAATTCCCAGATAACATTAGAATAAATTCAAATATATTTTGCATTTTGCGATTACGACCATGGTTAACAAGATAATTTTTTGAAAGGTTCTTCCGAATGGCAACAATGGATTGTCAGGTGGCTCTTCCGGGTTGTAGTGACCACTGTCACTCGTATAAAGAGGTCGAAGTCACTGTTGTCTCTAGGTTGCCTTATTTCGGGATTACACGTAGGCCTACCATGTAATAATCTTTGTATTTAATTTGCACGAAAACTTCTAACTTAATTTAAAAATCGCAAAAAGGAACATGTATTCCGAATTGAGGACCGTTTTTACAAAACTCAACATTTTCCAAAACATAAATTGTTCAGGAGAAGGTTTGTTTACTTTTTATTAACCTATAGAACATAGAAACCTTGCATATTGAAGCTGCAAAATGAATTGGTTATGCTGACTTTTCTTATGTTCTTTTTTCACAATTTTAAAGATCTCGTTTTGAAGCACCTAAAACCAGTAAAAAAAGAATTTGGCATAAAATGGAGATGTTGAGTTTAATCAAAACGGTCCTCATTATTCTTTCCTCTGCTGATATGGAGATAAAGAAGAGAACGGATAATAATTCTTATTGAATAAGCACGGTTATAGTTTAGGGATTAATTTTCTTCTGACTATACCACTCATACGACGCATATTTGGTATTGACCAATAACGTTTATCAGTGCCCCGGATATCGACCAATCACGATTGTTTATCTTATAATATGCTTGCTATTTTTTCTGATAAAACATCAGCACTGATTAATATGTCACGTGATGCCAGTGAACAGAATAACAACACATTATTTTATACAACATAACTTGATTGGAAGTTAAAATAATATAAATGTACATTGATTAAAAACAAATTTCGATCCGGTGCAAGCCAGTTCGTGTACTTTATTCTGTTCTGATGTTAGCAACAACTGACGCTCTCTTGTGGTACGCACTAATGGTAGCATTGGTAACTCGAATCGATACATCGACTGTTCATTCGTTTAGTAATCCGTGATGTCACAGATGACAGAATATTGACATCAATGTAAGAAAATTATTATTGTTTACATAATCCGTTACATTGTATTCATGGAATAGTCTTAATATATCCCACTCGAGATTGGGAGTTTCATCAGATGAGTTTGCTCGAACTTCGTCCTCGCAAATATATCGATAAACTCGTTATCTCTCGTGAGATTAGCTACGAAAAAAATTATTCACTTCGGACATACATGGTAGGCTGTTGGTATTATTGTTTGTTTCTACCGAAGAAATAAGGATCAGACCAGACCAGACAAAATAAGTTAACTGAGGTCAGGCGATGTGATGCGATTACCTCGACTCCGATTCCATACCTGCATACGAAATGCATTGCTGGAAATGAAAACGGGTTCCTATCCTATATCTTTGATTTGCTTACGCTAACGGTGTTTCGCATAGGACTTGAATCTAAGCAGGGGAACTGCGGTGAATTAATAAATTTCGGTATTCACCTTACAACCAGGGAAAACCACAGAAATAAGAAATAAGGTATTAAGATCTGCACAGTTATACTGCATCCACTCGGTATATTCTGAAACAAAACGAGTTACTCGCGAAAATTCTCACAGGAAACATGTATTTGTAGAATGGATTATGTTAAAATTGACAACATTTGAAACTACATGATAGATATTCCTCTTAGCATCGAAACAGTACATAGCTGGAACATGAAGAGATAGGAACATAAAGTCTGATTTAATCTGGAAGATATAGCAGCAGTAAAGATGCTGGGCGCCTCTTGGCGTCGCGTCGGGTCGTACGGCACAGCTGGGAACTTATTTGATTAATATCCCTGAGTAAGCCCACTGACCTCGTTATGTCCGCCCAAAATTGCAAGACCCACATTTCATTCTGTTACTTATATTCCTCCTGTGTATACTAAAATGTGATATGATGATAAATGCAGCTACAACAGCTTACCACTATATGAATTATGAACAGCGTCACAGCAATCGACGAAATGAAAGTAGTTTTAAAACGATACGGTAGAACACATTTTTATTACATTACTTTTATATAACCAAGAGTAAAGAGGAATACATATAACTGTATATTTATATCGAACGGAAGGAAATCATCTGAATAAAAAATAAAATAAGAAATTCACTTTGTCGACTTTTTAAATCGAATACGTATAAAACAACACAGTTGTGATAGACTAATGCCCAAACTGTCACTGATCGTAGCCACTGTGTTCGTTTACATGAACGGAACGCTTTGGTTAAGGTTCCGAGAACGTTAGTGACGTGTACACGGTGCTCACGCAACGAGTACCGCCATCTATAATGGTGAAGGGCTCACCATGCCAGTAGCTCGAAGCAGTAATAGCCCCCCCCCCCACTCAATGCTTGATATACGAGTATATACCTTTCCCCCCGCACGCTCCCGTGGCCCCACTCTTTCGATAACAACTCTATGCTTGCTACTTACCCCCACTACTTTCGTGACGATTTTGTTCGTAACGCTAGACCGTAACGCAACTTTGGGTTAGAAATAAAAAATCCAAAGTTAAAATATCCCAAAAATCCCAAATTTAAAAATAAAAAGAAACAAAATTAAAAAACCTAAAATCCAAAATTTAAAAAATTTAATAATCCAAAATTATAAAATCGAAAATCCAAAATTAAAGAATCCAAAAAATCAAAGATCCAAAATTTAAAAATTCCAAAATTAAAAAATTTAAAGATCCAAAATTTAAACAATCCAAAAACCCAAAATTTAAAAAGCCAAAAATCCAAAATCGAAAAATCCAATAATCCAAAATTGAAAAAATCCAAAAATTTAAAAAATCCAAGTTTCAATTCTGTCGCGTGGCGTTTTATGCACGCGATTTTATGTACAGTATATGGTTAATAGCTAGTTAACCATAGTTAGTCATTGCAGTCCGGCACGGTTTTATGTAGCTGTTGTGAGAAAAACTGAGTCTGATGCATTTAATGGTTAAGTATTAATCCTAAATGGAAGTGTAGCTTCAACAGTGCATTTTCTGTTTCCTTGTTTGCTGTGTTTCCAATTACGAAATCACGTAACTAATTAAACACATTAATTACCTTTTCTGGTATAAATGGAACAAAATTGTTTTGGTTCTACCAACATCTCTAATGGAATTGATTATAATTTATAAAGTAGAGTAACAAAAATAAATTGAATGCTAATAGAATCGATATTGCCTGGTTTTTAAAATTACTTACAATCGGACATCACTTCAATTTTTTTTTGTTCACTGTTTATCCTTCACTGTGTAACGCAACTTCAAACTGAGCCACTTTATTTAAAAAAAAAAAAAAAAAAAGATTCAAGGTTGAAAACTGCGTACTTTCCTTGCCTCTAAGTAAGTTATGTTCAAAATATTTCTGTCAAAACATCTGAAGCCTTACAAATATACAGTCAACAAAATGTCAAAGTTTATTTTGGAGGGGAAAATTAAAAGTTTGAACTTTCTGGAATTTTCCTATCTATTATAGCCTTATAGCCATAGTATATATGTATATATAATATTTAAATTGAAAAGGCATTGTCAGATCTTATAGCTAATACAATTATATAATTTTTATTCGATCCCACAAATCCGTTAGTAGGCTATTATAGATGACGCTAATAATTTTAATTATAGTTCTTTCATGGTTGCTCTTTTCGCGCGCCTACTGCTATTAATGTTTACAAAAAATAAAAACTGTGCACATAATCAGATTATGGAGAATATAATCTAAAACTTGTTTCACTATTTACTCAATGCTAGAAGCTGAATGGGCATAAGCACCTTTGAGGGCAGGGCCCTGGCACCGAAGGCCCACCTGACCTCCCTTTGGGGGGGCTGTTTAGACCTGTGAACTTCACCTTATACACAAATCTTCAACCCACACAATTCATGAATTCTGAAATGCAAATCCAAAAGATGTACAGTGTTTTGCTTAGATTTTGCTTAATGCAAATAAATGCGAAAACAGAAAAGGCATAACTTAATGAACCATACAGATTACTGCATCTTGGAGCAAGCCAAAGTAAACCAGACGACTGTGAGATCCCTTTTGCCGCTTTGATTATTTCCTGGAGAAAATATTTCACATTCTTGAGCGTTATGAATGTCAAGTGAAGGCCTTGGCGGCTGTAGAACTACTGGTTTATGGTAAAAACCTACTGAGCGAACTATTTATAACCCCTTTTCACTCTCTTGTTCAAATAAATTAATGGGAATGTTTGTATACGCTTCCCAAATGTAAAAGTTGACGAACATGGTGTGGAAAAATGAGTTTTCAGTTATTACTGTCCATAATATATTTTAACAGGCCAATAATTCGCATTATGTATGCAGTGCTTGTCACAAATTGTCTACCCAGAGCCTCTCGGAAAAGTTGACTCCATAAGAGACCGTATGCTAACTACGAGGGTTGGGTATTTAATAGTGGCAACACATACACACACACACACACACACATATATATATATAAAATCACGGTTATTTACAAAAAGTTTAAATATCTTTTGTTTGTTGTTGGTTGGATATCCAGCATACTTCAGAGCAAATTGAAGCCGATCACTATGAATACCATCAGAAGAAATTGAGCCGACCCCACTAGCCGGTCTAAAATGAACTTTAGATCTGAAATACGTTAAAATTATTCTTTATTCACAGTAAAGTGTAATACAATTATGAACAGTTTCAAGATAAAACATTTTACTCTTCATGATGAATGATTGAATGTTACACATGACTCAACCTCTGCCAGAAAGAAGTGAACAATTGACAGTCTTTGACCCATCCAGCTCCTTTTTGGTATGGAAATCTAAATTCTCCAAAGTTTTTGACTCATCTGGAAGTGGACAAACAGTTATGTCAATGAGTGAGTTAGCCACGCGTCTTTGTAGTATAGTGATAATTTTCTCTTATTAAACCGTTAACTGGTCAACCGATTTGGTCCAAAATCAGTATCATCAATCCTATGAATGTTATAAGTGAGATGAAAATGTGATAACGCGTATTCGAGTTTTCGCGCATACAGACACATGGACGGTTGCTTTTCCCGTCCTCCCTGAAATCTTATACCCGAGACGAGCTAAAAAGGAAACTTGAAGTAAACAAAACCCAGTATGTCTGTCTCACTCTTATGTCATACAAGTAATGTGCTTGACTGAGGCAGATGTAATGGTTTTTGTTTACTTCAGGTTTCCTTCTTAGAACGGCCTGACTTTAGACAGTACCATTCTGACACGTAATAAGGCGGTCATCAAGTGAAATAATCTATTATTGAAATCGATTAGGAAAATATTGCTGTTCATCATGAATGGCAAACATAAGTGTCTCTTCGTGGCGCTACATCCCTGGAAGGACTTGGCCTACCACCCGACCACGGCGTCATCTACCACAGGAAGATAGCAGGATTGGGGGCATGTGGCCAGCATGCCGACACCCACGGCCGTTAATGGTGGTTTGCATGACCAGATACGCTACTTCACCATCAAGTAGCTCCTCAATTAGAATCACGAGGCTGAGTACACCCCGTTCCAGACCTCCCTATCTTAGAAAAATCCGAGAAGGTACCGGAGATCGAACCCTGGCCGACGGATATGTAATCAGCGACGCTAACCACAAGGCCACGCCGGCGGTCTGACAAACATTACACGTTGATAAAAATCCTCAGATTTTACATAAAGCTTAACTCTTACTTAGTCGATGGCAATACTCGAAATTTACATCCTCACCCTAAATCCTGTGGCGCTAACTTGTTCAGATGTTGTAGATAACACTAATATTTGAGAATAATTAACATATTGTTAATAATCACTCTAGCAGACACAAATTGTGCATATAAACTAAAGCCCAATTATTTCGAGTTAGTCACCGAGGTATGAACTCAGGACACGCATGAAAGATCTGAGGTTATCGATCTGCTATCACCTGAACCGAAAGAACATGAGCTCGATAATAGGCCAAGAAGGTCACTCGCAGCCACCCAGGTCAGTTCTGTACAAAGCTTTCCATTCCACGTGACAGAAAAGTTTAACTTTTTATAAAATCCTCTCAAGTGATTGATAAATTCCATAATGATATAATTTTATTACGAGGGAAACAATGGTGGTCTATTGGGATAATGGTTTCTTTTCGCTTTATACTCTTATAGAAGTTTTAAAAAAAATAAGGACGAATAACGAGGAAGTTGATCTGCACTATTCCTACATATATTTTTATTTATGGATAAGTTATATTTTGTAAGGTCAAACAGATTAATACAGTTCACAAAACTACACACACACACACACACACATATATATATATATATATATATATATATATATATGCTAGCAGTGAATGAACTATATTTTGGGAAACTTTTAATTATCTTCCGTTATTCATACATACCGGGTGTTCATAAAGTCACTTACCATTTTCCACTTAAACACGTTTTTATAGACTATAAACAACATGAGCATACATTTACACATTTTGAACACAAATTCAATACATTTCAACGTGATGACCCTGGAAATCTAAGCACAAGTCCCATCGTTCCTCTGTAGCCCAAAACACCCTTGCTAACGTATCTGGCGTTATCTGTTCCGCAGCGTCATAAATGCAGTTTTCAGTTGTTCAAGACCAGTGATTTTCACCTGATACACCTTGGACTTAATAAAGCCCCAGGCGAGAAAGTCCATTGGAAATCGTAATATTTTAAATATTTAATAAAGTTCCGTCTTAACCCTTAACACACAACTTATCTTGATCCACTCAAAAACAGCATTTAAAGATGTAGATGGAAGCTGGATTCTTCCGTGTGGAACCAAGATGCGTCATTATTTAAATAGAAAATGCATTTCGGCGTATTTTGATGCGCCATCTTCAGTTCTGATGAGTTGTATTGAACACCACAATTCCTCTGATATAATGTTGTTCTGGTTCCACACAGAAGAATCCATCTTTCATCTACATATTTGAATGCTGTTTTTGAGTGGATCAAGATAAGTTGTGTGTTAAGGGTTAAGGTGGAACTTTATTAAATATTTAATATTATAACTAGGAGGCGGATTTCTATGACATGTCATATTTTTCCCGTTTGCATTATTTCAGGTTTCCGACTAATATAAACCCGATTCCAAGCATCCTGGTGAAAATGGAACGGCTTTTATTGTGCATATAACTGCATATTTAGGAAATTTTCAACTATTGTAGCATATTTAGTATGGATATGCATATTTAGGTCATATTTTTGGCATATTTATGTGCATGTTAAAGAAATTTTGAAGTTTCATATATATTTTGTAAATTTTGCATCATAAGGATACTTTTTGAGAATTTACAGATATTTTAAATAATTAACATTATATTTTAATAGAATGAAATATAATGCAACTGAAAAAAATATACACAATGTGTAAGTGGTAAAGTCATATTTTAAATTTTATTGGTCATATTTTAATGTTTTTTAGGTCATAAATGCAAACATATATCCTATTTTTTAGGTCATAGAAATCCGCGCCATAATTATAACCCTTATCTGATGGAAATGAAATATTTTAAACTAAAGTAATATTTTGTTTTAGTGTGATCAGGACATGACGCCCTGGTGTGATTGTTTCCTTCAGTAACTCTTATAGCATGCATCCATTTGTGCTGTATAATTTTATATGTCCTTGTTGCACCACGTAGAATTAAATATGTTAATCAGGTGCGCCTTTATTAAGACCCGTCATATTGTGACAAACAGGGCAATGTCGACGGGTCCATTAACTACACACACTCGATTAATAACAGTCATTAGCCGGCCGGGCGCTATATTTACACACAGAGAGGAACAACTTGTTTGTTGCCAATAACAAATCTCCTGAGATTCTGCCATCTTTAGTGTGGGTATTAATTAGACCTGTCTCTGGTAATAAGGCAGTTTAAGTTCTTTACGGCCTACCAAACTGTATGTTCAGAACACCTATTGCATATCAAGGGCAACGGGGGAAAAAAAGGATCGTCTACTTTGAAAACGGCTTTAAACTAATCTTGTAATCTAGCGAAATTTTAAAGGAATGTTCTTTGAGGGGGGGGGCTGGTTGCCAACACAAAAATGCATTATTTTTCACGCGATGAATCTGCGGTTTGAAAGTTTTTTTTTTTTGTTTTTTTTGTGCCATCTTAGTTGCTGAATAAAAATGTAAGCCTTTCTAAATCAGCAAACATGCAAATTTACTCAATATTGAGTCTCAAATGAACGAGGAAAATCAACAGACCACAATGAACACAGTCATGAACACAGGAAACAAAGCAAAGAAAGAGAAGACTGGAAAAAAGGGGACATATTCAGAAGTTTCTAATTTTAAATTTTTAACAACCGTATTAGGGTCATTTTTTTAGAAAATTTAAATACTGAAAAAAACTGTTCTTAATATAACCTATTAGTACTTCATCGAAACCAAATTCCATAGAGTGCATTAAGGCGCGTCAAACATTGTTCATAATTCAAAATTATATTACAATACAACGCACTATTTATCCGCAACAGACCAATAGGCTACCGGATAAAGGACAGACAGAGAAACAGACATAATTTCGAAAACGTTTTATTTGGATTCTAGGCATCGTGAAGCACGTTTTCTCAGTGTTATCCCGTTTGCTATTTTTCTCAATAGGCTACTACAGTGTTTTGCAGATGACAAACAGTTTATCCATCTCCTTGCTTAGAAACGCGGTCCAATCAGAGACGGCGAGACGTAGGGACGACTCGATCTGCTAGCGACACTTCGTAAGCTCGTACACGTGATTGGCGGTGAAGGAATCTGCTTCTCATTTGAAAAATACTGTATATAGGCCAATATGCGATAAAATAATAATTTTTCATTGTATCTACCTTTAAATTTATTGTGAAAAGAAAGTTTTTTTTATTAATTTCAGTTAGGTTATTTATTTAGGTTCTATTCAACACAGAGCTTGCAGACTTCATTTTTCTGAGAGTGCTACTACACCAGTAGTGGGATAGTGTGTACTGTTTCGATGTTAC
Organism: Ectobius pallidus; assembly: GCA_964059195.1. NCBI lineage: Eukaryota > Metazoa > Arthropoda > Insecta > Blattodea > Ectobiidae > Ectobius > Ectobius pallidus. The sequence continues at coordinate 185,678,757 of CAXKWD010000001.1, forward strand.
TTGAATAAGGCTAGTTTTTGGTAGGCTATTTTAACGATCGTCCCTTCAAGAATAAAGAATAATATTTATAATGGAAAATTTTAGCTTTGCATCTTTTAGATTAAGAGATTGATCAAAAGGGATGAATCTGTTTAATGGTGACTTTATCAGACATTCCTTCCGTTTCAGAGTCAAGAGAAGGGGTAACGGATTGCGACCTTTAGAACTGTATTGCGTACCATGAAGATATACGATCAAGGAGAAGACGGAAGTACAGTCTGTTTGAAATAAAATATATTGTTTAGGGTTGAAAAGTCTATCGATGTCGTTTTACTAAATTCTTCGGTAACCTTCTGAGTACTTTTGTTACAAGGAATAGTTTTAAAAAATAATTCATCACTTGTTAATTTTTTCCCTAATTTTTACATCAGAGATATTTCTTTAAAAATAAACTATTAAAGTTACATCAATGATTCTAGGCAGTGTTGTTCACTAATATCAAATATACTTGCATGCAAAATTTCACTGCATTATGTCAATAAATGTTTGAGTTATGAGGGAAACTGCACTTTAGTGCACAAAATTGATCTTCCATTTTGTAATGATAATTACCCATTACTGTAATAGTTAAATTTATTATGAAATAATTGTAGAACTAGTCAATATAGAGCATGCCAGATTACAAGGCTATAGAACAATTCATTGCTGAGAAAAAAATAATAAACATCACTTATTTTTCAGCATCGAAAGCTCTATGTCCTGCCTTAATAAGATTGTAAATATTTTTAACAGTTATAATTTAGAAATTTAGAAATAATTAGTCGTCATTCACGATATTCCCTTTGCTTTTTTGGGGCTTATTTTGTTAAAGGAATTCCATAGACTGCACAGCATTTAAACATGGATTTCATGTAACTGAATTCTCAAATGGTAGCCCTGCGCCTAAAAGCCATGTAGGCTACTTTTGTTTCGATCCTTTTGGGGTTTCTCTCTCCTACAAAATGCAATCTAATTATTTCGAAGTCTTTTGAAGCTTATAATATTATACTGTATGTTGCATTAATGCAAGAGGTTTCCAATATCGGATATTGATTTATGGGATTTAATTTATTGATTAAAACCAATCGATATGTCAAAATAACGAAGTCAAAAGACAAAAGGAAATCATAGGAGATGGAAAATAAATATTTAAAAATTATAAGTATAAACATAGATTACACTACCTTTATGAACAAAGTCGCCTTTCACCCTATCCGAATAACCTTTATGCATGCTTCAATTTTAAATGTATTAAGTGCTTTTTGCAAAAATTTAAGAAGTAATAAATTTTAAGTCCATCCATTGTCAGGTTTTTCCCCCTCAGTTCCAATAAAAACGTATTGTTAACTTTCGATAGGGAATTGTTGAACCCACACCAAACTTTAAGTAGAATATTAAAATGTGAACGGTTCTGAAATTGAAATAAAGGTACATAGATAACTCATTCAGGCACATTTGGGATCAAGTTTTAAAATTTCAACGTTTTGTATTGAATTTTCACATTTTATAATATTGATTAACCCCAGCAGTAGTCATATAATAGCCTACATCAACTCAAGGGTATAATTAGTTACTTATTGTGAGATAAAACATCAATTGCAGTTTTCAATGTGCAAATTTAGGGCAAATTCTAAATGTTCTATGCGCATTAGATTTTATCACAGAGTAGTGCTGATTTTTCTGTAGCTAGTTTGATTTATTTGGAATAGATTTAAGTTATCTTCATCATTTTACGGTTATTTTTAGTTTACTAACTATTAAGTTTAGAATTATCTGTTGTTTTACTTTTTAAGGTTTCTATTTTTTCTTAATTAAAATTCTTTAACCTTAAATTATATGGCAACTTTTTTATATATAAAACATCTATTCGCTATATGAAAATGTGTGGAATTTTCATGAACGTGCCCTGTAAAAATGCAGGACTATTACTTTCCACTCTGTAAGCCTATAAATTTTATTAGCCAAAACATGTTTCCGTTTTCCTCTGAATTACTTTACACACAAGCTCAATAGTATGATGAAGTATTAATATCGAAAGGTTATAATTACACTCCTATTAAGATTAAAGTTTATGTGTTGGGTCCGCCTCTTTGCCTACTTTCAGCCTCCGTCATGATTTCTCATATTTGAATTTATTTCACACAAAGACACTATATTAAGTATATATGACACCGGTTTTCCCCAGACCTTTTATTGCTTATAAATAATGTATATTGGTTGCCTTTAATCCTCCCATCCTCACATGCGCATGTCGAGTTACGTATCTTCCAGTGAAACAGCTGATGATAAGTGATCATGCAGCGATACTATCGCCTTTGGCCCGACGATCGATTTGTACTTTTTAAATATATCGATTGCCTCGCCGTGGTCTATCTCGCTTGTAGTGACACATATAACGATATGTTTTATTTATTTTTGGACGTTCAGTTATTAATTTATTTTCAAGTTATAATGTCCACCTGTACGCTTTTAACGACATCCATCCAGCCTACAGCATAAAAGACTTCTACAATTCATGCAGCATTTTACCTGAAGATGATATATTAGCGTTGAAACGCGTAATATTAAGAATACATCTGCTTTTTAGTATAAGCATTTTATGGACTTTAAACACATTTATAACTGTTTTAAGAATTCTTAGTATGCTTATGAGTTATGACTAACTTATTGTATGTACACGATTTTTTTAAAATTTCTAGGCTAGTAGCTTATGCTAGTTATAGGCTATATGTTAACTGTAATAGGATAAGTTATGTTGTTTAAAATAGATAAAATGTGTCAAATATTCTTAAATACTAAGCATAGGCATAGGCGTAACCAGGCCGACCATATGGGGGGGGGGTTTATAACATCCGTGGGGTCTGGGGGGTCCGGGGGGCCTCCCGCGGAAAATTAAAAAAATTAAGATGCACAATAACGAGTTTTAAGCTTCCCACGCTTTATACTCGTATTAAGTAATTTATAAGCAGACTTAAAAAAATTATACAATTTTCCTTTTTTTAATTAATGGGGGGGGGTTCAACCCCCCCCCCCTCGTTCCGCCTCTGAGCATAGGTGGACATTGTAACTTGAAAATAAATTATACCTGTACAGCTCAGTAGGAAGATGAAAATAATTGAGATATTAATTTCTTCCTTAATTCTGTGAGTATTCGCTAAATACTGTTTTCACAAAATATAACTCAAGGTCCGGATTTTCTGAAGATAAATTCAAAACCCTGACCTCTCCTTATATATTACCTGTGATCATTTATTTTTTCGCTTATTTTCCCTCTGAATGAGTTCTTAATAATTGCCTGGATATCTTGCCTGATGCTGCTGTCGCCATTAATATTTGCTTTGGTCGCGTATGACCAATGACAGAGAGTATGATTGCTAATTTGTCTCGTCATCTGTTGCTAAGTGTCACTTGAAGGTCGCTTTATCAGCTCAAGTTCCCTTTCACTGTGTTTTGAAGTGCATGTACATCTGTACCTTGCAGTATGATATTGTACAATTGTAGGCCGTGGTTTTACTAGCTATTTATGTAATAAATTGCGAAAAGGAAGGGTTTTAAGCCCTCTGCTTTTTCGCTTCTGGTGCTTATAACGCACGTTTCATACAATATTTTTTAGACAGTCGCTCGAAAATCCCTACTGTGTTAAAAATTTAAAAAGAATCAAAGTGTATAATTCAGACATGGCAACTTCTTATGTTAACCTTTACATTGGCGAATTTATACAAGAATATAAACAATCATCAAGTGAAATCATCAGTGGGATCTATGTTTGAAATCAATAGAGAGAATTGCAGTAGAATAAGTAGTTTCTATGAAATACAGTCGTAAAGCAAGGGAAAAAATTCTCATAATTTTTCATGTAGCTTTACTCTATAAATATTACATTTCTGCTTTTAAACGTTTTTGAACGAACGAATTTATACGTCTGTAACAGTGAAAATGTTAAGGACGAGAGCAAGGTAGCTTTACTCTATAAATATTACATTTCTGCTTTTAAACGTTTTTGAACGAACGAATTTATACGTCTGTAACAGTGAAAATGTTAAGGACGAGAGCAAGGTAGCTCCTTGGACGAGAGGATTTTTTTATTCGTACGCAAAGAGGCTGATTTCGCGGGCTTTGAATATGAAGTAGGCAGCGGTGATTGTTGTGCTGGTTGTTAGGCAGTTGTTTAATAGTTTGCATTTATGTTCTCATTATTAAAATTAGCATTATCTAAAATATGTATTACTGTCTGTCTACCCTCGATTAATGCCCCTCTTTACAGTGACAGCCTCGTATTGTGCCAATTATATGCAAGTGAACGGATCTTCTCCCATATACAATACATAAGAAACCTCGTTACTGTGCCAATTAATTTAGTGCCAGTGAATATAAGACAAAATTTTTACAAAACATAGGTTCCAGTGAATTCTTTTTAGTTGCAGAATTCTTTTAAACCCGGCGTGTTTGTTAGGAAGATCATTAAAGGAACATGCTGTACTATATTTCTAAGGAGTGAGTGTAAATGTAGTGCGGTGGAATGATGAAGTTATATTAAGAAGTCGGACACACAGCCTGCTTGAGGGTAGAGTATGTAGAAAGAGCCCTTCATACAGTGAGATATTCCAAACTTTCACTTCTTTTAGTCCAGTATCCATTCAGGTGATAAACACTACAATACAGTTACTAGTAAAATTGTGAAAATGAAGAGAGCTGTTCAAGAGAAACAAGAAGTTTGTGAATACAATGAAAGATTTCCAACGTCTAGCCTGCAGGCTATTGCATAACATTTTTCATTATTGTGAGGGAAAACAGTCGGAGATGCATAAGGAATATTGTATTGTAAAGGAAGTTTGCAGTCTCCTTTTGGTGGCGCCTCAAAGTTCCAGGTGACGATTTAGAGAAACAACCTATTGTATTAAGCCATTATTATTTTAAAAATTAAATTTCTTTTTAGTGCCACCCTCGCTTTATGCCACTAAATGTTGGAGAACGGACGGTGGCATTATATCGAAGGTTGACTGTATTAGGCATGGAAATTACTCTTAGGCTAGTTTCTAATAGTAGTGATGTCCGAAAGTGGTACTCACTTAAAACTTCCACGTTGAAAGAGTGTTTCCTAAAGTGCCTATTTAAAGAAAAATTAAATTCTACGTGCGTTATTTAAGTAATTTGCGATAAGAGATGACTTTTTACTAGTGTTGACAGGGTATATTTTTCTCCGTACTTGAGCTTTCATTTGAACTTGAATCTTATCTCTTTTCTGGAATCAGATAAGAACATATTTGAGAGTATGAAGGCTTTGCTCGGAGGCTTGGTTAATATTTGGAATGTTGAATTTTTTTCAACATTCGTACTTTTACTAATGGACCCGGCATCTCTTCTTTGACATTCAAATCAGCTAAAACAACTTTCAGTACATCACAGTTTTCAAGATTATTGCGAAGGTGCCTATGGCTGTAACACAGGACCGAGTATAAATATTATTTCCATAGGATTGGTGTACACGTAAATTTTACACGTTCCTTTTTTAGTAGGCCATTTTTTATTAAGATTATTAACGGCATGTTACATTAGGCCTACATCATAGTAATACTACATGCTAGGTTTTACTTCTTTCGTTTGTTTGTCGTTCTTCACGTATTACTTTTCCTTATACAGATGGCTTGTATTTACTTTACAATAAATCAAAATTTATTTTGTTTACGAATTCAGCAAAGATCTTTCCTGTTTTCTCTAATCAGTTGAGTTTTATCAGCTGGCCATTTTCCGCGTTTCACTATAATTCAGTAAGCCATGTCACTGAGGAAGCAAGTAACAATAACTGGTTATTCCGTTTATTGGATTTTCTTAAGTCCACAGCAGATAAGATTTTAACAAGGAAAATAAATTAAAGTGAAATGGATAATTGATACCATCACCTCAACAAATTTTAATTTGTGACTAGGCCTTTCGAAACTTGGGAATTATCTTCAAGGCATCATCCTATGCAGTTGTACAGCTATTAATAAATTAAAAATTAAAACAGTGTTGTCTTCATCGTGTTAAAACTATTTAAACTTTAAAAAGATTTATTAAAACACTAACACTGGGACATCTCTCAGCTCTTCTTCTTCTTCTTCTTCTTCTTCTTCTTCTTCTTCTTCTTCTTTTTCTTCTTATTCTTATTCTTGATCGCTGTCCTGCTATTCTCTCCGAACATTATCTATTAACTCTGTGAGAACACTGTAAGATCTGGTGGAAGGGGTATAACTCAAGCTATAGCCTACTGTTAAGACAGTTTTTTTACTTATACTCTTTTTCCCCGGCATCAATGATATATTTTTGTGTGTGTTATTTATGGCATACGGAAATCTTTTGTGGGCTAACTTTATCGTGTGCAGGCATAGGCCTAAAGCTGTAAATTACATTAGTTTGTACGGAATCCGTATTATATGTTTGGAGTTTTAAGAAAATAGATTAATCCATAAGAGCCTTAATTTTTTACCAAAAGGGTACCATGGTGAGAGGTTTGAACATAGTCTTTTGCACTGAAAGATGCTGCATTCCGTCCTTCAGCCATGATCCCATTTCACATATTTAATAATAATATTATTAATAATAATAATAATAACCTAATAAAAATAATAATAACCGGATAAAAATAATAAACAGGATGCTTAGGAAAATATTTAGGCCTAAAAGAGAATGAAGCTGTCCAAGAAGAAGGAAAGTAATTAACGACCATCAATGCTGAGTGTCTTTCAGGCGTGAAGAGCAGATTTGTATCTTGGAGCTCTATCGGCAATATATATATATATATATATATATTTTTTTTAAAGCGATATCATTCAAGAAATTATGAAGCTTTGTGCCTCCACTCGAAGATCCCAGATGTAATAAACTTAATATTTAATTTTCAAAAGAAAGATATAGGTAGGTTTCATATTCCCGGAAGGTACTTAACACAAATAGGCTTATACAATTTTTGACAGGATATGTCGTTTTCAAGCTCCGCTTTAAGCTGTAAATTGTTCAGTTTTTTATACAATTATAAATATATGTTATAGGTATATTAAACTTGAAAATATATTGAACCATTTTAGGTTCGTGACTTATGTATGTGTGTGTATAGACCAGATAGAAATTGAAGCCATATTTTTTTTATCATTCCCATAAAATTAAAAAAAATAGTACGTTCTGAATACAAAATCCGTTTATATACTGCTAAAGCAGAATGCATGCAGTATATATTTATTTCTTGGAATATTCCTGAAGTACATAAAATAGGATTTTTGCTGATTTTCATCCTGCCTATATGCTTATAGATGAAATTAAACAGTATCCAGGTTCTAAAGTTTTCATTGGATTGGAACAGATTCTAAAAACAGCACCAACATAGTTTCTTAGACAATGCACGCACGCGTTTGGGTTATTGATTTCAATAAAGAATTTATGGCTTCAGGTTTTACTGGCGGCTAGAACCTGGCTTGAATCTTCAATGATGAAGAAAGTTATTGAAGTGGAAACAGATCCACGTGGAGACATTATCCATCCTTTCTTTCTATTCTTTAATGCTTTCTCTGTTAAAGCAAGGATTTTAATAAGAGACTTGAGGCTTTCCCGACGTTGGTTGTACTTGATGGTTTCTCAGGTTTCCAACCGGGTGAATGAGTTTGCGTGGTCCGAGCTTTCGGCTGCTACTAGCTCTGCAGCCATCTTCTGTTTTTATCTATTTTCGTTCACTTTGCTTTACCCAACCATTTCTTTTCATTTTGCACAATCATTTATATAATGTGAATTATTTTTTAGTTACAGCTTGTAAGTCGCCACTTGGTTCGTATCTCATATTGAGAACGCCTAGTGGTATTCTGGGATTGTGAGTCAGTTGGAGAATTTAATGTTGTACCGGCACGTTGCCATGGTAGCTCAGTTGGTTAGAGCATCGGCACGGAGAGCCGAAGATCCTGGTTCAAAACCCGGCTATGGCATTGAATTTTTCATTCTGACTTCACGTGTCCATCTTAGCCTACACACGGCCAGTGTGAAAGAATTATCATATTTTTAAGTTGTTTGCATAATTGCTGATATTATGTTTTCTTTTTTGCAATGGATTGTTATTATTTATGTAATGAATAAGGTAATTATTTCTGCATCTTTTGCAGGGTTGCCATACTTACGACTATTTTATACGTTTGTACGACGTGCGACGCAACAGTGAGTCGAACGCCTATTTGTGCGACTATTTTTAACATAGCGTTTTATTTTTTTTAATCAACCTACTAACTGGCGAATTTTAAATTATGATATATATCCAGCGCTTTGTTTTCTCGTGGTTTTTCTTGTAAGCATGTTGGTAATAATAACACTGTGGCAGTTACTGTTTATTTAATTTTATTATATTTTATCAAATATAGCACTTCGCAAGATAATGAAACACGCCTAATCATTTACAAATAAGATGATTTATTAACAATTACATGTCATATGTAAGGTGTATAGTACGATTATTAATTATTATTTATTATTCTTATTATTATTATTATTATTATTATTATTATTATTTTTATTCTTATTAACGCAATAAGTTCATTACACTGAAAACTCACAAAGTACACGACAGTTTTAACTAGTATACGGCTATTTTCGATTTATTGGTAAAACTGTCCTACGTTTCTGATCTGGCAACCCTGATCTTCATGGTCACCCTGATCATGGTGCAGTATATTTTTGCAAGTGGTGTCAGCCGCAGCGTTGCCAACTTAGCGGAGTTCCCGTTAAATTTGGTGGATTTTTAACTTTTTCAACGGGGAAAAATATGGTTTTACCGGATAGCGGATTTTTTAGTGTATATTGTGATTTGACGGATTATTAAAAAATCTAATTTAATGTCATTTTCTTTATTAAATATGAGCGTTTGTGGGTGATGAAATTACCAATAATACATTCGGCTAAAGAAATAAACTTCCAGTGGTTGAAACTTATAATTGTGGAATGGAAAAACAAAGCAAAATATAAGTTAATTTTGAAATTAAATAACAATCTTTATGCAAGTTGTTTTAATCCTTTCATAGGAATTACTGAATTGCCCTTATGCTTTTATTGATGCCATGGTGAAATTCAAAAGCCGAAAGTGCTTTTAGCTAGTTGAACTTTAATTAACTATTTAATTAATTTAATTTAGCGAATTTCAGCGGATTTTGAACACTGTTTTAACGGGACAATTTTCATCGAGTTGGGAACACTGGGTGTCACGATATCAGTTAATTATCATTAACTATCACGCGTGTTCTCATGTAGACTATATTATTTCAGTTAATTGAAGCATAGTTTGAAGATTTGATAGCAGGTTGTTTATGAATAAAGTGTATGCGCCCTTCTTAGACCTACATAATAGTAGTAAAATGTTAATATTTATTCTGTTATTCTAAGTATAGGGTTAAAAGGTAGTGCCTGTTTTAAAATTATTTTTTTTAAATGCCTAAGATCCGGTGTATTTGGCCTTCATAATTTATACTTCGATCATTGTTTACTGAAGAGGCGAGACAGACTAAACGAAGCAATCGTAGACTGTTACCGATATCTTATCTGTGTATCACCATGTTGGACTCGTTGTTTGTGTGGGGAATTCCCGATTATGACACAGCATATTAAATGTATTATATTATTTTCAAGTAAAAGGTAAAGCGATCCCTATACAGGCCATGGAGGCCCAGAGGGTTCCAGGAGCTTGAGGCTCCCAGATTTTGGACATTCGGCACATGAAGGTGGTAAGGTTGTCAGTCAGCCTTACGCCTTTACCCCCGGGATTGCTCCTGGTACTCATTTCTGTTAGAGGCTGAGTCGACCCCAGTGCCATAGTACCACCAGAAGGATTAGGCCAATTGAAAAATCTCAACGACCTCATCGGGAATCGAACCTGGTTTGTAGCGCATCGCCTCAACCACTACGCTACGGCGTACCCAATTATTTTCAAGTACCTGCAGGAATTACGTTAAATATTAATAATTTCAGCAATACTTTTAAAGTGAAAACAAGACTCCTTTGTATTTGAGATTTTCAATGGAATTTTGCTAGGCTAAACGTTGTTGATATTTTAACTCAATGTAGCTCGCTCGAAGAGTATTAAAATAGCTGCAGTAGTCCTACAGTCCTGTAGTCGTACAGTGTACAGTTTTGTGTGTGGTTTAGGCCTATATCACGCGATTTTTTTTTGTACGTCCATATTAATAAAAGTATTTTAAAATCAGGAAAATTATATTTACCGGTAATTAGGTAATTATTTATTTATTTATCTATCAGAAAACTTTGTCTTTTTTTCACCTGAACATAGTAATATATCCTCCAACCGTATAAATTACGGTATTCATGGATCTGAATACAGAGCTACAAGGTTCACGAACAGAGCTTTTCATATACGAATGATTATTTTGAAACTACGCATACAAGCACATAACAGAATACAATTTAGTATTTATAGTACAATTTGATGTGGACATGCAAATGTTATTTCCTTTCCTGGTCTTTTTTTATGATATATCACACAAAGATATTCTGAGGGATGGTAGGAAGGAAGGGTATATCGTAGTAGGTTGCACAGTGCTGATATCGGATAGGGGTGACTGAATCGCGATAGATTAGGCAGTTTTTATATTTATCTCACCCTCAGAGCAACTAGATCGCAGTTTTCCTGGGAACGTAATAAAATTATGAATTTACGTCCTGAGGTGGAACCAGCTGATTCAGGTTTTACCTTATATTATAAATTGTGCCTGCGTTTCCTATCGTAGTATTGATAACAATTCTAGAGTGATAGGGAAAAAGCGAATTAGTCAAAATACCAAAGTTTTAGGAGAGACAAATAATTTATTTTCACAGCATTTTTACAACATTTAGCTCAGTTCGCCCAGATATTTTTACATAGAATAAGACACTGTGTAAAAATATCTGGTGGACTGAACTAAATAGTGTAACAATGCTGTGGATTTTTTTTTGGGGGGTCATTCCTGAAAGTTTGCAATTTTGACTTATTCGCTTTTTCCCTATCACTCTAGAATTTACATAAACTTGCATCGTTTTTCTTGCATGGTTCCAGCATAATAGAGATAAAAACGTCATAAAAAGTGCTTTGAATTCTGGCAATTAAATCTTCCGATAAAGTAGCCACTGGGGTTTTAGAAATCGACTGTAATCTTTCCCTGTGCTGTGGTCAAAACATGTATTAGCCTAACAGTATTTTCTTTATAGAACCATTTCCATGAAATAGATGTTATGAAAATAATTGATGGTAACTAACTATTGGGAATGTTGGAATTTATTCTATCTGTTGTAACTCGAATGTGTCAGAGATAAAATCGCGATTTAATCCCACCGATTGGAAAGCGTCAAACATCACGTTCATTAATTGGTAAGCTTTGATTTGGCCTATTTGATTGCGAAATAAAATCTATTGACTCTTATTTTCGTGTCCCATGCTTTAATCATGTCGTCAATATACTAAATGACCGTTTCTTTATTTTTAACGCCATTCACATTTAAATCGCCTAAAAATAGTAATGAATAGATCATTGAAAGTACTGGAATAAAAATGAGTGATTATCCTTAATTAATTTGGCAATATTAAAAAAATAAAGAGAATTGGTAAAAACCTTAACTACCGTAAATATAAACTTTTATTTAAGGCCAACAAAAACAATAACAATTAACAAAAATTTCAGTAATATCCACAAGAGATTGTTGTCTCTCACTGCAAAGCAATACATCTTTACGCCTTTTTTCTCTTTAAAGAATGTGATTTTCCTTTGCCTTCCTCGTTGTGACTAACTCAAGAATAAAATGACACCTGATGATGTGAGGTCCAGGGCCAGAAAGCCTAGCCGAATTTCAGCAATTCATGGATATGGATAATAATAATAATAATAATAATAATAATAATAATAATAAAGTAATAATTATTCTATTTTGGACATAATAATACTAATGATATTAAGCTGAACGGGACTAATGAACTGCAAATATCTTTGCCTGTGGTAGTCATTGACCATGCTCCCTCGATTAATGCATTTTTGATCGAAAATGTTGGCTATTGAAAAAATAGATAACTTTTTTGCTCACGTATTTGCATCAGAAAATCTTTATAATTAAGGGAAATGTTTACCTGTCTGTGTCCATGCCCTGCAAAATACAGAATACGTAGAGATCTGAAAATTTTAGCATAGACTGAATGATGTCCGAATGAACTCGAAGCCAGACTTTTAATTTTCGATTTCGCTCACGAGTTGTGACGCAATACTGGCATTTTTTTTAAAAGCTATCGGAGCATTCGTTTACGCTATTACATTTCATTTGCGAAATGAATTTCAGGTGGCCTAGCTTTGCTGCCATTGCGACCAGGAAAGAAAGGGCACCGCTAAAATATATATTTTTTCAACGTAAACAAGGAATTGTCGATCGGTTCGATTTTGTTAGCCTGCTCTGCTTGATTCATTTGTTTATATTGTAACATTACAGCACGCAGAGATCTGAAATTTTTTTAGATAGGTGAACAGAAGGGTGGTCATAATATAAGCCTAAATGGGAAAATATTGATAGGTTTGGACGAAACTCACTGTGCGTTTTTTTATAGATATTATTTTAAAGCAAAGAACTTGAATCTGAGGTCTTTTTCCGCGTGGTGCTTTCTAATCGTGAAATTCACCTCGAAGCAGAATTTTTAGCTCTTTCGTTAATAATCGTTTTATTTGTCTGTAAATGATTTGAGTTTAATAAATATATTGTTTTAATTAATTTGCTGTTAAATAAATGACTTTAAATGTCTAGCGATTTAAATAATAAACGCGGCTCAACGATGTCGTGATTGGCGCATGTCAGTCAAAATACAGTCAACCCTCGATATGATGCCCCTGTTTACAGTGCCACCCTCGCACTGCGCCAATAAATGCAAGTGAACGGATCTTCTCCCATATAAAATAAATAAGAAACCTCGTTACTGTGCCAACTCATTTAGTGCCAGTGAATATAAGACAAGATTTTTTGCAAAATAAAGCTTGCAGTGGTTTTTTTTAAGTGAAACTTCTTTAGCGACGGTAGGGGTAAATCGGGAACTTGTGTAACGCTCAAAAATCGTCACGAAATTAATGTATTGCTGAAAATCGTCACGAAATTAGTAGGGTGTTTCGGAGCGGACTGCACAGAAAACAATCAACTCAATGAATAGGAGTAATCAAAGCCAAAATTTAAAAAAGAAAAAATGCAATATTAAAAATCCAAATTTACAAAATTAAAAAAAAAAAATTAAAAATTAAAAAACCCAAAAATTAAAAATTTAATAAATAATAAAATCCAAAATTTAAAAATTCAAAAATCCAAAATTTAAAAAATAAAAAATTCAAAGATTGAAAATTTAAAAAATCCAAAATTAAAAATTCAAAGATCCAAAATTAAAAAATAAAAATCCAAAATTTAAAAAGTCCGAAAACCCAATATTAAAATGTCCAATAATGCAAAATTGAACAAATCCAATAATCAAACATTGAAAAACTAAAAATTATAACAAGTTTAACTTCTGTCGCGTGGCGTTCCACGCGAACTTTTTTTTTAGTTACGCATTCTGTTAAAACTGGCGTGAATTTTAGGAAGATTAGGCTATTTAAGAAACGTACTGTAGCCTACTTAATTTCCAAGAAGTGAGTGTTCCCCTGCCACTGTAGTGCGGTGGAATGAGGAAACTATGTTAAGAAGTCGGACTGACAGCTGCATGAGGGTGGAGCAGGAGCAAACTTTTACTTCTTTTAGTCCAATGTCCAGTCACTTACATGGACCCCACATGGCTTTCAATCCCTTTGTGTATTGTAGCACTGGACATATATTGTAATAAATTGAGTTACAGTAAATATTTTATTTTCTGCTAAAGTTCTCGTTATTTGCCTTTTATTTCATTTTTCTTTCACAGTATTGTATTATACCATTTTTATTTTGAAAATTAAATTTTATTTTATTTTAGTGCTACCCTCGTTTTGTGCCACTAAATGTTAGAGAACGGATGGTGGCATTATATCGAGGGTTGACTGTAATACTATTGTGTCTGGTTATTTCAATAAAATTCTCACACTATTGGTGCAAATGAGTGAAATAGTCCATGCAAGCCTACCACATGTTTAGCAAGCATAATTTGAATTTTTAGACGTACAACATATTCAAGAATGCGAAAAATATCAGTTAAGAATTTGAAGGCTTTCTAAAATGTAATGGGCAATGCTTTAAAAGCCATGGACGTTATCTGATGTTTTGTGTGGTATTTGTCATTGCGAACAATTGGCAAGGACTTTGCGATGGACATATTTATTAAAACTCACATACCGATAGATAGCGTCCATTCTTCCAATGCCGAGCAGGTTGTTTATGTTTCCAGGAGGCTTTGTGTATAGAAATAGCCCGCGTGCTCGTCTTGATTCAATTGTTTCTTGTATCGAGAGCCAAGAGACGAACTGTGAGTTGGCAAGGCAACAAAGGTGTAATAAATCAGTTTTAGATCTTGTTTGCTGCTGTACGCAATGACATTACCATCAGGTTTTGTCGCATTGCTGCTGTTCTTGCATCGCCTTTGCGGATGTGAACTATAAATTCTTTATTAGACTTTCTACCATTGCTGTAGTGTAAAACCTTCAGGATTCTTATATTCTGTAGAAGAAATTTTTCCCTAGGCGGGATTCGAACCTTGGTTTCCAGTTTGATACTGTGACGTCAAGACCATTGTACTCTCTAGTCCGTTATTCCTCTAAGCTACAGACATAAATAAAGCTAAATAGAACAATTTATGATTAGAACATTTAATGTTATTACGAATATCTTCAGTAGAAGGACATTAACAAACAAAAACTGGATGGTCTTAGTTCTTAAATGAATAAAATAGTTCATGATCTAAAATTGCAGTCCAAATTTCTTGCAATTCAAGTATTTTACTTTGAAATGAGCGAGACTCAATTTTTCACACGATATACAAACCTTTGTCGGACTGCATAGAAAACAGATAGCGCAATGATTATGCCCATCGTTCATTTCTTATGTCTTATTCTGTAAGTTCACCCGGATTTAACTTTTCTTCCTATTTATTAAGTGCCAGTATGGTACTTTATGAGATTGTGTGGGGGACGAAAAATGTCTGTCCGTCTGTCTGTCTGTCCGTCCGTCCGTGTGTCTGTACGCGCTCTAACTCAAATACGCTTTTTCGGATTTTCATGAAACTTGGAAAACACATTTATAATGTCAATGGGAAGAACCCTATTGATATTGAACCAAATCGGTTCACCGGTACCGGAGTAATGCCCAATTTAGTGCCTATTTTAATAGATTATGGCGCCTTTCTAATAGAAAGGCGCCATAATTCAAATACGCTGTATCGGATTTCCATTATACTTGGTATACGCATTTATGACATCCATGAAAAGTACTCTGTTAAATTTGAACCTAATCTGTTGACCGGTACCGGAGTAAAACCCAATTTAGTGTATATTTTAAAGGCGCAATAGCTCAAATACGCCTTATCGGATATTTATGAAACTTCGTATACGCATTTATACTATCCATGGAAAGACGTATGTTGATGTTCAACCAAATCGGTTGGCCAGTACCGGAATAATGCCCAATTTATTGCCTTTTATGTTAATATATGAGAAGTCGCGATAACTCAAATATGCTTTATTGGATTTTCCTGAAACTTTGTATACCCATTTATAATGTGCATGGGAAGACGTCTACCGATATTGGACCAAATCGGTTGTCCGGTACCGGAGTAAAACCCAATTTAGTGTCTATTTTAAAAACGCGGTAACTCAAATACGCTTTACCGGATTTTTATGGAATTTGGTATACACATTTATAGTGTTCATGGGAAGAGGTCTACTGATACTGGTTGAAATCGGTTCACCTGTTTCGGAGTAATGCTCAATTTGGTGTCTATTTTATGATAATATACGTATTCGAAAGAATTTATATAAAAAAAAGCAAATCATTTATCATGACAACATAGTCAATTGTTTTACTGTGATATTTTACGGCTTTGGAAATTAAAATAGAGATAGCTATGACCAAAAACACTATTGTTTTACATGCGCTTATAACTTACAACTAGACCGTTAAACTGACCCAGGTGACCGAGATGGTAACGTTTTGGCCTCACGTTATGGAGTTCCATGGTTCAAATCCCGAAACCAGCCAATTTCACTTTCTTTTTCGTATTTTTATGTGAGTGTGCGATTGTCAAGATATCAAAAATCTGTACAGTTCAGCTGATGCTGGAAGATTGTAATCTGATTAAAAAGAAAACTAGACCTTTGTTCTTCCCTAAGCCCTGCTTAATGAATAAATCTGGAGCTTAACTTGTAAATCAATTAAAAAAACATATTCTGCATATCATAATTGCAGTCATAACTGATTAAAAAAAAACATACTGGCACTTTTTTACATCAGTTTACCTGATTTTATTAAGTGCCAGTGTGGTACTTTATGAGATTGTGTGGGGCACGAAAAATGTCTGTCCGTCTGTCCGTCCGTCCGTCCGTCCGTGTGTCTGTACGCGCTCTAACTCAAATACGCTTTATCGAATTTTAATGAAACTTGGTATACGCGTTTATAATGTCCATGGGAAGAACCCTATTGAAATTGGACCAAATCGGTTCACCGGTACCGGAGTAAAACCCAATTTAGTGTACATTTTAAAGGCGCCATAACTCACATACGCTTTATCGGATTTTCATGAAACTTGGAATACCTATTTATAATGTCCATGGGAATATGTCTATTGATATTGGACCAGATCGGTTGGGCGGTACCGGAATAATGCCCAATTTAGTGCCTTTTTATGGTAATTTATCACAAAGGCGTGGATAACTCAAATACGCTTTATCGGATTTTCTTGAAACTTGGTATAAGAATTTATGACGTTTTTGGGTACAAGCCTATTGAATTAGGGCCAAATCGGTTGATCGGTACCGAAGTAACGCGTATATCAATATTAATTTTGTAATCAATATTCTTTCAAGGCCCACAATGTAAGCTTATTAAAAAAACTTAACAAATTGCCAATCGTTTATTCATATTGTTAGCAGCCTTCATTGATTTCTTTCTCCATAACGATGTCAGTGTGGCTAAATAATAACTTAAATAAACGATTTATAACAACTAGCCGTTGAATATTGATATTATAATGTGTATTCTATGGTTATGTAGACTACCGATATTTACATTAGGCTATATTTTACTGTGAGTATTTTTCTTATCGTTCCTGTGCAGCAATATACCTAATGTAATTCCTGACAGATAGATTTCATATGCTTATTATTCATTCATAACCTTTAAGGCTGCTTTAAATTGAAACAGAGATATCAGCGAATCGTAGGTCTATTGCATCATTATTATTATTGCCGGCACATTTTGTTTTTGGAGTTAACTCGGACATCTATTACAAAAATAACTTTTATGCATGGGCCTATCATAATTGCGTGTATCACTGATTAAAAAAAAACATACTGGCACTAGGTTATATCAGTTTACCTGATTTTATTTTCAAACATTTTATTAGAAATTTAAGACAAACCTTTGCATCCTACTTACTTACTAACTAACTAACTTAGTGACAATAGACAATCCCTCAGCAAGCTAAAGGAATATTATATATTTTATGGAACCTGAAGGTTCATTGCCGCGCTTACCTGAGTCCGCCATTCAACCTTATTCTATGCTAACACCATGGGCGTACGGTAAGGGGGGGTTCAGGGGGTTGAAACCCCTCCCGAAATACGCGATATTTCAAAGATTATAAATCATGGAACGAAACTTTAAAAACAACTCTGATTCGGTTGTACAATTTCGTACACATCAAAGCATTATTCTAGATTTATCGTAATTTATTTAAGATTCAAATTTCAAAACCTTGTGGTGTTGATAGTTTTTCAGCTTAATGACAATGATGTATTACTAGTAAACAAAAATCCCTTCGGGAACTGTCAAAAGACAACTCGAATACACCTGCCGAAATCCATCAACCTGTTTGTAAATACCAACAGTAATCACGAGCTCATCTCATAATTATCATGAAGTAATCGACATTAATCGGGCTTTTCCACCGGTGGATTTACAGATGACTTTAAAAACGTGCCCTATACACCATACAGTATTATGATAATTTTTCAAAAGAAAGTTTTTATTTATAGACTGTAGCTTAAACGAGTAATGGATAGAAATATCAAGAAAACAGTTTCAAAGACTGAGCTGCATATTAATTTATTGCAGTGCATTAATATCACAATACAAATGTTTAGTAATTTAAGAAGTATTAATTCACAATGTGCGCAAGGACATGGTGCTGAGACGACTTTACATTGAACCCCTCCCGAACAAAATTTCACCGTACGCCCATGGCTAACACCATCCAACCATCGCTCACAAATCCGACTTCCCTTAAATCTATCCTAAAATTGTCCTCCCACCTACGTCTAGGACTTCCCTTCGGGTCTCCCATTTAATCCTTTTAAGATATATCCGGTGAAGAGTACAGGTTATGAAGCTCGTCGTTATGCAGTTTTCTCCAGTTCACATTTTCATCTCTTTTAGGCACAAATATTTTCCTAAGCACCCTGTTTTCGAACACACTCAGATTATGTTCTTTCCGAAGAATAAGCGACCATGTCTCACATCTATATAGTGGCCGTACTATATTATAGTACAACCGGCAGTAGTCTTATAAATTTTTATTTTTAGATTTCTGGACAGAAGATGAGAAGATGAGAGCTTCTGAACTGCATAAAAACAAGCATATGAATCACAATACTCATTAATGGCGTATAAAGAGAAATGATTTAATAATAGTTTGATTGATTAGCCTACTTTAAAATGTTGAGTTTCTAAGTTTGCAGTAGCTTTGGCAATTTTTATTTTATTCCTAGGAGTTTTACCTAATGCTATGATACGGCTCAACCAAACATTACATAGGCATAATGATTATAAATTCCAATTTATAATTTTAACTAATTCTTCACTGTCGTCAATCCATATCCATCACATCTTCATCTTGTAGTCCTCTCGCTACCATGAGCATTACACCATCCATTCAGGCATCAGTCGGCCTTCCTTTCCTTCTTCCAATAGGTTCTCTTGGGAAATCTTCCATCGTTCATACTTTTCACGTCTCTCTGCCTTCATAATCTGGCCCTTTCAACGATTTCTAAATTTTTTCTATATTCGTTAATTATTTTATGACAATATACCCCAGTTTTTATCTCTTTTACTTCCTTAATGAACTTGTCCGGCAATCCATTTTTATCCATCAACATATATGTCGAGCAAGAAGGACACCTGGGATATCAATGAAAACAAAAAAACCTTTACAAACATAACCTATATACCTTAAAAAAATGTTTTCATCAGCGGAGCCTACGATGGCCCTGTTGTCCTGTTCAGAGATTTCTTTAACTAGTGTATTTTGCAGTGGGGGTGAAATGGCTGAGCCGGCAGGGTCACTGACTCACATTTGAGAGATTGCGAGTTCAAATCCTGTGTCCAGCCATTCTGAAAGTGAGTATTCTGAGTTCTCCCTCCTTACTGAAAATAATACCGAACTGAAGATTGCTTGCTTTTCAAGGAAGGTAAGATGATAATTTCTCTTTAAAAAGTTTTAAAAGTTTAAACATTGACAAGACAAGAATGGTGACCAACTCAGCAATTTCCCGAATAGTTATTAAAGTAAGACACTTGTCATGATCATTATCTTCAAACATCTCCAGGCAGCAGCACCATCAATCATTTCTTCATCACGATCATCAGTCATATTTATCCTTAACTAC
The DNA here is from genome assembly GCA_964059195.1 of Ectobius pallidus. Taxonomy (NCBI): domain Eukaryota; kingdom Metazoa; phylum Arthropoda; class Insecta; order Blattodea; family Ectobiidae; genus Ectobius; species Ectobius pallidus. The sequence continues at coordinate 185,698,571 of CAXKWD010000001.1, forward strand.
AGTGTCATCAAAAACTCTCTCCAAGCTCTGATTTTGTTCGCCACCCATGCGAAGGTTGGTATTTATCCCTACCTTCCTTTCAGACTCGTAGCAGTTATACCAGAGCAGGGTTGCCATACGTACGACTATAGTCGTACACATACGACTATTTCATACATTTGTACGACGTACGACGCAACAATGAGTCGTACACCTATTTGTACGACTATTTTTAACATAGCGTTTTATATATTTTTTTAATCAATCTACTGACGAGTTTTAAATTTTGATATATATATCCAGCTCTTTGTTTTCTCGTGGTTTTTGTTGTAAGCATGTTGCTAATAATAACAACACTGTGACAATCACTGTTTATTTAATTTTATTGTATTTTATCAAATTTAGCACATCGGAAGATAATGAAACACGCCTAATCATTTACAAATAAGATGATTTATTAACAATTACATGATCTATGTAAGGTGTATAATACCGATTATTAATTATTATTATTATTATTATTATTACTATTATTGTTATTACTATTGCTATTATTATTATTATGATTATTATTATTATTATTATTATTATTAACGCAATAAGTTAATTACACTGAAAAATCACAAAGTATACGACAGTTTTAACTAGCATACGACTATTTTCGAATATTGGTACGACTGTTCTACGTTTCTGATCTGGCAACCCTGCACCAGAGTAGGCCATGTAACTATTGATGTTCATCTGTTTTCTATTGTTGATGGGTTGTGACTTTCTGTGAATTTCAACAGATATTCAATTTTAATGGATGTGATAAAGGATGAAATAGCGGCTGTGAGTCATGGTAAATAAAGTGTTCAATTAGGATATGCCTTTACGACTGAGGAATCCATAAAAGCCCAAGTCAAATTGGCCGACCACCTTGCTCGGTAGATTGTGTGTTGTCCTGTGCGTATCTGTAAATACATTAAATCTGTGAGGAGGAACTTTAATTAAAGTTTAGAAAATAAATTAAAGCGTGTGGATTTGTGTTGTCAAGGAAATGGTAAACATTGTCAGTATCTTCTATGAGGCCCGTCCATAAAGTAAGTTTCCGTGGATTCGTTTACAGAAACAAAACTCAATTTCAAGTAAATAGTTATTGTAACAGATACAGCAAGTATTCTGCGATTATCCAACATATATATGCCACCGGAACTGAAACATTTGTATTTGTATTTATTTTCTTACACTGCAAGTGGGCCAACAACCCGGTGGCAGTGGTGCAATAAATACCAGCCATACATATATACAAAAATGACACTACACATTAAATATCACATTAAATACATATAAATTACACTTTAAATAAATATCAGCCATACATATATACAAAAATGACACACTATACATACACTTACACATTAAATATCGCAACAGCTATCCACATACCTGATAATTAAAATATATATATATATATATATTTCCATTTAAAACTATAACATATAAAAATTGCATATTGAGAATATTATAAAAAAAAAATTATACATTATCATATACCGTGAACCAACTTATGAATACCTGTGTCGTAGAAGTCTGCCGCCAGGGATTTTAACCACTGTGTGACAAACATCTCCTTCTCTCTGTCATTTCCTGACATTTATTGAGGTGTAGGAAAAGATGGAAATCGCTGGGAGCGAAGTCCGGGCAGTAGGGTGGATGTTTAAACCCCTCCTAGCAAGTCTCCTGTAGAAGTTCGGCTAGGAGGAGTTTAAAAATGCACCCTTCAGTCCGGACTTCGCTATCAGTATTTCAATCTTTTCCTACACCTCATGAAATGACAGGGAATGACAGATAATGATAGAGAGAAAGATGTTTGTCACACAGTGGTTCAAATCTTTGGCGGCAGACTTGTACGACACAGGTATTCAAAAGTTGGTTCCAGGGTATGACAGATCGTTCAATTCCGGTGGCAAATATGGTGAATAATAGCTGAATACTTGCTGTATCTGTTGCAATAACTATTCACTTGAAATAGTGTTTGTTTCTGTAAACGAATCCAGGGAAAATTACGTTATGGATGCACCTCATATAAGTAGCCTATGTTACTTTTATTTCTTGCTTCACAAATGGTTGTAGCGAAGGATGATAACCATAAGCTGGCGGTGCCAACTTAATTCCGTTTCTTAGCGGATTCTCGCCTGCGCAAGTGATGCGGAAGGCATTTTACATCTTCACTTTAATAATAGTTTCATCTTCATCACTCATCGTCATTATAATCATCATCATCAAACAATCACCATCACTTCAAAAGCAACAGTAGTATCTAAATCATTTTCATCAGCATTGTCATCATAATCGTTATTGGCGAATCACCTCAGTCAAATAAATTGAAAGAACATGATGAGTTTCAATCTGAATGAAAATTATCTTTAATCTGGTAATGTAGACTTTTGGTGCAAGATTGTATCTAACATTATTTTTCAATATTTGAGAGTTGCCGTACTGAATAAACTTCTGAACCCCGGGGGAACATCTTTAATTCATGATTCTCAATGCGTTGCTTTCTAACGCCACAATCAAAAGGATAACAGTATGTTCAGATATATAAATGGAAAAACGTTCACTTTGTTAAAAAGAACAACTTAAACCAGGTCACTAAAAGAAATTCAGCACGAAAAGAACAAAGAGAGATAAGTTTAAGAAGAAAAAGTATTATAAGATTGCGAAACAAAAGTGTGATGTTCAATCGATATTGTGTTTCCATGGAGATACAGAAATGAAACACTTAGAACAAATTGTTTTTCAAATTGGATCCCACTTGTTACAATCTCATCCTAGCCCTTTTCTTTGTCTATTGCACAGGTTTTTAAGATTATTTCTAACCAATCTTCCCGTTCTCTTCTTGGATGTAGGTCTATGTGTGCTCAGGAAAGATTGGATTCTCAATGGCAGCTTATTTTACTTGCTCTTGATTATGTTCTCATAAACGTATACTTTCATATTTAAGAATTGTATGTGTAAAAATTGCTCATATATGCCTACATGACAGATGGGCCTAACTCTGCAGCCTTTATTTGCACAATGCGGGAGTGAATCATCTTTCCTACCGGAAAAAAATTACCGCAGCCAATCTCAAAGTGTAACTTTCTAGAATACAAAAATGCTGTCATTGACTTTCCAGAAGTGTATAGGCCCTTTTCTAGTTTAATTATAGGCTATCTGCTAGATCATAAAATGTACTCACAAGTCACTAAATACAACTTTTCGAGAAGAATTAAAAGTAGAAGAATTCAATGAAATAATTAAGAGACATAAAGAAAATTGGAAGTTACACGTAGATAGAATGACAAATAATAGGATACCCAAAGAAGTTTTAAATTATAAACCACAAGGAAAAAGAAAACCAGGAAGACCAAAGAAACGATGGTACCAGCAATTCGGAACGGGTTGAAGCCCAAACCGTGAAGTAGAAGAAGAAGAAGAAGAAGAAGAAGAAGACGAAGAAGAAGAAGAAGAAGAAAAGTCACTAAAAATAGTAATAACTGAAGGTTCTTTGAAAATGTGGTAACTACATATGCTTCCAGTGCCTCCCACATCTGCCATACTTGCCAGGTTTGGCACCATCAGACTTTCACATCTTTAGTCCATTAAAGGAGCTCCTTGGAGGACGGTGCATGAGTGCCTGCAGTGTCAACCAGAATAATTTTTCTCATGCGGTATCGAAGCACATCCTTTCTGATGGCATAAGTGCATTGAACTGGGAGGGGACTATGTAGAAAAATAACGTACAATCAATCATTCTTCCCGCAGAAAAAATAGTGGAAAAAAAATTAATTGTGGTTTTCATTTCATTCTCCCTCGTACAATAAGCTTGAACGAAAAGTATATAAAATTAATACATTCAAACTCCTTCGCAGGAAGCAAAAAGATCTCGAGGGCCGCATTCAAAAACCCTTGATCTATCACAAGTTAACGAACGATGAAGATGGTAATGAAAAGACCACAATTATTTAGACATGAGTTAGAGCTCCAAACAAACAAAAGCCAGTTTATAAGCTGTAAACCACGCCGTAAAAACTTAACCTTGAACACAGTACATTGAATATGTCTTAACCACGATATGCTGCTACTGGCATCGAAAGTAGTCACTGCACAGAACATAAGATTAGCAAGTAGGAACAGAACTACTATTTAAAATTAATTTTCTTATGTCTGTCATCTGCTGTAGTTGGATTCCATCCGGTTCCACTGAATTTTTTTTATAGGCCTATATATAGTTTCCTTCCTGATTCTTTGAGACAAGATTTATTCCTTGCAGACACGTATGACGAAGTATGTGTATCATATTTTACACCATTCATTTTTTGACCATGCCCACGAGAAAAAAAAATTACATTAATTCTTAGAGGATGCGGAATTTTGGTATTGCGGTACGAGGGTGAGAAGTGTGTTTTAACAGAATCGAGGAAAGGTTAGAAAAACGAAGTCGAGTTTACACACATATATGGCTCACTATTGTTTACGTTAAAGTTAAGTAGACTGAAATAATACCCATATCTTCGCAAATTAAGTAGATATTATATAAAATAGCCATTCAATTTATTTATATGTATATATACTTAAATACACATATATAAATTAATTATAGTAAAATTAGTAACTGCAGACGTCTAAAAACAGTCTACTTTGGAGAAAAATGTCTTCATAACATGCAATAGAAAATGAATGTCATAGAAATTATGAGAAGGTTATGCTTACCTTAAGTTATAATTACAAAATAAAATATTATTTTTCATGCCCTGACAAAAATGATCATAAAACTTAATTTAAATATTTTATAACTGTGTAAGCTACCATACTTAACGTATAGGAAGCCTTTTCGCAGTATACTGTAATTTTGTTCACATATGATTTCATTTTCCTGTAATAATCTAACATTACATACCTTCAAATTTGTGACATTTCGTATGATTGTTTACATACATACCTCTCGTATATATTTTCTCTGTATTAAGTGAAGAACTTAGTATTCATATGTGTTTATGTTATGGGGAATCTTGTCATATTATTCAATTAGTACATTTATTTGCTTAAAAATATGATCGCCTAAATTAAATTCTTCACTTCAAGGGACACTATACTGAAATTATTAACTTCCTTATTTTTGAAACTAGATTCATAAAATTTTGAAAACCAGTATATTTCATTAACAGTAACATACATACAATATTTAATCATTCTGTATTGATTGGCTTCATTTTACGAATATTCTGATTAATTAATCTATCACTTAAAATACAAAGTCGAATTTATGCACATTTTTCAGAATTTTAAATTGACTCAGAAACTTCTCCTTACACATATAGAAACAAGAATTGGTTAAGTTTTCCTAAATAGTGGATAAATCAGTACGAAATTAAAAATGCATTTCCAGTTTAAGTGAATATTTTATTTTGCAAATCTTAATACAATTCCTCAGGTATATTGTGTTAATCCCTATATCAAAAAACAATTTTCATCATCTCAGATCTTCTGTTCAAAATTTGAAATCATTCTTAACAAAACTGTGATACCAGGGATTTTTCAAGATAAATGGGAAATCGAATTTGATTGCATTGTTAACTTACGTAATTCTTTTGACTTTTCAGTTTCTGTTTCAGTGAAAATGTAACTTATATAACTTATAAGTGATATTTAATAGTTGGAAACTTGTGTATTCAAGCAGCTTCATTTATATAATAAATGATTTCTTCTTCTTCTTCTTCTTCTAATTAATTAAACTAAATCTAATATTTTGGAAGCTGAGGAAGAGGGCATTTATACCGTTGCAAGAGAGGTTTCTATGGCCATGAGCTGACAAATAACTGCTTGGGCCTTTGAAACACTAATCACATAAAGTAACACAACGTTTTTCTAGAGTAAACTCATGACTTCTTCTATTATATGGAGTTTCAAACCATAATTTAGACCGTGTAATTGCCCAGTAGTAGTCCTGCATTTTGTTTCTACTAAATTAAACAAGAGTTTCTCCTTGTTGAACTTGGATAATTCGAAGCTGAAGGAACCAGCAAAAAATCGAATTACTCACGATTTTGAATTATAAAAGTTTTAATTTGTTTATAAGGATGCTAAAAGTTCGAACTATTCAGGATTTTGAATTTTAAAATTTCGAATTATCCATTTCGACTATATTTCGACAGTACTCGATGGAACAAAGTTTTGACTGGTTTTTAAGGTACCTGTAATAAGGTAATAATAATGCAATCTTTTAAAACTGTTACCTTGAATTTAGAATATAAAATATTTGAAGGGTATAAGGTATTTGACGGTAAGATTGTATTTTTTGGATCATTAGGTGTCTACGTTAAAATTATAAATAATTAGTTACGCCACTTAAAATTCGCCAAATATTTTGATTACACGGAGAAAATAAATGTATAAGTAATACTTCAATTCTACAGTTCAGTTAAAAAGGTACTTTAGGCTAAGTGAGTGGAATGGAGTAATCGTGCTTGTGTTGTTTGTCCACGTGAGGTCCAAGGCCTCATGGAGTGATGCAGGTCAGAAGAATCAATACACGCAGCTTCCCGCCCGGTCCAGCCCACCCCTCTAACTCTCTACTCACTACGGTAGTTACTGCAGATCGATGCTTAAGAGTATTTTCGCAGATTCGCTTTGAACTTGGAAGATGCCTCTCTATTCTCAGCCCGCAGGGACGGCGAAAACGTGGGGCAAATGCTTCCGTGGGATACACACTAAATTGTTTCTAACGTGGAAAATACAGATGGGCATCTGTTCTTTTTTATTAAACACGAGGGATGTAAATATAATATGGCAACACGTATATAAAATCACGGAATGTTTCCATGGACGTCCGCAGAAATTAGCCCTTTGCTTTGTCTTCAAAAACGCATCATAAAGATTTGTTTATCTAAGCCTCCTGACTATTCTTCCAAATTATTATTTTCTGAATTTAACGTTTTCACCATAGACCAAATTTACAAGTACGCCATAGCTACTGAATTATTTTCATAAACATCGTGACAATTACAAGTCAGAATCTCACGTATATAACACGCGAAGGAATCAATTTAATTTATTACTTGAACCGACAAATGTTACAACTGTTGGAGCTAAGCACTGTTCAAGTTTTGGCCCAAGACTATTCAATTCATTTATTACCAACCATCCTGATCTAAATAGCTTAAACAACAAACAATTTGAGTCTAAAATTAGAAAATTTATATAATTATTACTTCTGTTTTCTACTATTGCTGTTATAACATTTTTCATATTAAACTTTAAAATTTGGATAGAACTTAATTTCTTTGTTTTTTACTAAAATTTGAACAAATAAATTGTTATGTATTATTATTGTATTACCTCGTACCTTTGTATTGTAAATAGAACATGTTCTAACCTTTTATACATAATATTCTGTCATACTTCTCCAAATTATGTATAATTCTCCAAATTATGTTTTAAGTAATTATTTAGTATAAGTTTTTTGTAATATATTGAACTGAACCACCCCCGAACACAAGCTCTGCTTTTTCGGGTGGTGTATCAACTTTTTTATGTATATTTTTCGTGTAATTTGGCACAATAAATACATTGTAGGTGGGAGCAAATGAACAAATTACTGCCACCGCCAACATCACAGTGCTAACTATTGCTAAAAACACTTTATTACTGTTATTATTATTACTATTGCTATTACAATCCACGTCCTGATTTACCTATGATTATGAATACAAAGAACGAAATGTGGTGTTGCACACTCGAAGGACTTTTCTACCCCTTATAATTTTACAGGTACTATTCACATAAAATGTTATACTTCCATTGTCTTAGGTACCTTCTTTATGATAAAATGTTTGGCTAGAAATGATTTAAAGTTCAGTGGGATTACATCCTCATAGCCAGGTAATCAGCAGTTATAAGGAGTTTTGTTTGTCGTGAGATTTTGAAGGTGAAAAAAAATTAATAAAATTCATATTTTCCTATTGAGGGTAAATATTATAGAGTAAATTTTAAGCCTTTTTGTCCACCTTATACCCTCAAAAAGTTTTATGTAACCACATACCAACAAAGTAATGTTTTGGGATTGCTACGAAAATGTTGTAAAAATCTTGTGTGTGTGCAATCCCAAAACATTACTTTGTTGGTATATGGTTACATAAAATTTTTTGAGGGTATAAGGTGGACAAAAAGCCGTGAAAAAAAAAGTTGCCAGTTTTCAGACTATTTCGGTCAGTAACATTTACAGTTGGCAAAACGTAAGTACTGTATATAGCACGATGCTAGGGGGAAAAAATGTATTCTAGTGAGCTCTACGTTTTTCCTGGAATACGTTATTGCCTATATCTTAGATTTCTCGTTAAACATTTTTTCCCAATATTCACTGAGAGTTAAAACAAATTTTTAAACAATATTAAGGCTCTCTTTACATTTGCTTATAGTAATTTAGTGTAGAATTTTGATCTTGTTAATATACACTCCACCTGTGCTCAGTATGTATTATAATTTTGAGACATCTAACCTATTTTAAAAACCTAACCTATATTGTCTGCACGAATTACTCAAAATACCTGAAGATGACGAAATTAACATCGAAACGCGTCGTGTAAGAAGAAGACATCTGCATTTTAATACAAGACTTGAAATTTTTTTAAAGACTTTAAACATTTTTTAATGAGTTAAGAATTTTAAGTACTTATTGACTATTGTATTTTATTTATTTGTAGACCAGTAGTTTATACTACTTTTTAACAAGGTAAAATGTCAATGGATAAATTATGTTTTTTAAAATATGTTAGATGACTCAAAATTGTAATACATACTGAGCATAGGTGGAGTATATATTAACAAAATGAAATTATACAGCTCAGTAGGAAAATGAAAATAATTGAAATTAGTGTAGAAATTTATGTGTCAACCAAATTTCCAGTGGAAATTATCCCCCTTCAGGACGCCCAAGGATGTTTCACATCTGGATTGAGAAATAGGCTTATATAACTCAGCCTACTACGACTAGACTGTTTGCCTTGTGATATCGGCTGCGTAAACTAATAGTTTTTCGAGAGAACGTAAAGCATCACCTCTTGTTATTCTCTAGACTGGCATAACACATTCTAATGAAAAGTCAAAACTTTTTCCTTCATATCTTAAGAGCTTCTTAGAGCTTCCAAGAATAAAATACCTTCTGTTTTTATTTAGGTAGAAAGGCAGCTATTTTATTCAGGCATAATTCAGTAATTCGACACGATTCAAGTAAATACAGGGAAAATCAGTATTTTCTTGGGAAAAAAAACAGTATGGAAATGGCGGACAAGTAATTGATAACTTAACCTAAACTCTAACTTAAAAATTATTACTTCTTACCTTTGTTCAACTGTTACCAAGTAATCGCTGAAATTTCTGCAATCAAAAGAGATTAGGCCTTCTTATTTTTATTTGGGGTGCCTCTTTGTCATTCGTTAAATAATAATAATAATAATATATTGTCTTGTCATTGAGCTTTACAACAGTAGACAAAGTCAATTTTAACCTAGGAACTTACACTACTGTAGCCATCAATTACATTGTATTACAGAACTGATCACTCTAGATCAGTGATTCTCAAAGTGGGGTCCGCAGGTGGTTCAAGAAGAAATAGGATATCCCATAATTTTCACAAATTACATAACTTCTAAAGCAGCTTCACTGTTCACATTAAGAAGTAAACTCTGTTTGTTATCATTGATAGTGTTATTTTGTCTATTGAATTAAATACATTTGAATCAAAGCATTTATTTAGTTTTTTTTTTTCAAAACCCAGAGGGGGTCCGCGAAATTTTAACTTTTTTCAAGGGGATCCGCGGACTGAAAAGTTTGGGAACCACTGCTCTAGATACTTGGCATACGCGATACATTCTCTGAGAAGACTTGCTTAAATAAGACTTTAACATTCAGAAATCATATACTAACAAGGAATGAGACTTAAAATAGGCACTCTACATAAAAGAATACACTTTTAAAATAATGACAGAACATAGGCTAATGATTTTGTTACCATGGGCCTAATGTGCCAATATCTTATGAATAGTTGAAAATAATCATAGCTTCAAAAGTAGTGTGGCTGACAGAATAAAAAGGGTCAGATATCAGATAATTCACTAACAGATTATAAATCTTGTTTTTTTATGTTTGTAGATAAATCAGTTAACAGTTACATATGACAACTTATTGTTCATTCTTGGTCCTCTTATTTTATAATTGTTTAGTGATTTAGCTAATCTATGAAAAGGTATTCTATTCTTTTATTATAGTAGCCTACTACCGGTACCATAAAATTTGCCAGTTTATTGAACTGTTTATGCTTTATCTGCTTCTTTGCTGTTTTCACCTGTTATTTCTTTTCCATGTTAACAGAAAATTTTATTACTTTCAACCATTCTAGTGGCAGCATCACAACTGCATTTTTCCACTGAATGTATGAGTGTATGAGTAATTATATATTTACCTTTTCGTAAAGTTATTTGCGTTTCTCCACTTTTCTTCTCTGGCAGCTAATTCACAAGAGAACAGAACAGCTCTGGGTTTCTAAAATAAAACTTTATGACGAGGGAGAGGGTTACAAATAGCTGTCTTGTTTGTTTGGTTTTCTTTTGTTCCTTTTGCATATCTCACTCGGCCGCTAATTCATTTGTTTTATACCCATCGTATATCATTTGTTTTATAGCAGATTCTCCATGGTTACTAGTTCACAAACTTGCCAGAAATTAGTAATCGTAGTCAAAGCATCTTTACTACTAAGAGGAAAGGTAAACATTATTCCGTTCTTAAATAATCTACAGATCTTAGTTCTGACAACACACATTAGATTAGAACTTCTCTTACAGCCATGACTTTATCTCTGTCTTCAGTTCAAAGAAAGTCATCTCAGTGGTCGTGCTTAGGTCTGGTGAAATAAGGAATCGACGCCTTTTCAGAGAGTTAGGATGACAGTTAACCAGCTAACTGGATCAATAATTAATAATCAGTAATTAGGGGTCCTATTTTCGGTGAATAGAATTGTTAGATTTCGGTTAAAACTGGTTAAATTTCGATGTCATTAAAATGCCAAATGTTGATGTTAAAAATACAATTTCAGTGTTAAAAATTAATTTTCAATGTTTTTTATAAATAAAATCAGGTAGATTAAAGGTTCTTATGGTGGAAAATGCTGACTATTTCTACAAATACCCAGTCATGGTAATTTCGGGTCTTTCATTTTGTAGATTTTTGCAGTTTACCAGTATTTTTTTTTTTCTTTTTTTAGTTACTTGCGCTTATATCACTGACATGCCTGGCAAATCAATATTTACTACGTTTATTGTATGTAGTGAGAATTAACCTAACCTTATCCAACTGCAATTGTCTTCTATGGCTGATTGTCATAAAAATCCAGATAACTACAAATAATATCCAATCAATTGTGTATTCAGTTAACCGTTATTCAGTTACGCCTCCTTGTCTCAGGTGCAACATTTGAAATAAATGGATAAATAAGAACTGTAAAACTCCGCTTTACCGAACTTTGTTTAATACAGATCCGACTAACCAAAACGACTATATATTTTTCGGACTACTCTACATGACGAACATAAACTTCGAGCTCTCTAGAATTTAAAAAAAATATATTTAGGTTAGTAATAAATTCAATGTTAATACAAATTTTATAAAGTATATTTAATATTAAAGCAAATGTAGTGGTCAATGAGTAGCCTATATCAGAATGAATGTATCAGATAAGAAACAATTTAATTTGGACTATTCCTATTTTAGCTAATATGCCTACTATGTTTTTCATTGAACGGTATGATCTTGTTTAGAAAATTGTAAAATAACAGTTAGTAGCCTATATGTTATAATGCCAACGTAAATCTGCCTTCATGAAGAATTGAGTGTTCAAAAGCTCTTTATTCACAGTCATTATTTTTAACGATTTCTGACTGACAAACTGTCTGACTCGATATTGCGGGCCATTATTTTCCTCATGGTGGAGGGCTTGAACCCCATTCTGGGCTCTTGTCCCTACATTTTATCTATTGGAGCGTTCTTGCTCTTCTTATTGCGTGTTTCACAGTATAAAGCATAGGTAATGTTTCCTCTATATCCTTAATATCTGAGATTTAATCCTGATCTCATTATTAAGCCCTGTTTTTATGAGCACTCTGCTGCCGAGTATGTAGTAACGAAAATAATTGCTGCAGGTGTTGCATTAACCCAATATGCTTTATTATTTTATGCAAATCAAATATTACACCTGAAAAACTTAACGAAACAGATAAAAGATAACATCCACCCACACACAGATTGCATATTAAGAGTCTCCCTCTTTATATACCGATATTAATAGCAATCATGAAGTGAAATCATCACTGGGCTCTAAATTTGAAATAAACTAGGAAAATTTCAGTGGAATAGCTGGTTCCCGTGAATGACAATTCTAACATGAGAATAAAAAAATCCTTTTATTTTGCATAAAGCAGTACTCTATTGGTCTTATATGTATCTTCTTTTAAACGTTTTTAAGGTGACGAATTTATACGTCAATAGCAGTACAGTAATGTATAGGGGGCGGATTTCTATGACATGGCATATTTTTCCCCTTTGCATTATTTCAGATTTCCGACTAATTTAAACCCGATTCCAAGCATCCTGTTGAAAACGGAACGGCTTTCATTGTTCATATAACTGCATGTTTAGGAAATTTTCAACTATTGTAGCATATTTAGTATGAATATGCATAAATTTTGGCTTATTTGTGTGCATATTAAAGGAATTTTAAAGCTTCATACCACATTTTGTAAATTTTGCATTATAATGATACTTTTTTGGGGAATTTACAGACATTTTAAATAATTAACATTGTATTTTAATAAAATGAATTGTAATGAAACTTAAAAAATATATACATAATGTGTAAGTGGAAAAGTAATATTTTTAATTTTATTGGTCATATTTTAATGTTTTTTAGGTCATAAATGCATGCATATATCCTAGATTTAGGTCATAGAAATCCGCCCCCTAGTAGGCCTAATGTATAAACGCCTTAATTAGGTTAAAACCTTACAATATCATTTATAAATAATTTTATGAGACTGGAAGTGTATAAAAAAATTTCAAATAGGCTTTACATTGTTTGAATGGATGCACTTCGCGGAGATGAGACCTCCTCTTGCGCGTGCGTAGGAGTTCTGTTTAGGAATGTGTTAATGCTAGACGCGTGCCTGCTTAAGGTAAACGCAGATTGTCTGATTTTGTGTGGGATGCACCTGGGTCATTGCTCCATTACAGCATCCAGTAACAATATTCTGCATCACGCAGACGCTCATCTTTGTAATAGGTCTAAGTGTACGACAGCTACTTAGAAATCTCCCAGAGAAACTTAGGCAATCTCTACAAATGAATTAATAAATAATTGAGTACTTAGAACAATTAAAAAATTGTCTACACTGACTCTGGTCATCGTCTCTGGAATATCTAATATATATATATATATATATATATATATATCTCTATATATATAAAAGGCTTTGTCCTGACTGACTGAATGAATGACTGACTGACTGATTGACTGAATGACAGGAATCAACGTACAGCCTAAACTATAACAGGTAGAGACTTGGAATTTTGACAGTACCTTCGTTTCATAATGTAGGTGCTCACTAAGAAAGGATTTTGAAAAATTCTGATTCTAAATGCCAAAAATTAAATGTTTTTGAAAATACTTAATCCCTTTTTACATAGAATTATCCATTCCAAATCACAGAATATATTGTTGCCAAATGGTATCAGGTGGGCTTGGAAAAAACAAATGAAATGCACTTTTGACAAATAAGAGAAGTTATCAAAATAATTCATGTTATAAATAAATATTACAGAATGAAATCCACTAAAATAATGGAATCACATAACTTTCTCTACCCTGGACATAGAGAAAACAAAACGAGGTATGGTAATGTGTATATAATAAAAATAATATCGCAGGTTTTTGGAGAGAAAAGTATGAAAGTGATAATGCTTTATGGTAACATAAGAGTGGGAAATTTCCCGCCTCGATATTACAATTTTATGTTACAGGAATTTCTGTTTCTTCTTATTTAAACCTCTACCAGGCTTGCTGTGCACTGTACAAGCGATGGGATGCAAAATTCTAGATCCTCTATGAGCCATAAAAAATTATATCAAGCGTTTTCTGAGGGAATAGTTTGAGTGTAATAAGTCGTTCTTCCTATTTCAAATTATAAATGCCTATATAAGGACCTACAATTTAAAATTGAAAATCCTTCATAAGCTAATTTCCAATTACAAAATACAAAACCCGGGCGACACCGGGTCTTTTAAGCTTATATAATTATATATAAAACCAACATCATTGAATTAAAACAGCCAGCAAAAAAGATTTTTATATTTACCTTCAATGTTGAGGCTAAATATATAAGCAATTATCAAGTGAAATCATCAGTGGGATCTAACTTTAAAATCATTCTAGAAAATTTCAGTAGAATAGCTGGTTTCTATGAATTACAATCATAACCCAAAAATAAAAATGTTCATGTTTGACATTATAATCTTACGACGAATTTATACGTCAGTAGTAGTGAAAAGGTTAAAATATAACAACGCTTAGTTCAAATGTAATAAACTAGCAGGTGCCTTCGACTTCGCCCGCGATTATTTACTCAATTGATCGACTTTTATGTAATCATTTAACAGAAAAGTATTCCAAACATTATATTTATTAACACTGAAATCATTTTTACGTAACTTGCTGTAATTACATAATTATATTCTTAATTATATTATTTTACGTAATAAAAATAAATAAATAACGAACAAAACGAATCTACTGCTGCCGTATGAGCATACAGATTTGAAGTGAAACGATTAAAACGTGCCACAGATTCATGAACCTTACCGAAATCATGCATAAACAATTAAAAGTATTGATAATAATTCAACAGCTAGAAACCGGGCTTCGAGGTGAATTTGACGATTAAAGTGCACTCTCGGAGGGGAAAAACGACCTAAGATTCAAGTTCCCTAGCCCCCACAAAAAACAACCGCGTAGTTAGTTTTGTCCAAATCGTTCAATGTTTTCCTTTTTAGGCGTACATTCATGATCCCCTTCTGTTTACCCTTCTAAAATATTGGATCTCTTCGAGTCTTAAACCAAAAAATGACAACCGAGCAAAGCCAGAATTAATTTCACAGTTGAATACGGCCTTGTTAATAGGTGGCGTTGGATGCGTGGAAAAACGAGCTCAAAATTTGATATTATATTATTATGCTCACACTTTATCTTGAGCCCAAAAAATGCGGGGTGAGGGGAGCTGATATTGCATGCAGTATAAGAGACTGACTATTGCAGAAGGCTGTGAGTTGAAATTGACGTCATTTCTGAAGGGTTGCCAATTACCAGAAAATATAACGTGTGTAGTTTTATGCTGGTACACAATGGAACTCTGTAATTTGTAGCACTTTCAACTCTCGCTACAAAACTAAAGATTTTATATTGATTCAAATATTATAGTAGAATATATCGCTGGAGAAATGAATAAAGTAATATATCTAGGCCTATTTAGACATTTTCTCTCCCGGTCTTCAGAATATAGAAAATCGTTTAAAAGTCGTAGCATTATACATGTAGGCCTACTTGAACACGCACTTTCACATGCCTGAATTGATGTAATTTAACTAAATACCTTTCGCGAAAGTTTGTAGGTAATTAATACAACACAATTAATACAACGAAATAATAAAACTTGACTTGCTCTTTTCTCCAACGACAGATTCAGCTTAAAACACATTAAATTGATTTTACTTCCATTTCATTTATTTGGTTTATTATTTCGCTGATTTCCGATACTTCTTGGTTTAAAGAATCTTTATTTTTAACTTCGTTGTCACTTAAATCGACCATTTCCACAACACCCGTATTGTTCTTCTAATATATCTGGATTTATTCTGTCATTTTCAGAATAATATGATGTAAACAAATTAAAAAAAATTGACGGTAGCTCAAGAATGCCTAGACGGGAAGTTTTTGGGTATGGCAATACTGGGGATGGGTCGCGATCTTCATTTTTTCGAGCGAGGCCTTCTTTATATGGACGGTTTTCAGCATTATGGAGTGCAGAGCTCAAGATAAAGTGTGCGAATTTATACATACAGGCTCCTGTACAATTCTATCAACTAACTTACTTCCATCCTCATCTCATTTATAGCTTCTCTCTCATTTTATTAATATTGTTCCTACTCCAATTGAATACAAATCCGATTTGTAACAAATGCATTAGATAAATTACTGAAATAGTTAAATACTCTATTTTGAAAGCTTTCTGCTTTGAAGACACAAAATGAGTTTAAAATCTCTTAGTAACCATGGGCGTCGGCATGGGGGGGGGCAAGGGGGGCAACTGCCCCCCTCTGGATTGCCTTATGGATTCATTTATTTGTGGTTCTCTTTGTCAACCTACAGTTGTAGCCTGGAGCATTAAAAAAAATAGAATTACTTTATAATGAGTTTATCAAGTATTTACTAATTATAGCTATAATATGTATTTATAATAATATCTCACCAAGGCCATTGCTCAAAAGAACATATTCTGTTAACTTAAAAAACTTTGTAGCCTCGTCGAATTCAGCTTGGGTTCAAAATAACGATCCGGTTAACTAAGTGAATATTAATGTGTTTGAAATTGAGGTCCGAAATTGATTTTGCCCCCCTTAATAAAATTCCTGGCGACGCTGCTATTATTATCTTTACTCAATACAATTCGCTAACTTGCAAAAATAGAGAAATATTCCTCCCCATCCTAAAAAAAAAAACAATGTAAAGATTCCGGCATGAATCTTTTCAATGACTACTGAGGTGACAGTCTTTCTTTTGAATTGGACCAATAACAAATGAGTCTGAAGACAGCCAATCACAGACCTGAATCACTCAATCTTTATCCAATTTGCTTTCTCATCTCTTTGTTACTTCCCTTTACATTTTAACCAGATCAGAGACACTCTAGGCCAGTGTTTCTCAACCTTTCAGTATTCGCGGCCCAGTTTCCAATCATAATTTTCATCGCCCCCCCCCCCCACTTACAATAAAATGTATACAACAATAATAAATTCTGAGTATTTTGGAGGCCACTGAAATCGAGAATCTTCTCCGCACTTTGTAAAGACATGGGTTCGGTGCATTCACAGTTATTATTTTATTGCGAGGCAAGATGGTTATCACGTGGGAAATTTTTACGTGTTTATGAATTAAGAGAAGAAATCGCCATTTTTCTAGAAGAAGAAAACAGACCGGAAGCCGAGAATTTTCGCGAAGGTTTATTTGTTATGAAATTAAGCTACTTGGTTGACATATTCGAGAAATTAAATATCTTGAACCTTCAACTCCAAGGAGCAAATACACATATGTTGGATACGAGCGATAAAGTTAATGCTTTTTGCAGAAAATTGGATTTGTGGAGCAGAAATTTAAAGCAATAAAACCTAACAATGTTTGAAAATGTGGATGATTGTATTAAAACTTACAAGGCTTAAGAAGAACATGTAAAAGCTGTTTTTGTAACCATTGAAAATCATTTAACCACGCTAGAAAAGAATTTTAAAAAGTATTTTCTTGCAGACGAATACTTGATAGAAAGTTGCGAGTGGGTGAGGGATCCATTTCATAAGACTCCCGAAGGACTTTCAATTGATGAAGAAGAAAAATTTATAGACTTCACGACAAGTGGCGAAACCAAAAAACAATTTAGTGATAAATCACTATTTGAATTTTGGGCAGCAGAAGATGTTGATTTTTCTTCACTAAAAACCAGAGCATTTCGCATTCTATTGCCATTTTCAACATCCTTCCTTTGCGAAACTGGATTTTCTGCTTTGGCTTCGTTAAAGACAAAATATAGATCTCGGATAAATATAGAAACAGAACTGAGAGTGGCTATTTCTAATATTGAGCCTTCCTTCGAAAAACTTTGCTCTGCAAGTCAGGCCCAAGGAAGTCACTAATAATTATTTAATTTGTCTTTAATTTAGTATGTTTTGATAAAGTGAGTTTTTATTTAGTAAGTTGTTTTACTTTTTTTTTAATATGACGAAATGTATTTTGTTTTCTATGTGTATGTTTTTCTGTCAGTTAATAATTTTTTAAAATAATATTTTCTCTTGGATCTCGCCCCCCCCCCTTCTAGTCTGCTCGCGCCCCCCCTAGGGGTCGCGCCCCATAGGTTGAGAATCGCTGCTCTAGGCAATGAAAATTTATTTATTTTCCTAATTTTCAATATTTATATATTTTCATATTGAATTTTAAGGCAGGTATCAATAAAGGATTTTCTTCCTATTTATTAATATATTCAGAATACAAATGGTTAGGGACAATATGGAGCGAATCTTGAAGTATGTTCAAGGCCAATTCCTGTAATGTAGCTAAATACTGTATACCAAAACGTTGGAAAAAATTGATACAAAATTTCGAATTTG
Source organism: Ectobius pallidus (assembly GCA_964059195.1). Classification (NCBI taxonomy): domain Eukaryota; kingdom Metazoa; phylum Arthropoda; class Insecta; order Blattodea; family Ectobiidae; genus Ectobius; species Ectobius pallidus. The sequence goes on from CAXKWD010000001.1 coordinate 185,717,045, forward strand.
TCCCTCTCGTTCCAAACTTATCATAACGAAAACATAGTAAAGTTCGTCATACCCTGATACCCTCTAAACATGAGTTAATCTAATTTTTTTATTTGCAGATTTTAAACATTTTCTGAACTTTTACTTTAATACTTTCCTAATTTTAACTCACTTTTATAAAGTTAACTTCTTTCTCTATGCATTCCATGGCAATTGAATAAAACATGAATATCGACTTCGCCTATTCCCCTTATGGGACAATACTGCCTTTATAAATCCTGTAAAGCTCTAAACGGAACCATGCGATATCTTCCTCTCCTCCTTGTTATTCATAGGTTTGCTACACACTTCGGAAATCTCTTCCACTCTGTAAAGAATTCCTAGGAACTTATCTTCCATTAATGCTCACATAAGCTGCTTCTCCATGGGAATATTGTAGAAGAAAAAATCCTCTAATAATGGGACTCGAACCCATTACCATCGGCTTTCCGTGTCGCTGCTCTGGCTCTCTTAGTTGGTAGAGCAGTGAAAGCCAATAACCGGCCTACGTATAAAATAAATGTACATATAAATACATAGGCCTATAATCTAATACAGTGTTTCTCAACCTATGGTCCGCGGACCACTGGTGGTCCTCGAAGATGGTGCAGATGGTCCCCAGACATAATTTATAAAAATCATAAAGCGAGTGGAAAGTAAAGAAGTAAAATTGTTTCACATATTTCGTTGTAATGAACTATAATTAAAACCCAAATATTAAGAATATAGGCCTTTTTTTAAAAGTGGAATGTAAAATTAGGGGTCCGTAAATTTTTTTTGACATTTCAGAGGGCCTCGGGTTCAAAAAGGTTGAGAAACGCTGATCTAATACATGCATGATTTTTTTCTCAATTCTATTTTTAATCTTATGATTACGTTTATTATTATTATTATTATTATTATTATTATTATTATTATTATTATTATATAAATATTACGTATATGTATTTTTTTTAACAAACAATTAAGAATATACTATGTAAATTACATATATCCACTAAAGTCTCTCATTTACATACATATTTACATATTTACTTACATAATTTATAATTATGATTTTTTAAAAATCAAATACAAAGTAATTAAAGGAATTAATATTGTAAGAAAATAAATTTATGAAAAACAAAAACTAAATAAAATTTCACCTCCATATTTAATTGATTTCAAAGAGTTTTAAATTCAATCAAATAAAATTATGCTTCTACAGTGTTTACAATGGAAAGATTTTATAACTCTTTCATCTTAAAGTTTAATGTACCAGTTTTAATTGACGGTATCTAAACTCAATTTGATCGTCAATGTTGCCTATAAAATTGCTTCGTAGGACGCGTACCAGTGCAGGGAACTGATTTCTGAACGAGGTTGTACTTGAATGACTTACACGCCCAGACACTGCTTAAATGGTCATTCATTCACACAGCTAGCGAAACTCGTTTTGTTCCTGCTATGCTGTGTTTTCGTGTGCTCTGTAGTTATACCACAGTATACTGTGGTTATATTCACTATATTTTTTTTGCTCAAATTCAGGATTCTGTAGATGCAGAGAAAAATTCAACGTTCTCGCATTTCTACTTATGTTCGTATTGTCTCTGTTTGATATTTGTCTGCCTGGAACAAAGCTTAAATGTTTGTTGTTTATACGAGGGAGAATCAAATGAAAATCACATTTAATTTTTTTCCACTATTTTTCCTGCAGGAAGTATGTTTGCTTGTAAATTATTTTTCTACATAGACCCCTCCCAGTTCAATGCACTTATGCAATCAGGCAGGAAGTGCTTCAATACCGCATGAGAAAAATTATTCTGGTTGACACTGTAGGCACTCATGCACCGCCGATTGTATGTCTTCATCAGACTTAAACTTCTGCCCTCCAAGGAACTCCTTTAATGGATTAAAGATGTGGAAATCTGATGGTGACAAACCTGTCAAGTATGGTAGATGTGGGAGGCACTTGAAGCATATGTCGTCGATGGTTTTCATGGTTGCACGAGCAGCATGAGGACGGGCGTTACCATGTTGAAGCAAAACACTGTTCTCAGCAATCCCCTTCGCTTTGTCACCATCAGATTTCCAAATCTTTGGTCCGTTAAAGCATTTCCTTGGAGGGCACAAGTTCAGATCTGATGAAGACGTCCATCCGGCGGTGCACGAGTGGCTACAGCGTCAACCAAAATAATTTTTATCGTGCGGTATCGGAGCTCTTGCTATCAAGTGGCGTAAGTGCATTGAACTGGGAGGGGACTATGTAGAAAATAATGTGCAAGCAAACATTCTTCCTGCAGTAAAATAGTGGAAAAAAAAATTATTGCAGTTTTAATTTGATTATCCCTCGTATATCCATGTTGGATGGAGTATATTCTGTGAATTCAGTAATGCAAATTTTGTTCGACCATACTACAGTACAATACTCTTATTACATGTGGTACAACAGTATCTTGATAACCGAAGTCCATAAGTTAATGCTCTATCAGAAGATGTAATATACAAATGTACTCTAAAATTTGTACAATATATTTTGTAATAAATTAAGTACGGTCTATCACTTAAGTGATACTTTACGTTCTCTTGCTAGCTGAATTACGTAATAAATTACAAATAATAGTGTAAGTTGTATAAATTATTAAATTGCAAAACTTTTTAAATGTAATTTTAAGGGGGGACATACAGCTTTCGATGCTGAAAATTAGGTAGAATTTCATTTTTTTTTCTCAGCAATGAATTGTTCTGTAGCCTTGCAATCTGGCATGCTCTATATTGACTAGTTCTACAATTGCATACTATTTTCAGAATTAATTTATCTATTACAGTTAATGGGTAACTATCATTACAAAATGGCAGCCAAATTTTGTGCACTGAAGTGCCGTTTCCCTGATAATTTTCATAAATACCAATATTTCTGAGTGATTCTTTTTCTGTCTATTTGTAAATATCATATGAACAACATAAACTATAATCTTTTGATTATCTGCAGTCTAAATATATTTTTTTTAATTCATCCGTTGTTAATTTTTTTAGAAATTAAAAAAAAAACTATTAAATTCTACTATGATTCTAGATAGTGTTGTTCAATAATATCAAATATACTTGCATGCAAAATTTCACTGCAATATATTAATAAATGTTTGAGTTATCAGTGCACAAAATTTTGCTGCCATTTTGTAATGATAATTAATCCTTAACTGTAATGGTTAAATTAATTCTGAAAATAGTATGCAATTGTAGAAGTAGTCAATATAGAGCATGTCAGATTCCAAGGCTACAGAACAATTCGTTGCTGAGAAAAAAAAAAGAATGAAACTTCACCTATTTTCCTGCATCGAAAGCTGTATGTCCCCCCTTAGTGCAAAAAAAAAAAAAAAATTAGTAAATTGAAAATTAATGAAGTGAAATGTTGCTTTACCTTATTACACAATCAGTTCCGAAAACTTTAGACTAGACCTAATGTAAGTTATTGCCGAGTCGGATCTCAAAACACTAACTTAGCGAAATATGGTGTAAATGTGGGTTCGATCCCCGATGAGGTCATTGGAGTTTTTCAATTGGCCTAATCCTTCTGGTGGCACTATGGCCCTGGGGTCGACTCAGCCTCCAACAGAAATGAGTACCAGGAGTAATCCTGGGGGTAAAGGCGGCCGGTGCGTAAGGCTGACAACCTTACCACCTTCATGTGCCGACTGTCTAAAAATCCGGGAGCCTCAACCTCCTGGAACCCTCTGGGCCTCCATGGCCTGTAATAGGGAACACTTTACTTTACTTTACTTTTACACACTATTTAAAATCTGTCAGTCATATGCCATTAAAAAAGTAACAAATAATAAAAATATACAACAAAATTAATTTCAAGCCATTATGATGCATTGTCACCAAACTAACAAAATGAAACCATCGATTTTCTGTTAATTCTTACGTGTCTTGCACACATTTTAATACTAGCATACAAAAGAGTAAGTATTAAAAATATGATTTTTCATAAACTTCCGGGACCTAGTTATTATGTAACTTCATGCTTTGCGCATAGCGGGACCTGACAGAGCGTCATAAATATTCGGGATGTTGCCGCCTCCTCGTGGTCCAGGATGGAACAATTTCATCCAGGATGAGGCACACCTACGGGATGTTAAGCTGACCTAAATACGTCAGCTGGGATAAACTTCTTGAGCACTTCATGATAGTATCCATCTTGTAAGACAAGCTTTTAGCATGTATACTTCTCTCTTCCTGTTTGTTGATTTTCCTTCTTCCTTCCTGTTCCTACTTCTTCCTTCCTTCTTTCTTCTTCCTTCTTCTACTTATTCCTTCTCGTACCATTTTCCTCTGCAGGGATTTGGATTAGGGGTAGTAGAGGTTGTAACGTTGCGGAATTACATTCAGGAGTTCACAACCAGGAAGTACCCAACTTAATATATTAAGTATATTTGACTTCCAATCAAAAGTTTGTTTGAGAATATAAGCACTACTACTCTAATATGAATTGCGAGCCAACAATACTTCAGCGGAATCTACATGGATTCTGAACCCAATTTGAATACCTTCAAGTTATTTTAAATTTTAAAGACACTAAACTTTGTAATGACATAGCCTATAATTGATTCTGTAAATCCATTGTATTTGTGTTATAGTCGCGATTTGACTTTTTAGATAAAGCGACTTTAGTATGAATAAATTAAAATTAAATTTAAAAAAGTTTAATGCAAAGTAAATAATAAATTTACTTTTTTTTCATTTATTAACGCATGCTTCATTTAAGGCATTATTATTTATATGACAAATCCTGTAGGCCAGATTGATCCAATAGACTTCTGTGGGAATATACTTCCGTGGGAAAAAAAACTAAAAAAAAAAAAGGAGAAAATATTTCTTTAATAAGTCAATTTGAGTGTGTATTCCCCCTCGCAAAAGCGATTGCCGGATTGTAATTTACTTTCCATCTACCCCGAATGTTTCTGACAGTTGCCCTATGTATTTGTGTCGTTCTAGGAGGCTCTGATGGCGTCGTTGTGTAGGCCTTTCGAAATGTATATTCAAAGGGTTTGAAAGAAACAAAATGTACTTTTATCGAATTCATTTTATAAGAATGGCATAATGAAAATTATATGGAATATTTCTTCTCCTACAATTTCCTACACAGGGTCACAAAGCAAGGAGCAGAATGACAAATTATAATGAAATACATCTTATTGTCATAATAATTAAAATTTGTAAATTAATTTCTGTCTGATGCAGGAGATAAATGCTACGCAATAAGAGGAAACGTAGCTAGATGATCGGAAACTTTCCCGGCGAATATTTTTAAAAATAACTTCTAAGGCTAACATCCGAGTCAGATAAATTTTACTCAAGCCTTCGGCAGCACACTCTGTTGCCATCATCAGGGATAAAAATGTGTTTTCGTCGGGAGGTCCTCTGACACTAGAGATTTGATTTTAATTTGATTGCCGGTACCAAAAAAATAAGAATTTTTCATATACCGGTAATATCCTTTTAAAACAGTAACACTATCCTTTTAAAAGCGTATTTAAATGTATGTTAAATAAAACCTGCACATCAATATTTGTTAAGAGTTTATGCATTACGGAAAACATGTCTCCCAATTCTAAGAAACATAATTTTTGTGAGACCTACGCATGTCAAATACCATTCCATTTACACTATAGATTTTGTATCAGATTACTTCAATCATATCCATTAACTGAATGAGGTTAACTGATTCAGAACACCTAATTAGTAATTTCAAACTAGGTACCGGTATCATTCCAGTTACAAGTTCACATTTGAATTGATAATCAGACTAGCCGAACTCATTAAATATGAAATCTCATTTGCATTTTGTGAAATTTATTGCTTTAATTTATATACCGTACGCATTAATTAAAATGTCATGCATCTGATTTATAATTTTTAAAAATTGCTACTATGTAATGTAATCCATCACTGACTGCCTAATCAACCACTACCCTTTAGTTGCGTATTGAGAATTGCTTCCATTAAAAAGAGGTGTGTATTAGAGGCTCAAACGCTTTTGTGGAAAGGGTATTTTCAATATTATGAAAAGCAAATGGAGGGATGAAGTAAAGGATGTTTCACAAAATTAACAAAAGCTGAAATTCAATTTAATATGTATTTTAATCATAACTGCCATTTATTTTGTGAAAAGTCTTAACGATAAAATTGAAAACTGGTATTAATATTCATATAAATATTGTGTTAATATGATGTAAATAAAATTCAGTATGTTTATTAATAATTCAATATGAATAATATTAAAAATATGCATATACTTTTCTTATACAGTACATTTCTTATGAAATGACTGTGACACTCATGATTAAACACAACTCCAGATTACTAAAATTCAGGTAGTGTAACATTTAAAAAATATTTTACTAACATTTTTATAGGAAATATTTCAACCAACAAAACTAATGCATGGTTCCTTAGTTGCAGTGTATAACGAATAGTAAAAAAAAAAAAATTACGAATTGCTCTATTTTCAATTAATTGGATAGATTCAAGATTCTTTTTAAAATGCACTCAAATGGAAGCCATATAGATGAGGATATATTAATTAGTAAATAATATAGGCTATTTTGATAGACATGAGATAATATACCTTTAAAACGATACAAAATTCCAGCAACTAGGAAAACTTGATTTGTAATATTCTATATGTTTTTCCTATGATAAAGTTTCATCTAGTATTGAACCTAAATTATTATATGCGACACTTTCACGTTTTTACAACACGATTTGCTAAAATTTAACTCAAGTGTTTTCTGTAGTTTAAAAGTTGAATTATGAAATATGGTGTATTGACTTTTGTTTAACCATAAATAAATTTAGATGTAATTGGGCCACTTTTTAATTAAGTGAATCGACTGCAGATGATTGATATGAGGGAGAATCAAATGAAAAGAGCAATTAATTTTTCCCCCTATTTTACTGCAGGAAGAATCTTTGCTTGTGCATTATTTTTCTACTTAGTCCCCTCCTAGTTCAACGCACTTAAGCCATCGGATAGGAAGTGCTTCGATACCGCATGAGAAAAATTATTTTGGTTGACGCTGTAGCCACTCGTGCACCGCCGATTGGACGTCTTCATCAGACTTGAACTTCTTCCCTCCAAGGTGCTCCTTTAATGGGCCAAAGATGTGAAAATCCGATAGTGCCAAAGCAAAGGAGATTGCTGAGTGCAGGTGTTTTGCTTCAACTTGATAACGCCCGTCCTCATGCTCCTCGTGCAACAATTAAAACCGTCGACGACATCCGTCATAATCGCCAGATTTGGGACCATCATATTTCCACATGTTTGGTTCATTAAAGGATCACCTTGGAGGGCAGAAGTTCAAGTTTCATGAAGACGTCCAATCAGCAGTGCACGAGTGGCTACAGCATCAAGCAAAATAATTTTTCTCACGCAGTATCGAAGCGCTTCCTATCCGATGGCTTAAGTGCGTTGAAATAATGTACAAGCAAACATTCTTCCTGCAGTAAAATAGTGGGAAAAAATCAATTGCTGTTTTCATTTGATACTCCCTCGTAAAACATCCCTATATCATCAGCGTACAGTTTTATTTATTTATTTTTTACAATCATACAATGAATCATATACTTATATAAAAATATAAAGGTTCATATCTGTCTGTTCCGATTTGTCGCAAACACTACTAAACTGATAAAGTATAAATTTTGCATGAGCATAATTTTTATACCCGGAAGGGTTATAAAACTGTAGTTGTTCACTCACCTCCAATATTTCACCTAATATCAATAATTAACCGTTAATGACAATAAAAATGAACACAAGCTATGGCAGATTTAGACAATCCTTCCTGTTCGTGTGGAGCCGAAGTACAAACAGTGGACCACGTTCTATTTGAATGTTCAAAACTAGAAACTGATAGAGCAAAGTTTATAAGTGATATGCCAAGCAAAAAAGAAAAATTGACTTTTACAAAACTAAACTAATGCTTGAACATACGAAAAGTTTCATGGACTTCTTAAATGCCATAAATTTAGACACAATATAAGAAAAAAAAAAGATGTGGATAAGTCGAGTTGTTATACAAAATGTAGAGATTAAGCCACCTAGATTGAGATAATTAGTCAAAAGCCATAGTATAAAAGAGAGAAAAAAACAGTGAGTTCGTAATAAGTAGGGACCGGATTTTTAGGTTTTTAAAAACACTGTTTTAGGTTTTCCATTAGGTGAAATAGTTGTTTTTAGGTTTTTTCCCCCAAAATATCGTTTTCGGGTAGAATAATTGGTTTAATGAATTTGAATGTGCTACATAGGATTGAATACATAATACTTGTAAAGTTTAACATAACAAAATTGACTTAAATTTGGGTAAACTTGCTTTAAGACAATATTATACAATTGAAGAAAGAAAGCAAAAACAATCAAAAGAAGCGGTGAAGTATGAATAACAGGACAGTAATAAAGGCAAACAAGGGCTTTAAAACACAGAAATCCTTGTTCATACACGGCAACAATGGTTGTTCGTACGGATATTTTAAAAGGAATACGCTGGTACTCTTACACTTCCTCTCTAGATAGTGACTATCCTAGACGACAATGGGTTGAACGAAACGCTGGTGGTATTAATTTCAACCCGACAAAAATTATCTCCCCGCAAAATATCGATTTCTCAACTGACAAACAAAAAAGACAAAAAAAAAAGTAGCAAAAATTAGATATTTTAGGTTTTATACCCCGTTAAGGTGTATTTAGGTTTTATACCCCATTTAGGTATTTTTAGGTGCCATAGAATTAATGTGGGTGAATCCTATGGACATGATTCGAAAAAGTGTATGAGCGGTTTTTGTTTTGGAAGTAAGGGAAAAAATAGGTAAAAACCTAAGAATCCGGTCCCTAGTAATAAGGGTTTATAATAGAGGGAAAAGCATGTACGGTAGTATTACATTCACTGTTAATGGAACATGCCGTCTGTTAAAAAAAGCCATGGCAGAATAACATGAACACATGCACATCAATATTTCATGGTCTACTACAGTATAAGCCCAATAGAAGTAGATAGGCCTGCTTGACTACAGCACTTTGACACGACTACTGCATCGAAATAATAACCCGATAAGAGACATTCATTAAGTGCAATATGTCATTTTGTCATATAATAATTTGCTCCCTTTGTGTTGCTATTATTGACTAGCTGGTTATCCGTCCTTTGTAGGGGCGTAATAGTATATTGCGACACAAGGGCGGAAAGGCACGTTTACGGGTCGAGGAAACAGATTGAAAACCCTCGGCTGCGCCTCGGGTTTTTAAGTTTTCGAGACCCGTAAATGCCTTTACGGTCCGTGTGTTGCATGCTATTTTTTGCACGACGGTTACTTATATCAATTTAATTATATTAATTGTGATATTACCTGAAAATATTATGTAAATACAGACGAAGAATGGTGCTTATTTCAGAAAGGGATTCGCATTTGTTATTGTTTATGGCAACCGAATATTTATAAAGCGGGGAGGCCTTGGTCATTTCTGCTCGCAAATAAGCATTTGCGGGCGGTAAAGTAACTTTCCGCCCGTCGCCCCTAGCAACAATTCACTTTCCGCCCGTCGCCCCTAGCAACAAGATTGCGTGTGGTAATGTCAAGTTACGAGCCATGTAAACAACTGTCGTAAGAAACACTTACTAGCTAAGGAGTGCAAAAAAGTATTTTTTTGTTCGACCATACTATAATACGCTTATTACGTGTGAACTAACAGTAACGTAATTACACTCATTTCGAAACTGTTTTTCATTTCGACGTCGGTGTGGTATCGATTATTATCGAACACGAAACGATCTTGAGATCTTGAGAGTAGGAGCTGAAAACTACGTAGTAAATAGCCTGTAGCCTATTTAAAATAACATGAATCTTGTTCGTATTAATTTTATTATCGTACTAAAATGAATTCAATTCGTGTTGTAAAATCCGTTGGTTTCAAGAAATCATCCATAAGGTAGCTTCGACGCCATGACCTGCCACAGCCTGTCATCTCTAGTAGAAGCCGTTCCATCGTTCTTGAAACACGGGTTTGGATGCGCAGTGGAGAAAAATGCTTCACTGTCGGGGAGGAAATATTGATTTTTCTAAACCACGTGCTTTTCCAGTGCTTCTATTGGTGTAGAGGGCTGAGGAGTGACAAGGACAGCAGTTAGCAAGTAAATCATCCCTCCCTATTCTGCGCGAGATTTCTAGGTCATGTTTCAACTGAAATGGAACAGACTCTAGAAGATTAGAACTACGAAAATCAGCTGATGCGAAGAGCATGGTAGGCTCATTGCTGTTTGTTTGAGTTAATCTAAAACCTCAAAATTTAAACATTTCGACTAAATTTGATCGAACAAAAACAATGCAACTTGCCTATAAGGGTAATTAAGATATTCGTATCTTAATCAGGGCCGTAGCTAGGCGGTGGCGAGGTGGGCCCCCGCCAAGAGCGCAAAATTAACTATGAAAAATCCCGCCTTTTTTTTTAGACTGGTGCAATTTATCAAGCAATAAAAATTCCACGTTAATGGAAGAAATCTTTCAGGTTATTAAAAATTACTGCACGTGAACTATCTGCAGTATTATGCCGATTGTCTATAAACAAAAAGCAGTCATGCAACGTTCTTTAATTAACACGTTTTTTATTGACAGTGTATGATAACATAAATCATGAACAGTATGGAAAGATATAACAATAAAAATTAAAATGTACGTTATTATTGAGATGAAAGTGGTTCAACTATTCGAAAAAAAATATTTTTACCTATATTAACGTGTTAAAAATTTTAGTAGGCCTCAGGCCTAATATGTAATTTACTTTTGATACTATATTTTATGATTTAATTATGTTTTAAGTAGTTCAATCGCCTGAAAATAAGGTTTTAGTACCTTGAAAGTCCAACACTTAGTTCATTTTCAAATTGAGGTTTAGTTTTTCTTTGATAATAACAGTGTTTTTATATTAAAATAATAAACAACTTTACAGAAATTTTTTAAAAAATGTTCAGAGGGAGGGCGCAGATTTGTCAAACTCGCCAAGGGCGCAGAAGGACCTTGCTACGGCCCTGATCTTAATTAATTTACTATTGCAACGGTCTTTAGCCTTACCCGAGAAACTTCACGAGGTAGTAACCGGTATCTCGCTAGTGCGTTGGGGAACGTGTCTTGCAGCGTCTAATTCTATATCTGTTGCTGGGCTTTATCAGACATTTCTCGCAGACGACATTACATTGGCTTTTAATGAAATATCCCTATAATATAAAGCCACACGGCTTACTCACTCGCTCTCTCACTGACATTAATGATGAGCTAGAATCTTGAAATTTGGTATACGTATAGATTTTAGGCTGTAAACCTCAGGAAAATTTTTAAACGAGTATTTTTGTTTTAATTTTTAGCCATAAAAACCTCCGAAAAAGGGGCTCACTCACTGACATTAATGTTTGCCCACTTCCAAATGAGCTACAAACTTGAAATTTGGTACACATATATTTTTTAGGCTGCAAACCACAGGAAAATTCCACAAAGTAAATGTTTTAAATTTTTAGCCCTAAAAACCCCCGAAAAAGGGTTCACTCACTGACATTGTTTGCCCACTTCCAGATGAGCTAGAGACTTGAAATTTGGTACACTTATAGCTTTTAGGCTGTAAACCACAGGAAAATTCCAAAAACCTTTTCCCGAGATCCTCAGCGGGGAGCGAGTTTAGTATATAAAAACACACAATAGATCAAATATTTTTAAAAATACTACATAAATAAACAACGCAACACCCACACCACCTAGGTGTACAACACAGGCACCCACCAGTAGCAGTTCGAAAACCGCTGATGATGCACTAAAATAGTGCGAAACGGCCGTCCGGATTACCAAAGGTAAATCTAAGTTTGCTTGTCAAGTGAAAATTTAACAACTAACTTTTGTAAAGCAATCAAGAATGGACACTCAAACATACAGTTATAAATAAACTGGTTCGCATGGAGTTATGTGCATCCAGGCGTCATTCTCAAACTCTGTATAACGTCTAAAACCCTGAAAAATACTTCTTCACCCTTACGAAGGACGGGTAACCACCTAGTTATGTATAAAAGGAAAGTATTGATCCATAAGATTTTACAAATAGATGTTTCTCCTGCCGGCCATTCTCCCTGTGACGGCACTATATTAAATTTGTGCAACGAAACGGAATTAACTTTCAGAATTTTCCTTAGGAAGTTCTTGCTATCAGATGAACGGATAAAGGCATTGGTTTTAACAAGGCGGTAACGCCATTGTTAGCATAGACTGTGCAGCTAGGTGGGAAGAAATGGGTCAGGCTTGCAATCACGTAACGTGTAACACGTGTGAAGACGGAACGCGTTTAAGAACCCACCTGAGTGATTCAACCGACTGGAATCCATCAAACTGATGGCATTCTCATCAAGATAATTTTGTTCTTCGCCTCAGTGGTCGTCTCACAGCGATATCGTCCTTATCATAGGACATAAGCTATTTCACTCCTATGATGCAGTTTAGATCTGAACCAATAACGTGTAAGAATTTATTTTAATAATAATATAATATTAATAATTAATAATAGAAATAGTAAAAGAATTCAAGTATCTCGGAGAATGGATCACTTGGAATGCGGTGGAATGCACAACAATGAAATCCAGAAAAAACAAACTTGAAATGGCCTTTCAACTAACACAAGATACATACAAGAAATCCCTTTCATGGGAGTCAAAAATTAAACATTACAGAACAGTAATTAAACCAGAAGCACTGTACGCGGCAGAAACGGTAAACATGAATTTCAAAGGTCAGATGGAGAAACTTGAACTAAAGGAAAGGAGGATTTTAAGAAAAATCATAGGACCAAAATTTCAGGATAATAAGATGATATACATCAAGAAAGTCCTCTACAAGAAAATTGAAAAACTTTCAGATACTATGCGAAAAAGGAGGATAAATTTCTATGGTCATCTTCTCAGAATGGACTCTGTTAGATTAACCAAACAAATCTTTGACTTCTTCCGCAACCGCAAAACAAAACCCAACTGGTTCAAAGAAACTGAAAAAGACCTAGTCGAGTTAAAAATTACAGAAAATTCACTACTCGATCGAACGGCTAAAATAATAACTAAAGACGAAAATACAAGGTTCCAAGACAGGTCGACACTGAAGTCCAAACCTATTATCTCTGAAGAAGAGGGGAAAAGAAGATCAGAAAGAATGAAGAAATACTGGGCACTTAGGAAGGAACAACACACAAAGAAATGACTGGTTCAACGTACCCCAAAGAGGGTGAAACGAAAGAAGAAAGATTAATAATGTTTTATTTTACCTGGCAGAGTTAAGGCCGTAAGAAAAAAATACAAACAACTTACAAAATAATTATAACTTTATGACGTATAAGGACTTGGTGTGAATGTCAGTACATGAAGTTGCAACGTACGTTTATGAATTTGTAGGGCGTTAGTGGACGAAGGTAAATCTGTTTTAGTGTGAAAAGTAATAGCCCTTTAATCTCATGGGAAATAACGTTGACACCTTCTTGCAGACCCTCTCCTTCAATTATACACTGACAGTGCATGATGTGAAGCGATGCAGAGTACTGTTTTATCGACGAGACCTTGCACCCAGTCCGAGTAGAACTATCTCCAATCGCTAGATAGCAGCACGCAAGGAATGTTGCTAAGAGTGAAGTTCGCACTTTCTCCACTAGATTGCAAATGTTTCCTCGAATCGTTTTATTTTTATATTTTACCTCCTCTACCCATAATCGCTGATGGGAAGTAAATGAGTAAAAGTAATCGGAACACAGTAACAATTCCTTTTTGTTCCCATGTACTTGTAATCAATACTTAAAAAAAAAAAAATTTCTGCTTGTAATTTACTTCTGGAAATAAAATTGTAATTGTTACAATTTAGTAGTCGTTAGTATTTGTTTCATTCTCGCTTGCTATATCGTTATCATTACTGTTTCTGCAACTATTATCCAAATTAGAGTTAATAATAACAAAAAGTTACTTAATGTTTCCGAAAATATTCTCATTGATGTGTTTTTTGGTTTGTTCATTAATCATTGTGCCCAAAACAAACCAAAAATAAGGAATTTTTAGGTACTGCCATTTTGTAAAGTAATTGTAAATGTAATTGTAATTTTACTGATTACTTTATGAAAAAGTAATTTGTAATTGTAATTAAGTAAAATGTCTCTCAGGTAATTGTAATTCAGCCTAATTACTTTCTTTTTGTACTTTTCCCATCACTGCCCATAATGCAGGTGGTTTTTGTAGTGGAATTATTGGGTACGATCCCGAAATTTGATGTCATTTAAGAAACATTTGAGATATCCTCAGTACATAATACTACTTTCAGAAACGTGTGTGTATTTGTGTGTCTATTTGACTGTCTGCGTGCGTGTATGATCAGCAAAGCTCGAGAACGAAAAAAAAATCACACCGGTATTAAAAGAGAACTTATAAATATGCACTTCTTGCAATACAGCCTGTCGGTCTATGTCATAATACTTAGATACAGGAAGTATGTGAGTGAGGTGTGACATGAAGTTGGCAACGACTTTTTCTTCATTTTTCAGTCACTTCATTTTGCGATTTCCTAGAAAACGATTCTCGATTTTCTTTAAACTGTCTACACGAATCGCATATAGCCAATTATGGGCTATTACGATAATGGCATCTTATATATTATAATACGTGTTGCAGACCTAAAAATTTTATTCAAAACATTTTTCCCAATGAATTCTCTGAAGTCAAGCTTTTTGTACGGAGACTTACATTTTTATATGTTATAAACTTACATTTTAAGCCTCACGAATAATGCGACTTTGAATTAGGTTAATACAACTGAATGCGCACTACTGCAACACAACCGTGACCTTTATGCGAGAATATATTAAGGGTAGAGAAAATCATGTGTTTCACATCGCATTTTTATTCATACTGTAACAGTCCGGGAATCGTAGTTCGAGGATCTGAAATTCACTTTGTTTTATAAGTACCACCTTATTGTCTCAATTATTATAATTTGCTTAATGAAGTATGGCATTGCCTACTTAAATCAACAAACGTAACAAATATATTACTGTCTTATGTTTTCATAATATTATAATATGTAATCCCACGAGAGTTGAATTTATTAAGACTATTCCATGAATAAAATTTAACGGATTATAAACGGATTATACAAATAATAATTACTTTCGTGCTTTGTTGTATAAAAACAAAACTAACAGTTGTGAGATCACGGCATACTATGAATCGATTGGAGTTACCATGTTTTAACCAGTGCTACCAATGGTGCATATAAGACATAGTTAACTTCATTCAGGTAAGCTAACAGCAGAACAGAATAAAAGCACACGAACTGGCTTGCACCGAATCGAAATTATGTTCTTAATCAAGTACGTTCTATTATTTAAATTTCCAAACGAGTTATGTTGTATAAAACAATCTGTTTTCGTGCCGCTTAGTGGCAGCATCTGACTATTAATCACTGCACACTGATACTTGCGTGGCCAGTAACGATCAGACGATTTTATCCCAATAAAACTCCATCGCGATTCCTATAAGAATATTGTAAGATAAACGGCCGTGATTGGTCTATATTCGAGAAATTGCTAAACGTTATTGGTCAATATCAAACACGCGGCGTATGAGTTGAATAGTCATAGTAATACCAATAGTACTAAAAGTATTCTTACCAATAGTAAAATAACTGCTTCTTCCTCTTCTTCACTACAAACCTATATCCTATAGGCTATATTTACCATCACTAACCTGTAACTATAGGTCTTAGTATTACCAATAGTTAAACATTTTCCATAGTCTAGTAGATTCTGAACCATTTGTTTAAAATTGAGTGCTTAAGTTTATTCCATCCTTCAGTATTCGCGAATAAATTAATCTAATTTAGGAGCAGTTTTTATGATTTGTTTATATTTGTTTAAGTTTGTGGGCGGACCAAAGAATATCAGCTTGCTGGCCGGATTCGGCCCTCAGGCCTTAGTTTAGCAAGTCCTATCCTAAAGCAAATTAATAGTTCTGAAAAATGTAGTGACCTTTCTTTTCGTAATTATTATTCACATTTGATTTTCAACTGATATATTACTATTCCAATTGTAACAGTTTTAATGCTGTATTCGTAAAGAGCAAGCTGAAAAAATTTGAATGTCTCAATGGTATTATTAGGTGCCCCGGTTTTTTATTTCCTAATCTGGTCACTCTGTTTATGGGCACATATTTGGGACTTCTGCGAGGCTAGACTACATCTGATAGCACATATATTTAAAATTATTATGTACTTGTAGATACAGTAATTAACTAACTTTGCCGTCCGCAACAACAACAACGTACTCAGAGAGCAGAGACAGTTTTATCCAGAGAGTAGAGTGAGCAATCATTTTAATTACAGCATGCCATGCCAAAGAGCTGGTTGCATATATCTCAGGGGTTCTCATAACCCACTTAAGTTATGTAAGCTATGGAAGGCAGGTAATACGGTTTCGTGAGCTGTCTTCTTTCTTTCCTGGTATATTCTTGGCACCAAGGTCATTTTCCTTCGAGTTTCTGTGCATTTGCTGCAAACTCGGCGACATTTATGAGATTAGAAATACCTAGTTCTCGTGAGCGACGAATTTACAAATATTGTGGTTATTAAGTTACCATTAACAAAGCAAAATTATTTTGTTTCACACACTTATTCTCATTTTACACTCACGAAATTGGTGATTTGCGAAATGTTGTTTTAGTGCTGATTCCTTGTTTGAATGAAATTTTATTATCGAGAGAAATCTCGAGTTTCGAAAAGGTTTTTTTTTATATGTATAAAAGTACTTAAATGATAAGATTAATGAAGGTCAAATGAATAAATAATTATTTGTGCACATCAATAAAAATAATTTGTCAATAATCGACTTAAATGTTGAGTTAGTAGTCAAGCCATATTTAGGTTACTAGGTGCTATAAACTGCACCAACAGCCAAAGGAATTCTCCCGATTTATCCTTCTTCAGGTCAGTGGCGGCTATTCAGGGGAAGTAGGTGAAGTAGCACTTCACCAGTATTTTTCCTTTACAATACGTATTTTTAAAGTTTATTTTCCATATCACGAATGTTCGTTTTTACTATAATGTATTTCTACAATTTTGAATATCCCGCCACGACTGGTGTCAACGCTAGGAGGCAAGTGTGCTCCCAAGTCCTCTGTCCTCCTAGCATTGAATCTGAACCTTCCCAGACGCATGGGTAGTCTGTTCCACTAAAAATGGGGGCGTGGGCTCATGGAAACCAGCCGTTTTCTCGCTTATCCCACTGTCTTCTTACTGAGGGGATCAGACTACCAAGTGAAGGTGAACAGTTCTCTCAGTCTCCACCAGACTTCTCTGTAAAGAAGTCACGTGATATTTACTTCTTTCTGCATATAGGAATAGTCAAGCGTCCACGGTGCCTTCTACGCATGCGCGACCTTCCAGCTGTCGACAATTGTTCTGTTGTTGTCCACGCATGCGCGATAATCCAGCAGTCGACAATTTTGTTCTGTCGTTAAGTTCATAACATGGACAGTTTATTCTTTTCCAATATTTAGGAAGCATGAGATCACGTTTTTAAAAATAATATTAATAACTAAAGAAAAATGAAATATTAGAAGACTTCACTTTAATTAATAGTTTCTGTAGAGAAAATCATAGTGCAGTGTCAATTTATGCTAAAACCCCTCTTGTTGAAGGTGCTGGTATCAACGAGTCCTGTAAAAATACAGAACCAGTACTCCAAGATCGTCACGAAATTAATGTAACGCTCAAAATCGTCACGAAATTAGTGATCTGTGACGGAACGGGCTGCACAGAAAACAGTCAACTCAATGATTAGGCTTATCAAAAATCCAAAAATTAAAAAACCCAAAATCCAAAATTTAAAAAATCTAAAATTAAAAAATCGAAAAACCAAAATAAAATAAAAAAAATATTCAAAGATCCAAAATTCAAAAATCCAAATTTATAAAATAAAAAATCCAAATATCCAAAATTTAAAAATAAAAAAATTCAAAAATAAAAAAATTAAAAAATAAAATATCCAAAATTCAAAATCTAAAATTAATAATAAAACATCCACAATTAAAAAGCCCAAAAACCCTATATTAAAAAGTCCAACAATCCAAAATTTAAAAAATCCAATAATCCAAAATTTAAAAATCCCTAAATTAAAACACTTCTGTCGCGTGGCATTCCATACACACTTTTTTTCTCTTCACCTAATTTTCCGGTCACGAGCCGCCACTGCTTCAGGTTCTCTAAAGATCCTGAGAGGTAAGCAAAAACAGTTATTTGTGAGATTAAATTGCAAATTTGTGATTATTATGCTTGCATCCATACAAGTGTATTTACTCCTATTTCTTTTAATTTTAGGAGCATAAAATGGCTTTTAAATGCTATATAGTACATCATAAATAAAATTCCTAACTAAATATATAGGCCTATTTACAAATACCCCACCTGACCCTACTAATTTTGAAAATGTTTTAACACGAGGTTATGTTAGGCCTATATAATTGAATTTAACAAAATTAAACTGCCCAGAGTAAAGATGATGTGTTTAATCCCTTTTTAATAATTTATCGTGTTTAATAAAATGAAGAAAAAGACAAAAGTGTTTTGTTATTGCACCTGATATTGACCATATCGGGCTATAAGCCTAGAACTTTATTTCCCCCCCTAATTTCTGAACTACTACTACTACTACATGCTTATTGAAATTATTAAGTTTTCCTATTTGTCAGAATTTTCAGTGTAAGTATGTGTTAGTAGTAGGTCAATTAAATTCTTGAAGATTTGTCGTAGGGATGTAGCTTATATGGTGGACGGAAACCGGTCTGATACTTTATAAGATATACAATGTCATCGATGTTGAAACTACAACTTCTTTATATTCCCATAAAGTCTATGATTTGGTGAGTTCACCAGTATGCCTTTCCGGTAACAATCTCGTTCTAGTAATTTTAAAAATAAGAAGAAATACAGCCATATATTCGTATCTTTCCAATGCTGGAAATGGCTGTTTGCTAGTGCATCTTGCTGGCCGCTTGGGGTGCTAGTGTCGCACGATCTGTCAAAAGGATGCATTTTCCTTTCATTAGAGCTTCGCTACTGTTATACTATACTGTGACAGTACCTTCGTTTCATAATGTAGGTGCTCACTAAGAAAGGAATTTGCAAAATTTTGATTTTAAATGCCAAAAATTAAATGTTTTTGAGAATACTTAATCCCTTTTTACACAGAATTATAAGATCCAAATCACAGAACATATTGTTGCTAATGCTATCAGATGGGTTTGGAAAAAAAAAATGCAAGTTTGACAAATAAGAGAAGGTATCAATATAATTCATGTTATAAATAAATATTAAAGAATGTAATCCACGAAAATAATGCAGTCACATAACTTTTCTCTACCCTGGACATAGAGAAAACAATACGAGGTATGGTAATATGGTATATTATTATATCGCAGGTTTTTGGAGAGAGAAGTATGAAAGTGATATTGCTTTCTGTTTAATTTCATCCCCAAAACAGTTTTATGGTAACATGAGAGTGAGAAATAAAATTTTCCGCCTCGGTATTACAATTTTATGTTACAGGAATTTCTGTTTCTTCTTATTTGAACCCTTACCAGGCTTGCTGTGTACAAGCGATGGGATGCAGAATTCTACATCCTCTATGAGCCATAAAAAAAAGCTATACCAAGCGTTTTCTGAGGGAATAGTTTGAGTGTAATGAGTCGTTCTTCCTATTTCAGATTATAAATACCTATATAAGGACCTAGAATTTAAAAATCGAAAGTCCTTCATAAGTTCATTTCCAAATACAAAATAAAAAAACCCGGGCGACGCCGGGTCTTTTAAGCTAGTCAGTGTATAAATTCAGCTTATTAAAAGTTAAAAAAGATCTTAGTTTAGTGTAATAAATCGTCTGGATTTCTCACGTCTTTTATATAACCCCCATGTATCTGTTATCAACAGACAGGATCCTGGGAACCAGGGAGAAATATCTTTAAAAACAAATTAAGTCCGTTAACTTGTTTTGTTAAGCAACCACGAGGAGTGAGTTCTTGTTGCCATGACAACTCCCACAGCCGTCTGGCGAAATCCCACTTCCTTTCTTCTTCTTTTGTGTCAACCGTCTCATCTAGATGGCCTATTTCATTAAATTATACAATGACACGAGATATAAAAGAAAACGTCGGTTCCTATGCTGCAATCTTTGTTAGCTATTTCGAGTATTTCCGTGTAATTACAGCCTAACTTTCATATTGATTTTTATCAAATCGGTTTCTTTGTTTGTTGAGCAAGTTCCATGGTTAATAAATGGGTTGCAGCAAAATAATATCCTCAGTAAATGTGTCACATTCATTCCCAGTATTAAATAACCGTAGGAAGTCTTCTTTTCTTGTTTCCTAATATCGAAGTAGGTCAGTGGGACGCACCGTTCTTTGTCAACTCACCTATTTGCTTTCAGAATCAACAAAATGACCAAACAATTTAGTGTAAATGGTAAATCTGCAGTTTATCTAAACTCTACTGTTCTTTCATGTGGATTAACTGCACAGTTTATATGGTAGGAAGAGTCGTTTTATTGTCTTCTTTATCTGTGATGTAATATTGCTTTCTAACTACAGCTTTGTTGAGCAAGGGTAACATTCCTATGTTGTAGAAATATCCTTTATGCGCAGTCCCCAGTAATATGCTGTAAAGTAGATCAAAATCACAAAAATATTGACTGCTTACCCATAATGTTGGCGGGTTAGCTTTTTCAGCTTTATTTATTCACACGATAACTGCAGAGAGACCATATAGCATGTTAGGAACTTTAGTTGTACTTTAGTTACTTTCTTACTCACCCAATGACAATAGACAATTCCTAAGCAAGTTACAGGTATTTATCTATTTCATGGAACTCGGAGACTCATTGCCGTTCATTGAGTCCACCATTCAATCCTATTCTGTGCTAATTCCATCCAGCCATCTCACAAATCCTAAAAAAAAAACTAACTCCGTGGCGCTACATCATTGAAGGGACAAGGCCTACCACCTGCGTCATCTGCCATCGGCAGACGGCAGGATTGGGGGGCATAAGGTCAGCATGCCGGCACCCATGGCCGTTAATGTTAGTTTCCATGACCGGAGCCGCTACTTCTCTATCAAGTAGCTCCTCAATTTGAATCACGAGGCTGAGTGCACTCCTACCAGACCTCCCTACCTCAGAAAAATCCGATGAGGTGCCGGGGATCGAACCCGGGTCGACGGATCTGTAGTCAGCGACGCTAACCACAAGACCAAGCCGGCGGTCTCTCAGAAATCCTACTTCCCTTAAAACTATTCTAATATTGTCTTCCCACTTATGTCTAGGTCTTCCAAGTGATCTTTTCCCTTCGGGTCTCCCAGTCAATATTTTTTAGATACGTCTTTTCTCCCCCATACGCGCATATGTCATCCTCCGTGATTTAATTCATAATAACGTCTCATTGACAAAAATGACTTTTTCTTCAGGTTTTTATTCCAAGTATGTATGGTAAATAACAAACATTGAAAATTACGGGTTTCTGACCCTTCCCTTGGTACTGATAAAGTTAATGTCCGGTAGAATCTCGTTGTATGAATATTCTGAAAAGTCAGACTGCATAGTTTGCAGCCTTAGAAGGCTGTAAGCAAAACCCGTTTCCTGGACGTATGGTTTAAGTTGTGGAATATTATTTTAGGATGAGTCCATAAAGATGTGATTTACAACACATCCTCTATATTACAATTATTACATTGTAGCTATACACCTGTTAGGTTGAGTGACCATAAAAACAACATAAAATCGCATTTACTGTTCATACTTTCACTCAAACTCAATAAGACCGAGATGAAAGTGCTGTAAATCATTTCCGTCGCTTACAATACATAACGCCGATTCAAACAGCTGTAATTTCGTTAAGGGAAGCGAATAATGCCTGTTCATTAATTATTTTACTGCTTATAAAATCATAACTGCTCGCCTATGAATCACGGCCATCTACTATATTGTCAGGCATCACAATGTAAATTAGAGTGTTTGTGTATGTATTTTATTAATAAAGAATCGACCGAGATGGTAACGTCTTGGACTCGCATTTGGGAGGTCACATTCATCCTCACCATTTCATCCTGTATCATATCCATTACATTAATAACAGTTGAAATTTACTGACATGAAATGCACTAAAATAGGAAATAGTTGACAATCAATTGTTGTATGTGCTTACAAAATAACTGTCTCTGTCATTGACACTATACGTAAGTTCAGTGAAAAGGTGCTGAAAAGGTATTTATATTGCAGAAGAAAGCTATCAGAATTTTAAATGGGAAATCCACTTTTGATCATTGTAAACAGCTTTTTATTGATTCTCAGATATTAACTTTTACGTGTATTTATATTTTGTCGTCATTGGTTTCTATTAAGGAAAGAATAAATGATTATGCTGTACGATCGGAAATTCATTCTTATAGAAATTGTGGTGCTCTTCAGACCAATCAACTTCGCACGTCAAAGGATTTTAATAGCTGGGAATCTAAAGGAATCAGTATGTTTAATATGTTGTCGCCTTCAGCTAAACATATACCTACCAAATGTTTTAAGAGAATTTTAAACACTTGGTTGCTAAACATGGCTTTTTACTCTGTTAATTACATTTTTATATCTGGAGTGCATGATCTGACCTTTTAAATGTACTCTTTTATATCAATCGACAATGCCTTGTACTTGATTATTCTGGCTGTAATTACATTATTATTATTATTATTATTATTATTAATATTATTATTATCATTATTATTAGTATCACTATCACTCAGTTGATTGGCATTTGAATACTACTGGGGAGAGATTTAGTCTGTTTTAAACGCCATATCGCGTCTTGAATATCGTAATTGTATGAATAGATATTCGAACTCACGACGTGTGCCTCACATGTCCTCATGTCACATTCCCAAGCGAGTGCCCCGTTATTGATTCAAGTAACCCCTTCGCTACCCCGTATACTACACGCGACACACATATGCTGAAGAAATTGCTGTCAATTGTAGGAGTTATCTTTAACAGGGTGAGTGGCATGAATCTGTAGGTTGATTGCCGCTAATTTCCTCTACGTTTCGTTATTATTTTTAGTAGGGATGGGTCCTCGATAGTTGCGATACCTCGATACTCTCGATACTTGCATTGCATCGGTATTGAGTGATACTTCAGAAAACTCGCTTGGTACTTTTTCGATACTTCAGTAATTCTGCAATTTAAGGAAATGGGGTATCTCTTTCTGCTTTTAGTAGCCTACTAAATATAGTATATACTTTTATTTCTCCTTGAAATGGAGAAAATCACTCTGTGACTTTTGTCTAGTCATAAATAAAGACTTTCCTACTTTTAAAATCCAAACAGAAGAGATTTTTAATTGTTTCGTTTCCTGTCAAACGTTTCAATAACAACCAACAAGCAAGCTGACTGTCCAAACCCAATTGTAATTTTTTAACAAAAACTTGTAGGTGGACTTTTTAAAAAACTAATTTTAGTTTTAATGTAGAATTTAAAAATAATCATAGGGTACTGATGATATTAAATTTTGTATCATTAAAAATGCATACTGAATTAATTTAGTTGGTATTACACAGTTCTCTCAACTTTTTAAATTTTTAATGTACCTGTTTATCGAAACTGGAAATGTTGACGGTATCGAGTATCGAAGTATCGAGTATCGAGTAAAAAATCAAGTAATCGAGAATATCTGGTTTCGACCCATCTTTAATTTTTAGCTTTCTCTCCTCTGTCATTTTCGCTTTTCCATCTGTTCGTACCATTCTCAATTTCCCCTCCCATTTATATATTCTTTTCACAATAATTCCCCTCCTCTGGCTTTCTTTATTCATTTCTATTGCCCATTTAATTTATCTTCTCTTTTATTTGTCCATTCATCTTCTTTATAACTATTTTGTTCTTTCTTATTTTCCGAGCACTTATTCTTGCGTGGTCCTTAATTCTCTCTTTTCCTTTCGTGATTATCCAGATGCTTAATACCAAACGAAATCTTTGGCCTTTTCACTGCTACTAACATAAATTCGTCACTTGAAAATATTATAAAAAAGCAGAGATGTTATATTATTAAGGTATTCCTTTATGTAAAATGTGAAGATTTTATCTTTGTGTTACAGCATGTCATTCATTGGTAACAAGCTACTTCACCGAAATTTTCCCCATTAACTTCAAACTTAGAACCCACTGAAGGTTTTAGCTTATGATTGCTTATACAGATAACCGAATTAAATGCTAGCAAGGTATATAAATGCTAGCTAAATATTGTTTCGGTTACCTTTCTTTTTGTAATGGTCAATTGGTTCAATAATTGCCTTGGTTGCGATTCTCAG
Organism: Ectobius pallidus; assembly: GCA_964059195.1. Lineage (NCBI taxonomy): Eukaryota > Metazoa > Arthropoda > Insecta > Blattodea > Ectobiidae > Ectobius > Ectobius pallidus. The sequence continues at coordinate 185,741,492 of CAXKWD010000001.1, forward strand.
GTCAATGTGCTTCTGTGTTCCCTTTTATTTTTCCTTTTTCTTCTTCGTCCTTGCCCCCTTTTTTGGTTTATATTTCAGTTTTATTGTTCTCCATGCTTCTTCGTAATCATATTCCTACATCCTTTTATTCCCCTTCCAGTCATTTATCTTTATCCTTCTTCCCTTATTTAATGTGTTTTCCTTCCACCCCTTATCTCTTTGACATTCCTTCTTCTCTTTCCTTTCTCCCCGTTATTCGATTGTAATTCTCTTTACTTCTTGGTCATTCTTTCTTTTTAACATCATACCGTTTTATTTACTCTATTTAGTTTTTTTTTCATCTTCCGTACTTATTTTACAGTAACTTCTCCTATCCCTTGCCCTTCCTTATTGCCTTATGTTTTTTCTCTTCCAATGTATATCACCATTAGTAACTTATATGCATTTGGCTTTAGTTTTTTTCCCCTTAGCTAACTTGACTTTCTTTCTCCTTTTCGTCTCCTTCCTATCCTTTTGTTTCTCTCGTTATCCTGTTGTTTCTCACCTTACATTTTACGTATTTATCATTGTTTTTCTTCCAGTTTCCTTATCGTTTTATTGTATTTCCTTCCCTTTCTAATTTGTCATTCTACATTATGCTTTCATTTCTCTATTTCCGCCCTCTATTAACTGTTACTATCTTATTCTATTTTCCTTCCCTCATTTCTTCTACAGGCCTATTTTATTTAATTTTTTCCCTATTCTCTCATTTATCCCTATTTTGCTCACTATTCTATTTATCTAATATATTTTTTATTCTACTATTACCTTCCTCCACATATAAAATTAATATGTTCTCTTATCTCATTACTATCTTTTTATCTCATTGCTCCCATTGTCTTAATATTTAATGCGTAAGAATAAATTTATTTTCAAAGTCACTCAACTGCTATAAAAATGAAAACAGGACATTTCCTTCTTATTACATTCTATGGGCTTTATTGTTCAGTTCGAAGAAAATTGCATTTCTTTACGCGCAGTGTAAATTTATTTTATTTTCGTGAATATTGTCGCACACACATATAATGAAGAGATGACTTCGCCGAAGTAATAAACATTTTACCGTCAAACACCGCAGTTCCGAAAAGGGAAAACCTTGAAAGTTTGAGAAACTACACTGTAAGTAGTGGAGGTCAGGCATGCGCAGTAAACACTTAGTTGCAAACTCATACATTCACAGCTAACAAGATCTTCAAGCGGACTGACATTGAAATACATGTAAATGATGCATTGTTTATATACTTCACTGATTCACAACAATTGTCTTTGCTTAAAAAAGAAGGTTGTTTATCTGTTTCCTTCTTCTTCTTAGGCTTCCGTCTAGTTTGTTAGAATACTAGTAGGTGCCCGTGGCTTCGCCCACGATAATTAATTGAAAAATTAAAAATTAAGAGTATAATAGTTATTACAGCATTATATTTATTAACACTTGCACGCGAATCATTCATAAACTAAACGATTAATAATTAATGAAACAGCTAAAATTCCGGCTTCAGAGTACTTCCACGATTAGAAAGCGCCGCCTGAAAAAAGATATCAGATTCGATTATGCAGTTCCGAAGCTAACCATGAACACATAATACGTATTGTTTCTCAACTGTTTTTTGACAAATGAATATGATGTGAATTTTATTTGATCAATTCAGTGTAATTTTCAGAAATTATATAATGTTTCAAGGGAAGGAATGGTTTGTTTGGATTTTTATTGTCCGCGATACTTCCAGGGTTAAACTATCAACATATTATAGCTGGTGCTCGCCCTTATTAATTGACTCCAGGATTTTTAAGAAATTTACACTGGCAGTTTATTAAAAATGTTTGTGGTTCAGAGCTATGAAAATTGTAAGTAAAAATAAAATTAGAATATTTGTTCATTGTGTTCATTTCACTTAGGCCTTATATAATAAAGAAACGGTTTTCATAATTTTGTACTCTTCGTGAAAGTTTACACTGCGAAAGACGAACATCGCCGAGTATACCCGATGTTTCACGAAGTGGGCAAGCGAGCGAGCACGCTTTTTAGGGCCGTTGAATTGTATAAGAATAGATGATGACTGCAGTGTGTGAGAATTGTCTAACTTCGTAACGTACTGGTATGATTAATAATTAGGATCATACTAAATCCATTTTAAGATGATCTACAGTTATGTAATGATGGTATAAAGTTTTATAACAAAAATTCCATCCACATATTTTTGAATGCTTTTAAATGTAGTTTTTATGATTGACACATGAAAGTGGTTTATTTATTGAAGGGGAAATTCGTTTTAAAATACCAGTATTTCGGTGTTATTAATTTGGTGGTACAGTTAAATACATATAACTCTGCTGGATTCAATGAATAATAATAATGTTATAATAATATAATAATAATATTATAATATTATAATAATATAATATAATATTATAATAATATAATATAATATTATAATAATATAATATAATAATAATAACAATTATTATTATTGTTATTATTATTATTATTATTATATTTGACAGAGCTAAGCGAAATCCTGTTTTAATTCCACCGTTCAGCATTTCTTCTGTTTGTAAATTTGTTGTTATACAGTTGCGACCAATATTTGGCATTATGAATATTCCTCGAAGTCATTAAAAATGACGTATGTGTAAGCATTTTTATTTTTTATTCCGTTTCAATATGGTGGTTGTTTTAATGGTTCCGTTTCATGCAATGTTCAGCTTCTTCAACGATACTGGCAAAACGGTTCCTCTATGAACAATGTTGTCTTCACATTGAACGACAACACTGGCTAAACTAAACTATTAAAGACTGCGATGAAGAGCACATCTACGTTTTTGACGCGAAGTTGACTGTTCAAAGAATTACTACAATGTTAGATAAAGAAATTCTAGAGTGATAGGGGAAAAAGCGAATAAGTCAAAATTCCAAAGTTTTAGCAGAGACAAATAACGATTTATTTTCACAGCATTTTTACAATATTTAGATCCGCCCACCCAAATATTTTACAGAGTATAAGATACTGTGTAAAAATATATGGGTGGACTGATCTAAATATTGTTAAAATGCTGTGGAAATCCTGTAATTTTTTTTTTTTTTTTTTTGTCATTCCTGAAACTTTGGAATTTTTACTTATTCGCTTTTTCCCTATCACTCTAGAATTAAAATAATATAAATCAACGTTATTAAAAGGGGAAAGCTAACTTCACTATTATGTTTCAAATTTTGCTGTAAACTGAAAATATTTTATACAACCATCACACTTAACTTTGGTACCTTAAATACATAAAGTGAAACATTAAAAACATGGCAGACTGTAATCCGCTTTGCAGCGTGTGAGTTATTTGTTAAAATTACAGGGGACATGTCTGTTGTGGGAAGTTATAGCACCGCTAGCCTTGAAAACAATGATTCCCAACAAACGATAATGAAGGTGGCCCAACAAGCTTTTCTAGCTCAATCCCGCTTGCCTAGTGGTAACTTGTCGTTGTTAATACTGGCATTTTTTGTTGGATTTTTAAGGGTTTAAAAGAACTGAAACCCTGAAATGCTTTATCTAATTAATATCCTGTGTAGTGAACTCTGTTCCGGTCAAGAAAGCCACCATTAACGGCCGTGGGTGTTGGCATGCTGACCACATGCCCCCAATTCTACCATCTGCCTACGGGAGATGACGCAGCGGTCGGGTGGTAGGCCAAGTCCCTCCAGGGATGTAGCGCCACGGAGTTTAGTTTAGCTAGTGAACTATGTAAGCTCGATTTACGAGGACACACATTACTTCAGTGGTATTGACCATGCGATAAACGTCGAAGAAAGAAAGAAAGAAAGAAAGAAAGAAAGAAAGAAAGAAAGAAAGAAAGAAAGAAAGAAAGAAAGAAAGAAAGAAAGAAAGAAAGAAAGAAAGAAAGAAAGGAAGAAAGACAAAACAACAGAAAAAAACATTTCGTGGGGTAGGATTTCTGTACTGGTAATTAGGGTGCATGTTTTCATCCCCTAAAACTTATTATCACTTTCAATTTTTACATGTGCAGGCTTTTACCAATATATACCACACAAACTTTGCAAAATTGTCCTTCGAACTCGGGAATGTAGGCCAGTCCACACAAAAGTTTGGCTGCATGAAAATTGGAAGTTCAATAGAGTTTATTAAACTTTGTCGTCTAAATATTTATTAATTTTATATTTGAATAACATTTTTCCCAGTACAAGTTGCTTTTTTGGGTTAATAATACTAGAACAATTGGTTTTCTTTATAAAATTACATGAATTTTCAGTTAGGCTTGGCCTAATAATTAAGTTAAAATTGAAAATCAAATTCATAGAGTAAATTATCATTAGTTTAATTTGTGGCATTATATAAATGGTTCCTCGAAATTTGTATAGAGCCCTTAAGTGGCAATAATAAGTTAATAACGATAATCCTACAAATATTTTGCCAATGAAAACCGTGTCCGGGAAAGACCTGACGAAAAAGAAATAATTATATATCAGAAACTATTACAGTTACTACCTCAGTATTTTCACAGTTAGAAAGAAATACTCAAAAAGTTTTGTTTTGTAGCATCCCATAATGCGCATGAGCATGCACATTGTTGTTGCACGAGGGAAAACGAGAAAAAGCTCGTTCTGCGCAGCGTGTGTAGTCAGTCTTATTCTGAGAACTGGGAATGCAAGTTGTGCGTAGGCTACAACGTCGTTTCCAAACAGACAATGGCCGAAATCCTCCCGCCGAAACAGCATCCTTCATTGGCACAAGCAATTTCTGGAGATAGGTAATGTTGAGTCACAGCAGGGAAAGGCAAAGAAATCGCGCATAAACGACAACGATATTGAAAGGGTACGGGCTGCTTTTGTAAGAACCCCGAGGAAATCCATTCGTGAGGCGGCAAGGCAACTGCAAATGCCAAAATCCACAGTCCATGGGAGAGAAGGACCTACACCATGGCCACCAAGGTCACCTGACATGACCCCACTGGATTTCTTTCTCTGGGATTTTGTGAAAGACAAAGGGTATCGCACGCCTGTGACAATAATGCAGATTTGCGTGGCCGAATCTACGATGCAATTGCACTAGTCACACCGGAGATGCTTTCGCGTGTGTGGCACGAAATTGAGTATCGGGCCAAAAATGGTGCTCACATAGAGGCTTATTAAAACTCATCGTGTTTCTCTTTGTAACCGTGAAAACATCGCGTCAATAAATGCAATAGTTTCAGATATATAATTATTTCTTTTTCGTCAGGTCTTTCCCGGACACCCTGTATATACAGATTGTAAAGAAAGAAATTGGTTATTGAACCAATACCAAACTTTAAACCTAGCAAACTTAGTCTCTGCTTACCGACTTCACATATGAAGAAGTCCTTTTTATTGTGGGGGGGGGGGCTTTTTCCAGTCAGTCATCAGATATGGATTATTATTTTAAGGGAGATCAAGTAGAATTGGAGATAATAACAAAACATGTTCCAGAAGGTCTCATGGAGTTTGAACTGTTAACAATAAGTAAGCCTTTATTTATTAGATCTCTTAATACATGTCCATACCAACAATTATGATCATAATCTTCGAAAAGATTACATGGATACAACATTAGAAGAAACTGTTACATTAACATTACAAAATTTAAATGGTTGCTAAACAGTAATACATATTTATATTTAGATACCATATGTTACCTGATTATATAAAAAACAAACAGAGGTATTTAAACGTACTCTACAAACGTTTCATAACACATTATAACAAACATAAACATATAAATATTAATCCAAATATCGCAGAGCGTATATAAATAATTCAAACTAGTTTTGAAAATTATTTTGGTTGATGTCTCATTCATACGTACTGACAGAGTTTTCACATGAGATTATGTCATCATAAGTAATACATATGAATTATGTTACAAAATCTTACGTAGTCTTGTAGGAGTGGGAAAAATGTGTTAGTGCTGAAATAAACTATAATAAATTGTTTCTGTCTTTTCCAGGTAAGTACCTGGAATTCTTTCCTGTGGGTCCTGAGGAGATCATCTTCACGGATGTTTATTTATGAGGTAGGTATGTGCATTTGGGTTATATAAAATGCAAGAAGTGCTAATAATAGTTTCGTTTTGAAATATTCAAATCTTAACCCCGCCTGCGCAAGAGTTATACCTATATTATATTTTTACCTTGAAGTACCACTATAATATATTCTATTGGGAACACTATTACAAATAGCTTAACACGTATAAAAGTAATTTAAGTAGTAAATGAAGAGGTCTGGAAAACTTTATGAAGGTTCCTCCAAAATTCTCATTACCAGCTCATTCAGGTTACCAAACTACCTGTCGAGTGGAGTGGCGTGGAGTGTAGCATGAAGTGGATAATCTGGCAGAGCTTTAATTCCTAAGTTTTCAAATACTTATACAGTAAATTTGGTATCTTGGAGAGTGCACATTTTGTACACCATCGCTGGCAATTGTATTATGTAACGTTTCTTAAGTTCAAACTCAACATCCCCAGCTGCTGCATGGGACTTCCCATCACATAGTTGGGATATATCTTTCGTGCTAGATGCTCTCGGAGGAATTCAGAATGACTGATACACCGTTGTAAATTTTAGGGGCCTTCCGTTCATGTCCACATTAAGAAAGCAAAATAAAAGTAGATGCTGATGCAAAACGAAATCATAATCTCGTGAAGCCTAGTACGTGGTCTTCTATACTCCCAGATGACTACCGGATCTTTTGCGATATTGTCATTCTGCAATGTATCTTAAAAACATTTACTCTTTTATTGAAATTACACTAATTATATATACCGTAGATATATAGCGTATAACTTATGTAAATATATATTAATATACACCGGTACAGTTGAAACCATTACAATGTAAAGTAGGCTAATATAAAATTAAAATAATTTGATGTAAATGAAGTAATCTGGTAGAATTGTTCATTAGACCATCTTGAAAACGCCATATAGATTTCATGCAGTAATTAGCCTGTATATAATAGTATCTTAATTCCTTCGCGGTTTCATTATTTGTTTCTTTATTGTTTCTTCTTTTACTTACTTTCTTTCTTTTTTAGAGTTTTACCTCCCCCGCTGTAGAGACGTTTGTGTGACAAAAGCCGCCCGGACCTATGGCTACCGCGACCTTACGGGGATTAAGATTAAAAATGTACCTTTTTCCTTAACAAAAGATGGAGAAAGAAATTCAGCCACTGCTTAATTTTCCAGACGCACGGCTAGGCCTATATTAATTTGGCGGCTGATCAACTGTGAATTCAAGGGTTAGATCTGCACTGTTGAAATAACTGTGCCTATGAAAAACAGAAATCCCATTTTTTTTTACTTACTTACATTCTTTACTTTCTTAGTATAAAGGATGGAAATGAATTCGGTAAGGATGTTATTTAAGTAAAGGACATGCTTCAAGTTTGCCTATTCATGTTATGTTCAAACAGCTCTCTGGTCTTAATGTTTACTGAAAGAGAGAACTTACTACATTTCCGTCTGATTGTATTAAATTCCGTTGCATAACACGGCTAATGAATCGCAAGCTTTACTTTTAGCTTGGAACATAATATATAAAAGTGAGGTCATGGTCTCTTGGAATCCTGTAGTTCCAACTGTAATCGATAGAGACCGCGTTATCATCATTTTTCTACCGCATATTATCTTTAACGTTTTCATGGAATCTGTTCCTCTAGGAACTCGGCATTCCAAGTACGACACTTTATTACCTTGTACAAGAACTCTGTCAGATTTTGAATAACAAATTCATTGTTTATACCTTATCCCAACTGCATTCCAGGAGAAGAAAATCTTAAATCCGAATTTTAAAAAAATTATGAATTGTTGCAACCGTTTATTTAATTCCAGGAAATAAATTTCATCTTCGAAGTAATGATAAGATATATAATGTAGGCCTATAGAGAAATAACTCGATTTGGGAATAGCAATGTTTATAGAACAATAAAACCATAAGTGGTATATTTTTTCTTGACATTCGATATATCTAGGTCTATGTTTTTCTACGGTATAAGCACATTTATTGTTATTAACATACAGAGCACCCAAAAGAATAAGAAGCATAAAAAAACATAGCATAAGGGTTTTAGACATACGGTTGCTATCCAGAACATGAATTTGGGAGTCTCTAAGGGTCTGAATAAAATAAGTTTTAAAGCGCAATAAAGCATAATTTAAAAAAAATAGCAAAAAAGCACAATATGTAATATAAAGCATAACTCTTGGAATATTAATTGCCTGTTTAAAATTCAAAAATAGATTCAATGCAAACACTAAAAATATTTCTATCTTGTAGGTAAAATTTAAGGGTTACATGATCAGTATACACTCTGAATCATAGCAGTTCAAATCTATTGAACACCAGCATTATATTATATTATATATTACCAAATATTGCTGTAAATGCAATTCAAAGAGTTCGTGAGTTTCCCACAGATTATTCTATGGCTCAAAAAAGGGAAACTTTAATGTACCTTATGTTCAGAGTTCATTAATTTTGAAAATAAATCCATTGATTAAAAGCATGCGGAAAGTTTTTAAACATAGATCTCGGAAACAGAGTGATGAACATGGTTCAACTTCAGGCGATCCTAACAACATTCTTACCAGTAAAAAAACCTAAAGTTTGGCATTAAGGAAGCTTCAAAGGATAATATGAAATAAATGGTCAAAGCATTCATCTAATACTTGCAATTAATCAATCTCAAGAGACTGAGAGTGACATAGATTACTAGATTTCCATTCTTTAGCATTGTCCTCTTATTGTAATTTATTCTTGTGTAACTTGATATTTTTTTGTAAGACTATCGTATTTTACTGCCACAAAAAGCTTAAAATACTGGAATTTATTTTAATACAAAATAGGCCTACGTTATTAAAAAGGCATAATAACGCATAATCATACAAATAAATCATAATTATAAAAATAAAGCACAATTATAAAAAAAAGTATTATGTGGGTTGCTCTGTTAATGTGTTACTATTATCATTCTGTATATATTTTTTTGTTCTATCTTCAAAGTAAACTACATTAGCTATGCCTTTATTGTTGTTCATAAACATGATTGTTGTTAATAATGTTATTAATAATTTTGCCTTCATCATCACCGTCATCGTAGGAACAAGCACTTCCATAATGCAACTTTTTAAAAAATATGAAAATAAATATCGTAGCTTCTGTACTTTTCCATTCTTTTTTTTTCTAAATGTCATACAAATAAACTCAGGGAAAATCGTTGTGTGTTATACGTGTGTCTCGTATTGAATGCTAGCAAAATAAGTTCGGCCTTGGTGCGGTTATGTAATTCTAGACTTCTATGAACTGCTGGAAAATCCTGCCATCTGCAGGCGCTTCTGCGAATTGTTATTGTCAGTCTACACGCCGGAATAATTTTTTCGTTTTGCATTCTAAGAGAGGAAATCCTTGTAACTCCCTAATCGATTCCAGATATTCTAGTTCCACCTACAGAATCCCATCAATATTTAAGGCAGAGTATTAACCCCTGTAATCAAACTCAAGGGGACTGTTAAATGGGGAAAATGCGAAAAAAGTCTGAGTATGCTATCCACTCAGGTTTTAAAAAATCTTTGCTTCTCTAGACCTACTGCTAAACTTGTCTTGCATGGAACAGTTGGTTGTTAGATGAGAATATTATAGGAGAAAAATTCCTCCGACACTGGGACTTGAACCCAGGACCTTTGGCTATTCGCGCCAATGCTCTACCAACTGAGCTAAGCCGGAGTTCAATTCACAGCGCCAGATGGAACCTCTCTCCTATGACTGTTTGCCCTAATGGTCTATCTCACAGACAGACAAAGTTGGCATGGTATGGTAAGGTGCATCTTTATTCTTACATACATATTAAATACATTATCCATAGAATAAATCCAATGCACGGGCCTAGACGGCCGTTCGTGCTTTAACTATGCACATTTTTGGACAAAGAAAAAAAAAGTAACACTAATAATACAAAACAATATAATACGGAAACTTATAATATAGTAATGCTATACAAAAAGATTGAGAAAAGAAAGAATGAAAAAAAATTGTACTAATGACAGAAAAGATATGACAATAATAATACAATATAATACACAGACAAAGATTACTCCCCCTGCCCCTCCCTCCCATCCTTTTATATCCTGAGCTGTCAGACTTTAGACATGAATTTCCCTACCCCTTCGGAGAATTTTGTATCACTCAACAGCTCGAATATCGCCATGTGACCTCTTCTAGAGACGACAAAAGAGTCTGGCAGATGTCGTTGCCTAAGCATCTCAGTGACTTCACATACAGAGAGAATATGTTGTGCTGTCTCATCCTTGTCGCATAGTGACAGAAAAGTTATGTCATATGCAGTACTATGAGGCACACTAAGTAGTGATTTTTGTGACCGGGCTCCCACTGTTATTGTACAGTTAACATTCAAGATAGATATATAAGCATTCGTGAATAATCTGTGGTTCACGATTGGTTGTGTCTGTTGGACATTACATGATAATATTATAAGTTAGGAGAAAAATTCCTCCGACACTGGGACTTGAACCCAGTAATAAAATATTACTTTATCCTCTTATACCATTTCAAATATTACTTTGTAGGGTCTTAATACCATTCCGTACACTTAGCACTTCTTAATGTGTAATCTGTTGAACTAAGCCCGGATTGCTGAGTCACTGCTGGATGCAACAGGTTGTTCCGCTTGCCTGGAGTCATGCTGGCTCTTGTGACTCACTTTGTGAGAATCCCTTTCCTCATGCAGTTCCCGGAAACTCCCGTTTAGTTCCTTCCAAATCCTACCCAACTCTAACTTGAGGAATTACAGTATTATGCTTGATGTTGAACAGCACAGTATTAGCGATCACCTTCAAATAAATGGAAGTTTACTTAAACATTATAGTTTTACTCATACAGTGTATATGTTTAAAATATTTTGTTTATTTAAATTTTGATTATATCCCAACGTAAGTAAAGAATACATTTTGTTCCAAATAATTGACTCCCATTTGTAATTTTAACACTTTCAGAGCTAAATTTATGCACTGATAATAACGTATTCATCAAATGAAATCATAAAAGGGCACTAAGTTGAAACTCGATGGAAAATTTTTTATGTTAACTACATAAACATTAGATCTTTCATAGATGACAGTCCTAACACATGGTTAAAAATCCTAACTGTTTACATAAAGCATTATGCTATTAATCTTAATCTCTGCTTTTAAACCATTTTTGGAACCACTCATACGTTAGTAGCAGTGAACAGGGTAAAAGCCCAAGAACTACAACTCTGAAGGGTATGGATGGAAAAAGAGAGGGGAATTAACGAAGATCAGATTTACACCTTCCATATAACATTTTTACAAAATGTTTACTACTCACGATAATACCATTATTTGCGACTATACAGCTTAAGGGCTAGAAAAAATGAAGAGATGTGCCAACTTCCATTACCTTGAACGAATCTTACCTTTTAAACACCAATACAATTTGTCATGTAGTATAATTAACGCAATTAAATAATCTCACCTGAACAACAATTTGGGCCCAATGTTTTATTCTAGTTTAACCACAGGTTAAGTTGAGCCTAATCTGAAGTTTAACTGCAGATGTTGTTTTATACTGTTTTGTTAAGTCAAACCGTAATGCAGTGGTGTTGGTAAACCTGTTAGCTGAGGAAAAAGAAGACGACTGACAACATTAAATCGTTGAAAAATGCTGTTAACGCCCAAAAAAAGACGATCGATTTTGTTTGTTTGTAGCGAAAATGTCTGGAATTAACGAAAATAATGTGCTAGAGCGTCTTGTGAATCTAATACAGT